>JAMWYP010000002.1:9589147-10789147 GCA_025563575.1 Acacia pycnantha | reverse complement strand
CATGCACTCATCGTACATCCCAAAGGCTTGCTTCTGATTCGGACATAGCCGTGGCAGTAGGATCGACGAATTTTTGAGGCAACTCCGACAAAAGTCTGGCATAACATCTCCCCTGCATAACCCAACAGCATATATTGTATTTGGATAATTACCATAAGAGTGATTGTAGAAGCCATAATCTATTTGTTTGTTGGAAGTGAGATTTGATAAAAGGGTATTGAGGTTGGTCTGGTAGGTGTTACTTGTTGTGTTGCTGTTGCTGCTGCAACGATAGGATCGAAATTCTGGTTGGCTGGCGGCTTCATATAATTGAGAGAGAAGAACACAGAGAAGTTGAAGCAATGTAAAATAAGCTTTAGCCATTGAACTTGTCAGAGCATTATAGATTTCAGGTAAGGTTTAAATCTTTCAACTCTCTGAGTTTTTTGTTGTAAAGTTCTCATCAATTTCATGAATAATAATACATATCAGTATCATTGACAGACTTGACTTTATTATTGTTAAATTTCAAAGTTGCCTTTATCATCTTTGAAATTTGTCACGCATTTGGTATTTCTTGTTAAATCCACATTTGTGTGGTGCCAAAACAGAGTTTTCTATGACCTTTCTTAATGCATAAATATATGTCCCAGTCTACAATCCATTTGTCCCAGTGAACAATCCATAAATATATTCACAGATTTTTTGTGTATATTTTAAAATGTACAAATATAGAAATGCTAGACACTGCAAATCAAACGAATTGGCATAAAACTGAAACAAGAGCTTCGAAGTAATTAAATGAATGGACTTTCGTATGTATATATATGTTGGCTAGCTTCTGAAGTGGTCGAAGAATTATTCTTTGCTTTTATTGCCTAAGCCATTGTACGGATGAGGTGCCTACTCTTCTAGTCTACAAGTGGTGTTTTAAAAAGACTTTTTTCGTCTTAAGTCAATGAATCAAAACTTAGAAATTTGTCAAGAGAAATATAATTTCATATAAAGATTTCTATAGCAAACTACCAACACTGGTGAATTCAAGTTATACACTGGCCAGAGCATAATAAGTTCATGACATATAGATCCCTTTAAATATTATATTACATTGATGCCCAATAAAACCTGGCTTGTTGAGCAAAAAAAAAAAAAAACCTGTCTTGTTTTGTGCTACACACACATATAAACTTCTACATAGCGAGGATGAAGCTCAGTTATGGAGACTCCATTTATTGATGCTTCAACGTAGTTCCTTCCTCCTTCAATTGATCTTACGGCCTCTGACTAGTTCATCTCTGGTACGCTTCTGTTACTAATAAATGGAGGTTCCGATGGTATTGGGAGCGTTAGTTAAAGAGTTGCTACCGAGCATTACAGCATCTGAAGCCATGGTTGGCCTGAGAGCTACATTTTCTTGAACACATAATAACCCAATGTGGAAAAGACTTACAAAGCCTAACAGATTTTGTGCATTTGCGTCCATCAAAGATGCTGTTGTTTTTCTTCCCACTCACAATCTCCAATATCAACGCACCAAAAAACTCGTAGTCAAGACTTCTATTGGGAAGAAACTCAGAGACGAGAAGTCTTTCTCCTTTTTCCAAACAGAAGCCAAGGGGTTTAACCAAATTGCGATGTTGTAGCTTGGACACCAACGTTATTTCAGTTTTAAATTCTATGTCTCCTTGTGCAGAATTTATAGATAACCTCTTGACAACAACTTCTTGTCCATTATAGAGCGTACCCTGCAATTATCAAAGTTGGAAGTTATATATCTTAATATGCATGGTTTTCAAAAAATTGCTCAAATCGGTCTACCTAATCCTGACATTATATTGTTATTACTCTACCTTGTAAACTGGTCCAAATTCACCCTGTCCAAGTTTATTTGAATCAGCGAAATTATCCGTTGCAATGAGTCAGTAAATTCAATTTCACCATCCGTTTCAACTTCAGCTGCCAAGGAATCCAAAAAAAAAAAAATCTATCAAATTAGCGTATTACAAGAACTGCTAAAGAGATCATTAATTTGACCTACTTTGAGTTGCTTCTCTGGGTTTCCTCATTCTAAAATAAATGATGATAAAAATGAGGAGCAAAATGATTGCAGTAAGCGGCACAACTATGGCAATGATAGTTATGTTTTATTTTTGGGAAAATTACAGTCAGGTCCCAAGGACTATAAAAAATAGTAAAAAAGTCCTAAAAGAAATTCACATATCAAATGGACTTTTTTTATATTATTTGTATGGAAACAAAATCCAGGTTTTTAAATTTTATTGTAAATATGGCACTCCCTGTTGTAAATATGACTTTTTCTATTATAAAGGGCCAAATTTTAAATTTTGTTGTAAATATAGCATTTCCTGTTGTAAATCTAGCATTTTTCTGTTGTAAATGATCTCTATACATTTAGGGACTTGAGTTTGAAACAAAATCCATGTGTTTAAATGTTGTGGTAAATATGACACTTTCTGTTGTAAATATGACTTTTTCTGTTGTAAATGGTCAGGTATTTAAATGTTGTTGTAAATATAGCACTCTTTGTTGTAAATATGACACTTCCTGTTGTTAATACAAATAAAATCAAAAAAGTCCCTAGAGACTTCTGTGTAATTTGGTGATTTCAAGGGACATAATTGTATTTATTTCTTGTGCTTAGGACCTGCACATAATTTTCCCTTTATTTTTTATCATTCCCTGAAATAGCCAGACATATTTAGGCCTTCCTTAACTAATATAGAGGAAAAACAAGCAAAATATAATACTCCTCAACTACTTTCCTTTAATGTATGACCTAGAGAAGTTAATTTTGACCCTAGATGTAAGATTATTTTATCATATTTGTTAATTTTTTCCTAATTTATCTTTATTGATACTCCCTCAACAATAATTAAATAAGAGAAAAATGGAGGGAATTACGTAAGATAATTAAAGTGTTTTAGAAAAAATATATCATATTAACTAACTTCCTTAATAAAATCAAAATAGGTAAATAAATCTTATACTACTCCCGTCAGTGGTGGAGTCAAGTTTCAGAGTTTGTGGGTGCACAATTAGTAGGGGGTTCGGGGGCAGTGCCCCCGAATTTTTTTTTTTTTAAAGAAAAGTTTTAAATGCATTAAGATTGTATCGTTGACATTTTCTGGAAGAAAAAAAGTTTGACAAGATAAGGGAACATGTTGCAACCTATAAGCTAACTCATATCAATGCTTTCTCTATCGAAACCTATAAGATTGTATCTTTTTTCATACAGGGACACTAAGCAACTGAAGCTATGATTTCCAATTCCAAAGCACAAAACAACACTTGGAAACTGAAGACGACACAAACGACCCATTAAGCACAAAATATACATCACAAACACCCTGAAAGTTTACTTTCATACCCATCATATCCAAAACAACATGCAAAGTTGAACAAGTAGCTGACTTGTACCAACACTAAATCTAACAACATACTTCAATACAATAAAAAGAAATAAAAAAAGCCAAAGGGCAAAAGAAAATCATACCTCTTGGAAGATAATCTTAACTGAGAGTATTTACCCTTCCATCAAGGCTATGCACAGACACAAGGACAGATGGGCGCAACCAATTCTAAAATGAAGAAAAATTGTATTTAAGCTAGCAAAACTAACACGAAACACACAAGAAAAGAAGATAAAAGACTCATTCTATTCTCAAATCACAATGGAATAAAAAAATAATCAATAGGTTAGGAGCTATAATTTAAGGGAAAATGGAAGAAGTAAATAAAAAGCCAAATTAACACTAGTGCTATATCACCTAATGATTCCAGGAGCAAAAGATAATGAAGAACAAAGCCTCTTATTGGCACTAGAATGAGAGCAAAAGACCACAAAGACAAAGGTCAAATTAATTCATCAAGTGTAAACCCGATAAGGACCAACCTTCAATGATATCAGGTTCCCTTTTTAATGCCAGCCCAATTTGATGCTCTCCTTTTGGGGCAAAAACATATCAGTGCAATGAACCTTCAAAATGACAGCGTTGAAAAAGATATGTTAAAGACAGAAATAAATGCAAAATTTAGGTAGAAAACATAACTTCAGAAGTAGGGAACTAAAGGAACAGAATTTAAGGAGGAACAGAGGCCTTGATGATCAAAGGCAAATACGTACTCGGCGATAGACAAGTCATACCCAAACCCTAAGGCCACACAATATATATTTAGTACCTGAACCAACTTGTTCTGATCTCTGTCTCGCTGAGATATGGCTTGGAGGCATTTGGTTTCACAGGCTTGTCGATATCAATCACAATACGGACAGACTGTAAGTCCTGATGGACGATGGTGGACGAGAGCGGAGAGCAATTTATGGCGGGATCTTGAACGGAGAGGGGGGATCTGGAAGTACTGATGGTGGACGAGAGCGGAGAGCGACGACGGATGATTTGGAGCCGATCGAAGAGAATGGACATGGGTCGATCGAAATTGGGGGGGGGGGGGAGGAGGATGGAAATGGGTCGATCGAAATTGGTGGGGGGGGATGATGGAAATGGGAAAAAAAGGATAAATGGAAGATGGAGGTTCAAACCAGTGACCTATAAGTAAATGTGCAAAGTCTTAACCCACTACACTACCAATTGTAACATCTCGTTTTCCAAAAGCAGTATAAAATTTTTTCCATCAGAGTAGAGCATCGGAACAAGAGTGTAACTGATATATATTCAAAATGCCCACTGGCTAGTTACAGAAGTGGTATAGTAACCGAGAGTTTTCAAAAAGTAAAGTACAACATCGGAAAGTCTTCAGCCGGAACCTTGAACCTGCTGCTTTCCTCTCTCCTCGTTCATCGGTCCTTCCGACCCTGATGCTATGTTAAGAGCTGAGATCCGCACCGGATCTCAGGTAACGGTTAACCTCATGTATACATACACACATATGGGTTACACAACAACATCAACACAACATATAAACCACATCCAACCAATGCACATGTATCGCTCCCAAAGATGCGATATATCGCCCAAAGACTACGGATGTATCGCTCCCAGCATTATAGATGTATCGCTCCCAGCCTTACAGATATATCACTCCCAGCATGCATACAGTTATATTCTAACATAATATGCATTCCAACAACACACCACATATACACATACCATACTCACATCTCATACATGCATACTATATGCATCGGATTAGTGTTACAGTACGTGAACGTACATACTTCCGTAAACCGAACAGAATGGCCAGGTAAGTGTCTATCATGGGGGCCTCACCGAGTTCACGACGACTTAATGGCTTACCCACATAGACTAGCCTTTCCTTCAGCACCAAACTGTTCTAACATATTTGCATTCAATAAACATACCATAACAATACACATAGCACATATATGCATACCATAAACATAAGAGTTAATGTTACAAGACGCGGACGTACCTTCGTTGACGGCCGTCGGTATTTCGTGGAATACGGTACGACAGTAGGTCAAAACGTAATCAGGGATATCCTATCAACATAACAACGCATTTGTTAAGGATCTATCATTACGACGAACATTTTTAGTCATAATGACCATTTTACCCCTGACCCCCTAATCGGCGGAATTTCGCCAGCACTTCGTTACTTTGACCCTACTCTTCCAAAATTTTGACCTAACTCCTAGTCCAACATAATTTTCGAAATATAAATCATATTAATTAATGATTCACATCATAACAGGCATTTTAGGTAAAAATTACCATTTTGCCCCTATCCTTACTAGTCGGTGGAATTTCGCTAGAGCTTCGCTACTTTGACTCTAATCTTCCAAAATTTTTGCCAGAACTTCGACCCCACCATGATTTTCGAAATAATGACTAAAATACCCTTAACATATGATATCTAATCATACTTGGAAGATTAAAGACTAATCTAACATTTCTACTCTAACTACCGAAAGAACTACTAAGCTTAAGACTAAGTATCGAAGAACTTACTCAGAGCTTCGCTGCTACTTCCTCCAGAGCTTCTCTCTCTAACTTCTCTCTAACTCTTCTAATTGTGGTTTTGTTGTGAATTGTGAAGAGGCAAATGCCTCTATTTATAGGGGAAATTGTGACACTATTCACTACTTTTTCATACCGGATATAGACTGTTGGATCGCACTTCTGCAAGGTGTCTTGATCCTCTCCATGCCACTTGGCAGCCGTCCTTTCCCCCCTTAGGTGGCATCCCTTGGCCAATCACAAGGTGCCATGTGGTCCTTTCTAGAAGCTTTTACCGATAAGTTTCCCGATCAGTGCCGAATCGCGTAATCGCGCAAAATCTCAGAGATTCAGAATCACAACTTTGAAGACCTTTTCTTTCTCATTAGAAATGTCTAAGTTAACCTAATTTTTGATCCCATTAGAAATTTCCGGAATTATCAATCTCTGGACAAAAATTCACTGATTTCAAATATGTCCAGATAATCATAAACTCATCCCCAGATGTTGAGTTACGATTTATTTTCTTCAAATTCTAAATCTGTGACTATCTGTCTTTTTCACAGATTACCCTATTTCGTCTTATTATCAAAATGCTCTACCGATCTCTAATTAACTTCCTAATGTCTACTTCAAGATAAAAATCCACTCTTTCATATTCTTTATTGACTTTAGAAATTTCACTCCTGGTTCTCTAGATAGGATCCAATTTCTATCGATGTTTATTTACTTTGATTACTATTTACATATATTATATTATATTACAACTTGATCAAATATCAAGATATTATTTTTGAAAAGTCCACAACTCCATTCACACCATAATTTTCGGCCAACAAGTACTTTTTATTTATTTTCGTATTTATTAATTAATATTATATAAAATAATTATTTAATAATTATTTTATATAATTTTTTACAAAATTTCCCTATTGGTCCATACATGTTTTTAGGCTTAAAATTACTTATTCTCATATATTTTTCTTCATATTTACCATTTAATTAGCAAATATATTTTATGCTAATTTTAGCCATAAACATTTTCTCAAAGGGTTTTTACATATTTACCCTTGGAATTTCTCTTAATCGTACCTAGATAATTAGCCAATAATTATCTATTTAATCTCTCACTAATTGTTGATAATTTTATTTATTAGAATTACTCCTTTTCTCACAAAATTTTTATTGATATTGGTATTTTACATTCCAAGTAAAATATTAAAAATCATGGGGTCAATAATGATCCCGGAATACTTTTTAATTTTTCCCTCACTATTTTCCAAGGGAATAAATCCCAAAAATTGTCTAAATTAGAGACAACATACTCTCTAATTTTTAATAATTATTTTATTGCCTCTAAGGATTTTTCATAATTTCCTTAAGTCACTTTATGCTCCACAAGGGCATTTTCGTAATTTTGGCACTCAAATTTTCAAGAGATTTTTCCCTACAAATTTGATACCACATATTCACCTATTTCCAATAGGTATTATTTATTAAAATATAATATTCCAGATAAATAATTATCCGGGTATTACACCAATACATGTTGCCGGTAAATTCTTTTAACTTATATATATTTGTTTTATGGGTGCACTTGCCCACATTGACACAAGTGTGGCTCCGCCCCTGACTCCCGTCCATAATATAAGAGCTACTTGGGGTTGGATTTGATCCTAAATATAAGACCCTAATCCACTTTATCTCCCAAATTTATAACTTTTTTTAACAAAGTATCCCTATTAAATGCAAACATTAAGGGATTTCAATCCATGGGTGCAATGACAAAAAAGGATAATTATTTCATTCCTAGTTAATAATTTATTTAGTTGTTATAGATATATGTAATAACCTTGAAGAGATATATATAAAGACACTCAAGTAGAATGATTCTTCTATGTATTAGTCCTTAATGGGATTAGTAATTATACTTGGCTGAATTAATTGGGGAAAAACAAAATCAGGGGAGAAAATTATGGGAATTTACAATCAAATCAACGTTCAAGAATTAATTAAGTCACCCTAAAAATGAGAAGGTTCGATACCCGTGGGTCGATATTAAGGTCTTGTTAGTGGGTGATTCCTAAGTACTTCTGTAAATGCTCTTTGAGCCGGAGGTGTGCTTGGCCCAGTTGGGATAGCGGTGTCTACCCCAACCTAAGCTTTTTCATATAAAAAAAGATTAATTGAAGTCCAATCTAATCCTACAATCCCGTTCATTTCTTTAATTTTGATTATAATCTTCTACTAATATATATATATATATATATATATATATATATATATATATATAAAGTTAATTAATATTTTAGCTATTTATTGTAGTCTGACAATAAGGATAAGTTAGTAATTTAGAGGCATGGGTAATTGGTGGATATTAGATGTAATGGGTTCAAATCTTCATTTCCAGAGGGGGAACTTTATTTATTTATTAATGACTTTTTTAAAAAAAAGAAAGAAAAAAACATAGAAAGAGAGAATGTAACAACCCGACTTTTTAAAGCAGTATAATTTTTTTTTTTTTAAAACATCTTTTCAAACCATCAGAGTAGAGCATTTGAGCGGAAGAGTAACTGATATATAGATTCAAAAAGCCAACAGTAGTGTATCCGGGTCGATTACAAAGGCGGTTCAATAACCGAGCGTTTCCGAAATAAAGGACAACATCAAAAGGAAGACTCTGCCCGATCCACGAAATGAAGTCTTCATCGAGGCTTTCTATGCGGCCGCTTGCCTCTCTCCTCGGTCCTCGGTCCTCCCGAACTCCGACGCTATGTTAAGGGCCGAGATCCAGCCAGACCGGATCTCGTGTAACAGTTAACCTCATGTTTATGTATACACATACAAACGACAGACATCCACAACATCATCAAGACATACCATCACTCTATCACAACCCATGCATATGTATTGCCCCCAAAGATGCGAGACAAATTGCACCCAAAGATACTGACCGATTGCACCCAAGATACGGACAGATTGCACCCAAAGATACGATGCATTGCACCCAGCATACAGACATATCCTCTAACCACTATATGTACTCAAAGAGTATAACACTCCTACACACATACCACATATATGCATACCATAAACATCAGAGTTAGTGTTACAGTACGCGAACGTACATCCATTAACTGAACAGAATGGCCAGGTAAGTGTCTATCGTGGGGGCCTCACCGAGTTCACGGCGATCGATTGGTCGACCCACATAGACTAGCCTTGCCTTCGGCACCAAACTGCTTCTAACATGTTTGTATTCAATAAACATACCATAACAATACACATAGCACATATATGCATACCATAAACATAAGAGTTAATGTTACAAGACGCGGACGTACCTTCGTTGACGGTAGACGGCACTTCCGTCTGAAATCGTACTTTTTACTAAAAACGTGAAAACGTCCAATAGCGGCACTTCGGCGCGTAACGGCAGCAGATTAGGATTTCGACGCCCTAAAGGAGTAATATCACTTTCATTAGTGATTTGGCATTATAATCGGCATTTTAGGTAAAAATTTTCCGCTACATAGGCTATTTTCTTCCCAAAATTTCGCCAGAACTTCAACGCATTTATGATTCTTGAAAATAAAGACTAAAATAGCCCTCCCATATGATACCCAAATCATAAAAATAAAGACTACTCTAGCTTTACTAACTACTGAAAGAACTACGAAAACTTAAAGCTCGTGCAGAAAAACTTACCCAGAGCTTCGCTACTGATTTTCCCGGCCTTCCTCTTCTCCTTGCTGCCCCTCTATTTCGGCCAAGAGCTCTCAAGAAAATGGTGTGAGGAATGTGAAGGGAGGAGGGGGGTATTTATAGTTTTTCTAGGGACATAAAGGGAAATATCCAAATTGTTATAAACCCTTGGATTTGTTTTAGATTGGATGGCAAAATCTGGACCTTTTGAAGCCTTGGTCGACATACATGGGATGAAGTGGCAGCAAGCAATTGGTTCCAAGTGATGATTCATTGCTACTTTATGCCCGGTCTGGCCGACTTCCCCGATCGGTACCCGATTCGCGTGATTTCGGAGAAATCTCAAACTTCTGGATTTACAACTTTGAAGACCTTCTCTTCCTCATCAATAATATCTATTTAAACTTGAATTTTGACTTTAGACAGGGTTCCAACTGTCCGGATTCACAAAGTTTCACTTTAATTAATTATAATATAAAATATTTGCAAGTTGTAACATAATATCTAGATATTATGTTTTGCAAATTCTATCCTATTTTGAGTCCAAAGTTTCGGTCACACATCTGGTCCTTTTTATTAAATTTTCGTTTTATATTTAATTTAATATAAAATAATTATTTAATAATTATTTTATATAATTTCTTACATAATTTTCCTATTGGTCCAAACTTGTATTTAGGCTTAAAAATACCTAAACTCAACTATTTTTCTCCAAAATTTCCAATTAATTAGTAAACATATTTTTACTAATTTCAAACCATTTTCCACTAATTTTTGAGCTTTACATAATTATTTCATAATCTTCTTTGCTCGGGCTTAAGTAATTAGCTCAATATTACTTAATTACTTTATTATCACTTGTTGATAATTTTTCTTAATTAAGACACTCCTTTATCTTCAAACTTTTGCCTTAACATTAGAATTTCCATGCCTCATGCATTATTTTATAATTTACAAGGGTATTTTCCATAATTTTTCTAAGTCATTTATGTCCCTTAGGGGCATTTTCGTCATTTTGGCACTTTGGCCCTTAAATTCCCTAATTCAAATTTCGGGGTATTACAGAGAAGGCATTAGATATTGGGCTTGTTTGAATTCGGGTTGAAAAAGGACATTCATATAAGTTGAGACAAAATTCGTCTTACTAACTTACCTTCTATACCAAAAATTATGTTAGAAAAGTAGCTTCTTTCCACTGACTTGATGGGAGGCATGGAGCTAGAAAAATTTGCAGAGCGTTAGAGTTTTTATTTTCCTTCCTTCCGCCGTTCGATTCCCCCTTGGCCACCACTGTCGACGCTACTTTGTAGGTGTGACGGAGTGTTCCATCGCATTTACTATTTATTTGGTCGTTGGTGTGTTCGATTGAGCTCTGTAGGTCAGCTAGCTTTTGTTTTACTTCTTCATCGTTTCGGCTAGTTTCTTTGGGTGCATGGGGTTACGTTTTTTCTTCCCCTATTTTGTTGTTGTGTGCGATTTAATGAGTCTCCTTTGTCTATTTCTACTCCTCCGTTCAATACATGTGGGTGGGTGTGGTGGTATGTATGCAAGCTTCTTTCTTTTCTTGAATTTGTGTGGCTACCATGGATGTGTATGTTGTGATAAGATTTAATATATCTTCGGATGCATTGTAGTTGTGTGTGGTCAAGAGGCTAGGGATGATGGAAGTTTAAATAAGCCTAAAATAGTTCAAGCTTGTTAAAGCTCGGTGAATTTGTTTGAATTAATGTGGATGCTTGAAAGTATTTGATTTCTAGTTTGTGAATTAAGATGCTTGCTTATTGAGTTATTTTGAATGCCTATAAGATGTTTGATGAAATGTGTGAAAGAAGGAGGTTTGGGGGGTTTTGTTTAGCTAAGGCATTGGAAAGGTAGTTATTTAGATGTGCATTTTACTCAAAACTTCAATGGTCTAATAAAAGAGAAGCTACACTTTTCAAAAATTGAAGAATGGTATATATTATACTTCTAGGGCACCATTTTAGTTTATGTGAACAATAACTTACGTATTTAATTTGCTGTTAGTATTGAATGTAAGCAGAGTTCATTATTTTCTGCTTTGAAGTTAGGTGAAGAATTGAATTTGGGAAGTACAATAATAGTTGTACGGTTTATTCTTGTGTTAATATTTTGGAATTTGCATATATATATATATATATATAACGTTTCTCATTGAAACGTTTGATGAGAGAAGAAGTTTAAGGATTTAATTACCTGAGTGATGTTAGAGGTAACTGTAATAGCTATGCGATGTTATAAGTAGTAAAAGAACATTTATTAAATGGACTACGTTAATTCCTTGAATTTCAGTAAAAGAAAGGACAATACTTTGGCTTAGAAAGAATTAAAATATGGATGGGATATAAATATGTAATGTAAGAACCAAGAGTCTTACTGAAAGAGGTATTATGGGAACTTCTTCAGAAAGCACTTTTAATGTCCTTTTTCAAGTCCTTTCTACGTCTCTTTTCTCTTTTCAGAGAGACACCTAAGTGGGAGACATAGTAAAGTAGACACTTTTATTGAATATGATTAGTTTTGATGATGTCTTATATAGATGTCATTCTTAAGAGCAAAAAGATTGTATAATATATTTATCTCCTACATTGACTAACTACTATGTATTTAATGTAGATTAGTCCAAGTTGAATTATAGAGATTAATCAAGAAGGAGATAAGAGATTACAGAAAGAAGAAATTGCAAAGAATGTCAAGGAAGTAAGAAGTTATAAAAGTATTTTGGGAATAATCAAGAAGAAGAAGAGGAGATATTGAAGAATTAAATTACGAAAATGATCAAGAGAAGAAGAAGAGAAAAGAAGAAGAAAAAAAGAATTAAATTATGGAGAATGATGAAGAGAAAAGAAGAGAAGAAAAAAAGAATTGAATTGTGGAGAATGATAAGAGAAGAAGAAAGAAAGAAGAACTTGCTAAATGGAATGATAAAATCATTATACAAGTTTTTAGATTGATTCTAGAAGTCTCCACGATGATATGGAAGTTGAAATGACTCAAATCGGAGTTAAAATAAGCAAAATTAAGCTTCGGGATGAATTAACTCGAGCCAGGATGTCTAGACTCGAGTTAGAATGGTTTCTACAGTGTTTTGGGTATTTGGTACAAGTTGACTCGAGCCAACAAACTCATAGACTCGAACCAGGGCCTTGACTTGAGTCAGTCATATTGTTGACTCGAGCCAATAGTGTTTTTCAACACTCTGGTCACCTCTGTTTCACGTTTCAAATGGGCGACGTCTGGTAATTCGATGATATCTTTCAAACCAGAGATCAGATTGAGGTGAAACCAAATTTGTATGAAACGAGACTCCCAATGCGTCATTGTAACAAAGTTTCAAGCCCAAAGGAGTTCATATGATAGAGATATGAATTTTACAAGTTGGTACATCAATTAACATCACACAGCTGATCAACCTTGGATGTTTTGAGTGTATCTCACCATATACAAATCCAATTGAGCTGAAACCAGTTCCATTTGAAAGAAGACTCAAAATTAAATCCATCAAGAGTTGAACCAACCAAAATGGAGTTCATACTAGGGAGTTATGGCCTTCGAAAGTTGACACTCGAAAGTTTGGAACCATTTCAGAATAGGTTCGGTTTTCTGGAAGTAGCTCACATTATACACAACCAAATGAAGTGAAGTGAAACCCATTCCATATGAATCTAGACTCAAAAAGTGTTTCATAGTATTTGGAAGCAACCAATTTTGATGAGCTCCTCCTCAAATCAAGTTCAGTCAAAGAACAAAAAATTGAAGATTTTGCCTCGAGCCAGAAGTTCCACCTCGAGTCTAAGTGAAGGCAGAAAGTTAGACATTTTGAGAGAGGTTTTTACCTCGAGCCAACAAGCGCACCTCGATTCAGAAGTATCGTTTCTCTGAAATCCCAAAATGTTTTGTTGTACCTAACTCGAGCCAGGATTTTGGTTGCCTCGAGTTTGGGCACAGACTTGAGCCAAGGATATTGCTGCCTCGAGTCAGTCAGTGTTGTGTTAAACTTCTCTATGCTTTAAATGATGGATTGACTCGAGCCTAAATTTGTTTTAACTCGAGCCAATTGCAAGACAGAGAGTTAGAAAATTTGAGAGGGTTTTTGACTCGAGCTAGGAGATGCAACTCGAGTCAGACAACGAGCTTAGTTCACAACATCTTCGAGAATTCAAAATGACTGATATCAATTGATTTCTACTTGCTATACTTCTCAATGCTATTAATCATGTTTGTTAGAAAGTTTCAAATGATCAAACAAAGGATTAACATCAGATTGCAAAAAGCAGATGATTACATCAGAAGCTTCAACGACTATATTTATTCCAACGGTCATATGCTAAATGGGAAGAATTGTTCAAACGGTCGAATACACTTCATCAACTATAAAAGGAGAAGCATTCAAGATAGAAGAGGTTAGAGACAAGAGCTTGCAATGTTGAAATGCCAACATTATGAATCCATCGTTTAACTCATACTCTCTGTTTCTCAATGTCTATATGGTTTACAGTAGAAAGTGAGATGATCGATTATGTACTTCAGTGTTTATTCATTTACTTCTGAGAGAGAGAAGATTCATTGTAATCATTTTGTCTGAGAGTTACTCAAGATTAGGTGATCTTGAGTGGGAAATTGATTGTATCCTTACAGTGTGTAAGGGGGAGTATCTCAGTGAGAGATTTGGCTTCACAAGTGGCTGGGTAAACTTGTGGGATTTTAAATGCTTCTCTTGTGCCCGGATTAAACAAGAGGATAGTGGATTGAAAATCTCAAGTGGAGCTTGGGGACTGGACGTAGGTCAAGGATTGGGCCGAACGAGTATAAATCATAGTTTGCATATTCTCTTCCCTTATCTCTTATATTCCCAGCATATGTGTTTGAATGACTGTTTATTGTTTTATAAATCATTACTGTCATACAAACTACTTTCAGTAAGTTGCGAAAAAAAATTTCAAAGTTATCTAAAGTTTTATCAGACACCCAATTCACCCCCCTCTTGGGTGATAGCCATGTCTAACAACTTCTGGCATCCCTATCTTAATTTGGGACGCCGTATGGATTTTTTTAAAAAAAACCCCAAAACAGAGAAAAGACAACTTTTTTTTCAAAAAAAAAAAAACCCCAAAACAAAACCATTACTCTTGTTGCCGACAGAGGCTCTTGATTCTGATCTTGTGATAAATGTAACATCCCGTCTTCACAAGCAGTATAAAATTTTTTTTTCATCAAACATCATTTGTAAACATCAGAGTAGTGCACCGGAGCGATTGAGTAACTGATATATATATTAAAATACCCACGGTAGCATGTCTTGCTGTTTAAACAATGGTACAAGAGTGTTTCGAAAGTAATACGAAAGAAGTCTTGATAGCGACTCCTAGGCGTCTTGCTTGTCCTTCTCCTCGATCCTCGGTCCACCCGACCACGAAGCTATATTAAGGGCTGAGGTCCATGCATCGAACCCCAGGTAACGGTTAAACTCATATTTATATACACCATATATGTATGACAGACAACCACAGAATTTTGGGAACATCTACTACGGTCAGACATAGGGTATACATATCAGATATGTATGGCGAAACAATAGTACAGTCGGAGTACAGATAATAGTACAGTCAGACTAGAGACAAAAGTACAGTCAGAGTACAGACAATAGTACAGTCAGAGTACATGTAATAGTACAGTCAGAGTACAGGCATGATAGACAATAGGCATGACAGACAGTAATACAGTCGGATGTAAAGCATGATAGTCGGATGACAGACAATATACATATAATGCATACAATAAACATCAGAGTTAGTGTTACAGTACGCGAACGTACCTTCGTTGACGGATTACGGTATTTCTGTCGGTATACGGCTCGACAGTAGGTCAGAACGTAATCAGGGATATCCTATCAAAATAACAACGTACTTGTTAAGGATCTATCATTACGACGGACATTTTTAGTCAAAATGACCATTTTACCCCTGACCCCCTAATCGGCGGAATTTCGCCAAGACTTCGTTACTTTAACCTAATCTTCCAAAATTTCAACATAACTCCTCTTCCAACATCATTTTCGAAATATAAATCATATTAATTAATGATTCACAGCATAACAGGCATTTTAGGTAAAAATTACCATTTTTCCCCTGATGCCTCTATCGGCGGAATTTCGCCTGAGCTTCACTATTTTTACTCTAGTCTTCCAAAATTTTGCTAGAACTTCGACCCCACCATGATTTTCGAAATAATGACTAAAATACCCCTATCATGTGATATCTAATCATACTTGGAAGATTAAAGACTAATATAGCATTTCTACTCTAACTACCGAAAGAACTACGAAAGCTTAAGTACCGAAAAACTTACCCGAGCTTATTTGCAAAATCCCCAGAGCCCCTCTCTCTAAAACCTCTCTCTAATTTTCAGCCAAGGCTCTTGAAAATGGTGTGAGAATTGAAGAGGAATGCTTGCCTATTTATAGGCAAAAATAGTGCCAATTTTGTAATTTTTACTTTCCTAAACTTGTAATTTTCCCTCCTTTATAACCATGCAAATTAGGGTTTAATGGTGGATGATTCTTGACCATGGAAAGCTCAAAACGTCCAGCTCCCTCGTGAGTCACCAACTTGTGTGACAAGTTGTGTTTTCTAGAAGCATTTAGACCGATAAAGCTCCCGATCGGCACCCGATTCGCGTAATCTCGGAAAAATCTCAAAATTCTGGATTAGAGAATTCCAAGACAATTCATTCCTCATTAGAAATGTCTGGTCTAACTAAATTTTTAACTCTGTCTAGGTCTTCTCCGGCCTGACGGAAGTTTTACGGAAAAACGTGTCGGTTACGAAACGAATTTCCGGAATCATCAACCTCTGGACAAAAATTCATTGATTCCAAATATGTCCAGATAATTCTAAACTCATCTCCAGATGTTGAGTTAGAATTTATTTTCTTCAAATCCTAAATGTGACTATCTGCATTTTTCCCTATTTCGTCTTATTAGGAAAATGCTCTACAAACCTCGGAATTAACTTAGAAAAAGTCTAACGGAAGATAAAAATCCACTGATCAATATTTTACCTTGACTTTGGAAATCCCATTCCTGGTTCTCTAGATAGGATCCGTTTCCTATTTATTTTTACTATTCACTCTAATTAATTATATTATTTAAATAATACAACTTGCCAAATAAATATCATGATATTTTCCTTTCATTCTTATCCAAATTTTCCCCCTAATTTCGGCTGGCCCTTATTTAATAATTATAAATATTTATTTTTTTTTAATTAAATAATTAAATAATTATTTATTTATTTCAATTTTCTTAAAATTTCACAAAATTCCCTTATTGGTCCATTCTTACATTTAGGCTTAAAAATACCTAACCTCATCAATTTTTCTTAAAAATTTCCAATTAATTAGGAAATATATTTATGCTAATTTTTTAGCCATTACCACTAATTTTAGGGTTTTACATAATTATCTCTGAATTTTCCTTTGTTTATACTTAAGTAATTAGCCAATAATTACTTAATTAATTCCTTACTAATTGTTGATAATTTTCTCAATTAGAATTACTCCTTACCTCGTAACTTTTGCGCTGACATCAGTATTCTATGTCCTATGCATTTTAATAACATTTACGGGGCATTTTGGTCAATATAATACTTTTTAACTTTTCCCCCTTTATTTTTCCAAGGTAGTAATTTAATAAATTACCTAAATTAGGGACAATATTCTTCCCTATTTCAAATAAATATTTAATTTCCTTTTTTATAACTTTCACAGGGTATTTTATAAACCCGTAAATGCGTTTAGGGACCTATTTGAAAACTTCCAAACGTTTTAGGGACCTAATTGCAAATTATTCTTTTTTCAAGAGAAATTACCGTAATAACAAGATAAATTCAATACAAGGTGTTTGATACCTCATATTCACCTATTTTCAATAGGTATATTTACTCATTTATGATATTTTCCCTAAGTCAGATTTTAGGGTATTACATTTCTCCCCCCGTTAAACAAAATTTCGTCATCGAAATTTGCACTCTACCCACTAAACTTCGTACGAACTAAAATCCGTTCTACTCGGACTTTGGACTCCACGCGTCGGGTCTTTACTTTGTCTGCCAGCCGCCCTTCTTGGTAATCGGGAATTCGCCTCGGTTTGTCCATAAAGATCTTGTCATTTCGTATTTTGATATATGATGTTTCCCCGTGGTTCCCATACACCGCGGTTAACACCACAAATACCAAAATGGGTACCAAAAATGTCTCCATAGTTCCCATACACCATGGCAACATAAGATACCTCCTACTCAATGATATGATCACGGTCGAATTATAGTAACGAGGAAACGTGGATGTAATACCCCAAAAATACGTATCATAATTTGGTAAGATTATACCTATAAAAAGTAGGTGAATATGGGATATCAAATAATAAGATATAATTATCTTATTTTCTAAGGAAAAATCTCTTGGAAATTAGAGAAATTAAGGGCCAAAGTGCCAAAATGACCAAAGTACCCACTGGGGAGTAAATAACTTAGGAAAATTATGAAAAATCCTAAAAGGCAGTAAAATGATCAATTGAATTAAGAGAGTATATTATCTCTAATTTTGGTAATTTAATAAATTATGAACTTGGAGGAATCAAAGAAAAATACTCATAAAGTATTGAAATGACCAAACTATCCTTGTAATTTATAAAATAATGCAAGAGGCATGAAAACACAAGTGTTAATACCAAAGTTTGAAGGTAATAAGGTATTATAATTAAGAAAATTATCAACTAATGATAATAAAGTGATTAAGTAATTTCTAGCTAATTACTTAAGCTTAAGCAAAGAAAATTCAGGAATAATTATATAAAACCCTAAAATTAGTGGTTTTTGGTTTAAAATTAGTAAAACTATATTTACTAATTAATTGGAAATTTTGAAGAAAAATAGATGAGTTTAGGTATTTTTAAAGCCTAAATGCAAGAATGGACCAATGGGAAATTTTTGTAAAAATTATGTAAAAATAATTATTTAATTAATTAAATAATTAATTAAATAATTAATCAAAATATTAAAAAAAAACGAAAAAAAAAAGGCAGAAAAAAAAAGAAGAAAAAAAAAGAAAGAAAAAGAAAAAGAAAAATAATTTTGCAAGTTGCATATTAAAATAATATATAATTAATTAAAGTGAAAAAGGATGAATAGTAAAATGGGAATTAGGAAACGGATCCTATCTAGAGATCTAGGAATGGGATTCCCAAAGTCAAGGTAAAATATTAATCGGTGGGATTTTATCTTCCGTTAAACTCTTGCGGAAGTTAATTAAGCCGTTTGTGCTTTTTCCTAATAAGACGAAATAGGGAAATTCTGAGAAAATGCCAGATAGCCAAGAGGACGAAAAGGTTATGTTGTGACATTTGGAAAAGAATTGGGAATTTTCATGAACATATTTGGATTCAGTGAATTTTTCTGAAGAGATGGGTGTTTCCGAAAACAAGTTTCGACACCGACGCGTTTGGACACGTTTTCGAGAAAGACTCAAACTGGACTGTTGGAGCCCTATATGGAATCAAAATATAGGTTAACTTGGACATTTCTACTAAGTGAGAATATGTTTTCAAAGTTGTAAATCCAGAATTTTGAGATTTCTCCGAAATCACGCGAATCGGGTACCGATCGGGGAAAATGGTTGAACAAGTTGCAATTAATGGGTTATTACAACTTTGATTTTCCAATCAAAGCCTTAAATTTGCCAAACAAGGCCCTTGTTTTTGCCTATAAATAGATGCCTTCCTTGAGAAATTTCACACCTTTTCTTCCTTCTCTTGGCCGAAATTTTTGGTTAAGAAAGAAGAGAAAGGAGCTCTGGGAATTGTGCAAAAAGCCTCAATAGAATTGTCCTAAAGTCTTCAACGGGTAAGTCTTTTAGTCTTTAGTTTTTAGTTTAGTAGTTAGTAGAATTGTTAGTTAGATTTAGGAAGTAGGTGACAAGATTCCTACAAATGTTTTAGAGCCTTGTTTGCGTTGAAAAAATATGCGAGAGGTGTAAACATAGTAGGGATCGAGTCGCCGAAAAGTTGAAGCTTTAGCAGTTCTTTTAGAAGTAAGGGTAGAATTTGTTAGAATAGCCTTTAAATTTCAAGTATGATTGGGTATCATATGGGAGGGCTATTTTAGTCATTATTTTCGAAAATCATAGTTGCGTCGAAGTTCTGGCAAAATTTCGGGAAGAAAATTTGTCAGAGTAACGAAGTGCTGGCGAAATTCCGCCGATTAGGGGTATAGGGGCAAAATGATAATTTTTACCTAAAATGCCAGTTATAATGCCAAATCACTAATGAAAGTGATATTACTCCTATAGGACATCAGAAACTCTGATCTGCTGCCGATACGCTGTCCGACGTGCCGCTGTTGGACATTTCGCTGTTTTTCGTAGAACGTGCCGTTTCCGCCAGAATTGCCGACATTCGTCAACGGAGGTACGTTCGCGTACACAACATTAACGCTGATGATTATTGAATGTATATATGTGTTGATATGTTGTGTAAATAGTTTGATGCCGAAGGCAAGGCTAGTCTATGTGGGTAAGCCAAATAGTCGCCGTAAAGTCGGTGAGGCCCCCAAGATAGACACTTACCTGGTCATGCTATTCAGTGCTATATGAACCGTATCTATGGAACCGTACTTAGATGCACCGTATCTATGGAACCGTACTTAGATGCATCGTGTCTATGGAACCGAACTTAGACGCACCATGTCTATGGAACCGTACTTAGACACACTGTGATTAAGGTATCGTACTTAGATCACTATTACATGGATCTCAGCTATAGCTTCAGGGTCCGGAGGACCGGAGAGCCGAGAAGAGAAGCAAGCAGGCCACGTAGAAGATCCAGTTGAAGATTTCTTTCTGTTGTATTATACCTTTGAACCACACGGTTTTTGTACCGCTGTTGTATCCAAATGACTTACGGCATTTTATATGTACATATCAGTTACTCAATCGCTCCGATGCTCTACTCTGATCATTTTGAAAGGATGTTTTTTTTAAAAAAAATTATACTGCTTTTGGAAATTGGGTTGTTACACTTATGGTATCAGAGCTAGTTAAGTTAACTATGATCGGGGGTTCTCACAGTGTGATCTGTGACGAAGCATTCGCTCTTACCCCGACATAGCCAAATGAGTGGTTGCCTTTGGTAGAGGCGGCGTAAAACTAGCGGCGAGGTACGATTTGTTGTCACGGCGTGGATTCGCTAGGGAGACATTTTATGGTATCAGAGCAGTAGTCCTGGCATGAACTTGACTATGTTACTACGAACAGTTTGGTGCCGAAGGAAAGGCTAGTCTACGTGGGTATGCCATTGAGTCGCCGTGAACTCGGTGAGGCCCCCATGGTAGACACTTACTCTGGCCATTCTGTTCGGATAACAGAGTTATGTTCAAAAGCCTTTTAAACTTTGAGCATGTTTTGAAAATGAGTACTGATATAGCCTTGAGTAAATGTACTACCCTATGTCGGTATACCAGATTGAACTGGTGTACCATCCTGAATTGGTGTATCACTTTCTGTGGGAGCACCACTCTAGACCCGAGCTTAGAAGTGAAGCGGGGTCACGTCGGATGAAACTCCGGGACCAATAAGGATAAGTACATGTAGTATTTGACTCATGTAGAGGAACTTCGATACGAAATTCCATACCCATGTTTGGGTAGACCAAATCAACGGAACCCCGGACGAGGGAAATATTTCGGATGCCTGTTCGTAGTACGAATACTAATTATTATAAGTCTATATGCAAAGTAGATGTTAGCGCGATAAAATCCGTGATATACTAATTGAAGTTTTCTTTGTATATCGGACGTTTTCCCTAATGAAGGTGAAAAGAACCAGACATGGCGATCTTAAGAGGAGCTGGAGCTCCCAGAGGCCGAGGCAGAGGCCGAGGCCGAGGTAGAGGAAGAGGCATGACCTCAAATGGACGCAATACCCGAACAAAATCTTATACCAAACCAACTCGAACAAAACGAGATTCAAGAGATGAGGAGAACTCTACAGAGCGAGAGCTCTCATTAACGCACTCTTAGAGAGACAGAACCAACAAGATCGTGAAGTCAAAGGCAACTAGCGTAACGGAGGGCGGAGGAAGAAAGAAGAAATGTCAAGAAGAAAGACAAAATGCCGAGGACGAATTAAATGATGATGAGGACGAGGAAAACGCTCAAGAAGATGAGGAAAATAATGAGTCCGAGAGATCCCAATCACCTCCACGACACAGAGAGGAGAGAAAACACTCAATACTGGGTTAACCAGTTTTGCAAGCTGAAGCCACCAACTTTTCAAGGAAGACTAGACATAGCAGAGAATTGGCTGAAGAGATTGGAGAAAGTATTCAAGGTGATTGATCGCCCGAAAATCGCAAAGCCCAACTAGCGATTTACCACTCAAGGAGATGCAGACCGTTGGTGGGAGGTCACAGCAGAAACTTTGCAGACCCATTACCGTCTCGTGACATGGGAAAAATTTCTAGAGAAATTTCATGAGCAGTATTTTCCTCCTTCTGTGCAAATGAACAATGAGTCGAAATTTCTCCATATCCGACAGGGACAGGAGGAATCTTTCGACGATTACTACGCACGATTCACCAATTTATCTCGATACTCACCACACTTGCGAAGGGAAATGATGCGAGAAGTATGGTGAACATACCGGTTCACTGACGAAATATGAGATTGGTGAAAGACTCATGTCCCAACGATTCCTAGATTTGACAAGCGCGGTGGAAACTTGTCGGATGATCGAGCGTAATCAAAGGATTCCGAGATCCGAAACTTCAACAACAACAACAAAGAATGCAGACGTGGTGGAATTAGTAGTGGAAATTCCTCACAAAAGAAGAGAGCACCGGAACAACCCCGAGTGATGGGAACAAGAGACCATTTCAACCTCGGCCAACCAAACTTTCCGAAACACAAGGACCTCGACCGTGTCCAAATGCGGAAGGTACCATAAAGGTACCGATCGCGATGGAAAACAAATATGCTACAAGTGTCAAAGGCCCGGACACATCAGCAGGGATCTGTCCACAGAGAGTGGGGATGAGGCCGCAAAACCCAGGCCGAGTTTTTGCTGTAACCTGTGAAGAGACCGGAGAACCTTCGGGGGTGGTCCACGATACTAGAGCTCAGAGAAAGCTATTGTCGTTATAGTCTCGATCCGAGTGTTAAACAAATCAACTACTTTTGATGTTTTTACGGATCCTTTGGGATGCATACATATGTATTTCCTTACGATGTAATAGTAGTGCACCATTAGGTGTGAGCTTTTAGTTTGTAAAGCGAGTTTTGAACCAAGTTGCAAGTATAATATAAATCTTGTTACTACTTCATAATGTCAACGACATTCTCGATGGTGTTAAACTAGAGCCATATCAAACAACGTCAAACGGAATTAAAGTGATGAGAAGGCAACTTGAAGAAATAGCCAGAAAATGGTAATATGGAGGCGTAGTTTTTGAATCTAGCGGGATAGTACCGCAGATTCATGAGGAATTCTTCACAACTTAAACGAAATTCACAAGTAGGAGACCAAATCATTAATGTTGAACAAAGACTGTGAGACAAGAATTCATAAATTGAAAGAGGAGTTGGTCACAACACCAAGAAATTGGTTATCCCAAATCCAAGTAGATTGTAATATGGTACCAATAGGAATGGATCGGGATATGTCTAGCTGCAGCATGACAATGTGATGACTTACCACTCTCAAGTTTCTCAAGTCAGAACCAAACTACACATGACCTAGAGATAGTAATTGTCATGATTATAAAACAAACCACGATTTTATTATTAAGTATTAGGTATCTTATGTTGCCACGGTGTATGGGAACCATGGGAACATAATATATCGAAGTACGACGTAATATCCATGAGTACGAGATATATGGTATTGCCGCGGTGTATGGGAACCACGGGGATAACGCTAAAACACTAAAGTACGCGGTGTTATGGGCGCCACGGAAGCAATATATATAAAGTACGCGGTGTTTTGACGCCACTAAACACTGTATATATCAACTTAAAACATGATAAAAACTTTATAATCAAGCTATAACAAGTTCTCAATCACCAGGAGGAGCAGCTGACAGACAAAGTGAAGATCCGACGCGTATAGCCCAGAGTCCGAGTAGGACGGAGTCTAGTTAGTACAAAGTATAGTGGGTTGGGTACAAATTTCGAGGGCGAAATTTTGTTTAAGGGGGGAAGAAATGTAATACCCCAAAAATACGTATCATAATTTGGTAAGATTATACCTATAAAAAGTAGGTGAATATGGGATATCAAATAATAAGATATAATTATCTTATTTTCTAAGGAAAAATCTCTTGGAAATTAGAGAAATTAAGGGCCAAAGTGCCAAATGACCAAAGTACCCCTGGGGGGAGTAAATAACTTAGGAAAATTATGAAAAATCCTAAAAGGCAGTAAATGATCAATTGAATTAAGAGAGTATATTATCTCTAATTTTGGTAATTTAATAAATTATGAACTTGGAGGAATCAAAGAAAATACTCATAAAGTATTGAAATGACCAAACTATCCTTGTAATTTATAAAATAATGCAAGAGGCATGAAAACACAAGTGTTAATACCAAAGTTTGAAGGTAATAAGGTATTATAATTAAGAAAATTATCAACTAATGATAATAAAGTGATTAAGTAATTTCTAGCTAATTACTTAAGCTTAAGCAAAGAAAATTCAGGAATAATTATGTAAAACCCTAAAATTAGTGGTTTTTGGTTTAAAATTAGTAAAACTATATTTACTAATTAATTGGAAATTTTGAAGAAAAATAGATGAGTTTAGGTATTTTTAAAGCCTAAATGCAAGAATGGACCAATGGGAAAATTTTGTAAAAATTATGTAAAAATAATTATTTAATTAATTAAATAATTAATTAAATAATTAATCAAAATATTAAAAAAAAACGAAAAAAAAAGGCAGAAAAAAAAAGAAGAAAAAAAAAGAAAGAAAAAGAAAAAGAAAAATAATTTTGCAAGTTGCATATTAAAATAATATATAATTAATTAAAGTGAAAAAGGATGAATAGTAAAATGGGAATTAGGAAACGGATCCTATCTAGAGATCTAGGAATGGGATTCCCAAAGTCAAGGTAAAATATTAATCAGTGGGATTTTATCTTCCGTTAAACTCTTGCGGAAGTTAATCAAGCCGTTTGTGCTTTTTCCTAATAAGACGAAATAGGGAAATTCTGAGAAAAGACCAGATAGCCAAGAGGACGAAAAGGTTATGTTGTGACATTTGGAAAAGAATTGGGAATTTTCATGAACATATTTGGATTCAGTGGATTTTTCTGAAGAGATGGGTGTTTCCGAAACAAGTTTCGACACCGGACGCGTTTGGACACGTTTTCGAGAAAGACTCAACTGACCGTTGGAGCCCTATATGGAATCAAAATATAGGTTAACTTGGACATTTCTACTAAGTGAGAATATGTTTTCAAAGTTGTAAATCCAGAATTTTGAGATTTCTCCGAAATCACGCGAATCTGTACCGATCGGGAAAATGGTTGAACAAGTTGCAATTAATGGTTATTACAACTTTGATTTTCCAATCAAAGCCTTAAATTTGCCAAACAAGGCCCTTGTTTTTGCCTATAAATAGATGCCTTCCTTGAGAAATTTCACACCTTTTCTTCCTTCTCTTGGCCGAAATTTTTGGCTGAGAAAGAAGAGAAAGGAGCCTGGGGAATTGTGCAAATAGCCCTCGTAGAATTGTCCTAAAGTCTTCAACGGTAAGTCTTTTAGTCTTTAGTTTTTAGTTTAGTAGTTAGTAGAATTGTTAGTTAGATTTAGGAAGTAGGTGACAAGATTCCTACAAATGTTTTAGAGCCTTGTTTGCGTTGAAAAATATGCAGAGGTGTAAACATAGTAGGGATCGAGTCGCCGAAAAGTTGAAGCTTTAGCTTGTTCTTTTAGAAGTAAGGGTAGAATTTGTTAGAATAGCCTTTAAATTTCAAGTATGATTGGGTATCATATGGGAGGGCTATTTTAGTCATTATTTTCGAAAATCATAGTTGCGTCGAAGTTCGGCAAAATTTCGGAAGAAAATTTGTCGAGTAACGAAATCTTGCGAAATTCCGCCGATTAGGGTATAGGGGCAAAATGGTAATTTTTACCTAAAATGCCGATTATAATGCCAAATCACTAATGAAAGTGATATTACTCCTATAGGACATCGAAACTCGATCTGCTGCCGATACGCTGTCCGACGTGCCGCTGTTGGACATTTCGCTGTTTTTCGTAGAACGTGCCGTTTCCGCCAGAATTGCCGACATTCGTCAACGGAGGTACGTTCGCGTACACAACATTAACGCTGATGATTATTGAATGTATATATGTGTTGATATGTTGTGTAAATAGTTTGATGCCGAAGGCAAGGCTAGTCTATGTGGGTAAGCCAAATAGTCGCCGTAAAGTCGGTGAGGCCCCCTTTTGTACCGTTGTATCCAAATGCCACTTACGGCATTTTATATGTACATATCAGTTACTCAATCGCTCCGATGCTCTACTCTGATCATTTTGAAAGGATGTTTTTTTTAAAAAAAATTATACTGCTTTTGGAAATTGGGTTGTTACAGTGGAATACGTTACGAAGATAGTTCATGCTTCATACGATTTATTCGATTAACTAACACCTAGTTAACGCACAGAGAAAAATTCCTTAGTAAGAGAGATAGTACCTTGGACTCTCTCCGGAAGTTCTCTGTCCATTGTATCGGTTAGTGCGTACATTCGGCCTGAGTTCTGTGGCCTGAATCCCGCAGCTTTCTCCGGACAGTGCACACTGATGTGCCCAGGTTTTTGACATACTTCGAGGATGATACTTCCCACATTTTGGACACGATCGGAGTCCCGACATTCCAGGGTTGTTCTGCTGCCCAGTCTGGAATGGCCTTTTACTTTCTCTTGGAGAGTCACTCCAGGGTGCTTCTCTATTTCATGAGGAATTTTCACGGCTGCCCTCACTACGATTGAATCTTGCTACCATTGTGATTTCGTAATATACGTAACTCCTTCGAGTTGCGCTCGATCATCCGGCAAGATTCTACACTTTGTGCCATGTCGGAAACCTGTTGAGACACCGATCTGGACCTTATGTCGTACTTGATCAGTGAATCAACTTTGTTTGCCTTCCAGGCTCTAGATTAACAATACTTTTCAGATAAGACGAATACCGAGACAGGTTGGTGAATCGGGCAAAGTAAGCATCAAAGGTTTCCTCGGAACCTTGTTGAATATGAAGGAACTCCTCCTCCTTAATCACTTGTGTTGAGGGAGGAAAATACTGTTCGTTAAACTTTTCTATGAACTTCTCCCAAGTGACAGGCCAAAACTGGGTCCGCAATGTCGTGGCTACTGTAACATCCCAAATTTTGGGATTTGGAATTAGAAATATTATGATATAATTAATTATGGAAAATTTGGCCTTAATAATTCTTACTACCAAGTAATTGTAATTTAAAGGCAATTTGGGTTTCATTAGCTTAGAAATTTTGGCCAAATAAGCCATGGCCCAAAGGAAAAAAAAAACATATTTCCACAATGTTAAATCTCCATTCGGCCCAAATGATTAAAACCCAAACCATTAGCCTATGTCAACCCCGGTAATACTCTATCGAGCAGAAAAGACAAAACGCTAGCAGTAGGAAATGATCAATTAAACAAGTTAATCGATTGAGTCGATCGGAAATCACGGTGACGCAGAAAGCGGCGATATGGAAATCGAGATCACGCAGCGGTGGAATGCCATGCCTCTCGAGCTCCACCACTCGGCTACCACGTATCTCGAGCCCAACAACGGTAGCACCATACCCTCTGCTCTTCTTTATCTTTAGCGTGACAACGAGACCATACTTCATACCCCCATTCTTCTCGGTCAACCACCCCTTAGGTCTTTATATATTTGCTCTTTCATTTGCATTCTTGCAACCGAGACCGAGGAAGGGAACCGAGAGTGAGTTGCAACGAGAGAGTGAGAGAGAGCTTCACTAGTCTTTCCCTCTGCATAACGTGTTGGAAAACAGGGGGGTTTGGATTGCAGCAAAGATCATCACGTGAAAATTAGCAACCTGAGGTAAGATATCGCATTTCTCATCCCTTGGGTTTCCATCATTCAGCAGAAGTTTATAAGTATTAAACCATCTGAAATAAAGCTTTGTGTGGTTGCATACTGAAAACAAGGGACGGGTTCGGCTTGGGTTAGTGTCTGAGTTGTTCTCTTTCACTGCATACTGTATACATATATACTGCTATATATATATATATATATATATATATATATATATATATATATATGTATATATATATATATATATATATGTATATATATATATATATATATATATATATATATATATATATATGTATATGTATATAGATATATATATACATATACATATATATATATATATATATATATATATAGGTTGCCGTGGCTGCATATAGAAAAATAAAATAAAATATAGGATACATGAATAATATATATTGAAACCAATCTACAAGTGTAGGTATATATGTATACATATAATAGTGCTAGAATAGTGTATATATATATATATATATATATATATCAGGAAACAAGAACTTTCCTGATGATTACTTGGCTGTCATTGCCGTGAACATAGAAGAAGAAAGGAACAATAAAACTTGACTTGGCATATGTGTATATGAATATGCAAGTCGTTGCATAAGGAAGAAAGAAGGGAAACTTTTAATGTCATTCGTGTGTGTACGTTGTTGTTTAAGAAAAAGTGGAGACTATATTTATATATATAAGTATATGTATTCCTAAAGTATAATAATAAGCTGATATATATATGTATAGTTTCGAGTAGCTGCACATGGAAAGCAAAAAATAAAAATAAAAATGAAACGCTGCTATCTAATATACATGTATGCTGAAACCAAGCTATAAGTGTAGGTATATATATATTGCTATCATGTGTAAATATATATATGGAACGAAAACTTTGAGAACTTGCTGTTAACACACACACACCATTAGCTTTGGGAAAATATAAGAGAACTTTGCTGATATGTTTTATATAAATATGTCGATACTTAGGGAAATAAGGAAAAGCTTTTGTGTAAGTGTGTGTTAACACTGCACATGTAAAAGCCATGTAAGTATATATACCTATAAGGTTGTTTTGCTGTTGGTATATCCGTCTTTATATAAGTATGTATATTGACACTAGAATAATATATATGATGAAACATAAATGCTTTGGGAAACTATGAGAAACACTAAATCATATTTTATATGATGAATGGTATTTGTAAGCCCCTAATTAAAGTGTTAGGAGAACTTCTAAGAGTTTAAAGTAGTTATAGAAAAATACCAATAAATAGTAAAATAATAATAATAAAATAAATAAATATTGTTATTATTATTATTAGTAAAAAGGGAATAAATAATAAAGAGATTTATTAATTAATAATAAATAAAAGAGTGTTATTATTAATTAATAATAATTAAAATGGTATAAATGGAATAACCAATCCACCAGGGGTAGAAGGGGTCAATAGTGACAATGACATCTCTTAGGATGTTATTTATAACGGAAATAATGCGGTGATACTATTATAGGATATCCGGGAAAGTCAGGAATCAGTACCAAAAGGTGAAAGTACCGCTAGCTACGCAGACTAAGGTACGGACGCGTACTGTAACTTTAACTCTGATGTGTCTTGTATACTTATATGTGATGAGATGGTTCATAGAGTCATGGACAAGACTAGGTCTTGGGTCATGTACTGTGGCTAAGACTCGGTCTTAGGTCACCTGTTTATATACATTCAGCTTTGTGCGGGTTATAGTCATGATAATGCCGTAAGTATGTTTTCCTAGCGGCGAGGACACGAGAAGGCGTCGTGGCACGGTGAGAGTGCAAACGTTGTTGACATTACATGGGCTGTGTGCTATGTATTGTTGTGTTGTTAACATTACATGTCTTTGTGTGCTATGTATTGTTGTGTTGTGAACTTTACATGGACATGTGTGCTATGTATGGTTAATCTTGAAATGTAATGAATATCTGTCATATATATTGTTTATACTTGAGCATGAGGTTAATCGTTACCGAGATTCAATGGGTATTGAATCTCGAATTTACCCTAACTTCAGGATCTGGAGGATCGGGAGCCGGAGAAAATGGTAAGCAGCACGCATGAGGACTCGTAGGAGTATTAGTTAACACCATCACTCTGATAATTTCACACCAATTAGTCTAATAAGGAATTTAGAACATAAATGAACATCATAATGGATGTAGGAATTAGGGGTGTTACAGATGTGGTATCAGAGCGATGTTTGGACAAGTTTTTGGAAAGAGTACTGATTTAACCCTGGTTATGTGATACAGAGAAGACAGACGAGGTAGCACAGAATATGGGTTATGTTGCTAACCCTAGGACTCTTAATATAGAAGTCAGAGTCTAAATTAAATTCCTGCAACACAATTTAAAAAGGGAAGCTATACAGAGAAGTCAATACTGCTTAAGTTTCCTGTAGGAACGATGACTTACTGTTTAGGTTTCCTTGTAGGATTAATAACTTATTGACTAATTTTCCCTAAGGAGACAATTCCTTCCCAGTAGGGGCCGGACACCATGCGTGCAACGGGGCATAGCTCCGGGGACGGGGGTCTTTGACTGAGTCCTTGACGGTAGTGGTCTGTTACATAAAAAGGGTGCAGTGGATATCAAGGGGGCAATACTTAGCATTTCTGGGGAAACCAGATATGTTGTACTTGGATTGGTACATAGATGGGTAGTCGGTACCCAGAGGTATGTGAACCGGTATTAGTACCCCAGATTTGACAGACGTTTTGAAGTTAGGCATGCTTAGGTGAGAGAAATCTCAGGATTTTTAACTCCTGGGAAGTAGCACGGAGATTTGAGATCTTTGAGCTAAAACCTGAATACCTTGCGGTACAAAAATGGTGATCCGTTGGGATACCATGCGGATAGATATAGTAATGATGGGTTTGAATCTGATCTAAGCAGAGATTGTGTTTAGATTAAGGCACGATTAAGCATTACCTAGGTTCTCGTACTTAAAAGTAGGAACCCTGAGGAAGTATGATTGAGGTTACCTTAGGTTCCAATACATGGGAGTTAGTTCCTCAATAAAACCATACGATAGTTAGAACCTCAGTAGTCATAAGTTATGGTCTCATGATTGGGACAGATAACCATAGTGATGCTAGTGGCTAATAGGTTCCTTAAGAAGTGGGTGATTACCCGATAGAGGAAAATTGAGCTAAGGATTATGCTTGGAGTTGGATTGATACTCCATATATAAAATGACCCAAATGAGATGGTAGTTTTAAAGACAGCGGATTACGGAACAACTAAAGGGTAGGAAACTAATAAAGATATGAGTTTTCATTATAATGATTCAGAGACGATTAACTGAAACTACTGATGGGAAATTTTGATCGGAGAGGGCTACCTACGGGGAGTTCTAATCGAGAAGGTCTACCTACAGAGGATGCTAACCGAAGAGGCTAACCAGTCAGAAAAGGCTGAGTGAAGCACCGAGTGAAGTGCCGTAGAGCGGAGCCACCGTGACGACGAACCGTAGAATGAAGCCGCCGTGACAATGAACCATAAAGTAGAGCTACCAGTGTATCGACTCTCAGGTAAGTACATTGTAGTGAATCTCATATCTAATGGGTTCCCTAGAGAAAAGGTTTACGTGATCCCGTATATCACTAGGGAGTGCTCCAGTGCTGTATGGCAAGAATTGTGTTATGGTATCCAGGCAAGAACTAGACCCTCACTAGAAGGCATTCTAGTTGATAATAAAGTCCCTGAGGTGTTTCTAGAAGATCTCAACAAGATATCTCCAGTAAGGGAAGTTGAATTCACTATTGGATTGATGCCTGGTACTTGACCAATATCAAAGGCACCGTATTAGATGGCTCCAGATGAATAAGTTTTTAAGAAGCGAAAGAACGCACCTGAAATAAATACCTCAATCCAGGAATTAAGATTCTTTCCACGTTGGGAGGGTGTATGGCCCACAACGGTGGTCAACGCAACTGATGACTGGTGACTCGGTTCCAGTCTAGTAGACTGGAAAGTGCGTGAAGTCAGAGGGATGTGATGGTCGTGGATCAGTTGGATCCAATGTCTTGAAGTAGAAAACGATTGGAGATTATTCTGTTAAGGACAAGGTAGTGACGTGTACCTCTCAACTTTTAAGAATGTTCATGTCATGAGTTTTATGGTGGGCAGTGGGAACTACTGGACTGGTATGTCCTTAAGTCACCAAACTTGACATGCATTCATTAGGAAGCCCTAAGTCCTATGAGACTGATATGTTCATAGGCTAACAGAAGGCCACAGTTGACAGAGAATGGATTGCAGGCAATGTCCTGAAACAGCTGGGAGGCTAGGATAGAATTGCACTGGGAGTGCCTAGTGAATGGCCGAAGAGGTCGTAAAGCCCGAAAGATACAAATAATGTTTTGGAAATGGCCGAAAAGCGAGATAGAATGCATTAGTCATTGATGACCATCTAAGATTAGTTGTCTGGTTCCTGGATCTGTTTGAAATTAAATTTTTAAACTTGCCAATGCACTGCTTGTATTTGAAATTTTCGAATTGATTTTTCAAACTTATGAATTTTTGAAACTGAGTTTTCGAATGAAATGTTTTCAACAGAATTCGAGACCACAGTGAGAGTCACTTTTTGAAATGATTTTTTCTTATAAACAGGGTTGTTAGAACCCAAAGCTTGAAACTAAGTTTTCAACTATGCTGTGGTAAAGGCAGTATGGAACTGGAAGAAGCCAGAAACTGTTGTAGACGTACTCAGTTTGCTGGTTCCTGCCAGATATTTTTGGAATATTTATAGAACTGGAAAAGGCCAGAAACTGTTGTAGACGTACACAGTTTGTTGGTTTTTGCCAGATATTTTGGAATGATTACAGAGCTGGAAGAGGCTACAAACTGTTGTAGACGTACTCAGTTTGTGGGTTCTTGCTAGATGTGTTTAAAATGTTTTTGAGTCGCGTGCCATTGATAAAACTCTTTTGAACAAGAGATTTGAAAATTGAGGGGATAGGTTTTGAGAAGCTGAAAATCGCACCAACAGTTAATACACCCAATCCGAAACCTTTTGCCTTGTATGGTCGGACACTACACGTGTAGGGGGTTAGGCCCTAGGGATGGCAGTCGTGGACTGGGTCCTCCACGGTGGTGGGTCGTTACATAAAGAGGCACCGGCACCCACGCAGGCGTTTGGAGCAGGGCTCCGTGGATGATGGTCCTTTGTCTCAGTATGGGATTCCGGTGGGTGGCCCGTTATTGTATGTGCCAGTGTGGACACTGGTCTCTTATGGGGGGGATGGAAACTCTCCCACATTTGCTAAAGGCACTGTTGGTTCCTGGTGACTCTTTGAGGCTAGAGGGATGCAGTGGCCAGATGTAGGGATTGGGATAAGTCGATGTACCAAGTGGTTGAAGTGGTGGCGTGTGCTCTCAATTGTTAAATTTTGTGAAATAAATTGTCCTGCTAAAAAATGTGTGCCGGTAGTAAATGTTTTCTGAAACCACTACGGCCGTGAATGTGTTTTCACAAATTTGTGTTAGCAGCGATTGAGTTTAAAAACATGATAGCACTATTACGTTTGGTATGGTGCGGATTATGAAATGTACTGCGACCACAGAAATTTTCAATGTGTGAAAATTCGAAAAGGAGACAGAATAGGAGAATGAAAGAAAGAAAAAAAAAAGTGATGTAATTGAAGTCACTAATGTGTTGAAATGAAAAGCAGTGCAATTGGTGATAATAATGATACCGGAACAACAACTGTTAGAATGGTCTAGGGATCTGAACCACGTAGGTCAAATAAGAATTGCCAGCGTGCTAAGCAAGAGAAAAGTGGTCTAAGAGCTTAAGTTGAGGAAGCTCAGACATAGAATAGATGAGTAGAGACTCGAAACCGTAAGACCCGGTGTGCAAATTTGCATGGTACGGTGTTCCTAGACTATAAAACCTGTGTGTTTAGCACTGTGTGGGATGCTCACAAGTATTGTGAATTTGGACTAGTATGTCCAAAGAAGGTTGTAAGGCTGGCAAAACATTCAGACTGTACCAGGTGGTAGTTAAGATTCCAATGACATAAAAGTGATTCCTGAGCAGTAAGGCTAGGATATCCGGCACTGTGGTAGTAGAATGAACCGAAAGGTAGATTATTACACGCGGTGAGGCCTATGTGGTACCAAGTGCTCGGAGAATGGACTAGTGGGTCCTGCATAGTTGAGAACTATACCTGGGTACATAATGGATAAGAATGTTGTATGATGAGTTGTGTGCTTAGTAAGCATGCATAGGAAAGGAATAGACTAGATGTCTAAAATGATTCCCCGAAGATATAGGTTCAAATTTCGAGGACGAAATTTAAATTAACGGGGGGAGAAATGTAACATCCCAAATTTTGGGATTTGGAATTAGAAATATTATGATATAATTAATTATGGAAAATTTGGCCTTAATAATTCTTACTACCAAGTAATTGTAATTTAAAGGCAATTTAGGTTTCATTAGCTTAGAAATTTTGGCCAAATAAGCCATGGCCCAAAGGAAAAAAAAAAACATATTTCCACAATGTTAAATCTCCATTCGGCCCAAATGATTAAAACCCAAACCATTAGCCTATGTCAACCCCATCCAATACTCTATCTGAACAGAAAAGACAAAACGCAGCCGAAGTAGGAAATGATCAATTAAACAAGTTAATCTGATTGAGTCTGATCGGAAATCACGGTACGCAGAGCAGCGATATGGAAATCAGATCACGCAACAGTGGAATGCCATGCCTCTCGAGCTCCACCACTCAGCTACCCTGTATCTCGAGCCCAACAACAGTAGCACCATACCCTCTGCTCTTCTTTATCTTTAGCGTGACAACAGACCCATACTTCATACCCCCATTCTTCTCGGTCAACCACCCCTTAGGTCTTTATATATTTGCTCTTTCATTTGCATTCTTGCAACCAGCACCGAGGAAGGGAACCGAGAGTGAGTTGCAACGAGAGAGTGAGAGAGAGCTTCAACTAGTCTTTCCTCTGCATAACGTGTTGGAAAACAGGGGGTTTGGATTGCAAAAAAGATCATCACGTGAAAATTAGCAACTGAGGTAAGATATCGCATTTCTCATCCCTTGGGTTTCCATCATTCAGCAGAAGTTTATAAGTATTAAACCATCTGAAATAAAGCTTTGTGTGGTTGCATAAAAACAAAACGAAACAAAAACAAAAGAAAGAAAAGAAACCGAAAACAAGGGACGGGTTCGGCTTGGGTTAGTGTCTGAGTTGTTCTCTTTCACTGCATACTGTATACATATATACTGCTATATATATATATATATATATATATATATATATATATATATATATATATATATATAGGTTGCCGTGGCTGCATATAGAAAAATAAAATAAAATATAGGATACATGAATAATATATATTGAAACCAATCTACAAGTGTAGGTATATATGTATACATATAATAGTGCTAGAATAGTGTATATATATATATATCAGGAAACAAGAACTTTCCTGATGATTACTTGGCTGTCATTGCCGTGAACATAGAAGAAGAAAGGAACAATAAAACTTGACTTGGCATATGTGTATATGAATATGCAAGTCGTTGCATAAGGAAGAAAGAAGGGAAACTTTTAATGTCATTCGTGTGTGTACGTTGTTGTTTAAGAAAAGTGGAGACTATATTTATATATATAAGTATATGTATTCCTAAAGTATAATAATAAGCTGATATATATATGTATAGTTTCGAGTAGCTGCACATGGAAAGCAAAAATAAAAATAAAAATGAAACGCTGCTATCTAATATACATGTATGCTGAAACCAAGCTATAAGTGTAGGTATATATATATTGCTATCATGTGTAAATATATATATGGAACGAAAACTTTGAGAACTTGCTGTTAACACACACACACCATTAGCTTTGGGAAAATATAAGAGAACTTTGCTGATATGTTTTATATAAATATGTCGATACTTAGGGAAATAAGGAAAAGCTTTTGTGTAAGTGTGTGTTAACACTGCACATGTAAAAGCCATGTAAGTATATATACCTATAAGGTTGTTTTTGCTGTTGGTATATCCGTCTTTATATAAGTATGTATATTGACACTAGAATAATATATATGATGAAACATAAATGCTTTGGGAAACTATGAGAAACACTAAATCATATTTTATATGATGAATGGTATTTGTAAGCCCCTAATTAAAGTGTTAGGAGAACTTCTAAGAGTTTAAAGTAGTTATAGAAAAATACCAATAAATAGTAAAATAATAATAATAAAATAAATAAATATTGTTATTATTATTATTAGTAAAAGGGAATAAATAATAAAGAGATTTATTAATTAATAATAAATAAAAGAGTGTTATTATTAATTAATAATAATTAAAATGGTATAAATGGAATAACCAATCCACCAGGGGTAGAAGGGGTCAATAGTGACAATGACATCTCTTAGGATGTTATTTATAACGGAAATAATGCGGTGATACTATTATAGGATATCCGGGAAAGTCAGGAATCAGTACCAAAAGGTGAAAGTACCGCTAGCTACGCGTACTAAGGTACGGACGCGTACTGTAACTTTAACTCTGATGTGTCTTGTATACTTATATGTGATGAGATTGTTCATAGAGTCATGGACAAGACTAGGTCTTGGGTCATGTACTGTGGCTAAGACTCGGTCTTAGGTCACCTGTTTATATACATTCAGCTTTGTGCGGGTTATAGTCATGATAATGCCGTAAGTATGTTTTCCTAGCGCTGAGGACACGAGAAGCTGTCGTGGCACAGGTGAGAGTGCAAACGTTGTTGACATTACATGGGCTGTGTGCTATGTATTGTTGTGTTGTTAACATTACATGTGCTGTGTGCTATGTATTGTTGTGTTGTGAACTTTACATGGGCTGTGTGCTATGTATGGTTAATGCTGAAATGTAATGAATATCTGTCATATATATTGTTTATACTTGAGCATGAGGTTAACTGTTACCTGAGATTCAATGGGTATTGAATCTCGAATTTACCCTAGCCGGGATCCGGAGGATCGGGAGCCGGAGAAAAGGGTAAGCGAGACGCATGAGGACTCGGCCGGAGTATTATTTTGGGATAGTATTATGTATAATTTTTGAATAGTTGGATAATTGTACTACTAACGTGCCGACCGGATACACCACAAAGAATTTTAAGTTGTATCACGCTTATATTCCTTCGGGAATTTTTATTAACCAGCATATGTCTGGACATATGTTATCAGTCACTCATTCGTCCAAACGTTAAGCATGCTCTCCGTTGTGACTCACTCTGATCTGTTAACACCATCACTCTGATAATTTCACACCAATTAGTCTAATAAGGAATTTAGAACATAAATGAACATCATAATGGATGTAGGAATTAGGGGTGTTACAGCTACACTCTTCCACCATCTGTGCACATCACCATCGAGTTTGTAAATTGCCAGCTGAGCTTTCCGGTCCTCCGGGCATTCCATCACTTCAAAGATCTTGTCTAGGCTCATAAGCCAGTCCTCAGCCAATTCGTTCTTCCCATGGAAAGCTGGTGGTTTGAGCTTGCAAAACCGGGTGACCCAAGTGTGGGTGGTCTGCACAGTTCTCCTCGTCGTGGAGGTGACTGAGTCCTATCAGATCCCTCAGCTTCCCCATCATGCTCATCTCTTCGCTCATCTTCTTCTTCTTCAGAATGTTGTTCTCTCTTAGCTTCTCGATCTTGTCTTGCTTGTCTCTCTTCCAGGAGTACATCGATAAGAGCCCTCTGTTCTTGCAGATCCCTCCTCAAATCCTGCATCTCGTTTTGTTCTGGTTGGTTCGGTACTCGGTTGTGCTCGAGTTCAGGTATCGCTCTTACTCGGGGTTGTCTACCTTGTCCCCTACCTCGGCCTCTGCCTCGGCCTCTGGGAGCTCCGGCTCCTCTCAAATTTGCCATGTCTGGTTCTTTTCACCTTTATGAGGGAAAACGTTAGATGAGGAGTACAACGATGATCATATCATAATTTCTATCGCACTTCATATCTATACTACTAATGAATAGACACCCGCAACATGTCCCTCGTTTAGAATTCCGTTGGTTCATTCTTCTTAGAAACGGGTACGGAAATACGTATCGGAAGTTCCTTTACATGAGTCAAATACTGCATGTACTTATCTTTGTCGGCCTCGGAGTTTCATACGGCGTGGTCTATCTTCAAATATAAGCTTGGTGCTAAGAAAGAATTATCCTCCAGTACAAACTGGAGATCATCAGAGTTATCAAAGGCTGATATCAGAGTTATCAGGACTATCAGAGACTGATATCAGAGCTATCGGAGACTGATATCAGAGCTATTAGAGTGATCGGATACTGATATCAGGGTTATCAGAGACTGATATCAGGATTATCAGGATTATCGGAGATTGATATCAGGGTTATCGAACCGATATCGGGATTATCGAATTATCGGAGGCGATATCGGGGTTATCGAAACCGATATTAGGATTATCGAATTATCGGATACGATATCGGGGTTATCGAAACCGATATCGGGATTATCGAATTATCGGAGGCGATATCGGGTTATCGAAACCGATATCGGATTATCGAATTATCGGAGGCGATATCGGGGTTATCGAAACCGATATCGGGATTATCGAATTATAGGAGGCGATATCGGGGTTATCGAAACCGATATCGAGTTATCGAATTGATGTACCGACGAAAGTGGTACACCGGTTCAGAATGGTATACCGGTTCAAACCAGTACACCGAAATGAGGTGGTACACCGACCTTGGGCTATATCAGTACTCATTTTCAAAATATGCTCCCAACTTTTGAAAAGGCTTAGAACCTAACTCCGTTAACCGAACAGAATGGCCAGGTAAGTGTCTATCATGGGGGCCTCACCGAGTTGACGGCGACTAATTGGCGTACCCACATAGACTAGCCTTGCCTTCGGCACCAAACTGTCCGTATTAACTTCGTTAAATTCATGCCAGGACTACTTCTCTGATACCAAAAATGTAACATCCCGTCTTCACAAGCAGTATAAAATTTTTTTTTCATCAAACATCATTTGCAAACATCAGAGTAATGCACCGGAGTGATTGAGTAACTGATATATATATTAAAATACCCACGGTAGCATGTCTTGCTGTTTAAACAGTGGTACAAGAGTGTTTCGAAAGTAATACAGAAAGAAGTCTTCAGCCGCGACTCCTAGGCGTGCTTGCTTGTCCTTCTCCTCGATCCTCGGTCCACCCGACCACGAAGCTATATTAAGGGTGAGATCCATGCATCGAACCCCAGGTAACGGTTAACCTCATGTTTATATACACCATATATGTATGACAGACAACCACAGAATTTGGGCAACATCTACTACGGTCAGACATAGGGTATACATATCAGATATGTATGGCGAAACAATACAGTCGGATGACAAACAATAGTACAGTCGGAGTACAGATAATAGTACAGTCAGAGTAGAGACAAAAGTACAGTCAGTACGAGACAATAGTACGATCAGAGTACGAGTAATAGTACGGTCGGAGTACGAGCATGACGGACAATAGGCATGACAGACAATATCTGATCGGATGTAAAGCATGACAGTCGGATGACAGACAATATACATATAATGCATACAATAAACATCAGAGTTAGTGTTACGATGCGAACGTACCTTCGTTGACGGACACGGTATTTGCAGTCGGTATACGGCCCGACAAAGAGGTCGAACGTAATCAGGGATATCCTATCAACATAACAACGTACTTGTTAAGGATCTATCATTACGACGGACATTTTTAGTCAAAATGACCATTTTACCCCTGACCCCCTAATCGGCGGAATTTCGCCAGCACTTCGTTACTTTGACCCTAATCTTCCAAAATTTCAACATAACTCCTCTTCCAACATCATTTTCGAAATATAAATCATATTAATTAATGATTCACAATAACAGCATTTTAGGTAAAAATTACCATTTTTCCCCTGATGCCTCTATCGGCGGAATTTCGCCAGAGCTTCACTATTTTTACTCTAATCTTCCAAAATTTTGCCAGAACTTCGACCCCACCATGATTTTCGAAATAATGACTAAAATACCCCTATCATGTGATATCTAACCATACTTGGAAGATTAAAGACTAATATAGCATTTCTACTCTAACTACCGAAAGAACTACGAAAGCTTAAGTACCGAAAAACTTACCCAGAGCTTCGCTGCAAAATTCCCCAGAGCCCCTCTCTCTAAAACCTCTCTCTAATTTTCAGCCAAGGCTCTTGAAAATGGTGTGAGAATTGAAGAGGAATGCTTGCCTATTTATAGGCAAAAATAGTGCCAATTTTGTAATTTTTACTTTCCTAAACTTGTAATTTTCCCCTCCTTTATAACCATGCAAATTAGGGTTTAATGGTGGATGATTCTTGACCATGGAAATCTCAAAACGTCCAGCTCCCTCGTGAGTCACCAACTTGTGTGACAAGTTGTGTTTTCTAGAAGCATTTAGACCAATAAAGCTCCCGATCGGCACCCGATTCGCGTAATCTCGGAAAAATCTCAAAATTCTGGATTAGAGAATTCCAAGACAATTCATTCTTCATTAGAAATGTCTGGTCTAACTAAATTTTTAACTCTGTCTAGGTCTTCTCCGGCCTGACGGAAGTTTTACTAAAAACGTGTTGCGATTCTGAAACGAATTTCCGGAATCATCAACCTCTGGACAAAAATTCATTGATTCCAAATATGTCCAGATAATTCTAAACTCATCTCCAGATGTTGAGTTAGAATTTATTTTCTTCAAATCCTAAATGTGACTATCTGCATTTTTCCCTATTTCGTCTTATTAGGAAAATGCTCTACCGGCTTCGGAATTAACTTCCGGAAAAGTCTAACGGAAGATAAAAATCCACTGATCAATATTTTACCTTGACTTTGGAAATCCCATTCCTGGTTCTCTAGATAGGATCCGTTTCCTATTTATTTTTTACTATTCACTCTAATTAATTATATTATTTAAATAATACAACTTGCCAAATAAATATCATGATATTTTCCTTTCATTCTTATCCAAATTTTCCCCCTAATTTCGGCTGGCCCTTATTTAATAATTTTAAATATTTATTTTTTTAATTAAATAATTATTTAATTATTTCAATTTTCTTAAAATTTCACAAAATTCCCTTATTGGTCTATTCTTGCATTTAGGCTTAAAAATACCTAATCTCATCAATTTTTCTTCAAAATTTCCAATTAATTAGGAAATATATTTATGCTAATTTTTTAGCCATTACCACTAATTTTAGGGTTTTACATAATTATCTCTGAATTTTCCTTTGTTTATACTTAAGTAATTAGCCAATAATTACTTAATTAATTCCTTACTAATTGTTGATAATTTTCTCAATTAGAATTACTCCTTACCTCATAACTTTTGCACTCACATCAGTATTCTATGTCCTATGCATTTTAATAACATTTACGGGGCATTTTGGTCATTATAATACTTTTTAACTTTTCCCCTTTTATTTTTCCAAGGTAGTAATTTAATAAATTACCTAAATTAGGGACAATATTCTTCCCTATTTCAAATAAATATTTACTTGCCTTTTTTATAACTTTCACAGGGTATTTTATAACCCGTAAATGCGTTTAGGGATCTATTTGCAAACTTCCAAACGTTTTAGGGACCTAATTGCAAATTATTCTTTTTTCAAGAGAAATTACCGTAATAACAAGATAAATTCAATACAAGGTGTTTGATACCTCATATTCACCTATTTTCAATAGGTATATTTACTTATTTATGATATTTTCCCTAAGTCAGATTTTAGGGTATTACAATAAACCCTAGCTAGGGTTTTAAGTTAACCAAAAACAAAAACAAAAAAAGACACACAAAATCTACGAGAAATCGCAGAAACAACACAAACAAATCGAGAAATCATAAACAAAATCAACAAAAACAAAATATGTGAGAAATCGTAGAAACAAAAACAGATTGAGAGAGATGGATCTCACCTCCACTTTCGACGACCTTCCTTTCCTAATACCAAAGACCACAACATTTTTTCTCACGTCAATGAGCCTCAAATCAAATTAGAGAGACAGAGGGGAGCAACCGTGAATCAACTTGGACCTCTATCGGTCTTCTCTCAAGTACTACCACCACAAGCTGCAACGGGAGCAGCGATTCTAAGCTCGGATGAGGGCGATTTGAGGAGTGTGAATAGAGAAGGTGAGATCTAAAACATGGCCAGGGAATAGAGAACCAGAAGGAGGATAGGAGTGTGAATGGCAGACGGTAGCAACACTATCAAGCTGAGAACAGAGAATCGGATGGAGATGGGCCAGGGAACAGAGAATCATACGGAGGAGAGGAGAGTGAATGGCGGACGAGACAGAGCAAGAATCGACTTTTGGCGAAAGGCTTTGAACGGAGAAGAAGAGGAATAGAGAGAGAAAAGGGCTTTGAACAGAGTAAGAGTAAAGTGACTTGGAGAGAGAAAAGCAATTCAATCAGAGAAAAATGATGCCTTCAGGCGTCCCAATTTTAAATTTGGGACACTGAAATATAACTTTTGGCTTCTCAATTTTAAATGGGACGCCAAAATTAATGTAGTGAAAAAGGTACACTTTTGGCGTCCCAATTTAAAATTGGGTCACTAAAAGCGGTGCTTTTTGCACTAAAAGCGTTGATTTTGGCATCCCAATTTCGAACTGGAACGCCAAAGTCCTATTTTTGGCATCTTAGTTTGAAATTGGAATGTCAAAAATCAATTTTTGGCATCCTTGTTTGTTAAAAAGACGCCCAATATGTCAAAATTCTCATACATAATTATAAAAATGTCATCACCTTTATTTATTAGTTTCATTTTTTTTTTTAAAAGAACGCTTTTTGGGGAAGTAAAATCTATATTTTGTAGTAGGGGATAACCGCCAATAAGCAGTTAAGATATTCTTGTTGAGACAAATCAGGAGTGCACTACATTAAAACAAACACAGTTTGGAATTTTAAAGCAGATTGATTTATTGTAGCAAACTTACAAAGTAAATCTCCACTTGCAGCTTTGTCTCTTAGTCCTTGTAATAACTGACTAACGGCTTGGTTGTATTTGTCAGTCTCTGTCGCTATGTATGCATGCATGTATGTATTGAGACATGTCGTCAATTTTCACTACAAAAAAAATTGATTTTTGCTACGGAAAAAATCCGTAGCAAATTCCGTAGCAAATCGATTTTGCTACGGAAAAATGCCAAAATTCCGTAGCAAAATCGATTTGCTACGGAATTTGCTACGGATTTTTCCGTAGCAAAAAACCCCGTAGCAATTTGCTACGGATTTACGGATTTCCAATCCGTAGCAAATTGCTACGGAAAAAAATTCCGTAGCAATTTGCTACGGATTGAATTCCGTAGCAAATTGCTACGGATTCCGTCGCAAATTTGACTTTTTCTAGTAGTGTTTTTGCATTAGTGAAGGTTGAAGACAAACCACAATATTAAAGGTTTTTCTTTTCTTTTTTTCTTTTTTTGCACTAGTACGTTGCCGTAAGCTATGGCACATACGTGCCAATTAGTTCTTTTCTTAGACCCATACTGATATAATATATTGAAAAGTATATCATGTATGTATGTAACTTCTTCAGAGACCAATTGAGTCATGTCGTAAATTTTTTGCATAAGCAAGTTTGAAGACAAAACATAATATTAAAGGCTATTTTTTGGACTAGTACGTTGTTGTAAGCTATGGCACGTATGTGCTAATTTGTTCTTTTCTTTGACCCATACTAATATAATATATTGAAAAGAATGTCATGTATGTTTGTAACTTTTTGGGAGACTAATTGAGTCATGTCGTCAATTTTTGGCATTAGCAAAGGTTGAAGATAAACCACAATGTTAAATGTTATTTTTTGGACTAGTACGTATGATGAGGGTAAAGTTGGTTTGTTTGTTTGTTTATCTATTGCTAAGACAAATAAGTAAATAAGTGATCGGAAGTCAGGAAGAAGATATTAGTGTAAAAATAGGCTGAGTTTAGATTTCATCCTAAGTTGCATTATTTCCCCAGTTTGCACACGACTCATTGTTATAGCAATTTTGCTGCATAGCTTCCGCAATACTACAACAAAATGCCTTTCAAAACGTTATTCAGCTAACCCACCGCTATCCTATACAAAAGCGTCCACATTCTGTAGGTACAAGCCTTGCTCTTCTTCTCCTATGTTCCTATGGTGATTTTCCAGTTCAGAATGTCAGTTTAAATTAGGTGTTTTTGGTTATGAGCAGTAGACCCATTCTTGTAGCCTACAATTTAGATTGAGCCCTACATAAGCTCACCTAGCAAACACTATCTGACAGAGGTCTAACCTCGACTCCCTTCTAGTAAGCTGAGGCCATTGATTTAGCCCCTTAGCGGCCGCTAATCAGACAATATATTAAATTAATGTTAAGCAAACTGAATGTATTAAATTAAAAGCTTAGCAAACTGGGTTCATTCTACTACTTAGAAATCTATCTTTACTCATCCAATGGAAATTTAGTTCATGACTGATGTGGGAAACACAAAATAGAGTAAATCAGAATAGCCCATGGAAAGATTATGAAAATAAAAATAAAGAAAATAGAGAAGTTCGTTGGAATGATCGATGGCGTAGGGAGTGTCCTGTCACGCGATGTCTCTATGTCTTCTATAGTCCGTCTGGCTTTAGGGAAGAATTGGGTCCCTTCTGCAGCTCTCTCTCTCTTGATAAATCTCTCGTTCTTTCGGTATGAGTCCAGTCGAATTGGAATTGTACAGACTTCTCTAATTCTCATGACTTCGACAACCTTTTTAGGTTTAGCCGTGCTTTCCTCTTATAATCAGGTCTCTTAGCGCCGTACGTTCCACGAGCAGGGCCTTCCAAATCTGTTAGGCCCAAATCCATAAATTCAGTTGATTGATCCTCTTTTAATTTGGTTTAGCAAAGGTTGAAGACAAATCACGATTAAAGGTTATTTTTTGGACTAGTACGTCGTCGTAAGCTAAGGTACGTAGGTGCCAATAAGTTCTTTTCTTTGACTCATACAGATATGATATATTGAAAACTATGTCATGTATGTATGTAACTTCTTTGGACACTAATTGAGTCATGTTGTCAATTTTCCGCATTAGTGAAGGTTGAAGAAAAACCGCAATGTGAAATGTTATTTTTTGGACTAGTACGTTGCCGTAAGTTATGGCACATACATGCATTAGTTCTTTTCTTTGACCCATACTGATATGATATATTGAAAACTATGTCATGTGTGTATGTAACTTCTTTGGAGACTAATTGAGTCATGTTGTCAATTTTCCGCATTAGTGAAGGTTGAAGACAAACCGCAATGTGAAATGTTATTTTTTGGACTAGTACATTGCCGTAAGTTATGGCACATACATGCCAATTAGTTCTTTTCTTTGACCCATACTGATATGATATATTGAAAACGATGTCATGTATGTATGTAACTTCTTTGGAGACTAATTGAGTCATGTTGTCAATTTTTCGCATTAGTGAAGGTTGAAGACAAACCGCAATGTGAAATGTTATTTTTTGGACTAGTACGTTGCCGTAAGTTATGGCACATACATGCCAATTAGTTCTTTTCTTTGACCCATACTGATATGATATATTGAGAACTATGTGATGTATGTATGTATGTATGTATGTATGTATGTATGTATGTATGTATGTATGTATGTATGTATGTATGTATGTATGTATGTATGTATGTATGTATGTATGTATGTATGTATGTTTGTATGTATGTATGTATGTATGTATGTAACTTCTTTGGAGACTAAATGAGTTATGTTGTCAATTATCCGCATTAGTGAAAGTTATGAAGACAAACCGCAATGCGAAATGTTATTTTTTGGACTAGTACGTTGCCGTAAGTTATGGCACATACATGCCAATTAGTTCTTTTCTTTGACCCATACTGATATGATATATTCAAAACTATGTCTTGTGTGTATGTAACTTCTTTGGAGACTAATTGAGTCGTGTTGTCAATTTTCCGCATTAGTGAAGGTTGAAGACAAACCGCAAAGTGAAATGTTATTTTTTGGACTAGTACGTTGCCGTAAGTTATGGCACATACACGCCAATTAGTTCTTTTCTTTGACCCATACTGATATGATATATTGAAAACTATGTCATGTCTGTATGTAACTTCTTTGGAGACTAATTGATTCATGTTGTCAACTTTCCGCATTAGTGAAGGTTGATGACAAACCGCAATGTGAAATGTTATTTTTTGAACAAGTACGTTGCCCTAAGTTATGGCACATACATGCCAATTAGTTCTTTTCTTTGACCCATATTGATATGATATATTGAAAACTAAGTCATGTATGTATGTAACTTCTTTGGAGACTAATTGAGTCATGTTCTCAATTTTTCGCATTAGTGAAGGTTGAAGACAAACCGCAATGTGAAATGTTATTTTTTGGACTAGTACGTTGATGTAAGTTATAGCACATACACGCCAATTAGTTCTTTTCTTTGACCCATACTGATATGATATGTTGAAAACTATGTCATGTATGTATGTATGTAACTTCTTTGGAGACTAAATGAGTCATGTTGTCAATTTTCCCCATTAGTGAAGGTTATGAAGACAAACCGCAATGTGAAATGTTATTTTTTTGGACTAGTACGTTGCCGTAAGTTATGGCACATACATGCCAATTAGTTCTTTTCTTTGACCCATACTGATAAGATATATTGAAAACTATGTCATGTGTGTATGTAACTTCTTTGGAGACTATTTGAGTCATGTTGTCAATTTTCCGCATTAGTGAAGGTTGTAGACAAACCGCAAAGTGAAATGTTATTTTTGGGACTAAGTCATGGCACATACGTGCCAATTAGTTCTTTTCTTTGACCCATACTGATATGATATATTGAAATGTATGTCATGTATATATGTAACTTCTTTGGAGACTAATTGATTCATGTTGTTAATTTTCCGCATTAGTGAAGGTTGAAGACAAACCGCAATGTGAAAAGTTATTTTTTGGACGAGTACGTTGCCGTAAGTTATGGCACATACATGCCAATTAGTTCTTTTCTTTGACCCATACTCCTTTGATATATTGAAAACTATGTCATGTATGTATGTAACTTCTTTGGAGACTAATTGAGACTTGTTGTCAATTTTCCGCATTAGTGAAGGTTGAAGACAAACCTCAATGTGAAATGTTATTTTTTGGACTAGTACGTTGTCGAAAGTTATGGCACATACATGCCAATTAGTTCTTTTGTTTGACCTGATATATTGAAAACTATATATGTCATGTATGTATGTGACTTCTTTGGAGACTAATTGAGTCATGTTGTCAATTTTCCGCATTAGTGAAGGTTGAAGACAAACCGCAATGTGAAGTGTTATTTTTTGGACGAGTACGTTGCCATAAGCTATGGTTTGTACGTGCCAATTAGTACTTTTCTTTTTCTTTGACCCATACTGATATAATATATTGAAAATTATGTCATGCATGTATGTAACTTCTTTGGAGACTAATTAAGTCATGTTGTCAATTTTTCGCATTAGTGAAGGTTGAAGACAAACCACAATGTGAAATGTTATTTTTTGGACTAGTACGTTGGCGTAAGTTATGACACATACATGCCAATTAGTTCTTTTCTTTGACCCATACTGATATGATATATTGAAAAGTTTGTCATTTATGCTTTAATTTATACTTGTTCGACTCGCCATACTTTTCAGCCCAGACCTTTTTGTGTTATATTTTTCAACTCCACGTCTTAAAACGTAGAAGAAGAAAAAAAAGTTGCGGTGGCGTTTTAAGAAGGGAGATACAATGTATGATCCTAACGTTTTCCTCCTCATTTTGGTTTTGGCCTGTATATACTATATAGTTTCAAATCATAGATTTTGGTCTCGCAATAGGTAAAATGTTTTCGATCATTATTAAACTACATGTTTTAGATGGAAATAAACTCAAAAGACCAAAACCTATTTTTTGAAACTATAAGGATTAAAACTAAAATGAAAATAAACTATAAAGACAACATTGTATTAAATCTTTTTCAACAAGAACAATCTAATCATATTTTGTAACTCATGAAAAAAGAAATGCTACTACATATATGCTACTAAATCCTATTTTTGTATTAGTGGTTCCAAAATTTTTAATAAACAAAAAATTAAATTAATTAAACAACGTAACTTCTCTAAAAAATTTGCCAAACATACTTGGTCGAGGAAATTTTAACCTCAGTCCAACTTAAGCTTGAAAATAAGTAATTAGGATCTTTTCGAACTGTATGGTACATGAAAAGAATACATATACCTAAGGATATTGAGACCACCCTTATAAGGGCTAAATTTGAGGAATTATGTTCAGATCTTCTTGAGGTGTGGTTATTGAAAAGAAATAGACATAAGTTGAGAGTGAATTTCACCTTTTAGATAACATTTATAATTATGTCCATATCTCTCTTCAACGCGTTTAAAACGCCCATAGCTTAATGCAACTAGAGTGATCATTCAACCTTCGCTGATACTGAAAGATGCATTAGTTAGTCTCCAAAGAACTTACTCATGAGGATGGATAACTAGCCAGCAGAAAAATTTCATAATAGGTGCTCGCGCACACACTTCATTTAAGTTACTTTGGAAACTATCTTCGAAATTTACATAAACCTTATATGTGTTCTTTAATCTTAACTCCTTACGACTAAATGTTAACAATGGTTCAAATAGATATTCCTTTCTCAAGTTCACCCTAATTCCCCTAAAATTACCTAATGGTGGTCATTCCACCCCAAAAACTGGAATTAATGTATAAGAACTCCATTCCTTACAAAAATAATTGATATATCAAGCGACAACTTGTGTAAATAATGATTTCATAGTACTCTAGGGCATAAATGTTCAGCCCACATATCTACAAATATCCTCAAATAAGCAAAACAATATATGTTTATTTCTTTTCTTTTCTTTTTTGTTGTGATGACCAGCAATATATGTTTAATTCTAAGAAAAAATTAGAGAAAGAAGTGGTGAAAAATGTAACTCAATGGAAGCTCAAATAATGGTCCAGAGCACGTTCAAATATGGTGGGGGACCATGGCGGGACTTGTTAAGATTTCATCCCTTTTTAAAATATTCTTTTCTTCCTCCAAATCTTTCAATCGTATGCTGTGTTTTTTTTGTAAAATAAAAATACCACAAATTAAAGATAAAAGCTAAGTACTCAAAATAAAGTTGTAATGAATAAAACAAGATCAAAATATATAAAAACTTATTTGGGAACTTATTTAGGACAAGAAACGGTAGGCATTCCAAATCAGTCTGTTGAGTAAGAAGAAGGGATTGATATCCTTATTTAATATCACTAGTGAATAACCCTAAATATCTAAATTAACCCTAATAATTATCCATAATCATATATTTATCAACACGGTTATAAGGTCTATGTTTTCTTTTGTAATGGCATGACTAAGGATTATATGTATGTGGTCCTTTACATAAAAAGCGTGTGGTCCCAGTACACAATAATTCCTTGAAGGTTCGTTCACATGGGTCGCTTCAACGACTTCGAGCTGCCTCCCTGTAGATGATGTCTTTAACTGCTTGACTTGTGACTTTAAAGTTCAGACAACTGAATGACCTGTTCCAATAAGATAAAATATCTACTTTCATTGGACCAAAATGAATTCTAAATAAAAGACCATGCTGATGTCTGAGTCATATATTTATTAACGCTAGACTTTGGCTTAAACTTCTAAAACGTCCCAATCTATAATGTGAATGAAGACCTGGCAAATATCAATTTTCTTTAATGCTATGCTGGGATGGAAGGAAAAAGGGAGAGGAAAGAAAAGTGAGGAGGAAAATGGGAGAGGAAAGGAGTTTCCCCCCACTTGGATTGGAGAGAAAATGAGGGAGAAAGGAAAAGTGGTGAAGAAAATGTAGTGGGTCCCACATCCCATTTTCCTCCCAAAAATTCTCTCCACAAGTGGAGATATTTGGGGAGAAAATTGTATTGTCCAAGTTATGTTGGCGTAGTTTTTGCATATAAAGTGTGTAATTCAAGTCATGTCCATGGATGCTGTCTTGAAGAGCTATTCTGCTGCCACCGACTGATATGAAGCAGCACTTCCCAAGATAAAACGGATTCTTCCTACAAGTACAAGGTGAGCAGAACAACAAGATATAATAGCAACCAATAGGTAGAGAAAATATGAAAATGAAGAGAAAGCTCGAAAGCTCAAAGGAGGAAGAGAGTGCTCAAGATTAACAAAGTGGGGCGCCTTAAACCTCTGCGGACTCTATCTTTTATAGGTGGTGAACCAAAGCACCCGTTGGGCAAGAATTCAAAACCATCAAACTTGCAGACGACCATTTAATCTCCGGTTACAAATGCTAGGTGCAATAAGGTGTTGAGAGGCAATGAAATCTTTGGTTTTGAACGTTGGGAGCTCATGAAATTAGACTTAAACGTTGGAGAAGATAATCGGTTAAAGGAAAAATAAAATTTGATTGTGGCCCTTGTAACCGAAACATTAATGTCTCAAATTTAAATGCTTCAAAAACTAGGTTTATCTCGTAAGTCATTTTCACAAAATAAATTTTAGATTTTCTTAGAATTATTTTTATAAAAAGTGCCCAATCCAAACTCGCACGCATAGGGGAGTCACTCGATTTTCACTGTGTTTGCCTCCTGGTGCATGTTGTTGTGCGTTTGAGCCCACTCTTTCTCTTGATCCATTTGTTAGCCCAAACACACAAGTGCAATATAGACACTTGTATTTTTTCCTCCCAAACAATATAGGATTTTGTTCTATTTGATACACCCACGTTGAATGATATAACTCCAACAAGTTACCCCTCCCCAATGCCACGCCTCCAACCTTTTGAGTCGTTTCCATGCATGCTGCATAGTTGTATCTTTTTTTTTTTTTTAAATATATATTTAAAAGGGATAATTGCAACTAGGTCCTAATTAACAGATTTAATGGCAATAAGTCCCTTAAAATCCTCAAATTGCAGTGAAGTTCCAATGGACCTGGGTGCATGCTATTAATTTCAAAAATGAAAGTACAATTTTGCCCCTTTTTTCTATCATCATGTAGAACAAAGTTGTTATTGACAACTAAAAGAGCAACATTAACAACTTTAGAGCATTGTAATCATCAATATGTGTTCAATAGTTGTTAATGTTGCTCATATAGTTGTCAATGACAACTTCATTCATCATTTTTGCTAGATAATTTGAAACGCTTATATTTTGGTATGAAATTGATTGGATTAGTGCTTTTAGGTATTGATAATATCTTGCTATGAGAATATTGTTATTTGTATAATGTCTTTATAATTTATGTTGTTGTTTCATGGAGTACTGTGGGAGAGGGTTTGGATTTGTGCTATGTTTTTAGGGAGAGTTTGCTCTATTTACGCTTGCTTAGACATGTGTGAATCCAAATGATGGAACTTTATGTGTTTATAACATCTGTTATATGATTTCAATGTGTCAACACATGATCAATAGTTGTTAATGATACTCATATATAGTTGTCAATAACAACTTCGTTCATCCCTTTTAGCTGGAAATATGAAAAATTTATATTTTAGTATGAAACTGATTAGATTAGGGTTTTTGGCCATAGAGCATATTTTGCTATGAGAAGATTGTTGTGCTGTAAACAATTAAAAGGGGGAAAAAAGAACACCTAGTAGCAACAATTGTCTGAGCAAGTAGGAATTGAATAAGAAAAGTCAATCATCTATTGATTAAGGAAATATTTTTTTAAAAAGTCAACTAAGTACGACAAATGGTATGTAAAACTAGATTTTACCTCTTGTTTTTTGTAACATCCCAACTTTTCAAAAGCAGTATAAAAATTTTTCATCAGAATAGAGCACCGGAACAAGAGTGTAACTGATATATTGATATAAAATGCCCACTGGCTAGTTACATAAACGGTATAGTAACCGAGAGTTTCCAAAAAGTAAAGGATAATAACGGAAAGTCTTCAGCCGGATCCTCGAACCTGATACCATAAACATCAGAGTTAGTGTTACAGTACGCGAACGTACCTTCGTTGACGGATTACGATATTTCTAGCACGTTTTACGGAAAATCGTGAAATCTCCAACAACGGCTCGTCGGGCAGCGTATTCAAGAGAAATTAGGATTTCTGACGTCCTATAAGAGTAATATCACTTTCATTAGTGATTTGACATTACGACTGGCATTTTAGGTAAAAAATTACCATTTTGCCCCTATACCCCTAATTGGAGGAATTTCGCCAGCACTTCGTTACTTTGACAAATTTTCTTCCCGAAATTTTGCCAGAACTTCGACGCCATTTTGATTTTCGAAAATAAAGACTAAAATAGCCCTCCCATATGATACCCAATCATACTTGAAAATTTAAAGGCTATTCTAGCATTATAACACCTACTTGTGAAAGAACTATGAAGACTTCAGCTTTCGGGGACTCGATCCCTACCATGTTTCTACCTCGTCAGGCATATATTTCAATGCAATGAGGCCTAAAAACAATAGTAGGAATCTCACTCCCTACTTGCTAAATCTAACTAACAATTCTACTATTTTTCGAACTAAAAACTAAAGCCCGAAAGACTTACCCGTTGAAGACTTCTGCAGAACTTCTCCAAAGCTTCTCTCTCTTCTTTCTCCCTCTAGATTCGAAAATCTCAAGAGGAAATGGTGTGAAAAACCAAAGGGAGGGGTGGGGTATTTATAGAAACTGGGGTAGGGTTTCGGCCGTCGGATCAACTTTGTGAGAATCGATCTGGACCGTCCCAAGCAACTTTTCAAAAAACCCTCTTTTCCTTCTTCCCTTTCACACTTGGCCGAAATTCAGGCCCAAAAATAAAGGGTTTGCCAATGGGAGGTGGCCATGTGTCACCTTCCAGAAGCTTTCAGACCGATTTCTCCGATCGGTACCCGATTCACGTGATTTCGGAGAAATCTCAAAATTCTGGATTTACAACTTTGGAAGCATATTATCACTTAGTAGAAATGTCCAATTTAACCTATATTTTGATTCCATATAGGGCTCCAACAGTCCAGTTGAGTCTTTCTCGAAAAACGTGTCCGAACGTGTCCGATTTCAGAATGCATTTCTGAAATCACCAACTTCTTCAAATGTAACATGTGCAAAAATGCTACAAATATCATGATATTATTCCATTGCTTCTTATCTTCATTTTGAACTCATGATTTTCGGTCAAAAATCTGGTCCCTTTTTATTTAATTTTCGTTTTTATTTAATTAATAATTAATTAATATTATATAAAATAATTATTTAATAATTATTTTTATATAATTTTTACAAAATTTCCCTATTGGTCCATACTTGATTTTAGGCTCAAAAATACCTAAACTCAACTATTTTTCTCCAAAATTTCCAATTAATTAGTAAACATGTTTTTACTAATTTTAAAACAAAAACCACTAATTTTTGAGCTTTACATAATTATTTCATAATTTCCTTTGCTCAGGCTTAAGTAATTAGCCCAATATTACTTAATTACTTAATTATCACAAGTTGATAATTTTCTTACTTAGAACACCTCATTACCTTCATACTTTTGTATTGACATTTTTGTTTTCATGTCTCCCGCATTATCTTAGCATCTACGGGGTATTTCGGTCATTTCCTTACTTTTTGAGTATTCTTCTACAATTTCTCCAAGTTTGTAACTTAATAAATTACCTAAATTAGGGACAATATCATTCCCTATTTCAAATAGATTTTTACTTGCCTCCTTTATAGCTTTCACAGGGTATTTATAACCCATAATGTATTTTAGGGACCTATATGCAATTTTCAACATTTTAGGGACCTAATTGCAATTTATCTAATTTCAAGAGAAATTACCCTGACAACAAGGTAAACTCAATGCAAGGTGCTCGAGACCTCATATTCACCTATTTTTAATAGGTATTATTTACTCATTTTATGATTTTTACCCTAAGTCAGATTTTAGGGTATTACATTTTTCTTGCATAAAATAAGACAAACTCCTCCTATTAAAATAATTTTCATTTTGGAATCACTAAAATAAACTTATTGCAATTATTATGTTGCATCAAATGACCAAAATCAAGGGAAAGATAGTGAGCTAGCATTGTCATCTCGGGCGACCAAAAAGAAGAGAAGTAGATATGATCAATTGGTGATTGAAAAGATTAAGTTCATGGGTAAATGATATAATGTGAAACTTAGGGTTAAGACTAAGTTATTAATTTTACAAATGATTTCCAAAATTAATTTAGATTAAATTATATATAATTATGCATATTAATACGTTTTTTTAAGGAAAAAAAAACTAGGCTAGGTCTTATGAAAATAGGTCTGACCTATTTACCTAAATAGGTCTGAACCTAAGTCTGGCCTATTTACTAAATAGGTTAGGCTAAGGTCATAGACCCTTGATAGAGGTCTAGTCTATTTTCATTCCTAGCGTCATGTGATTTATATAGCTGACACTACCTAGTGGGATCAGACCTCTTTTTTTTTTTTTTTTTTTGTTCTTGTTGAGGACGACCGCAACGATTATAAGTTTGTATCTTTATTGCCGTAAACAGCTCCAAATTCACCTTGTCCAAGTTTATTTGAATCAGAGAAATCATCTGTTGCGAGTTTGATGGTGCATGTCAAAGTCAAATTGTATTATCTCACTAGGTTTAATTCCACTATTGTGTTCGGCTTCTGCAAAGGAATCTTCAACCAAATTTAGTCATTAAAATAACTTCCGTTTGAAATAGTATAGAGTATATTATAAGAATTTCTGGTTGGAGCATTAATTTGACTTACTTTGAACTGTTTCTTTGGGTTTCTTCATCCTCAGAAAAATGAAGACGGAAAAGGGCAATATGATTACTGTGATAATCGGTATAACTATCACAATGATGTTTCTTGATTTAAAATCATTCCCTGTAAAAACCAAATATGCTCAAGCTGATTTAGATATTCCTTGACTAAATAGTGTAAAACCACCGCACAAATGACTTTTGAAACTTTGCAATGTTCCATTGAAAATAGTAACCTTAATTAGAGTTTACTTCTTGTGTATATTGACACTTCTCTTGGTTTGCTAAACTTGAACAAGTAATTCTGTGCGTGCAAGCCTTGTATTCCTAAATGGATCGGAAGTTGCTTGGCACTTGATGAGATGCCGGGTCAAAATAACCAAACGATAACAGAAGGAAAATAAATTATTAAACAGGAAAGAAAAGTCGGAACACTAAATTTGGCCCCAGAAGAAATTATAAAAAAGAGACCAAGCTCATGTTTAATCAACCCATATATCAAACAGACTTTTCCTACTTGTGCACCATTATTAATAATATTCATGCAAATTAAATGCATCACGCGTTTGGAAAGTTGAAACGTCCTAATCTGTAAGAGCCGGACCTTTAAATTCCAAGGTCATAATTAAATGACCCTTGGAAGACTTGCATTCCTCGACATCTTATCCTATCTATATCATTAGACTTCACTGTGATTGGGTAAGCTCAATGTGGTAATATAACAGCAAAATCCTACAAATTAACATACCTTGTTGTCATAAAGGACGTCAAAAGCCCCACATCACTCACACCTGACTTCTATAATGTGAATGAAGACCGGGTTCACATTGGGTGCTTTTCTCTTAGTGTAACATCCCAGTTTTCACAAGCAGTATAATTTTTTTTTTCATCAGATATCATTTCAAAATCATCAGAGTAGAGCAACAGAGCAATTGAGTAACTGATACTTGTATTTAGAATGCTGTAAGTCTGGCTAATTACAACAGCGGTACAGAAACCGCGTGGTTCAGAAGTATATAAAAAAAGAAATGCTTCATTGGAACAAAAGGAAGTCTTCACTGGGTCTTCTACTCGGGCCGCTTGCCTCTCTCCTCGGGCCTCGGTCCTCCGAACTGACGCTATGTTAAGGGCCGGAGTCCATGCATCGAACCCGTGTAACGGTTAACCTCATATTTACATATACAGTATATAAACACAACAAACGAATCACCCCTAACCAACGTGAATGTACCGCTCCCAGCGAATGCAGATATACCACTCCCAGTGAATCAGGACATACCACTCCCAGTGAACACAGATATACCACTCCCAATACATGCATATGTTCAATCATCCTCTAACAACACTATATACTCAAAAAACATAACAACTCTACTCATACAATACACCAAACCATATACACGCATACCATAAATATCAGAGTTAGTGTTACAGTACGCGAACGTACCTCCGTTGACGTTTTACGGTATTTCGGCACGATGGTTGGTCAAAACGTAATCAGGGATATCCTATCAACATAACAACGTACTTGTTAAGGATCTATCATTACGACGGACATTTTTAGTCAAAATGACCATTTTACCCCTGACCCCCTAATCGACGGAATTTCGCCAGCACTTCGTTACTTTGACCCTATTCTTCCAAAATTTCAACATAACTCCTACTCCAACATAATTTCGAAATATGTGTCATATTGATTAGTGATTCACTTCATAACAGGCATTTTAGGTACAAATTATCATTTTGCCCCTATCCTTACTAGTCGGCGGAATTTCGCCAGAGCTTCGCTACTTTAACTCTAATCTTCCAAAATTTTGCCATAACTCCGACCCCATCATGATTTTCGAAATTATGACTAAAATACCCCTAGCATATGATATCTAATCATACTTGGAAGATTAAAGACTAAACTAGCATTTCTACTCTAACTACCGAAAGAACTACGAAAGCTTAAGCACCAAAAAACTTACCCAGAGCTTCGCCACTTTTTCCTCCAGAGCTTCTCTCTCTAAAACCTCTCTCTAACTTTCAAATTCCTCAAGAGGGAATGGTGTGAAGAATGCAAAGAGGAGTGGTGCCTATTTATAGAAGAAGTTTTGGGTCCAACTTGGTAATTTTCCCTTTCCAAACTTGTAATTTTTCCTTCTATTTGAAAACTTCTCAAACAAGTTTTTCTCTCTCTTCTTTCTCTCTTGGTCGACATGCAGCCCCTAGGTGGCACAAAATTGCATCATCAATGATGATGTCATCAACTTGTTCAAGAAGGTTTTATACCGATAAAACCCCGATCGGTACCCGAATCGCGTAATCTAAAAATTATGGATTCACAACTTTGAAGATCTTCTCTTTTTCTTCAAAAACACTAGGTTAACTTAATTTTTGATTCCATTTAGGGTTCCAACGGTCCAGCCGAAGTTTCTCGAAAAACGTGCTTGGTTACGAAATTAAATTCCGGAATCATCAACTTCTGGACAAAAATTCACTGATTCCAAATATGTCCAGATAATTATAAACTCATCTCCAGATGTTGAGTTATAATTTATTTTGTTCAAATCCTAATTTTATAACTATCTACCTTTTTCTCAGATTTTTCCTATTTCGTCTTATTACTAACTTCTTCTACCGATCTCGGAAACGACTCCGGAAACAGCTCAATTCAAGATAAAAATCCACTGATCAATATTATACCTTGACTTTAGAAATCCTGTTCCTGGTTCTCTAAATAGGATCCGATTCCTAAAGGTATTTATTTACTTTTTACTATTTACTTTAATTATTAATTAATTAAAGAGTTTTAAGATTACACTCTTCCTATTTTTCATTTCTATTTTCTTCTCCTTTTTCCTTTATTCATGTCGGCCCTCACATCATTTTTATATATATATTTTAATTTTAATTTTTAATTAATTATTTAATTATTATTTTAATTATTTTTACATAATTTTTCATAACTTTTTCCTATTGGTCCAAACTTGTTTTTAAGCTCAAAAATACTTATTCTCATTTATTTTTCTCCATCTTCTCCAATTAATTAGAAAATATATTTATGCTAATTTCTAGCCATTAACCACTAATTTTGGAGTTCTACACAATTTATCATAATTATTTCATTGTTCAAGCTTAAATAATTAACCAATAATTATTTAATCAATCACTTATTATTCGTTGATAATTTTCTTATCTAGAACTAATTACTTCCTCTTAAAATCTGAACTAACATTGCTATTTTATCTCCCATGTAAAATATCAATAATTATGGAGTTAGTTATGATCTCCAAATACTTTATAATTGTTATTTTACAATTCTTCCAAGCTTATAATTTATTAAATTACCAAAATTAGAGATAACATACTCTCTCAATTTTAATAATTGTTTTATTGCCTTTAAGGATTTTTCATAATTTCCTTAAGTCATTTTATGCTCCATAAGGGCATTTTGGTCATTTCTGACACATTTATTAATTTTTCCCTAATTTCCATAGCATTTTCCTCAGAAAATAATATCTTCATAACTTAATATTTGATACCTCATATTCATATATTTTTAATAGGTATTATTTACTCATTTTATGATTTTTACCCTAAGTCAGATTTTAGGGTATTACATTTCTCCCCCCGTAAAACAAAATTTCGTCCTCGAAATTTGCACTCTACCATCTAAACTTCGTCCTATTCAGACTTTGAACTCCACACGTCGGATCTTTACTTTGTCTGCCAGCCGCTCCTCTTGGAAATCGAGAATTCGCTTTGGTTTGACCATAAAGATCTTGTCATTTCGTACTTTGATATATGATGTTCTCCGTGGTTCCCATACACCGCGGTAAATACCACAGATATCAAAACGAGATACTTTAGATGTTTCCATGGCTCCCATACACCATGATAACACAAAATACCTCATACTGTATGACACGATCACGGTCGAATTGTACTAACAAAGAAACATAGATTACGTCTTGTAAGTAATCTACGTATCACACGATTTAGTCGAATAACTAATACCTAGTTCATGCAATGCATAGAGAAAATTCCTTACTAAGAGAGATAGTACCTTGGACTCTCTCCGAAAGTTCTCTGTCCATTGTATCGGTTAGCGCGTACATTCGGCCTGGGTTCTGTGGCCTGAATCCCGCAGCTCTCTCAGGACAGTTCGGGGCAATGTGTCCTGGTTTCTGACATCTGTAGCAAACTCGTCTCTCCGCATTTTTCTCAAGGCAGTTCGTAATAATGTGACCTGTCTTCCGACATCCGAAGCAAACTTGCTTTCCAAAACAGCTTCCACCAGGATGGTACCTCCCGCAATTTGAACATGGTCGGAATTCCGGTGTTCGTGAGTTGTTCTGCTGCCCCGTCTGGAATAGCTTCTTGCTTTCTCTTTGGGAGTTATCCCATGGTGCCTCTCTCTTTCGTGAGGAGTTCCCATGGCTGACCTCGCTTTGATCTGCACTGCCAGTGCTTAAGTGCCGGGGTTTACGCAGCTCCTTTCTGTTTCGCTCAATCAACCGGCAAGACTCTACAGCTTGGGCCAGCTCAGGAAACTGCTGAGATACCAGCCTCTTCTTTATCTCATACTTTAGCCCGTGTATCAACCTATTCACCTTCCAGGTTTCGTTATCATTACTCTTCAGATACGACGAGTATCGCGACAGATTGGTAAACCGGGCATAGTAATCGTCAAAGGATTCATCAGGATTTTGTTGGATGCTAAGAAACTCCGCCTCCTTGATCACTTGTGTCGAGGGAGAAAAATATTGTTCATTGAATTTCTCCAAGAATTTCTCCCAAGTGACAGGGCAAAAACGTGTTCGTAATGTGGTAGCGACGCTCCTCCACCATCTATGTGCATCACCTTCGAGCTTGTAAATCACGAGTTGAGCCTTCCAATTATCCGGGCATTCCATAACTTCAAATATTTTCTCCAGACTCAACAACCAATCCTCAGCCAGATCATTTTTCCCATGGAAAGCAGGTGGTTTGAGCTTACAAAACTGGGTAACCCAATTTTGTGTGGTCTGGATATCTCTCCCTCTTCGTGGAGGTGACTGTGACCTATCAGATCCCTCAGCTTCCTCGGTTTGTATATCATCTTCGTCTCTTTCTTCTTCATTCTCGGTGTTTTGTTCCTCTTCCTCATGTCCGGCTCCGCTCTCAGCTTGCCTTTCGGCCCGAAGTTCCTCTATCATCATTCTTTGTTCATCTAGCATCTCTCTTTGTTCACGTACTACAGCCACGACATCTTGCAAAGCAATCTGTTGATTTGGTTCTTGAACTGGCTGTTCAGGATCTACAACTGGAATCATCCGAGGTTGTCTTCCTCGTCCCCTGCCTCGGCCTCTGCCTCGACCTCTGGGAGCTCCGGCTCCTCTTAAATTTGCCATGTCTCGTTTCTTCTTCCTTTGGTAGGGAAAACGTTAGTTATAAGGAAGACAATTCGCATAACGCAGACTTTATCACACTAGTCTCTAGACTCTATCGCGCTTAGTATTTACACTACTCCCAGCTTTTATCACTCTAGTATTCACACTGCTCCCAGCCTTTATCGCACTCACCACAAATAAACTCTATCGTACTTAGTATTCACATCGCAAACGAACAGACACCCGCAACATTTCCTTCGCCAGATTCTCGTTGGTTCTCTATATTCGAAAATGGGTACAGAAATACGTCTCGGAAGTTCTACATGAGTCAAATACTGCATGTATTAAGATAGATTCACCTCCCAGTACAAACTGGAGATTATCAGAGTTATCAGAGACTGATATCAGAGTTATCAGAGCTATCGGAGACTGATACCGATATAAGCACAGGTGATGAATTCACCGGCTTCGGGTTAGAGTGATGCACCGACCAAGGGTGGTACACCGGTTCAGGATAGTATACTGGTTCAGGCTGGTATACCGAAGTAAGGTGGTACACCGACCTTAGGCTATATCAGTACTCAGTTTCAAAATATGCTCCAAAATTTTTGAAAAGGTGTAGAACCTAACTCCGTTAACCGAACAGAATGGTCAAGTAAGTGTCTACCATGGGGGCCTCACCGACTTATACGGCGACTGATTGGCACACCCACGTAGACTAGCCTTGCCTTCGGCACCAAACTGTCCGTAATAACTTTGTTAAATTCATGCCAGGACTACTGCTCTGATACCAAAATGTAACATCCCAGTTTTCACAAGCAGTATAAAATTTTTTTTTTCATCAGATATCATTTCAAAATCATCAGAGTAAAGCAACGGAGCAATTGAGTAACTGATACTTGTATTTAGAATGCCGTAAGTCTGGCTAATTACAACGGTACGAAACCGCGTGGTTCGAAGTATATAACAAAAGAAATGCTTCATTGGAACAAAAGGAAGTCTTCACCGGGTCATCTACTCGGCCGCTTGCCTCTCTCCTCGGTCCTCCGAACTCGACGCTATGTTAAGGGCCGGAGTCCATGCATCGAACCCCGTAACGGTTAACCTCATATTTACATATACGGTATATAAACACAACAAACGAATCACCCCTAACCAACGTGAATGTACCGCTCCCGGCGAATGCGGATATACCACTCCCGGTGAATCGGGACATACCACTCCCGGTGAACACAGATATACCACTCCCAGTGCATGCATATGTTCAATCATCCTCTAACAACACTATATACTCAAACAACATAACAACTCTACTCATACAATACACCAAACAATATACACGCATACCATAAATATCAGAGTTAGTGTTACAGTACGGAACGTACCTCCGTTGACGTTTTACGGTATTTCGGCACGACGGTTGGTCAAAACGTAATCAGGGATATCCTATAAACATAACAACGTACTTGTTAAGGATCTATCATTACGACGGACATTTTTAGTCAAAATGACCATTTTACCCCTGACCCCGGCGGAATTTCGCCAGCACTTCGTTACTTTGACCATATTCTTCCAAAATTTCAACATAACTCCTACTCCAACATAATTTCGAAATATGTGTCATATTGATTAGTGATTCACTTCATAACAGGCATTTTAGGTAAAAATTACCATTTTGCCCCTATCCTTACTAGTCGGCGGAATTTCGTCAACAAAGGTACGTACGTTTGCGTACTAGTAACACTAACTCTGATGTTTATTGTATGCGTATATGTATTATGTGTATTGTATGCGTATAAATGGTATGTTTATTGAGTGCATATGAGTGTTAGAAGATAACTATATGCAAGCTGGGAGCGATACATCTGTAATGCTGGGAGCGATACATCTGCATGCTGGGAGCGATACATCTGCATTGGTTGTGTGTGATAAATCTGTTGCGTGTTCATGTGCTGTTAATGTTGTGAATGTCCATAATCCATATATTGTATATATAAGCATGAGGATAACCATTACCTGAGGTCCGGTGCGCGTTGGACCTCAGCTCTTAACTTAGCTTCAGGGTCAGGAGGACCGAGGACCGAGGATAAATGCAAGCAGCCCGCATAGAGACATGGCTGAAGACTTCTTCTGTTTATGTAGTTACGTTCATGTTAGACGTTCGGAATAATGTACCGTTACTGTAATTAGCCAGACTTACGGCATTTTGAATATATGTATCAGTTACTCTCTTGCTCCGATGCTCTACTCTGATGAAAAAAAAAATTATTCGGCTTTTGAAAATGGGATGTTACAAATAGGGGTAGAAACAGGCCTGGCCTCGGCCTTAACAGGCCTGGCCTGAGCCTGGCCTGTGGCCTGTAACAGGCCTACTTTTGGGCCTGAGCCTGGCCTGTGGCCTGTTAAGGCCTGTTTTTTTTTTTAAAAAAAAAAATCTTGTTTTTTTAAGGCCGGTGGCCTGTTAAGGCCTGTTAAGACAAATGTTCTAACCATAGCTACACATCCCAGGGGACTTGGGTAGAGCACTGCCACTGCTTTCAAATATAGAGAAGCTAGAAGCAACAATAGTCTGTTTATTCTCCAGGCAACACTCCTCCGATTTCACCTCAGCCATCTACTCCTATTACCAGCTCCAAAAAACCCAAAATTCTAAATCAACAAACGGGCAGATAATGCAAAATACTAAGAAGCAGTGAAGCACCTCCAGAACCTATCACACAAAAGTCTATACCTATCACCAAATACCACAAAAACCCCACTTAGTGTCCACAATTTTTGGTAGAAGGATTCATTATTTCATTATTTCTGTCAAAAAAAAAATCCAAAACAACAGGAGAAACCCCACAAACCATTTAATTCAAGTTGCTAATCCCAATCTATCTTCGTTAGATGGAAGAGCACTTTCTTCACCACTTTACAATGACTCAAAAAGCCAATTTTTAGTATCATGCTAAAAAAACAAAGGAGAAAATAACAAGAGCTCACAGTGGGGAGGTGTTCTTTGGTATAGGATATTAGCAAACATGTCTTGCCCACAGCTCCATCGCCAACGGTGACGCACTTTCTGAACCTAGAAGCGACCATCTTTGTTGAATATTGAAAGCCTCAGATCTTCGCCGAGGACACGATCACACGCCCTCGATTTTTCCTTTTGATGCTTCTGCTTCAATCACAGATCTGTGTGAAGCAAAACGCAAATGCAGGAAAAGAACAGCCTTCCATAAATAAAGGAAAAGAAAAATAAAAGAATGCTCAAACGTTTCCGAACCCTAATTGTGAAATGCAGAGAGTGAAAAATAAGGATAAGGTAGGATCTTGCAACGAAAAGATAGAATATTTTCAAGAAATCAGGAAACCCTAATGCTTATGGAGAAGGACAGAATTATTCATCACGGTGTGCAGATAGAGAGGGAGAGAAACAAACCCCTTTGGCCGAAATTAGGGCAAGCTCGACGGAAGCTCGATGACGATGAAGCAGAGTCGACGGAAGCTCGACTCAAACTCCACGGAAGTAGAGTCGGAAATCTGAAATGGAGTTAGGGACTTAAGGCAAGCTCGATGAAGATGAAGATTTGAAGCAGAGTCGGGAGTCTCTGAGATCTGATTTTTTTTTTTTGCTCGGATCTAAGATCTAATGAGTGTTGGGAACTTGGGAACTTTTTTTTTTAAAAAAAAATGGCCTGTTTTGCTTATATCCGTATGGGGTATATATATATATATATATTTTTTAAAATAATGATAATTACTATTTTGCCCTTCCCTTAATAGGCCGGCCTGACAGGCTTTACAGGCCTGTTGTAAGGCCTAGGCCTGGCCTGTTTAGATAAACAGGCCTTAAAAAAGGCCTAGGCCTGGCCCGTTAGCCTGACAGGCCAGGCCTGTTCAGGCCGGAAACATGCCAGGCCATAGGCCCCTGGCCTGTTTCCACCCCTAGTTACAAAGAATACTTTTGCTCCTCCCTTGAAGCAAATTTGGTGATATCAACCACCCACCGAACAAAGTTTGGCTAACAATAGTGATATGGATTTGCCACCATCGACCAATCCTAACAATGGTCCTCCCATAAGTTAAGCACATAATAGTATTAGCCATCGGTAAATCCCTTCCCCCAAAATCGCAAATCCAATCAATAGCATAACACACCACCATAAATACCCAAATCCACAACATAAGAAGACAAGAACAACCATAAAGCAATAAAAGAAAAACAAAAGAAGGAACATCCCCTCTTCCAGAAACCACCGTCGATCTGGAGGCCATCAGCGAGCAGGAGACCACCGGCAAGCTGGAGGCCACCGGCAAACAGAAGACCACCGACGATCTAGGGGCCACCGTCGAAAGAGAAGTCGAGACAAAAACTCCCACCGCCAGAGACGAGGGAGGACCACCGCTACACCCAGAAACCAGGGAGACGCCGAAGCAAGGAAGCCATTGAGGACGGAGACCAGAGGAGAGCCGGCGCCGGAGAAGAAGGAAGGTCGCGCCTCTATTTCTCTGTTCCGACCTAAAAGTCGCCTTCATTCACTTGACTCATCGAGATCCGATCTGCCCTTTTGCCGTGGTGGTGGTTAGAGAGGAGGCTCGCCGCCGGCGAGGCAAGAGCGCTACAGGAAGAGGGATCTAGGGTTTGGCCGAAGAGAGCGTTTTCGGCGAGGTGCAGGTCGTTCTCTTTTCATGCTAGACTCTTGAATGCTTATAAATAGAGGCCTTGTGTAAGCATTATTAACACAAGAAATTAAATGTCTATCTCGAATTTTCTCTTCTCTTGAAGCTCTCTTATATTAGATATCTTTATTTTCATAACAATAATATATTTTTTACTTTAACAGGTCAATTAATTATTTACTTAATTTATTATTATTATTATTTTAAATTCCAAAATTCTTCGACTATTACAAAAATCCAACAACCTTTATTCCTAGACTTATTCCAACCTAAGAAACCACAAAGAACTTACAAAGGCATCAAGCGTCATGCCGTGTCAAACTAACCCAAACTATTTATGAGTTGATTAGTTAATCATGAGCGAGACGTGTATTCCTAGACTTTTCGATTCATTTTCTTGTTGACTGCGAACTATAAAGAAGTTGAGGTTATTACTGTAATTAATAATAAAAGCCTTCCTGCGCGCACCGCTCATCATAATACCTAAAAATAGCATCCGAAGCTTTACTCTTTCATTTATCGCAGTTGTATTCCAATAATGACAAGGACTACTGTCGCCATTTTTCAGGCTCTGCTTTCATTCCTTTGCTATCTTCTCATTCTTACCACCCAGCAGGAGGAGCAGCACCCTGACACCGTTTATCCCAATTGTTTCAAGGACAGAGGAACCTACACAAACACAAGTGCCTATCACGATAACCTCAAAACCCTTCTTTCCAATTTCACCTCCAACACAAAAGATGACTATGGCTTCTACAATTACTCGTACGGCCAAAACCCTGACACAGTTTACGCATCAGGTCTCTGCAGAGGAGATGTTAAACGTGATGTTTGCCGTAGTTGCCTCAAGAATGCCACAAGGCTTCTCCCACAGAATTGTCCAAACCAGAAGGAGGCATTTCTATACTATGACTTGTGCATCTTTCAATACTCAAGTAGCTCAATGTTTGGGATATACGTGGACCCTGATTTTTACTATGCGTTTAATAACCCAGAAAGTGCAGCAGATGCAGACCAGTACACAGATGCGCTTGATCGGCTAATCCAAGTTCTTAAGACCAAAGCCGCAGATGGTGGCTCTCATCGGAAGGTGGCTGCCGGAAACTCATCGACCCTATCATCTGGTCAAACTGTACATGGTCTGGCTCAGTGCACGCCAGATTTAACCAAGCAAGAATGCGACGACTGCTTGGTGAAGGCTATCTCGGACATCCCACTATGTTGTCAGAACAAGGTTGGTGGTAGGGTTATCAAACGGAACTGCAATCTTAGATTTGAGAAGGTCCGGTTCTATAATCCTACAGTTATTGATCCAATACAAGTTCCTCTTCCTCCTTCTACCGACAATAGTCCCTCGCAAGGTATCTCTTAAAACTCAAACCTTATTTATGTAAATGATAAGAAAAGTTTAGACTCACCAATCTTTTAGATTGGGTATGCTCAAAGTGATAATTAAAAAACATTCGTTTATAGAGACCTTCTAGTAATTTCTTTGATAATGCATATTATTAACTTGAGAAAATGACAAAGTGATGAATAATTTAATTGTTAAGGTGAAATAAAAAAACACATAAAGATCATAAGTAAAATATCTAAAAGATAATCACAACTAAACATGTGTTTTTTACAATTAAATTCCTTGTTTATGCCATTAAAATTCTAGTTTGTAAAAAAGTATCATACTTATTCCAACTGGAAGAGGCAATCTGGTGCATGGTAGCCTCCCCCAAAAAAAAAAGAAAGAAAAGATCAATAGATCATAACTATTATTTTCAAAATTCGAGGTCCTTCTCTGTGATGACAAGGTTCCTGTATGCCATTTTCTTTATTAAATGACAATTAATCATATACAAGCTTATGGCATTAAAAGAAATCATATATAAGCTTATGATGTTTCCGTAATTAAATCATTCTATTATTGTTTTGTGTAACAAACTGCAGGACCTCCCGATACACCTAACGTTCCATATTCCGGAGAAGCTATCTAGCTACTTCTGTATCAGTGATGCTGTCTGATATGTGCATTTTTAGTGACCTACAAGTACTAATTATTTGCAGGTTATCCATATATTGATAAAAACAATATGAAAATCCTTATAGTTTAATCTCATTTTTAATTAAAGTTATTTTTCATTGATTTTTTATAATTTTTTAATTATAAGTATTGATCCTTAATTGTACTTGTAATTTGTTAATTTGTAAAAAATAATGATGGTATAGTAATTTTTTTTTGAACACTATGATGGTATAGTAATTGATGAGGTGGTTTTGATCACTCAACATACACCTGAAATAATTTTATCATATGGATCTAAATAAAATCTAAACCAACAAAGATTGCATGTAATATATACAGATGCAAGATTATTATGGATATAATAATCTTTTATTAGGTTAATAATTAAAAAATTGTATTACAAAAGTATTTTTATAATTAGGGAGGTAGTATTATATTTGTCCTGACCTGGTCAAGAACATGTCAATAAAAACTTGTGAACGTGTTTGGGTCTTGCAGGAAAAAGCAATAGATCAAGAATAATCATTATCGTTGCTGTGGTGATTGGAGCCTTCTCCGTCCTTCTCATCTTGATTTTAATCTATTTTGTATTTAGGAAATCGAAGAAGGCCATTGATAGTAAGTTTTTTAATTTGCCCCAGACATTGATAGTAAGTTAAGAATATATGAGGATACATAGGATAATAATTTTTATTATATTCTAAATTGTCTGTGTCAATCTTTAAATTCATGGCTGCAGAATTTTTAGAATAAAAATATATTTTTCAATATATGTAAGTTAAAGCTTTTGAACTTTAATTGATTTTGAGAAAATTAAACATTTAATTATAATATTTATAAACAAAAAAGTCCCTTACTTTTTTCTATGATCACTTAGACTGAGGTAATTCTAATTTAGATTAATTAATGACTTCTTGGGCACATTAATACATTTTTACGTTAACATAGTTTTTCAACAAGACTTACACACACTTTTTCTTGTTTGATCGCAATTGAGGGACTCATCATCTGATTGGATTCTTTCACAGATGAAGCTGAAAAAAAGGATGAAGAAGAAATTAAACCAGCTGATTCTTTACAATTTGACTTTGAAACAATCAGAGTCGCTACAGATAACTTCTCTATTGCAAACAAACTTGGACAGGGAGGATATGGGTCAGTGTATAAGGTATATCATGATAATATATAAGTTAGCCAGAGATAATTAAAACACCACATTAATTGTCAAAATATATTTAATCAATTACATGTCCTAACTTTGAACAAATGCAGGGTAACCTCCACAATGGACAAGAAGTTGCCGTCAAAAGGTTGTCCATGAATTCTGGACAAGGAGATTTAGAATTCAAGAATGAAGTGTTATTGATGGCCAAGCTCCAACATCGCAATTTAGTAAGGTTACTTGGTTTCTGTTTAGAAGGAATAGAAAGGCTTCTCATATATGAATATCTTCCCAATAGAAGTCTTGATTACGTATTATTTGGTAAGTTACAGGTCCTTTAACTTAATTTAGATTGCATATATATAATCTTTATTTCTTCGCTTCTGGTATTAAGTCTGAAAGAATATGAGTCTGTGACTATACATTGCTGAATAATACAACAGAAGCAATTATACCCATATTTGATTGTTTTTGTCGATTGTGGGTGGTGCAAAATTCTACAGATCCAATCCAGCGTACTCATTTGAATTGGGAAGTGCGTTACAAAATTATAGTGGGCATCGCTCGTGGCATTCTTTACCTTCATGAAGATTCAAGACTGCGCATTATTCACCGTGATCTCAAAGCAAGTAATATTCTTTTAGATAAAGAGTTGAACCCAAAGATAGCAGATTTTGGCATGGCGAGATTATTTGATGTAGATCAAACTCAAAGCAATACCAGCAAAGTTGTTGGAACTTAGTAAGTATTACTTGTATTAAAACCCAAAAAGTTAATTATTAGACTTAATATTACTTTATGTCTAATTAAACTTTTTCATATTAACAAATAGTGGATACATGGCACCAGAATATGCACTGCATGGACAAATATCAACAAAATTAGATGTCTTTAGCTTTGGTATTTTGGTTCTTGAGATTATAAGTGGTCAGAATAATAGTAACGTGATTGACGAAGAGAATATACAAGATCTTTTAAGCTTTGTGAGTATCCACCTTTTTTATATACCCACACTCATTTTTTAAGAATTATGGAATGATAAGATTATATGGTTGATAATTGATGAGGAACTTCAATTCTTGTAGGTATGGAAAAATTGGAGGGAAGTGACAACCTCAAACATAGTAGATCCTGTTATAAGCAGTGGTTCAAGGGATGAAATCACGAGGTGTATTCACATCGCACTACTGTGCGTCCAAGAAAATGCAGGGGACAGGCCTACCATGGCTTCTGTTGAACTTATGCTAAACAGCTACTCTTCATCTCTCCCTTTACCTTCGAGGCCTCCATGTTTAATGAATTTCAGCAGTACGCTCGAGATCCAACCCAGAGAGGAAAATGAAGGAGAGCAAGTACGTAACTCTGCTCAAGAAGCATAAAAATGAGACTAGATGGTGTGATATGGGATAAGGAAAAATTAGGGTTTGATTCAATATCTAGGGTTATTTGAATAAGGATATTTGTCCATTAGAATTAGGCTTATTGATTAATTATTGTATAAGAACTCCTTTTCCCGGCCTCCTCTCTCTTCTCCCTCTTTTCTCTCTCCTCCTTTCGCCTTCATTTTGTATTGAACTTTCGGAAAGCTAACCCTACTGTGTATTGAACTTTCGATTTTGAATAGATATGACTCTGCTCTGCTAGCTTTGATGGGTTAGTCAACTTTCGATTTGAATAGATATGAATAGTGAGCAAAAAAAAAAAATAGATATGAATAGTGAGCAAAAAAAAAAATAGATATGAATAGATACCACTGATCCTATTTATAAATACAGTTTAAATAAATCTCACATACCAAGAAAAAGTAGTTACCTCAATGATTATGGGGTAAATTTTCAACTTTTTCCTTATTTATGATTGGGTATTTTTCAACGGTTTCTTCTCGATCTCTCTATCTTTATGAGTACAATTAATATGGGCAAAATTGTCACAATCTAATTTATTACATAAATAGATATGTGCGCGTGTGTAGATATATGGGTGTGTGTAGATAGATTTATATGTATACATATATACACATATATATGTTTATATAGTAAGACCATTATTTTAATTAGAAAGCGTGTGAAAAGGAAAATTGGTCAGAGAGTATGTGGTGGGGTTGTAATTCACTTTTACTTATGGCATTTTAAATTTATATAAGGGCATTTCAAGAAAATGAGTAAAATTAACTAATTTAACTCCTCTTCTTAATCCCTCCAAAATCGGTTAAATAACTCCTATAATGGAGTAACTAATAGGCCAATGAAACGGGGATATATAGAAAATCATCGACAATAAAAAGGGGGGTCTTTTACGTTCTAAGCTACCAAAGAAGAACCACTCGTGGTACTCGAAGTTCTTGAGCTTACCATACATTCCTTTGTAATCGAAAGCAATGGACAATAAATAATACGAATTATTTATTCATTACTCCTGATCTTACGAATTTCATGTGTTATTGGTGACCACCGATAATTAGATCCATTCCTAACCAAAATTTGGTCAAAAATTAAATAAGTTATTTAATCATATCATGTGTTGTGTATTCTTAAATTATACAAGTATATCAGTTTATAAGTTAGTAAAAATAGTTTGAATAAAACATATAAATATTTTAAAGTAATTTAATTAGCTACATTTGTTGGGATTCGTACACGCAGCGGAATAAAAATTTTTAACGAATCCCTTAGGCGGATCGCTCAATAGCGTTTAAATCAAAGTTAGTGTTTCCAAATCATACCTATGCCGAACAATTTGAACTGGTGGGCTACCTTCTCGCACTTCTTGATCACGTGGGCTAACGCCTTCTTGTTCGATCAGACAGGAGCAGACTACGCGTGTCCTCTCCCTCTACCAGTATCCACACGAATAGCCTTCAACACTGACGGCAGCGTGCTAGCGCCTCAGTATTCTTGCGTCTCTCTCTTTTTCCTCTCTAGGGTTTTTCGCGGCTTTCTAATACGCTCGACTAAAAGTCCTGTAGGTTATTCTAAACCTAGTAGGCGTATCATATTCAAAACTAATTTTGAATCTGGATTAAAAAATATATTAATTAAATCTATCTGATAGATCTAATCAAATCTATTTATTTAATCTGAATTAAAAGCCTTCTGATTTAATTTATATTTATAAATTAAATCAAGATATGACATCGTTATATTTAATTTAAAATGAGATCTCATATCTCAGTTCAAATTAAATCTGATATGCAATATCTTTATTCGAAAATTAAATATGAGATACAATATCTCAATTTATTATAGTTATTTAATTTATCAAATAAATTAAATACTATAAATAATATTATTATTATCAATAAATAATATCATTATTATTTTTGAATTTAATATATATACATATATATATATATATACACACACATCCTAGATTAAATAAGTATTCATTAAATCTTAAACACATTTAAGATTCAATGAATCTGGACACTATTGCTCGTGTTGGGTCATTCTTGTGTGCGACCCTGTAGGCCCACATGAGATTGGCAGCGGGTCAATACTGTACCAGCCTACAAGTCGCAAGCGGCCTCTAGCAAGACATTGCGACTACCCAATTCATATGGGGATCGTTGATAAGTACAATGACTTGCCCCTAGGGCATAATTTCCAACAACATTAATATCTCAAAAAAAGCCAATTTTGTCTTATATTTAGGATTGGAGGGAGTACCAATTTATTTATTTATTTTATTCTTTTTGAAATGGAAAAGTCTGTCTGGTTTTCTAAAAGGAAAGAAAAGTCTAAACACAAAAAATTGGCTCCAGAAGAAATTATAAAAAGGACCAAGTTCATTCCTACCTACCCATGAAACCGACTTTTCCTTGTGCACCTAATCAACCTATGACTCCAAAAGCATCACGCATGTGGAAAAAAGTTATAACGTCCCAATCTGGTCATTTGTAAGCAATATATAGTATGAATGCAGACTCGCCACGTCCCAATCTGGTCATTTGTAAGCAATATATAGTATGAATGCAGACTCGCCACGTCCCAATCTGGTCATTATTTGTAAGCAATATATAGTATGAATGTAGACTCACCACATGCATTGCATAGTACTGGCCATTTAAAATGTCATACTTAAATGACCCTTGGAAGACTTGTACTACTAGACATATTCCAATCTTATCCTTAGACTCGTCCACTTGCGTTTTATGAAGATGTTTAGGATATATTATTATCCTTGTTTCATTTATCAGATTTTCATTCATTCATAGATGACAACAACAACTGCTATTTTCTTGGCTCTAATTTCACTCCTTTCTCATCTTCTCGTTCTCACAGCCCAGCCTGACTTCTTCTTTCACAAGTGCTTCAATGAAAGTGGTAACTACACAAAACCAAGTCCCTACCATACCAACCTCAATACCCTTCTTTCTAATTTCACTTCTGACACCAAAATTGACTATGGCTTCTACAATTACTCCTATGGAAAAAACCCCAACATAGTTAATGCACTTGGAATGTGCAGAGGAGATGTGAAGCCAGATTCTTGTCGTATTTGCCTCAATAATGCCATAACCCTTCTCCCAAATCTGTGTCCATATCAGAAGGAGGCATTTGGATACTATGATTTATGCATGTTTCGATACGCAAGTCGTCAAATGTTTGGGATCTACCAGGACCATGACTTTAAGAATTATTCTGGCAACCAGACTGATGCAGTAGATGCAAACAAGTACATGGATTCGGCTATTAAACTATTGCATAGTCTAATAGAAATAGCTAAAGTTGGTGAAGGCTCTTATCACAAGGTGGCTGCGGGAAATGCAACAGCTGATCAATCTCAAGCTGCGTATGGTCTTGTTCAGTGCACGCCTGATTTGAATGAGCAAGATTGCTTCGACTGTTTGACGGATTCTATGTTTTATATCCCAAATTGTTGTCAGAACAAGGTCGGTGGGAGGGTAATCAGGTTGAACTGCAATATTAGATTTGAGAATTTCTTATTCTTTGATCCTGCGCATATTAACTCAGTACAATTAGCTCTGTCTCCTGCTGATCTTCCTCCATCAACCAATTCAACTTCCTCTCAAGGTATCTCTCTCAAATTTAAATCCTTATGTGTATGCTGTTTACTATAAAAATTTTGACCCTCCAATCCGTGTGATTGGATAAGCTTGAAGACCAAATATAAAATTATTTTGCAGGAGGTGGACAAAAATCAAGAACTACCATTATTGCAGTTGTGCTGATTGGTGCCCTTGTCGCCGTTCTCATAGTATTCTTCATAATTAGAAGATCAAAGAAAACCCATGGAAGTAAGTCAAAATGACTTTCTTACTCTTTTTGCTGGGAAAAAAATTCTTAGCGAACGTTAATTATAATTTCGATTAATAAAACCTTTTTGCCAAAACATACACAAGAAATTTTGTATGTTGAGATTTTTCAACAAAAAGAACATAGTGAGGGGAGTGTAATTAGGTTTTGGTACTTCATCTCATTTGAATAACTCATGACTTGCTCTTTCTTAGTTGAAGCCGTGAGGAAAGATGATGATGAAATTAAACCAACTGATCAGATGCTGCAAATCGATCTTAACACCATCAAGCTCGCAACTGATAACTTCTCTGATGCAAATAAGCTTGGTAAAGGAGGATTTGGGCCTGTGTATAAGGTATACTACTAACTTTGTTGCCTGGAAATAAATACACAGTACCACATTTTTTAAAGTGAAAAAAGCATGTGCGTGTGGCTGTTAATTAATTAATTAATTACATGTCTCAACTCTAACAAATAAATGCAGGGTCGGCTTCCCGATGGACAAGAAGTTGCTGTGAAAATGTTGTCCAAGCATTCTAGTCAAGGAGATTTAGAATTTAAGACTGAAGTGATGTTATTAGCTAAACTTCACCATCGGAATTTAGTAAGATTACTTGGTTTCTGTTTAGAAAAAACAGAAAAACTACTCATCTATGAATTTCTTTCTAATAAAAGTCTTGATTTCTTCTTATTCGGTAAGTTAATCTATATAGTTTTGCATTTTTCATCTGCCACTTTGTTTTTGTTGCTTGAATATGAGAATTCATTTTTTATACACAGTTTTAAAAGATCATAGCGTTAAACGGATAAGAATAACAAATCTTGCAGATCCAAACCAGCAAGCTTATTTGAATTGGATAGAACGATTCAAGATTATAAGAGGCATTGCTCGTGGCCTACTTTACCTTCATCAGGATTCGAGATTACGCATTATTCATCGTGATCTCAAAGCAAGCAATATTCTCCTAGATGAAGAGTTGAATCCTAAGATATCTGATTTTGGAACTGCAAGATTATTTAAGGTGGATCAAACTCGAAGCAATACTAACAGAATTGTTGGAACCTTGTAAGCAATGCTGACTTCAGTGATTGATAATTACAATACTATTATTAACTCTTTATTGAGCTAATTTTGTTCACTTTAATATGCAGTGGCTACATGGCACCAGAATATGTGTTGTATGGTCAATGTTCAGTAAAATCAGATGTCTATAGTTTTGGCATATTGGTTCTAGAGATTATAAGTGGCAAGAAAAACAACAGTACCTTTCATGCAGATAGTACAGAGAGTCTGGATCTGCTAAATTTTGTAAGTCTATGCTTTCCTCTCAAAAGTAGAGAATTATGTACTCTCTCTCTCAATACACCCACACACACACATAACTAGCTAACATGCAATTGCAAATGTAGCCTGGAACTAATATTCTTCACCATTAATGAATAACATTTGCAGGGATGGAAAAATTGGAGGGAAGGGACAGCCTCAAGTATAGTAGATCCTGTGTTGAGAAATGGTGCAAGAAATGAAATAATGAGATGCATCCACATTGCATTGCTGTGTGTTCAAGAGAATGCAGCTGATCGGCCAACCATGGCCTCAGTCTCATTCATGTTGAACAGCTTCTCTTCCTCTCTCCCTTTACCTTCAGAACGTCGATTCCTTGTGAATTATAGCAGTTCATCTGAGACCGTGGCTTTGAGACATGGGAGTTCAAAAACAACAAGATCAAGAGAAGAACATGGAAATAACTCTAATCAACCATCACGAAATGATTTATCGATTACGGAACTATATCCTCGCTAGAATTATGCTTAGAGTAGTATATGTCCTTTGGACTCTGTCTCGTTGTTTATTGCTATCCAATTTTTCTGCCTTTAATTAACTTAATCTCATGGCTTTGCGCGTATCATTATTAGTATCCAATATCTTCATTTTCATATAATACCTCGGGTCCTAAATGTAATGCAAATTGCACTAATTAGGTTCTACATACAAGGTCGGAGGATTATTAAAAATGAGTAACTGACATAATATGTGGGATACATCAGATTACGCCACAAAGAACTTGTATTGGGCTCTATAAACCGTCAAACTTGAGCCCATTACCACACAAAAAACAAAACAGAAGACAATATACATAAATAACTAAGAACAAAAGTACCAACGTGGCACGCCTCGTCCTTGGGCTCAACTGGCAAAGGGGTCGGACACTCCCATCAAAGGGAGGGGGTTTGATCCTAGAGTTAGTCAAGGTGCTGGAGGAGGTATCCTAGGTGATGTGAACTTGTGGAAACGCAAGTTGAGGTGGAGGCATGTGTACTCTCCGTTTTGTATGCCTTGGGGAGCAAAGTCATAGCGCCTTACCTTTAGACTGTGGGTGAACCCAACCCCTCTCATAAAATTCTATTATAGAAAAAAAAAAATACCAATGTGGGTTGACACAAGTGATAAGCGGCTTGTGTCGCTTAAGCAAGGTCTCGAGTTCGAGCCTTATGAATGCAGAAAATCCCCGCTGAGAGACTCTCCCACCATAGTTAGGTGTGCAACACAGGTCGGATCTGTATTAGTCAGGGCGAAGCTCTGAATACTGGATGGACAACCAAAAAAAACTAAGAACAAAAGCATTATTTAACAAATGTATCTAATCTAGGTATAATACAGATGTAATGAGTCCCACATCGGGGAGCCAAACTCTTGTAGTGAGCTTAAATAACGATGATCGGGCACAATCAAACTGAGAAGGGCCATATTGTACCTCGATAGCCTTGGCTAATGCGAGCCAAGTGGGTATGCGTTGTGCCTTGGCGAGCATCTGGAACCACGGTAAAACGTCGCCATCAAAATGAACAGAGGCGATAATCAATCGCAAGGAGTCGGCAATTTCATAGTATTTGAAATATTGCTCAGCCTTGAAGAGCCAGCTCAGTGCATCGGTGCCGTCGAAGCGTGGAAAATCCATTTTCACTGGACGAGGTGGCAGAGGGTTAGCGGCCGGGAACTGAGACCCCGAAGGTGAAGCTGAAGAGGAGCTGTCGTGAGTCGTAGTGGGTAGCATGTCCAGACGCTTAGTGATGTCCGACATGGATCCTGCCATGAATTTCAACACAGAGTCTAGCTGGTCGAAACGATGATCCATCTGGTTTAAACGGATCTGAGCGGCGTCGATGACGTCGGAATTGCGTTTCAGGTCTGATTGGAGTTCCTTCAAGCGAGTATTCTCTGCCATGATCTCTCAATGAAAGCACCAAAGTGATGAACATAAGCCCAAAGGGAGAGCCCAATCCCCAAAAGCTAGCCTATGAGGAGGGAGAACCCAATGGACTTATAAACCTCACTACAAGAGTTTGGCTCCCCGATGTGGGACTCATTACAACAGACATGCTTGGTCTAATGGAAAGAAAAGGGGCCATCATTTTTTTCTCCTTTTCCGGAGTCCCTTCCTCCTCCTACATCTGTTGATTTTCTATTTTTAAGATCTTTATGTTTGAATGTAAGAATTAACTTTGACTATCATTAATAGAGTATTTCCAGTAGAACATTTTGATTCATAACATTCTGATGCTAGTGAAATGTCCATACAAGATTGTGAGAAAATGGCGACTCAATCACTGATGAATTCGTTGTGGCCAACCAAGAACCATACAACAGGATTAAATGCAACTTAATTCTAAATTACAACATAGCGAAGATGAACAAGGGGACTTGCGTAGTAAACCTTTAAGTGATGTGGGTGAGGCAGAATTAGAAAAACGTTGAAAGAAACTCAACATCCTTTGTAGTAAATATAGAACTTGCGCAACCACACGTATGAATATCACCTTCTAGCTAGGGAGCATGTAGCCCGGAAGTAACAGAGGCCACATTTTCTGATGCTTGAATAGAGCTATTAGTAGTGTCTCGTTCACTGGATCTTGTTATGCCTGAACTACACTCCCTCGAATGAATCTCTGGTGAAGTTTTGTGATTCATTAAAAATGCAGGTTGTGAAGGTAATGGGAGAGAGAATGAATAGCTGCTTATTTACTCTCTTTTGTTTATTCTATTTGATTTTTACTTATCCATTAAATTTTTAAAATTAAAAAACGGAGCGATGCCGTTTTGGAAATGATAGGAAAGGGTTCAACTGGCAAGACCAAAAAGCTACAGTGAAAGAAGGAGGCAGAGGCGGGAGGCAATTGAAAAAGAAAAAAGAGGAACAGGGGCGGACTGGAGCGAGAGGACAGAGGGCGCCGCGGCCACACACAATCTCCATAACTGAACCTCCAGACCTTCGACTTCTTCTTCCTCTCTCGCCGGCGGCGTTATTCACCACCACAGGCCGCCGGCGAGCATCATCCCCATTCCCCACCCAGCGCCACGGACCAGTGGCGGACTTGCATTAGTGTCAATGTGGGCAAGTGCAGACACAAAATATATATAATTTAAAAGAAATTAATGACAATATGTGTAGGTAGTGCAAATGGTTAACACTCTGGTCTTTCTCTTAACCATAAGGTCGCGGGTTCGAGTCTCTGCTAAGCTCCTTTTCCCCTTTTTTTTCCCATTTCCCTGCCCTATCTCGTCTCATCTCCAATCTTTTCCCCCATTTCCCCCTTGTCTCGTTCTCTGCCCCCTCTCTCGCAATCGTTAACAAAGAGAACAAAGTCCTGTCTCGCGGTGGTTCCTTTCCGATGGTTTCTTGGTTCTAGTCGACGGTGGCCTACGGTGATTCGCGGTTCGCTCGACAGATCGAGGTCTTGGCGGAGTTCCTTTTCGCACATTCCTCTTTCTATTTCGCACGATGGGTTCTTGGTTAACATCACCGGTGACTCATTCTTGATTGGATTGAGCTTCGGCAGTGGTTCGTAGTGGGTTATGGTGGCTCGCGGTTCTTGATTGGTTGGTGGTTCACGGTTCCTGTCCTGATCTCCGGCGGTGGTTCGCTCGACGGTGGTTCGTTCTTGATTTCATTCTCGCGGTGGTTCGCGCCCTATGTACCTGCTTCACGTTCTTCTCCAAAAGCTGAAGAAGAAAATGGAGATATATCCAAATCACTGCTTCACGTTCTTCTCCAAAAGCTGAAGAAGAAAATGGAGGTAATCTAGATGTAGACAGCTCGTACCTGATTTGATTTTGTGGAAAGATATATCCAAATCAACCCTTTGTCATCACCTCCCCCAGGGCAGAAAATGAGTCTTGAAACTGAAGGAAGTTGCTCGATATGGATCTCTTTGAATCTCGGCAGTTAATTGGGATTTTAGAGAGGTTCAAGCACAACATCTTCTCCAACATAAATAGCCATCGAGAAGCCATGTGTTAAAAATGCTTATATTATTATCACTTGTCTGTCAAATTTTCTTGGGAGTTTCCTTTTTCAAATTAATGGTCCTTCACATTGGGGTTTCAATAATCGCCCACAGATAAAAAAGAGAATAAGGCAGGAGGATAAGATAGCATCCTAAAAAGGTCAAATATATATAGCTGGAGTTGTATTTATCTGTTAAAGTTTATTATTTTTTATTCAGTTGCCTTTGTTTTTAATGAATTTAATTATGTTTTATTCCCTGTTCCATTTCAGGAGTATGATATAGGAAGTGATAATGTAAAGAACCCAAAGGAGTGATTGGCTCGCCAGAAGCAAAATCTTCGACGTCGTTTAGGTAAGTATCTAGCTGTGCTTATGTGATGTTTTGTATTATTCAAGCAATGTGTGTGGATTCTTGTTGGGCATCAACAAGGAAAATGAAGTGTTGTTGGCTGGTGATCGCTGAACATTTTTATGGAATATGCACGGTCCACTCTGACTGATACACAATGCTTGTGAACTTGTTTAACTTATAAACAATATTCTCTATGGAGGACACTAATTTTGCATGGTGCATTGTCTGCCAAAATGTGTGTTTATGGATTGTTATTGATGTATGTATTGCTCCTTTTAATATTGTTCATCAAGTCACCTTCAACAACATGCTTCTAGTGCTAATAAATATTTCCACCTAATTTTAGGTTCGGATGTGTGCGAACAATTCATGGATATCAGTGATGTGATAAGAGATGAAGATCTTATGGCATATAAATCAGATATACTTCCTTAGTGGCTTAAACTCTTGATTCTTTGCATCATGAGTGAGTGGAGTCTGCTCCCTCAATACTATATGATGTTGTTAGTTGTGTAAAAAGTGATCAAAATTTAGGTTGTCCTTTGCACTTTGGTACTTTGTTGACTAAGCTTTTCCCAAGTATGAAAAGTTGCAGCAACACTTCAACCAGGTATGAGGTTAGTCTTGATTTTTGGTGAAACTATCACTGAGTTAATGTAATCGCTTGTTCCCTCCTATAATTTGATATAATTAGAATTTAGTCTGTTGGTAGGGGCAAATCTTATCTAGTGTTCCATATATTGATAGACCAGCATTCCATATTTTGCAATGTGCTTGCAAGTTTCATACTTGGCTTTAAATATGGCATTTGACCTATGCAATAAAAAAAGTAAAGGTAAAATTCAGTATATAATGTTGATTCCCTTTGATTTTCAGCTCACGTCTTTGGGATGTGAGAGGAGATGGGTAGCTTTGCTATGTCATTCTTGCAAGGGACATTGTTGTAATGTTTGTTCTGTTTTATGTTAGATTGGATTGCTGATTCTTGTTTTTTTATGTTCTCTTTTTGCCACAAAAAGTATTTTTCCCCTTAAAAAAAATTTTCGGGGGCGCTGCCCCCAAACTCCATCACTAATTGTGCACCCACAAATCTAAATTCCTAGGTCCGCCACTGCCACGGACTGAACGAAAAAAGGAGAGGGAGGCGAGCGGCAAGTTTGGAAACTAGAGAGAGCTTGGGAGGACGGAAGAGATAGGAGGAGGAGACCATCACCGTCAGCGTCTCCTCCTCTCCACCACACCTTCCTCCATTGCCGTCGAGACCAAGCTCGAAGTTGCAGAACCTCAGAACCAGCGCGTAGAAGAAGCTCGACCTAGGAAGCTTGTAGAGTGTGCTGGGACGGAAGCTCAGAGGAGAGTGAAAGAGTTGATTCGAACGAGCCAGAGGTTATGTCAAATCAGAGGGCGCCATTCAATTTTCCGGTCTCCTTCCTTAGCTCGCCATCAACCGAATCAGAGGGAGCACTTGTGTTATTAACTTCACTACTCTATTGTTATTCCCCTTTCTTTTGATTTTCATTATGGTCCTAAATATGGAATTTATTGCTGTGATGGATTTGACTAAAGCCATGTGTGTGACTAATTTGTTTTGTAACTGAGAGGAGCTATCAACGAACTTAGATTAGACTTTGTTTTCAGTTAAATTTAATATTAATTTTCATTACTTAATCTTGTTTAACTTTATTTATTTAGTGATTGGTCATAATTAAATATAAATTTGAGCATTATGATTTACCTTAACGAAGAGAATTTTAATTAAACAATGGTTCAAATAGATATTCCTTTCTCAAATTCACCCTAATTCCCCTAAAATTACCTAATGGTGGTCATTCCACCCCAAAAACTGGAATTAATGAATAAAACAAGATCAAAATATATAAAAACTTATTTGGGAACTTATTTAGGACAAGAAACGGTAGGCATTCCAAATCAGTCTGTTGAGTAAGAAGAAGGCCATTGATATCCTTATTTAATATCATTAGTGAATAACCATAAATATCTAAATTAACCCTAATAATTATCCATAATCATATATTTATCAACACGGTTATGAGGTCTATGTTTTCTTTTGTAATGCATGCATGACTAAGGATTATATGTATGTGGTCCTTTACATAAAAAGCGTGTTGGTCCCAGTACACAATAATTCCTTGCTTGAAGGTTCGTTCACATGGGTCGCTTCAACAACTTTGATCAGCCTCCCTGCAGATAGAGCTGGGAATCAGGCCCGGCCCGGCCCGACAGGACCTGGCCCTACAGGGCTTGGGCCCAACAGGGCCTGGAGTAAGGAAAACATCTGTTTTTCAAAGCCTAAATGTTATCAACATTAATATCTAAACAATATAAATCATTCAACAAATAAACACATTTATTAATTCGTAATAAAAACAAATAAATACAAAGAATATGTTTTTCCTTTTTTCAAAAATATTAAACAAAGTAATTCCTTTGTGTATGCCCACGAAAAATGTCTTTCCTCTCGTAATTTTGTGTGTGTCTGCAGATTCCTTCGATTCAGGTATGATTTTTTTGACAGGTAAAAATAATTATACTTATTTTACACAAAATATATTTATAATTTATTACTTATATAATATTGTAATACCAAAGTATGTGTTTATTTAATACAAAATAATAATAAACATAACAAAAGGGTTATAGTTTAAACTAAAAAAAGCTAAGTAATTACAAATAAATACATTCATTAAGTGGAAGTCTAGGTAATTAACTTTTTTTTTTTAAAAAAAAAAAAAATGCTACAGTAAAACGGGCCTAACGGGCCGGCCCGAGGCCCTACAGGGCCAATTTCAAAATTCGACCTATTTTTCAAGCTCCGAGCCTCTGGTAGAGGCTTAACGGCCGCCCGATGGGCTTGACCCGATTTCCCGGCTCTACCTGCAGATGATGTCTTTAACTGCTTGACTTGTGACTTTAAAGTTCAGACAACTGAATGACCTGTTCCAATAAGATAAAATATCTACTTTCATTGGACCAACATGAATTCTAAATAAAAGACCATGCTGATGTCTAAGTCATATATTTATTAACGCTAGACTTTGACTTAAACTTCTAAAACGTCCCAATCTATAATGTGAATGAAGACCTGGCCTTTGAGCAAAAAAAAAAAAGACCTGGCAAATATCAATTTTCTTTAATGCATGCTGGGATGGAAGGAAAATGGGAGAGGAAAGGAGTTTTCCCCCACTTGGGTTGGAGAGAAAATGAGGGAGAAAGGAAAAGTGGTGAAGAAAATGTAGTGGGTCCCACATCCCATTTTCCTCCCAAAATTTCTCTCCACAAGTGGAGAGATTTGGGGAGAAAATTGTATTGTCCAAGTTATGTTGGCGTAGTTTTTGCATATAATTAAAGTGTGTAATTCAAGTCATGTCCATGGATGCTATCTTGAAGAGTTATTCCGCTGCCACCAACTGATAGGAAGCGGCACTTCCTAGGATAAAACGGATTCTTCCTACAAGTACAGGGTGAGCAGAACAACAAGATATAATAGCAACCAATAGGTAGAGAAAATATGAAAATGAAGAGAAAGCTCGAAAGCTCAAAGGAGGAAGAGAGTGCTCAAGATTAACAAAGTGGCCGGGGTGCCTTGAACCTTTGCAGACTCTATCTTTTATAGGTGGTGAACCAAAGCACCCGTTGGGAAAGAATTCAAAACCATCAAACTTGCAGACGACCATTTAATCTCTGGTTACAAATGCTAGGTGCATTAAGGTGTTGAGAGGCAATGAAATATTTGGTTTTGAACGTTGGGAGCTCATGAAATTAGACTTAAAAGTTGGAGAAGACAATCGGTTAAAGGAAAAATAAAATTTGATTGTGGCCCTTGTAACCGAGACATTAATGTCTCAAATTTAAATGCTTCAAAAACTAGGTTTATCCGGTAAGTCATTTTCACAAAAAAAAAAAAAAAAAAAAAAATTAGATTTTCTTAGAATTATTTTTATAAAAAGTGCCCAATCCAAACTCGCACGCATAGGGGAGTCACTCGATTTTCACTGTGTTTGCCTTCTGGTGCATGTTGTTGTGCGTTTGAGCTCACTCTTTCTCTTGATCCATTTGTTAGCCCAAACACACAAGTACAATATATACACTTGTATTCTCTCTCCCAAACAATATAGGATTTTGTTCTATTTGATACACCCACGTTGAATGATATAACTCCAACAAGTTACCCCTCCCCAATACCACGCCTCCAACCTTTTGAGTCGTTTCCATGCATGCTGCATATATAGTTGTATCTTTTGTTTTTAAAAAAAAATATATATATTTAAAAGGGAAAATTGCAACTAGGTCCTAATTAACAGATTTAATGGCAATAAATCCCTTAAAATCCTCAAATTGCAGTGAAGTTCCAATGGACCTGGGTGCTATTAATTTCAAAAATGAAAGTACAATTTTGCCCCTTTTTTCTATCATCATGCAGAACAAAATTGTTATTGACAACTAAAAGAGCAACATTAACAACTTTAGAGCATTGTAATCATCAATATGTGTTCAATAGTTGTTAATGTTGCTCATATAGTTGTCAATGACAACTTCATTCATCATTCTTGCTGGATAATTTGAAACGCTTATATTTTGGTATGAAATTGATTGGATTAGTGCTTTTAGGTATTGATAATATCTTGCTATGAGAATATTGTTATTTGTATAATGTCTTTATAATTTATGTTGTTGTTTCACGGAGTATGGGAGAGGGTTTGGATTTGTGCTATGTTTTTAGGGAGAGTTTTCTCTATTTACGCTTGCTTAGACATGTGTGAATCCAAATGATGGAACTTTATGTGTTTATAACATTTGTTATATGATTTCAATATGTGTTGTCAACACATGATCAATAGTTGTTAATGATACTCATATATAACAACTTCGTTCATCCCTTTTAGCTGGAAATATGAAAATTTTATATTTTAGTATGAAACTGATTAGATTAGGGTTTTTGGCCATCGAGCATATCTTTCTATGAGAAGATTGTTGTGATGTAACAATTAAAAGGGGAAAAAAAGAACACCTAGCAACAACAATTGTCTGAGCAAGTAGGAATTGAATAAGAAAATTCAATCATCTATTGATTAAGAAAATATTTTTTAAAAAAATCAACCAAGTACGACAAATGGCATGTAAAACTAGATTTTACCTCTTGTTTTTCTTGCAGAAAATAAGACAAACTCCTCCTATTAAAATAATTTTCATTTTGGAATCACTAAAATAAATTTATTGCAATTATTATGTTGCATCAAATGACCATAATCAAGGGAAAGATAGTGAGCTAGCATTCTCATCTCAAGTGAAAAGTCGGAAGACTAAATTTGGCCCCAGAAGAAATCATAAAAAAGAGACCGAGTTCATGTTTAATCAACCCATATATCAAACAGACTTTTCCTACTTGTGCGCCATTATTAATCGACCCTTCATAATATATTCATGCAAATTAAATGCATCACGCGTTTGGAAAGTTGAAACGTCCCAATCTGCCAGGGCTGGACCTTTAAATTCCAAGGTCATAATTAAACGACCCTGGGAAGACTTGCATTCCTCGACATAGTATCCTATCTTATCATTAGACTTCTCTGTGATTGGATAAGCTCAATGTGGTAATATAACAGCAATATCCTACAAATTAACATACCTTGTTGTCATAAAGGACGCCAAAAGCCCCACATCACTCACGCCTGACTTCTATAATGTGAATGAAGACCACGCAAATATCTATGTTCTTTATAGGCGTGCGCAAGACTTGCATTCAATTCCTAGTTATTTCCTACACAAGTGACATGATGAACATCGTTGGCATATAATGAAATGTCGCGTTCGATCTTTCCGTTATTTCCTGCAAGGATTTGAACAATAAAACGTAATGCAAAAGAAGAGTTTTTTTTTTTCTTTTGGAAATGCAGCTTATAACTGGAAATCACGAAAACATAGTCAATCAGAAATTTGAGAACAAGTAAAACAATATAGTAAACATAAAAACTGGAGAGGTTTTAGAAAATGAGAAGTTTGATTTGAATTGATTCCGTCTGCAACTTGAAGGAAAATGGCGAGGAAATTGGAAGAACACAGAGTGCTGATGAAAAGTAGATTGAGAGGAATTAGAATGGAAATGAGATCGCGAAGAAGAAGAAGTTGCAAATAAGATGTGTAAGTGAACAACGTATAAAGAAAAGAGTACAGCTAAATTAAATACGACAAAGGCCTACATTTTTGCACATTTTTATATTGAGCATATTTCTGGTCAATTAATAATTTTTATTCATATTTCGTTGTTTTCTCAATTTAACATACTTATGTCGGGTGAATGAAAAATTATTGGTTGAATGTGGACAAAATAGCTTTTTAATTTTTTTGAAATACATCACTGACACACAATGTCAATAAAGTGGTCATACCTCAGAAGTAGTCAGCACCCTCTTACTGCCCCACCAGAGACAGCTGTCGTGTGAACCTCCCTCACGTGGGTCCCTCTCTTCCCCTCCTTTCACGCATTACAACGGTTATTATTCAAAAAGGTTATTTTTAACGGTTAACATTTTTATTTTAACTTGAGGTGTGACTTTTATACATTTTTTATAATCACATGTGTATTTTTACTTTCAAAAAAAGCATATGGTGTTGGACGCTCATTTTAATTCAATTATTTAATTCCAATTCCCAAGTTAATTACGTCAAGTATCAGAGTATCAAGTCATCCGGGAGAAAACAAAATAAACAACCAAAAGGAAGTCACCAACAGTCACCAACAAACATTTCAATCTCGCTCTGCATTCTTACCTTGGTCTCCCGGCACCACTCTAGATGAACTACCTGAAGCTTTATAAATGTCTGGGATTCATAATGGTAAAACACATGTGTATTTTTACTCCTTTACCCTTTTTCGAATAAAGGAGGCAGGTGGAGGTGGTAGTGTGGTACGGTACGGTCTGTGTAGAGAAATTATGGCACACTGCGATACGGTTCCTTGTTACATCACTCTAACTGTGATAGTACTGATTTTCAAGGGGAGATGTGGCTTTTATCTCTTCCACTAGGATACCAAATATTCTTAAATTAAATCTAATTGTAATGGTAGAAGCTGAGGTGTACAGGGGTATACATAGAATAGCACAGCATCATGCTAACTCGGTAAAGGGTTTGGAGTGAAGCTTCCAAAGTTCCCTTTTTTGAATTTTTTTATTAAAAGCCACATCTCCCCTTGAAAATCAGTTTGTGATCATCTAAACCATATATTTGGATCAAATATTTTACGTGGTAACCAGTGTGTTGAAACAACATTTTGTTAGTTTTTTTAGGCTCAGAAACCTTTGGTTAGCTTTTCATTCATTGCTAACAGGATGGAGAACCAGTGTAGTAAGAGGGTTTTTACATTTTAGCTACTCCTTACTATCACAATTATAGTGATGTAACAAGGAACAGTATCGCAGTGTACCATAATTTCTCTACACAGACCGTACCGTACCACACTACCACCTCCACTTGCCTCTTTTATTCGAAAAAAATAAGAACTCACCATCCCTTTTACATTGCTGATCGCTCTAAGGGTATGTTTGGTTTGAGGGAGGGAAGGGGGGAGATCTTTTACCTCCTCTTTACCAAAAAGCCCATAGAAACTTTTTAGTATTTCAAAAATATACTCTTAACAAAAAAGAATATTCCTTTCATTAATGGCAATTTGGTCAACTCCCTATCCTTCTACTCCCTCCCCTCCTACTCCTTCCTCTCAAACCAAACACATCCTAAATGTGGCACCGGATTTTTTTATTCTATCTCTCTCTTTCTCTCTTCTTCTTCGACTCGTTGTCTCAAATCTCCAGTTCAAGGAGAAATGGAGAATACAGCAAGTACACTAGCAGAGTCACAAGCGGAGGCACAGAGAAGAAAAGGCAAAAGTGTGAACTTGGAAAAAATTTGAAGATGGCGGCAATGTTCCAAGCTGAAAATAAGGTACCTAAATAAGTAATATTTAGCTTCTTTTTAACTTTATATGTTTTTTATCCTTCCTTCCTTCCTTCCGGACGATTTTTAGCCTTTCTCTACCCAGATCTAAAACTCACTTGACTTGGTTTGAAATCGCTGAGTTTAATGAGGTTGACCGAGTTAGAAATGATTTTGACCGAGTTTGAGTCTAGAACGATGCTGTATCCGAGTTAACACGTTTTGCTAAGATAAAAACTCAAACTCGTTAAACTCAGCGAGTTGACTCGCTATTTTAACAACACTGCCTATATATATAGCATCCAAAGCTTTACTCTTTCATTTATCACAGTTTTATTCCAATAATGACAAGGACTAGTGTCGCTATTTTTCTGGCTCTGCAGCTTTCATTCCTTTGCCATCTTCTCATTCTTACCACCGGCCAGCAGGAGCAGCAGCACCGTGACACGGTTCAACCCAAATGTTTCAATGACAGAGGAACCTACACAAACACAAGTGCCTATCACAATAACCTCAAAACCCTTCTTTCCAATTTCAACTCCAACACAAAAGATGACTATGGCTTCTACAATTACTCGTACGGCCAAAACCCCGACACAGTTTACGCATCAGGTCTCTGCAGAGGAGATGTTACACCTGATGTTTGCCGTAGTTGCCTCAAGAATGCCGCATGGCTTCTCCCACAGAATTGTTCAAACCAGAAGGAGGCATTTCTATACAATGACTTGTGCATCCTTCAATACTCAAGTAGCTCAATGTTTGGGATATACGTGCGCCCTGAATTTTCCTTAAAGTTTAATAACTCAGAAGAAGCAGCAGATGCAGACGAGTACACAGATGCGCTTGATCGGCTAATGCAAGCTCTTAAGACCAACGCCGCTGATGGTGGCTCTGATCGGAAGGTGGCTGCCGGAAACTCCTTGAACCTATCATCTGGTCAAACTGTACATGGTATGGCTCAGTGCACGCCGGATTTAACCAAGCAAAAATGCGACGACTGCTTGGTGAATGCTATCTCGGGCATCCCACTATGTTGTCAGAACAAGATTGGTGGTAGGATTATCAAACAGAACTGCAATCTTAGATTTGAGAAGGTCCAATTCTATAATCCTACACCAGTTCGTCAAGGTATCTCTTAAGACTCAAACCTTATTTATGTAAATGATAAGAAAATTTTAAACTCACCAATCTTTTAGATGGGGCATGCTCAAAGTGATAATTAGAAAACATTCGTTTATAGAGACCTTCTAGTAATTTCTTTGATAATGCATATTATTAACTAGAGAAAATGACAAAGTAATGAATAATTTAATTGTTAAGGTGAAACAAAAACACATCAAGCTCATAAGTAAAATATCTCAAAGATAATTGCAACTAGACTTTGTAAGTCCTTGGTGTTTTGAAATTCAGGAACTGTAAATTGTTGACTAATGAAATTTGACTTTGTAAGATGTGTATTCTTGCAGGCATGGCAAAACTGGAGGCAAGGGAATGGCTCAAATATAATAGATCCTTTGTTAATCAATAATGGTTCAGGAAATGAAATAATGAGATGCATTCACATTGGATTGCTATGTGTTCAGGAAAATGTGGTTGACAGGCCAACTATGGCTTCAGTTGGAGTAATGCTGAGCAGCCACTCTGTGTCTCTCCCAGTCCCATCGAAACCTCCATTTTTAATGAATAACACCAGTTCAATTATGAAGGATTCTAGTTCAGAGGCTACAACATCAAGTGAAGGAAGAAGAAACTATGTTCAAGCGTCAAGAAATGAGGTCTCCATTACAGACCTATCTCCTCGCTAAATACACATCCTCTTGGAATAGACAGCTTACCCTGTTGCAGTTCATCTAGGAATAGACAGACCCTCTACATATTGATGCAGATCCCCCCAAAAAAAAAAAACAAAAGAAAAACTTGAAAACTTCTGAACTCTTTCAAAATTCAGAGATTATACTATTTCTGAATTTGTCTCCGCTTAGTTATTGATTTAGTGCTTTCAATTGGTCAGAAGTACCTTTTTTACAAGTTTAAGGTTGTTATTATATTCCTCCCAACATAATATTTCAAATGTTTAATTTGGGTCTCTATAAATATATATACTCCTCCAATTTTCAATGTAGAACCTAATTTTTTCGCCATTTTTGACGAATCTTGTTTTTCTTTTTGTCTTTTTCTTCTCTTATTTTCCGATCGAGTTTCGAAATAGAACTGATTCGGCCGTTTAGCTGCAGTTTTCGACATGAAAGGTTTTCTTTCTTGGTCACGGGGGTTGGGATTATCTCGGGAACAGTGAAATCTTTCGATTCATCTTCTGGGTTCGTTGAGATCGTTTACGAAGATGGTAATTCTAAGGAGCTTGAATCGTCTGACGTGGCTTCTCTTGTTCAAGGTGAACCAGAGCTTGTAAAGGTGATGAAGTCTTGGGGAAGAAAGCCCAAGAAGAGGCGTCGTGTAGAAAAGAAGCATGACACCAGTGGAAGCCCAGGTAATATTGATGAGAATTTGGGTGTTTCTGTGCCTGGATGATTCTGATTTTTTTTTTTTTGGGGGGCTCAGATGAAGGTGTTTCTTCTAGACTTAACCTGAACGAGGCTTTGGATCTGAATGATAGGTGTAGTTCACATGTTTAGGTTGTCCAGCAGCTGAAATGTCGAAGCGGGAATGTAATTTTGATTTGAATGTTGAGGTATGTGATGAAGCTAAGGAAATTCAGGTTGATACTTGATAGTGCTGGAAACAAACTGTCAGATGGATGTGATCCATCTGGTAAAATGGGGCAAAGCCCTAAGTCAGAGACAAATATCAATCAAAATTCTGTACAAGATGATAGTATTAAAAAGAATTTGGATATCACTGATGGTTAACAAAAGCAATTCTAATTCTCAAGTAAAAATAAAATGAGTTAAGAAACATAATTCGATTCTCAAAATTTGTGTGAGTGAATTTTGGTTCTCAATGTAAGACATTTTTAAAATTTTATTAATTGTATTTATCATTTTTCATTAAACTAATTTTTCAACTTATAAACTAATATATAATCTATTATTTCACAAAATGTTTTAGAAAAATTATGTTATAATTAAATAATTTATTTAACTTATTTAATCTCCCCCAATTAAATATATGTACATTAATCACGGACCAGAGAAGTAGTACGAAAGAATAATTAAGTCTCTTTCAGCATTACTCAAATTTCCATACTGTGAATAGAGACTTCTGATAGGATTTATACTTCATCTTGCCTGCATGTAAGGATAAATTTAGATTATTGAAGAATTATGAATTTATAATGAATGCACTTATAATTTAATATTATGCAGAACTTTACAGGACCATGTCTAGTTTTAAGACAAATTTTAATAAGTACTCGTATAAATTATAATGCTCTGTATTTTCTTTTACTGCTGGAAGGCAAAGAGAATACAATTCCTAATGCTTTTTATTCGTGAAAGTTCAGACACAGAAAATGATTAGGTTGATAAGTATATATTTTATAATTAAATACGTGTATGTTTTAGGTTATAATTAGCTGGATTTATTAATATTATATACCTATTTAATTATCTTTTATAAACTTTTTCCATAATTGAATTAAACTTAGGATCAAAGAATAAATCGACATAAAATCTACTCATATCCTATTTTTATTGTGCAGGATATATTATATAAAAGAGAAGAGACAAAAACGCAAATACGACCAGAGTGGTATATGCGTATCTGGTCCCAGTTTAACTATGGTGGTCCAAACACACAATTAAAGAAACTTTTTGACTTTTGTACACGCAATTAAACAAGTCTTTTGACTTAGGTGCATGATTTTCTAACGTCAACTCAAACAACCACAAGAAGTTTTGTTCGCCGTCTGGCTTCAACTACTCAAAGACAGGTCTCTTATTTATTCATGTTGCATGAGAGTTTAAAGTAACCACGTGATCCAAACACGCAATAAAACAAGCTTTTTGACTTTTCCAAGCACAATTAAACAAGTATTTTGACTTAGGTGCGTGATTTTCTAACACTAATTCAACCAACCAAAAAACATTTTGTTCGCCGTTTGGCTTCAACTATTCAAAGATACCACTCTGGTCCTATTTATAAGTCCAGTTTAACTAAAAAATTTGGTCCTATTTATAAGTCCATTTTGACCAAATAAATAAGATCGTGATAGTTTTGCCCATATTAATGATGATGAGAGAGATTGACTAGTTATGTTGGAAAGAGAAAAAGATAACAGAGATTTGACAATAAATTTTAAAAGGTATCCATTCATAAATGAGGGTAAAGTTGGAAATTTTCTCTATAATCATTAAGATACCTAACTTTCCTTGATATGTGAGATTTGGTCAAACTGAACTTATAAATAGAGTCAGAGTGGTAAATCTCTTATTTATTCATGCTGCACAAGACTTTAAAGTAACCGTGTGGTCCAAAAGCCCAATTAAATAAGAATTTTGACTTTTGCACGCGCAATTAAACAAGTCTTTTGAATTGGGTACACCAACTCAAATAACCATAAGAAATTTTGTTCGCTGTCTGGCTTTAACTACTCAAAGACAAGTCTCTTATTTATTCATGCTGCACGAGAGTTTAAAGTCTACCCACGCAATTATATGTCTGTAAACATTTATTTTTCATTAAAAGACTAAAGATCTAACAGGCATACAAAAGCCTTAGCATATGTCTAGCTACATGCATGTTATAACAAGAGTTTTTTTATTCATTAGAAATGTTTTTATACTGGAACCAAAATTGGGCTCTAGCACGTGTGTTCACACTAGTTGTGGATTTAAACGAGTCAACTCATATTTATTTGGATTAAGTACCTCTTTAGATCTTTTATCAAAAAAAAAAAAAAAAAAGTACCTCTTTAGATTAGCGGGGAACAAATGTGATTTTAGATGATGATGATTTTTATAAGTTAGACTCGTCAAAAGTGACGTTAGTTAATTGTGATTTCAATTTAGATATTTTTTTAATAGGTGATCAACTTTAAGAATTTTGATTATATTTAAATTTCATTCATCAAAATCACTTATTTATATATATATATATATATATAATTACCGAAAAAGTTATGAATTCAATAAATCCATTTAATTTTTCATGATTATATTTAATAATAATGGTCATTAAATATTTAATAAGAATTATTAATGATGAGGTTTTTTTTTATCGTTAGCTTTAGGGTTCATAATAAAAAAATAACCAATAATTGTGTATCGATAAAACTAAGATCCTTCTCTTTTTTTCAAAGAGCTTTTTATTGGTTTCTAAGTGATATAAACAAGGGCGGATCTAGGTTGAGGGGGGGGGGGGAGTGCCCACCCTTAAATTGGGGATTTGGAGTTTTTTTTTTTTTTTTTTTTTTTAAAAATAAAAATAAAAATAAAAAATAAAAAATTAATACATGAATAATTGCCCACCCTTAAATTAAGTGTCTAGCCTTAATACATCAAGACTACACTTCATAATCGGATAAGGATGAATTGTTGAATGATTGTTTAGTGCCTTATATTGAAAAAGATGTATTTGATAGCATTGGTAATAAGGAAATTATGATGGAATTCTAAAAAATAAAGCCTAGAAGGATGATATTGTAATTATTTTTATTGTAATATACTTTTGTTATTAAAATATATGTACTTGAACTTAGTGGGTGTCCACCCTGAAGGGATCCGTACACGCAGCGGAAGCATTCTCATCCATTAAAATTTTACGAATTCCATAAAGAGGATCTATCAACGGCGTTTAGATCAAGGTTCGTTAGAAAAACCGTACCTATTCGAACTGGTATGCGTGCTTTGAGAACTCGTGGGCTAACACCTTCTTGCTCTATCAATCTCTAGGAACCGAATCTATGAATTCACTCCCTCTACCGGTATCCATACCAAACAGCTCTCCAACATGTACGGTAGCGTGCTAGCGCCTTCTTACTTTATGTCTCATGTTTTTTCCTCTAGGATTTCTTTCGCGGCTTGTTGGTTCGTTCTCTTAATACGACTAGATCAATATCTTTTATAGAGTTTCTAAAACCTTAGTTGGGCCGTATTAAAATATTCAAGATTAATCTAAATTAATCTTGAAATTCAAATTTGAATATTAATTAAATTTGTCCAACAGATCTAATCTAACTTATTCAATTAATCCAAATCAAATGCCTACCTAAAATATGAGATATGATATCTATCTATTTAATTAAAATCTGAGATACTATATCTCAATTTAAATTAAATCAGATATATGATATCTCTATTTATTTTAGTAATTTAATTTATCAAATAAATTAAATACTATATAATACTATTATTATCTATATAAATATTATTATTATTAATTTCGAATTTAGTATATATATAGACACACACACATATCCTAGATTAAATGATGTATATATACACGCACATCCTAGATTAAATGATGTATTCATCAAATCTTAGACATATCTAAGATTCAATGAATCTGGACACTATTGCTTGTGTTGGGCTATTCATGTATGTGACTGTAATACCCAAAAAATCACCCTTAAGATGAGTATCATAATTTAATAAATAATACCTATTGGAAATAGGTGAATATGTGGTCTCAAAACTAGTGTAGTATTTATCTTATCTTCTAAGGTAAATTCTATTGAAATTAGAAGAGAAAAAGTGCTAAAAATCCTTAGGTAAGTTTGTGGGTCATAAAATGCCCTGAAAATATTATGATAAATCCTAAGAGGCAAAAATTTAATATTATTTCGGGGACATAAGTTGTTCAATGATTTTTAATATTTTACATGGAGCATAAATTATCAATGTCAGTGAAATACTTGTGAGATAATAATTAATCTCAACTAAGAAAATTGTCAACAATTAGTAAATGATTAAATCCCTATTTATTAGAGATTAATCAACATGTTATAAAGAGTTGTAACCCTAATTAAAGACTCATGGCTAAGATTAGCATGAGAATAATTGTTAATCAATTAGAGATGATTAAGAAAATGTATAAGATGAATTATATAAAATACCTAAAGCTTAAATATAAATACATAAAGCTTAATTAATCATAGAGATAATCCTTGTGAAATTAAGGGACCAATGGGGGAATTTCCTTTAATTGACTATTAAGTAATATAAGGTGATTATTTAAGAAGCAAAATGAAAAAAATAATGAGGGAGGGGGCAGCCGAATATGGAGAATGAAGGAGGAAGAGTTTGAAGTAAATAAACTTGTTGAGGAAGTTATGGAAAAGTCAAACAAAAACACAAGCCAATAGGAACACTTTGTCATATGATATTTTGGCAAGTAGGAGAACAAGTTCCATGGCCAAAAAGAGGTCATCCAATTCGAAATTGGAAGAGGGAAAGGGAGAAAAAAATGTGCATGTGGTGTAGTGTGAATGAAATGCAAGTGGTAGTAAAATAATAATAGATAAACGATAACCGATAGAAACTAAATCTTATCTCAAAATATGTGAACTAAGTATCTAACATAAGGACTTATTATAAACAAGTATATTTTTATCCCGGAGTAGGCTATCTCCGGAGTCATTTTCGTAACCGGCGGAATGATTAAGAGATAAGACGAAAAAGATATTTTGTGAAAAAGGGCAGATAGTATAAATGAGAACCAATGGAAAATAAATCCTACATTGAAATCCTTGGATTAGGTAGAAAACATCTGGACATATTATGAATCAATGAATTTTTATCCAGAAGTTGGTGTTACCGGAAGTCATTTCCGTAACCGACGGCGTTTGTCCTGAAATCTTCAGCAGGCTATGAAATACCCTGAATGGAATCATAAAATTTATTAATCCACATATTTCTCAAGAGTAAACGGAGACCTTCGAGGTGACATCGATGGATTTTTGAGATTTTCTAAGATTACGCGATTAGAACACCGAACAGGGGATTTTATCGGATGAAATCCCATAAAGCAAGAGTGACATCACAATGGTGACATCACTTTTTTGAAAATTGGGGCAAGGAGGTCGGCCAAAATGCTTGGAGGGAGGAGATTTGAAGTTGATTAAAGTCTTTGATCCAATGGCTTAGGTTAAATTGGAAAGGTGCAATTTTGCCCTCGACTTTTCCTATAAATAGACCCATTTGGTTCACTTCATTCCTCACAAATTCACAAAGCCATTTTAGAGAGAAGTTAGAGAGAGGAGCTATGGAGAAGTAAGAGCAAGAAGGAAGAGGAGGTTCTGCAAGGGTAAGTTCTTCGGTTCTTAGTCTTTAGTTCGGTAGTTCTTGAAGTTCTAGGGTAGATGTTGTTTTGATCTTTAATCTTCCAAATTAGTTTAGATATCATGTTTTAGGGAAAAATATAATATTTTATTTCAAAAATATGTTGGAGAAAGATATATGTCAAGATTTTGGAAGATTAGAGTCAAAGTAACGAAGTTCTGGCGAAATTCCACCGATTAGTGGGGTCAGGGGTAAAATGGTCATTTTTGACTAAAATGACTGTTATAATGATTGATTAGTAACAAATACGTTGTTGTCCTTATAGGATACATGTGATTACGTTCTGACCAATAGTTGTACCGTATATCGTCAACGGAAGTACGTTCACGTACTGTAACACTAACTCTGATGGTTATTGTATGTGTATATATGTATTGTATGCTTACATGAGGTAGCTGATAGCTCTGTGGTATGTTTATGTACTGTTGTTATGACTATGTTTGCTGGGTATCGGGATACGCTTGTTAGTAGCCTAGGTGCTGACATGATACGCTCATTAGTGGCCTAGGTGCTGCCGGGATAAGCTTCGGGGGGGCCTAGGTGCTGTTAGGGTACGCTTCAGGGGGCCTATGTGCTGCCGGGAAGGGCCTATGTGCTGCTAGGATACGTTGTGCCTATGTGCTGCTGGGATACGATTGAGTGTATGATTCATTTGTTGTGTTCATATTCTGTTTATGTTGTGAATGCCCGTAGTTCATATATTGTATGTAAACATGAATTTAGATGTGGAATTAAGCTAGTTAACTCAAACTTGTTTGGGTTAAGTACCTCTTTATATATATTAGCAGTGAACAAATATGATTTTAGATGATCATGATTTTTTATAAGTGACAATCCTCAAAAGTGTCGTTAGTTACAGTTAGGGGTGGAAACAGGCCCGGCCAGGCTTCGCCCTTAACAGGCCTGGCCTATTAAGGAAGGAACTGGCCTGAGCCTGGCCTGTGGCCTGTAGCAGGCCTATTTTTGGGCCTGAGCCTGGCCTGTATACAAGCCTAGCCTGTGGCCTGTTAAGGCTTGTTTTTTTTTTAAAAAAAAAAAAAATCTTGTACTCAGGCTAACAGGCCACAGGCCTCAATGTAAAACAAGCCGAAAACAGGCCAACTATAAACAGGCAAAAAACAGGCCAACTGTTAACAAGCCGAAAACAGGCCAACTGTTAACAGGCTGAAAACAGTCCCACTGTAAACAGGCCGAAAACAGGCCTTACATAAATTATTCCTAATGATCTAAAATACATTATAAAAAATGAAATCAAATACAACAACATAACATTACCATGGATAAAGTTCATAACATGTATGAATGAAAGGTTACCAATGTTAGAGGGCATGTTTTATTTTAGAAATAAACCTTAAGACACAATTGTAGTTCATACAACACATGAATACCAACAGTATTGAATCAAACCATTGTATCTAACTCCCTCCCAAAAACAATAAGTACGAAGCTCACCAATGTTCTAACCATAATCAACCTCACCACCAATGCCCAAATGATTCAAGAATAGAGGATGGAAGGAAAGAACATCAAAAAAAAGTAAAATAAAAATAAGATGAAACAGTTGATTAAAGGCCATGATGAAGAGCATGCATTTACAAGGTTCATGGCCATGCAAGTTACAAGTATGGTTTAACAAAAACAATTGAACAGAAGAAAGAGTCATAATCATCTTTTGAGAAACATCCAATCCTTCCTTTAGCATTATGGCCAGCATCGATCTTATCAATGGCAAATCAAACAAGTAGCTAAATTGGTTTTGAAACATCAAAAGAAGAGCAGGGTCAATGGTCCCATATGTCCAAGGTCATAATCCTACTCCCCCACACAACAAAACTGATCTTCACTAAGTACAGTACAAATTACCATTTTAACAATAAAGGATCAGCACCAAAATATCATGTCAGTAACAGAGTAGTCAATAGCGCGCAATAGCGGCGCTATCCCGGCGGTGCGTAGCAGAACAATGGTTGGCCGCCACAGCAAATACGTTGCAGTGCGTTTTTGCATAGCGTCCGTTGCGCCCGTTGCAGTGCGCCTAGTCGCGCCGCATCTCGCGCGATTTAGTTTTTTCTTTTTTCTTTTTTTTTGTTTACAAACAGTAAAAAGAAATATTCTCAAAACAAGACGACGAGATTTCCGGCTTATTCCCGAACAAGACGACGAGACCTAATCTTCTTTGATTTCTGATTTCGGCGCCTCTGATTTCTGCTTGCTACAGTTTGAAGGTTGAGACGACAAGAGTTCTAATTTCTGCTTGCTACAAGAGTTTGAAGGTTGAGACGACGAGAGTTCTGATTTCTGCTTGTGACGAGAGTTCGAAGGAAGATTTTTTTTTTTTTTTTGGGTTCGAAGGAAGGAAGAGATATAAATAATAGTTGCTATGAGAGAGTTCTGATTTCTGCTTACTACAGTTCTCGTGCTGGCTAGTTGCTACAGTAAAAATTGAAATAGTTACTAAAGTAAAAATGGTCTCATCTTCCTAGTCCAACAACAGATTATGGCCTTTAAAGACTAATTTTAGCTTATGACTTCTTATTATTAATGATGAATATGTCTTAAATTTTGAGTACATTCTTATTGAGCATTTATGTGTGTATCTGCTATCTTCGGTATAGCGGTCATCCCGCTATGCGCGATACCGCTATAGCGTTTTTTGGGCCAGCCGCTACGCGCCGCTATCCGGGATTGACTACTTTGGTCAGTAAAAGATAAATTACAGTAGTGGTCTCAATAATGGAAAAAGCAGCTATATCTATATAGAGCTACCACCCTAAGCACAAAATAGAGAGCAATGTAATCTTTTCTTACATGATTGCAATTTATATGCTGATAGAGAGCCAAACTCATAGAAGCAGTAAGCAAAGAAATATAGAGTTTAAGGCTAATTGTACCTATGGTTCTTCACTGAACCAGATTACAAACACCAACCCCAGAAAAAAAAATGAATTCACAGAAGGAAGGAACAAATTAAGAAAATAGATAGGTTCTAGGATAATCCAAGACTGCTAGATGTCTCCCAAAGCTACCTTACCCACGCAACACCTTGTGCAGAGCCCTCCACTAGTAAGAAATCTTCAAGATTGAGGCCTTGATTTGGTGTCTTTCCTCCCACATTCCATGTAGCAACAAAAACCCTGCAACTTTCATACTCTAAAAATTCGTTCAAGACATGAAGATGGCGTGGGACCTCATTTTTATAGTACCTTAAACTCTAAATTTCAGCAGCTGAAGCCAAACCGGTTGGACCCTGAATATTGTGTTGACCCACACTTTATTTAAACTAAACACCCAGAATCTGATTTAATTATTTTATAATCATGAACATGAATCATCTTATAATAATCACAAATCAATAAATAATTGTAGTTTAGGACGGCAGTCAAAAGCCATACCTGAGTAACTCCCTCATAAAAGGAACGACGCATAGTGGAAAGCTCTTCTCTTCAAATCAACGACCTTCTCTAAAACTTTCAAAAGAAGGAGAAACGTTATTAAAAGGAAAACCTAGAAGTTGAAATCGACAAGATCCCCCAAAAAAAAAAAAACAAAAATGAAGGACCTTGAGCAATTCTATCTATATCTTCTTTGAACTTGTCTTCATGGGACCCTCTTCCACTTCGCTTCGATCCGAAAACCTTAGGAAGAATAGACAAGATCCTAAAATATTAATAATAACAGAACTATCAGAAATCACACAACGGTTATAGTATAAGGAAGAACGAAAAATAAACGACCTCTCCTTCTTCTTACAGTCATTCTTCACAGAATTATCAAGCGAGGGATCTGTGTAGAGTGTAAGGGGCTAAGCGTGGCGACGGCAGCGCCAAAGCTTTGGGAACACTTTAGGACAACAGTGAACCAAGGAGATTAGACTATTAAGTAACACTTTAAAGTTTACCCAAAGAGATTCAGATCGGATTGAACGGGAGTTGGAGTTTCTTGAGAGCTAAGGATAAAAGTGGAAGAAATTGCTCGATGACGATGAAGCAGAGTCGACGGAAGCTCGACGGCAAAGTCGGAAATCTGAAATGGCGTTAGGGCAAGCTCGATGAACGGATGAAGCAGAGAGTCGAGACTGAGTTTAGAATTTTGGGATGTTTTTCTTTTTTTTTAAATTGCCTGTGCTGTTTTTTGGTTATATGCATATATATTTTTTTAAAAAAAGATATTTACTATTTTGCCCTTCCCTTAACAGGCCGCTCTGACAAACTTTACAGGTTGGTTGTAAGGCCTAGGCCTGGCCTGTTTAGATAAACAGGCCTTAAAAAAGGCCTAGGCCAGGCCTGTTAGCCTGTCCAGGCCGAAAACAAGCTAGGCCACAGGCCCCTGACCTGTTTCCACCCCTAGTTACAGTGGCAGAACGTGCTTATGGCTAGCTGGCCTTCTAAAATTTTCTAAAATTTTTTAAAGTATATGTATTAATTATATAATATTTTATTTTGGCCACTAATTTGACCCCAACTAATCTCTTATCAAGGTCCCAACTTGTCTTCTAAAATATTTTAAAATATATGTATTTATTATATGATATTTTATTACGTATCATGATTTAGCTTTTTTAATCTATTATTTTCTCTATTATTTCCCTCTCTCCTTCTTTTCTTTTCTTTTTCTTTTTTCATTTTACATTTTTCCCTGGTTTCAGTGGCTTGCTTCCAAAACACGCATACTCTTCTATTCTTCTCTCCCACGTCGCCTACTCGCCTCTGCTCTGAATCTCTGACAATGTGACTCCTCTCACGGGCTCTCCACGCCACGACTCAACACTGTCCGATCCGTTTCCCTCTTCCTCCGACGACGTCTGACGTCCGACGACCGACGTCCACACGGCTCCCCTTCTCTGCTCAACTTCAGCCCAAACCAATGCAAACCCAAACCATTCCCTTATTCATCCATATAACCCATCTCTTCCATTCAAAGACGCCATCAAAAAGCAAGGAGAGGACCAGTGATTTTTACAGTGAGTAGAGATAGCACTAGATCAGTAAGTAACCAGTAAACCCACACCTCCCACGTCAGCGAGTTCATACCCCCATACTTTTCAAGACCAACAAAGATCACACCTCCCTCTACACGTCTTCCTCCTCGGACCGTTGCATATTTCTCCTTTGACCAACGTCTTGCTTCTCGGACCAGGCCTCTGGTTCAGTATATAAAAAATTATACTTCTTTAGCTTTCTTCCTTTCATACTCTTTCATTCTGTCCGAGAACGAGAGGGAAACTGAGTGTGGGGCGTGAAATTGAGAGAGAAGAAGGAGTGGGAGGAAACCAACATGGTCATCCTCCTCTGCATGTGCATCCAAAAATAGAGGTGAGTCCCAAATCCTTGTTCTCTACGTTTGAAGCTCAAGAGTAGTGGTTTCAGTTCTGCATATGTTCTCTGTTTTAGGAGTTTAAAACAGAGGAAGTTTAGCTATTCAAAATATATATATGCGTCGCTGGGTTTTGGAAACAAAAGGAAATATTTATGTTCATTCGATTTTCCAGTAGTTGAGATTCAATTTATTCAATTTGCTTCAATTTCTATTTCGATTTTGTTGTATGTTGTGTGGAATGTTGATGAATTTTTGGGCTGGTTTAATTATGAATTTTTGAACTTAATGCATTTTTTCTTTGATTATATTTAAATAATTTTATTAAATTTCATTGTACATATAATTATTATGTTTGTGTTGGTGATATCTTTAGGACAATGTTTATTTCATTACTTATTGGATTGTGAAAGGAAAGTAAAATTCATGTTTGAGATTCCTACTGAAAATGTTAGTATCATTATATATCTTGTTTTAATTTATAATTGTCGGTTATTATTTATTTATATTTTCAATGTTAAGTTATACTATTTAGTAAATAGTTCAATATGTTTATTTTTTGACCCGGGCTAAAACAATTTCCTGGTTCCGCCACTGGTTAGTTAATTGTGATTTCAATTTAGATAAATATAGATATATTTATAGGTAACTTTAAGAATTTTGTTATATTTAAATATCATTCATCAAAATCACTTATATTTGTATAATTACCGAAAAGGTATGAACTAATAATTGTGTATCGATAAACCTAATAACGTTTCTTATTTTTCAAAGAGTTTTTTATTGGTTCCTAAGTGATCTATATACCATGCAAATGCATAAAACAAGGGGAAATTGATTTTTGGGTTTTCAAATAAATAACAAAAAGTGTCATGTAACACAATTAAATGCTAAACTATTATTTTTGATATTTTTTTTATTAAAATAGTGAATGAGTGAATGAAATTGGATTTAAAAATATGAATGATGACTGCTTCTTAAAAAATGGAATATTGGTTATCCTTCCTCAAAATGATCCGGGAGTTGATTACCCCTAGAACTCTAGCTAGATATTCACTCCTTGATACACTATTAAACATCACTTGGTGTTCAATTTAGGATTGGATTAGTGCAATTTGTTCCTCAATGTGATTAATCCGAAACCAACACCACTATGCTAGATAATACAGTATCAATGAATTGAAAGGCAAATACATAAATATAAAACTCAAACTACATCATTCAATCCAAATCAAGAAATACAACTCGTAATCTTAGTAAAATTAACCACATAATGTCACTCTTTACTGAAGAAATCCATTACACAGTTAAAACAAAGGATTAAATCAAAGAAACTCCCCTAAATGTGGCTCTAGAGTTCAAACTCGTTCTCCCATCTGCAAGAAGCACAAGAAAATCAGCCAAACATCACTTCAATGGCCATTGCAGAAGAGGTGAAGATGACGATGGTGATGGTGATGATGCTGGACGAAAAAGAATTAGGAGATGATGAAAAATGGTAGTTGAGAACAGAGAGATGAAGCTGGTGGTGATGGTGAAGATCGGAGGGAGGAACGATTGTGGTGATGTCTCCGTCCTCTCACTCTTCCTCTCTTCGAAAATCGACTCCGTGGCCTCCTCCCTCCAAAGCTTCCAAATCTCTCCTTAAAATCCCCCAAGTTGCGACTTCAAAGTCGGCCTTTTTCCTTCCAAAAGATCCCGATTTCTTGATCTGATTTGCCCTAGATTCGATAACAAAAACGCTGATTACGAATCTGGAGCCATTTTTGAAATTGTCAGCAGTTTGGGGTCCTTTTTTGTAACTTTCTCCTGTCCTTTCCTGCTCTAAAAGTGACGGCTTATTTTACAAAAAAGACCTCTTTTGTCCTAATTCCCATATGGAATTTTGTTTTCTATTTGGTCTTTGTACATCATTACTTTTTGGTCCTTCAGCTCCAACTTTTCTAAAATGACCTACCTTCAAATCAATATCTTGTAATATCTTTCATTCAAAAATCAAATATTTAAGAGCAAACACAATATTATAACAATTATATCTTTTAAGCTCCATTTTCACACAATCATCATTAATTCAAATTAATCATAATAAATGCTATTTAACCTAAAATAAATGATAAAACACCCTATATAAGATATTAAATATCATGATAAAATTAGGATATATCAATCATTCAATATGACTTAATAAATGAAACAAATATTTAAATATTATTTTATTTTGTAATTTTTATTATTTAAAATAATTTGAAATTCATGTTTAGTAATGGGAAAAATAAAATTATTTGAATTACTTCTGTTTTAAAATAATATAAAAAAACATGTGGAGAGAATATTTAGAGAAGGGAGAGGGTAAATAGGAGAAATTCTTATTGTGGACAAACCCAATCCAAGGCTAATTCATGCTTGGGCATCAACCATGCAGAGACGAATACAGAGAAGGAGAGTAACGTTAAGCACAGGCAACTCTATATTCTTGCTCGAGCATGCTGCTCGAGCATGACTAATTCATGCTCGGGCATGAGTCGAGCATTAGTAAGAAGAGAGTGTGTTGCCTGCTTGAGCATTTGTCTACCTATGCTCAGGCATCACTTACTCGTTGCTCGGGCACACTACATATGTTAACACATTCTTTATGTTTCTAGCCCGATGATGCTCGGGCAAGCTGGTTCCCTGCTCGAGCATGCTTTAACATTAAATTCTTTTCAACACTTTGAACTGATTACTAATTAACAAAATCAATGTTTGTCATCATCAAAACATACGAGAACTAACATTTTCTCCCTTTTTGATGATGACAATCCTTGTAAAGAAGTTTCAGAGTTTAATCAGAGTGAAAAGGTTGAAAATTCACAAAATTTAACAAACTTAGAATAATGTCGAAATGAAGTACATCATGTCATTTAGGTGTAGATGGATTACATATTACATCAGATACTGAGAACAAGATAAATCAGATAATAAGTCACAGATAGCAAACTGATCAAACTGATAACAAAATAAACTGATCATAAGCAAGCTCTAACTGATAAACTCTAAACTCTTCACTCTTCTCCCCCTTTGTCATCAGTGAAAAGAGGGCCTTGGAAAGAAGGAGAAGGAGGGGGACTGTCAAGAAAATCAAAGGAGGAAGAGGAGGGGAGTTTGACAGTAGAAGGGTCAATGGGAGAGTGAGATGGAGAAGGAAGAATAACAGTAGCATGAAGTGATTGAACTTATTTTTCTTGTCCTTTTCATTTCCTTTCAGTTGAGGACACTCTGATTTGTAGTGGTCTGGCTTTTTGCAATCGTAACAGATGATTTGATCTTTATCCTTGTATTCACGTCTGTTACTTGAGCTTCCTCCTTTCTGGAATATATTTCTGAAGCCTTGGTCCTTCTTATAGAACTTCTTGAATCTCCGGACCATCATCCCTAATTCTTCATCATCATCATTAGCTTCCTCATTAGCTTCTTTTTCCTTCACAACATTGAGAGCAACACCATTGCACTTGTTGTTGTTGATCTCATCTAAGCCCTTTCTGAATTTCAATTTACTTTCATATTCGGATAAGCTTTCGAATAGAGCAACAACTGAAGTCATTGATTCTCCACAAGCCTCTTCTGTTGCTGTAACTTTTGCTTCCCAATGTTTTGTTAGAACGTTGAGAATCTTTCTCACCTGAGAACGTTGATCATATGTTTTACCCAGAGCCGCCAATTGGTTGGTCAAATGTGTGTAGCGGAGTTGAAATTCGGCAATGGTTTCCCCAGACTTCATTCGAAATAAATCATACTCGATGGTCAACGTATTGATACGATTCTCCTTGATGTCGGAGGTTCCTTCATAAGCTATTTCCAACGCCTTCCACATTTCTTTTGTCGTACATAAGTTACATATTCGAAAGTACTCCTTTTGACTAAGAGCACTCTGAAGCATTAAGACGGCTTTGCTGTTAAGAGTGATTTTTCTTCGGTCATTCTCATCGAACTCTTCCTCTGTCTTGGGAATGGCAATTCCGCCAAAGATTCTTGTAGTAACGTAGTCTCCATTCTCTATTACTTGCCAGAGACCATACTCGGTTGCTAACACAAACACTTTGAACTTTGCTTTCCAAAATGAGTAGTGCTCGCCATTAAATCTAGGTGGTCGGTTGATTGAGGCACCATCAGGTAATATTCCTTCCATGATCTATTTCGGGATGTTAAGCCCAACAGAGAAACCTACGCTCTGATACCAAATGAAGATGAAATATCACCTAGAGGGGGTGAATAGGTGATTATAAAAATTTTCTTTTAAACAAACACACGAATCCAGAAACAAAGATAAGCAGAGACTAAGAGAAGGGAAAATGAACAAAGAGAATTTATACTGGTTTGGTCTAACTCAATGACCTACGTCCAGTCCCAAGCACACCTTGGGATTTCACTAACTCTTAATCACAATACAATTACACACCTTGTACTTGGATGATCCTCTCACTAGGACTCACTCCCCCTTACAAGTTGTAATCCTACACCCACACTTAAGGTTCCACAACCTTAAGATTTTACAACACAGTAATCTAAATAAGTGTTTAGAAACTCCTCACGAGTAGATAAAAGATAAACACTGAAGTACACGAGATATCCGAAGATATTAATGAAACAATAGTACTTGTAATAAATCAAAATGAATGCATGGCGTTTCGGTAGGTGATGAATTCAATGCTTCTGGTATTTATAGTTGAAATATTTATGGCCGTTGGAGAAGCTTGAAGATTGACCGTTGTGAGTCTCAAATGTTTCCGTTAGACTCATGACGCTCGGATAATATTTTTCGTCGTTCAAATATTCCAGGTGGATTTGTAGTTTCAACATTCTCTTCATTCCTTTTGTTTTGCCCGTTAGGAAATAGCATTGAATGCAAAGGAGAATATTTGTAAATGCTTTCCTTTGCTCAGAAGGTAGTTACCGAGGATATCACATCTTTAGCAACTGCATTTAATGCTTCTGTTAGAGTTCTTTGCTTTTCTGCTAAAACAATGGTTAGCTACCTATAACACGCTTAAATGATGATTAGTGCTTTGTTTAAATAACATCCAATAAGTCAAGCAAGTGATTTGAAGATAACCCATGAGATTTGAATTGAAAAATGTTTCATTTTACAGAACAGAGAGTGGTCATGCTCGGGCATGACTTCAAGCTTGCTTGAGCTTCATTTAAGAAAGTGTGCTATAAAATGAAAGCATTGACCTATGCTCGGGTAGCACCAAGCATCTACTCGAGCACTCAGAAGTGCCTACTCAGGCATGGCTATTTTGAAGAAGTAAATGTTTTAGTGAACGATAATGCTTGGGCAAACTTCTCATCATGCTCGGGCATGATATCGCTCATGCTCGGGCATAGTAGTAATGATGCTCAGGCATGGGTGAGGCAGAGAGTTTCGAATATCAAGCGACAGGCCTACTCGAGCATGATGTTGTGCCTGCTTGAGCAAGATAAAATCTTGCTCAAGCATAGAGCATACAGAGAAGAAAGAGAGAAAAAGCAACGATGCTGCTCGAGCATGCTTTTTCCCTTGCTCGGGCATGCTGCTCGAGCATGCTATATCCATGCTCGGACATGAGTCGTCCAGAGAGGGATACTGAGGAAACGAGATACGCTGCTCGAGCAACTCTATATCCTTGCTCGAGCATGCTGCTCGAGCATGACTAATTCATGCTCAGGCATCAACCATGCAGAGACGAATACAGAGAAGGAGAGTAACGTTGCTCAGGCAACTCTATATTCTTGCTCGAGCATGTTGCTCGAGCATGACTAATTCATGCTCAGGCATGAGTCGAGCATTGCTTAAAGTAAGAAGAGAGTGTGTTGCCTGCTCGAGCATTTGTCTACCTATGCTCAGGCATCACTTACTCGTTGCTCGGGCACACTACATATGTTAACACATTCTTTATGTTTCGAGCCCAATGATGCTCGGGCAAGCTGGTTCCCTGCTCGAGCATGCTTTAACATTAAATTATTTTCAACACTTTGAACTGATTATTAATTAACAAAATCAATGTTTGTCATCATCAAAACATACGAGAACTAACAAGGTTGAGCTCAGATTCCATCCTAAGCTTATTACTCCCCCAGTTTGCCTTAGCACATTTTTATAGCAATTATGCTGCATAGCTTCCACAATGCTACAACATAGCTACCTCCACAATGTTTTCCAGTTAACCCACCACAATGCTATACAGAAGCTTCCACAGCCTGTACGTACAATCCTAGCCTTACTTCTCCCATATTCCTTGGTGATTTTCTAATTCGGCTTATCATTCCTAGTCAAGGTGTATGCTATGAGTGGTAGACCCATTCATGTAACCTACAATGTTAGGTCAAGCCTTGCACTAGCTTGCTCAGCAAACACTGTCTATCATATGTCTAATCCTAACTCCTTTCCAGTTAGTCGAGACCACTAATCTAACCCTTAGCTTCCGCTAACCGACAAGAGATTAAAACATTGATAAACAAACTAAATTTATTTAATTTAAAACTAGCAAACTAGGTTCATTCTACACTCAAGAATGCATCCTCACTCAGCCAAAGGGAATTTAGTTCATCACTAATGAGGGAATCACTAAACAAATCATAGCATAATAGCCCATGAAAGGATAAAATAAAAATTAACAAAATAAAAAGAAAGTTCGTTGGAGAGGTCGACGGCGTACGAGGCGCTTGTCATGCAATGTCTCCACATCTTCTAATCTCCGTCTTATTGCAAGGAAGGATTCTGAGTTTCTTCTGAAGTTCTTGTACTTCGTAAGTTCTCTTACTCTTCTTCGGAGTTGAGCCGAATAAGAATTCTCTTTGCTCCTTTACAACTTTGATGCCCTTTAGGGTTGGCTGTCTTTTCCTTTTATAGTAAGGTTTTCTTGCAGTGTACGTTCAGTGAGCTGGGCCTTCCTAATTATGTCAGGTCCAACTTTCCAAATTCGGTTGGTTGATTCTGTTGATACTGCGGGATTCTCCAAATCTTATCTTCGATCTTTCACATCTTCTAATTCAATACGTCAGCAATCCATTCGCCGTCTAAATGTACATCTAATAACCTACACATAATTTCCTGAAACAACCTCGAGGAAAAGTCAGAACAAAAGGCGCATAGCACTGCTTCACTTACAATGCTATAGCATTCCAGTTACATTGTATTGCGGGTACATTATGGCTTATCCAATGCTATAGCATGGTATCGGCTATGCTATATGCTTTCACAATAATCCTCAAATTTTCCTTTTCCTTATGCACATGTATAGAATAATTATGCAATTACCATTATTTATGAGATTCATCCTACCTTTCTCTACATGCATGAATTATGACATATTTTCTCAGATTAGACACATTTAAGTTCATATTCACCATACAAAACAGTCACACATTATAGGGAAAACATGGCATAAATAGTATTGTTCAAGAACCAGCCATGCACTATGTGTACTACTAAGAGTACCGTAAAAGGATCAGAGAGAGGAAACCAGTGGATCTAGAGAGGGAGGAGGTGAGATCAAAGGCAAGTTGGTGGAATTTCTTGTAGGAATCAGAGCCACTTACTGACTCTCACCAGCTGTTGAAGCCTATTCCATCGACACAATATATATCTTGTGCTGCCGACACCACCGCACTACTACAAAATAGGTCTATGGCGTCCTATTTTTTGGAATTTAACGTCCTATTTCTACGGAACGCCTATCAGGGGGGTGTAAAAAAGGTGCAACTTACGGCGTCCTAAAATTTTTAGGACACCATATTGGTATCCTACGGCGTCCTAAAAATAGTTAGGACGCCAAAAGTCTTTAAAAAAAAAACCCCCAAACAGGGTGTAACACCCCAAATTCCATACTACAAATTGTGTTGGATGACACTTGGTTTTAAAATAATCCAAAAGAATTTGAGGTGCTACATCAGAGTACTGCGGAAACGGAGAGCAATGCACTAAAGATTGGACAATATATGAGTAACTGATATAAAAGTACCCTGACATATGACGATTCCGAGCGTATGATGATATATTGAAAATTTCCCGAAGGAATAATCATGTGATACAATATACAGAGCTTTGTATAATTACATTTCACAAAAAGTAACTATACAACCTAGACCAAGCCTTGACTAGACTTGGGGCAATGAACCTAACTCCGTTAACCGAACAAAATGGCTGTAAGTGTCTATCATGGGGCCTCACCGAGTTCACGGCGACTGATTGGCTGACCCACATAGACTAGCCTTGCCTTCGGCACCAAACTATTCGAAATAACTTCATTAGACCCATGCCTGACAATAGGCTCTGATGATCTTCTTTCGGCTCTTGCCTCGACCGGTACATTACCACGACTCTGCCCCTCGGTTCATATCTATGGCTCCATCTACCGGTGCCTTCTCTGGTCCTGGTCCTTACCTGTACTATCATTTAAGACTGAGGTCCAATGCACATTGGACCTCAGGTAACGGTTAACCTCATGCTTATATTATCATCATATGCATAATGATATTTCTAGTATTACAAAGATAGATCCATACAAGACATCGTATGATCAATTGATAACAACTACACTATCATGCAAAGTTATCCCCGGTTTGCACTTTCAACTCGTGCCACAATGTACGGCCGTGTCCTCGCCGCTAGGAAAACATAACGGTGTTATCATGACTATAACCCGTAAAGTCCGTAAGTAGTGATCTAAGTCTACCTTAGTCACAAGTGCATGTCCAGACAGAGTCCCGTTCATGGCTTTATGAAACCATCCACAACATATATAAGCATATAAACATCAGTGTCATTGTTACAGTACGCGTCCGTACCTTCGTTTATGGTATTCTGGTACGTTTGACGGAAAACTGTACTTTTGACGGAAAACGGAAAACATAACGTCAGACAGCGGTTCAACATCGGTAGGTGATCACAGATATCCTATAAGGATAATATCATGTTTATCAATATCTAACATCATAACAGGCATTTTAGGTACAAATTACCATTTTGCCCCTAGTTGACTAATCGGTGAAATTTCGCCAGAGCTTCGCTACTTTGACTCTAATCTTCCAAAATTTTGCCATATCTCTAACTCCAACATGATTTTCGAAATTAATACCTTAAATACCCCTAACACATGATATCTAATCATATTTGGAAGATTAAAGACTAAACTAACATTTCTACTCTAACTACCGAAAGAACTACGGAAGCTTAAAACTAAGGACCGAAGAAATTACCCAGAGCTTCGCTGCAAACTTCCCCGGACTCCTCCTCCTCCTTGCTGCTCCTCCAAATTCGGCCTATGCAAGAGCTCTTGGTGTGAGTTTTGCAAATGAGAGGCAAGGCCTATTTATAGGCAAAAATGGATTACTATTTACACTTTGTCAGACGGATTCTGGACCGTAGGATTGCACTTTGTTGAAATGGCACATCCATGACCCTTAGATGCACCATGCCGACCTCAATCCCTTAGGTGGCACAAAATTACATCATCCTTGATGATGTCACAAGCTTACTTTATGGTCTTGTACCGATAAAGTTCCCCGTTCGGTGTCCTAATCGCGTAATCTTAGAAAATCTCAAAAATCCGGGAACATAGCCCTGAAGATCATTTCTTCCTCTTTCAAAATACTTGGGTTAACTGAATTTTTGATCCCATTCAGGACATTTCGTGCTCTGTGGTAAGATTAATTGCCGTATCTCCCAAAACAACCAAGTTCGTAATTAATTTGCAGAATTAGGGAACCTGGGTCGTTTCCCAACGAATTTGCAGCGGGCTTGTTTAATAACAATAGTGAAACAGAATGATAAAATGGGGGGTTTGGTTTAACAGAATAGAACAAAACGAAATAACATAACCAAAATGCAATAAACAGAGTCAAACAGAATCAAATAAACAGAGACAGATTAAAGATGATCAACCCAACGAATTGATTCCATAAACCTCCATCATTGAACGAAAATACAACTAACCCACGTTTGGTTCCGATGAATCGAAATCTCTCGCATTCATCCGGAGATCCCTCGCCTAGACGATCGCCTAGAATCTGTCCGGACAGTGGCGTCTCACTGTGCAATCGCACAGCAACACTATAACCTAGTCCGAACTAAGTCCTTGGGATGAACCAAACCAAATATTAAATCTAATATTCGAACTATTTCGTAAATCGAATCCGATAAGATGAAAACAGAATCGAGTAGTTACCGATTAGGCACGAGTTCTCTGGATGAATCATGGAATCCTCATCGTTGGGTTAATCACAAGAGTTTAGCCGATCATGGCTGGGAAAATCGAAGAACGAACGAAGAACACGAAGAACGCGCGAAGAACATGAAGAATAGAGAGAAAATGAAAACTTGTATTTTGATCCACTCTAATGTTAAAAACGTGAATGAATATGTTTGTGGCAGCTGCCATACTTAAAAATAACCTAAAACGAAATGGGCTCTCATAGTTTTAGCCCAACAGAAATAAAATAAAACTGGACTTAAATTACAAAATTCGGGTCCAAAATAAATCCAGAATTGTACATCCGACTTTGGCTCCAACATTGACCTCCTTCTTGACCGAATTTGCTCTTGATGTCTTCATAACAATTGTAGCTCTCTGAATCATCTGAAATATGAGACAAAAATGAGGCAAATCCGATGTCTGGTTCAAGAGTTATGGTAGAAATAGTGAAGCAACACAAAACTGGAATTTTATTATTAAAAATGGCTAAAATGCAATAAAAGGCCCAAGGCCCAAATAAACATAAGAGCCATTATTTATTAGCTAAAGGGTCCTAAATTATTATTCAAGAGACAAAAATAAGTGTATAAAATATTCAATTATCACTCTGCTAAAGATTTTCGGAAAAACCCCGTCGGCTACGGAAATTACTTCCGGAAACGTCAACTTCTGGACAAAAATTCACTGATTCCAAATACGTCCAGATGTTTTCTAACTTAGTCCTGGATTTCAAGTTATGGATTAGTTTCTATAGATTTCCATTTATTTGATTTGCTTTTTGAATATCAGATAGCTTCTTAGCCGGTCTAGTATAACCCTTTTCGGTTACGGAAATAACTTCAGAGACAGCCTACTCCGAGATAAAAATCCACTTGTTTATAATATACTCTGACCTTAGAAACCTTGTTCATGGTTTTCTAGATAGGATTTAATTTCTATCGGTGGTCATTTATCCTATTTGCTTTTACAACTTAATTACTATTTAACCACAAGTTGCATGTTCTTTAATTAACCATTCCTAACCTCTTATTTATCCCAAAAGTGTCGGCCAACACACACACACATTTTTATTTTATTTTCTTTATTTAATAAATGTTATATTATAATTATTTTACAAAATTTCCTATTGGTCCATACTTGGATTTAGGCTTTAAAAATTACTAGAATAATTATAAACCTTTGATTTTGCTTTCCAAGATTACATCTTAGCCATTAGTAATATTTTAATTTATCCAATTAAATTAGAAAGCCTAATTAGTGTCCTAATTATGAGATTAGTAACTTTTTAGGATTAGGGATTTTCACACCCTTAACCTCATTCATTTTTGTTAATCTTTTCCAATTAATTAGCAAATATATTTTATGCTAATTTTAGCCATTAACATTTAATTAAAGGGTTTTTCACAATTTAACTTGGATATTCCCTTAATTAAGCTTAGATAATTATCCATTAATTATCTATTTAATCCTTTACCAATTGTTGATAATTTTCTTATTTAGGATTAACCATTATCTCACAACTATTGGACTGACATTGGTATTTTATGTCCCATGTAAAATATTAAAAATCATGGGGTCCTTTTGGTCCTACAAATACTTTTTGATTTTTCCCTCATTATTTTCCAGGGAAAATAATCCCAAAAAGTCCCTAAATTAGAGACAACACACTCTCTAATTTTTAACCAATATTTTATTACCATTTAGGATTTATCATAATATTTTCAGGGCATTTTATGACCCATAAATGCATTTTAGGGATTTTCGGCCCTTTATGCCTTTTAATTTCAATAGAAATTTCCATTCAATAAGATAATTATATCTTAAGGGTTGATACCACATATTCACCTATTTCCTATAGGTATTATTTACTAATTTATGATTCTTATCATAATCGGGATTTTTAGGGTGTTATACAGGGGTTCAAGAGCATCTAATCAGGAGCGAGTTGATTATTCCAAACGAAATTAACCAAGAGATCAGAACAAGGAATAATAAGAAGGGGTTAACATAATACACACACTTATTCTAAGAATCTTAAAGCAAGAAAAATCTCAGAACCAAATATGCATAAACAATACAATGAACAAAGCTGAGATGAGCTCAGAATCGAAGAAGATCCAGTCCAGATGAGATGAAAAATAAATCAAATTTGATCCATGTTCAACAATAAATCAGCTGTGAGATTCGGTGGAGCAAAGCATATCTAGGCAAAGCAGATCTAAAAATATAAAAATTCCAGATCTAAGAACAAAATATCTACAGCAAACCGAGTGAGATTCAGTGATACAGGAGGAGGAGCACGGTGAAGCAGGAGATATGGAGGAGAGTGGTCACGGCGAATCACGACGATCTGGAGGATGAGAGCCTTTGATGTAGACATTGATTGATTACGCAGAGCAAAAAAAAAAAACAAAAAGATGTAAGGACGAGAGGGAGACAATACCGGTGTCTGTGAGGAGAGGAGGAGAGGCGCTTGGATCTGGATGGAGGACTGAGGTCGACTGAGGCAGCAGAGATGGAGAATATTACTAGAGCGCGAGATGAGAGCTGAAGAAGAGAGAGTGTGAAGGCAGAGCGCGAGATGAGAGAGCGGATGGTTTAAATTCCGCCACTTTTGGCGTCTAATTTTGAACTTAGACGCCAAAAGTTTTCCTTTAATTTTGGCGTCTAAGTCCAAAAGTTAGACGCCAAAAGTACTACTTTTTGCCATCAAACAATTCATTTTGCCGCTGCTCAGCTAATCATCCTATACCTTAAGACAAAGCTAGATGGCATTTTTACCAACTGATTAACACCGTATGGGTCTTCTGTGCCCTTTTTTTCATTAGTACTTTAATTCCACGGCTTATATATACTAGGTTCACTAACCTGTATAGCCGAGTTACTTAGCCCCTGAAAGGCTTCCTGTCTCTCATCATTCTTGGGACTCTACCCAAACCGGGCTTTTAAATTCCGCTACTTTTGACATTTAAGTTTCAAAATTAGACTCCAAAATTATCACTTTTGGCGTCTAATTTTGAAACTTAGACACTAAAAGTCAACTTTTCTCACATATAATTACAAAAATGCCACCACTTTTTTTTACTTCCGTTTTTTAAAATAGGATGCCAACTAGGGAAGTAAAAGCCATTTATTATAGTAGTGCTGCCTACACCATTGTGGTTTATGGGAATGGTTTATTAAAGAAAGAGAGAGCACCCGAGAATAGTTTTTTGGGATTTCAAAAGTGTTTAGGTGTCCCAATTTTAAATTGGGAACACTGAAAGTACCACTTTTGGCGTCTCAAATCTAAAAGGGACACCAAAAGTAGTGCTCTTGGTGCCAAGAGCTCTACTTTTTGCGGCCCGCTTTTAAAAGAGACGGAAAAATCCTTCACAAAAAAAAAAGGGAAGTTTTTAAGGAAATAATGTATTTCTTGTAGTATGTAGTGCCAGCACCACATGATAATCAAACTTTAAATCCCAATTAATACAATCCAACCATACTTATTCCATTAACAAAAAATGGATTTCTTATTGTTTCTTCGATTCCATGATTTAGGATGAAAGATAATGTAAGGAAAACATGAGGAGAGTAAATAGAATTAATTAGGGCAAAATTGGTGAAAAAATATATTTAATGTTTAGACAACCCCAAACTAAATCTTATAGAAGGGAGCAAAAAAAAAACATGGGTCTCTTATAAAAACAAGGGTTAAGGTGCAATTTTACACATGAAGTTTACCCCCGGGAGCGCCCGACACGAAGTTTTCGGGAGCAAAACACACGACGTTACGTTTTGGGAGCAAAAATACCACGGGCCGTTAGTTGACTAACATCCAATTTAATAGTCAACTAACGGCCCGTGGTATTTTTGCTCCCAAAACGTAACGTCGTGTGTACTTTTGCTCCTGAAAAAACTTCGTGGTGCTGGGCGCTCTCGGGGGTAAACTTCATGTGTAAAATTGCACCTTAACCCTAGAAACAAAGGGAGGAGTAAATATTTGAGACGCTTATTTGGAGGAATGGGTTAGCTCGGAAAAAAGTAGACGTGGAACTAGAGATATCGCTCCATCGTGTGTCTGAATTCATGGTGGGCAGGAAAAAGCAGTGGAGCTCTTGGTTACATGCATGTGGGTAGGCTCTAAAGTCACTATTATAGAAAGCATTTTTAACATATATTTTTAGACCTTTTCTATGACCCTTTCTAGGGGAATGCCTATGTGTGCGACGTAGTAAAGTCTGGGAATAACGTCTGTTAAAAAATTCTGTTATAAAAAGGAAGCTGTAAGAAACTTACAGTGGCCCTTTTTAAAAGGGACGCTGTAAGATTTAAAAAAAAAAAAAAAAAATTAAAACCTACACTCTCTCTGCCCTCATAAAATTCTATTTTTCAAAGTCATCAGCGACGAACATGGCTCATAAGGATAGACCCACTTCTCTTGCCGCCTCCAACCCACCCAACTCTGCCAAGGAGATACGGTACACAGGCGTCCGCAAGAGGCCGTGGGGGCGTTACGTGGTGGAGATTCGTGATCCCGGCAAGAAAACATGTGTTTGGTTGGGAATTTTTGATACGGCTGAGGAGGTCGCACGTGCTTATGACGCAACGACCAAAGATTTTCGTGGCGCTAAGGCCAAGACTAATTTCCCTTCTTTGTCTGAACTTCCAAACAACTTCAGTCGTAGCCATAACCAAAGCAGCACACTTGAATCATCATTGCTGCCACCAGTTGTTGTTCCTCCGTCGCTAGAACTTTCCCTTGAAACACTCATTTTTGACGAGCATCGTGCGATGTGCGGGTTTGATCAGCCTCTTACAGAGTTCTGTCGCTCCGTTGACAACAGTGGTGCCCACAGTGACTTCGATTCTTCCTCTGTCGTGGACTACGAGCATGCTTTGCCACAAACAGTCTTAGATCTTGAAAGAACTCTAGCATTAAAGAATCATACCAGACATCAAAATAGAGGAAGTAGAACTTGGAAAAATTAGAGAGAGATAGAACGAGAATAGAGCCCAAACCTCAAAGAACTTTTACACCCACACACAAATCCTGGAGTCTTCTATTTTTTTTTTCTCACTCGGCATGTTTCTGTAGGTGCATCGAGATCAGGAATGGGAAAAAATGAGGGTAATGTAGTGTGTTTCAATACTTTAGGCGTGCCATTTTTGAATTAGGAACGTCACAGGACCACTTTTAGCGTCCTGATTATAAAAGGGACACCAAAAGTAGTGCTCTTGGCGCTTAAATCCCCTGCTTTTGGTGCCTCTTTTCTAAATTGGGACACTAAAAGTATACTCTTGGCGTCCCTTTTAAAATTTTGTTCCTTGATTCATTTTTCACAATTCATTCCAATGAAGACATTAATGTCTACCATTTCCTTGGCTCATGCTTCATTCCTTTCTCATGTTCCATTATCTCCACCCACCACCCAAACACTATCAATGTGTTTCCTTAGGCAAGGAAACACAATAATAAGAAGAAGAAAACAAATTTTCCAAAGATGCCACTCCTTTCTTCAGCGTTGTGCCTCGCAACAATCTTGCTAACTAACAAATTCCTATTTTATCATATATTTTCATAACTCATTTTGATAATTGGGCTTCAAGTTCTTTTATTAAGATAAATTGATATTAAGAGTGGTGCATGAAATTAATGCTTAAATGGGCATAATTGTCACAATATATGCTTTTTCCAAAGTGATTGATTTTTGTGACAAATGATATTATGTTGTTGTGAATTGTATTGCAATTTATTTGGGAGAAATTAGAGTTACAAAGCTGAAAGAAGATAATTGCAGTCAAGAACCTAAATAAATGACACCTAGGGACTTAAATCGAAGAAAATGCAGAAAAGGAGAGGAGATGAAACACAAGTGTTTCATGTTGCTGAAATTGGATTTTGTCCGGATCCTGGATCTCGAATGCAATAGGAATTAGATTCCCTTTCAATCTTTTGGATAGGCAGGGAGAGCTCCTCTCCCCTGGACTGCCCAGATTAGATCTGGACCGTCCAAATCTGATCTGGACGATCCATATCTTTTTTTTGTTTCTTTCTAATTTTTTTAAAAAAAATATTTTAATGGGTACAAAATCGAAAATAAAGATAATTTCTTAACTAACATTTTTTTAAAAAATTATTTTATTATTCAAAAAGCAGAGGTTTAAAAAAATAAAATCTGAAAGGTCCAAATGCGACAGGCGCTTTGGATAGACACCGAAACGTGGTCTGAATGCAATGAAGGGTAACGATGGACCCGTAGGTAGCTAATGGGCCCACAGAGAGAGAGAGAGAGAGAGAGGGGGGGGGGAGGGAGGGAGGGAGGGAGATGTGTGGTGGGAGGGAGGGAGGGAGGGAGGGAGGGAGGGAGGGGGAGGAGAGAGAGAGAGAGAGAGAGAGAGAGAGAGAGATGTGGTGTATCAGTGTATATAGAGCATTGTGAGGAGAGGAATGGGGTCTTGTCTCTCGAATACTAGACTAGGAGTCAATCATTTTTTATGTTTGAACTTTCACGAATAAAAAGCATTAGGATTTGTATTCTCTTTGCTTTTCAGCAGTAATAGAAAATACAGAGCATTATAATTTATATTTATGGGTTAAGGTGCAAAAATAGACAAATGCTTTTCTCAAAAGAGCGTCCAGTAGCAAATACTTTTTTTTGGCGCAAAAGTAGACACGTGGTTACAAAGTGGAGCAAAATTAGCGTTTGACCGTTAGTTGACCGTTAGTTTGATCAAAAACATTAACCTCGGATGCCGACTCAAGAAATTTTTCCTACTTGGCAGTGCAAAAAGAAAGAAGAAATAAAAAAAAAATTCCACACCTTTTATTCCTTCCTTCCTTTCTTCTTCTTCCTCCTTCCCCGTCAGCCCCCCCAACGATCTGCCCCCCCCCAACGATCTGCCACCACACCCCCCCACTCCATGATCGCCGCCCCACCCCCAACGATCTGCCACCACCACCCCCAAATCGCGATCGCCGCCCCATCGATCTGCCACCACACCCCCCACTCTACGATCGCCGCCCCACCCCTAACGATCTGCTGCCACCACCCCCAAATCGCGATCGCCGCCCCCCAACGATCTCACATTCCAGTTTCGATTACTTATTAACAATCTCCCATTTGAGTACGTTATTCGATTAGGAAATCCCTCTTTTAAGTTTTAGGGTAATGGCTTCGAATCACCGTCCAGCAAGCTCGGGATCTGATGACCCAAGATCTGATGTCATGGGCGAGAGGAAGAGGATGCAGTCTAACCGTGAATCCGCGAGGCGATCGCAAATGAAGAAGCAGAAGCAACTTGAAGATCTGACCAATGAGATCAGCCGATTGCAAAGTGCAAACAGTCTTTTAGTTCAGAACATAAAGGAGAAGGAGGATGCGTACAATGAAATCGAATCCAACAACACTGTCCTTAGGCGCAGACTATGTGAATTCGATGCTTGAGATCGCTGAAGAGGTCATCGGGCTCTCTGTTGAGATTCCCGAGATACCAGATCCTCTCCTAAAGCCATGGCAGCTTCCTTATCTGATACAGCCGATCATGACTTCAGACTTCGTCCTGCATTGAGCTTCCTTATCCATCGCTTTTCAGATTTGAGGAAGGTTGAAGTTGTGGCTGGTTCATTTTTAATGGGGGTGACGAAATTTACAGGATGGGGGCTGTGGATTTGTTGAGGATCTTCAAGAACTTGTTCTTGGAAATGGAGATAATTCTCGTCTGGGTAGGGGTATGGGTATGGCTTCGATTTGGGACTTTGATTTGGTTCTGAGTTTGTAGTGATTGATTATGGGTTCGAAGATCTGGGTGGGGGGGATTTCGCCGGAATCTGGGTTGGGGGGGTTCGAAGATCACCGGAATCTGGGTTTTGCATCTGGAAGAAGAAGAAGGACTTAACTGAAAATTTTAAAAGTTTATAGAGAGACTAAATTGAAATTTTTGAAATGTATCCGGGGTTGAACTGTAATTTATAAAACATTAACATCCACGTCATCATTTTCAGTTCAGAAAAAGTCAACTAACGGTCAAACGCTAATTTTGCTCCACTTTGTAACCACGTGTCTACTTTTGCGCCAAAAAAAAGTATTTGCTACTGGACGCTCTTTTGAGAAAAGCATTTGTCTATTTTTGCACCTTAACCCTATATTTATTAAAATTTGTCTTAAAACTACACATGCATGGTCCGGTAAAGTTTTGCATAATATTAAATGGGGTTTAAACTTCTCATGTTACATGAGAAGAAGAATATTCCTACACATATATGAAATAGTAGGACCCACATATATATATAATGTTAATTATATATATGTGGGTGCTACCATTTCATGTGTGTGTGACATGAGAATACATTTCCCTACAACATGAGAAGTGTTTTTCCCATATTAAATTATAGGGAATATTATAATAAATGACCTAAGAAAAATAATATTTATTAGAAAGGACCATAAAAATGGTAATTATTTTGAAGGACCAGAAATTAAAACATTAAAATATAAAGACTAAATTACCATATTTTTTATATTCTCTCTAATTAAAATGAAGTGATGATTTTTACAAGTTCCAAATCTGTGATACAACAACCTTGGCTTCACAATTTCTCCTTCTCACCTTTCTTCTTCCTTCAATCCCGTCGCCCCATAAGTGCTGGGAGGAAGAAGATGGATGGCACAAGCTTTAGCTTATTACAACCGAAAAAAAAAAAAACCGAAGCTCCTAATAATTCTTCCTCCCTGTTATCCGCAACCCAAAAGCCATTTCCCACAACCTGCAATCTTATCCCCAAAAAACTAGATATTGCCATATTCCCTACTTTATAACCCTAGTTTTCTTGGAGAAATTTGAATCTTCTTGCTTGGATCAGTATATCCAGTCCCGTGTAAGCGCGGGTCGTGATTCACTGCCTCCTTTGCTCTAGCACTTAGTCTTTGTTGCTGCATGAGTAGAGCATTTCTGCAACACCCAATAAAACACACACAAAAGCCATCAATAAAACAACGTTTTTAACTGTGAAATTCACTTAATCTTTAAAGGGTTTTTCAAGCAAAGAAAAAAAAAAAAAACTCATGCTCAGTAGCAAATGAACCAGAGAAACCTGTTTGACTAACCGCATTCAAAGTCATCATCACACTTTAAGGCTTAAGCTTTGACTGTGAACCGCCTTTGCCGAAAATAGAACAAGAAGTTAGGTGTAATCAAGCAATGATCTTCCTAGGGCAATTTAGTCTTTATATTATAATGTTTTAATTTTTGGTCCTTCACAATAATTATCATTTTATGATCCTTCTTAATAAATATTACTTTTCTTAGGTCCCCTTTTATAATTTTCCCTAAATTATAAGTGCATTCATTATAGGGTTAAAATGCAAAAATATACATGTGTTTTACATGAGGCGCGCCCAGTACCAAATGCTTTTTGGAGATGTAAAAATATACATGAACTTACATAATAAGAGCAAAAATGACACTACTGTTAGAAGAAGATAACATCCGTTTATGTTAATTTGGAAGTACCAAAATACCCCTAGTTAAAAAAAAAAAAAAACTCTCCCCATCCCCTTTCCCACCCAAACACCGAATCATCCTATTTGCTTCCAGATTCATAGTCAACTCAAGTCCACAATAGGATATTTTCTTCCAATGGCTCTGGTCGTCCTTGCATAGTTTGAAGAAATCAACCAACAACTCAGAAGCTTGATCAGGGCGGTAAGGATCAATATGGAATCCCGAGATGCCATGCTTGATTATCTCAGCCGGACCACCGTGGCAAGTAGCAAAAGTTGGGAGTCCGCAAGTCATGGACTCCACAATTGTAAGTCCAAAAGCTTTATAGAAAGCAGGCTGAAGCACGAGAGGAAAAGTGGTTGAAATTCATGTCCACAAGGTCAATCAATCAGCCACTAATGACGTTTGCATATTTTAGGGCCCATAATCTTGAACCAAACAGATCTATGAAAATATGAAGACCGTGAAAGAAGCCCAGGATAATAATATCCTTGGTGAAATGCGTGAGGGCCACCGCCACCGCAATAATTTCAGATTTGAAGTTCTGGAGTCCCAAACGATTGCCTTGGACCTGTTTACGAGGCGAAGGGTTGCATTGGAAAGGAACTGGAAGGAGCTACCGGAGTCCACCGCCGAGGCATTACCGGCAGACCGATGATCGGGGCGTCGCCGGAGTAGAATGGTGGCCATGAAGGTAGGAGGTTCAATTTGGGGGTTGGAAGGAACAAAATGGAGAGAGAATGTTTTGTTTTGAGAAGATCATGTTTGACTTGTGTTGGAAGCTAAGAGAATCGAGCCAGGAGATCGATGGCGGCAGCGAAGGAAATGGCGATGAAGAAGATGGCAGAGTGTTAAAATTTGGATTAATTGGAGACCCATTTTGATTTGTAGAACGTGTGACCTGTTTTTCTCCATGTCTTGGTCGAAGAATCAGAGGTTTGGAGGGTGTTTTAAGTGGGTCCCGCCACCAAAATGAATACCATCAGGCAAGATTTTAACAGTGTCATGACTTATGCTCCAATTTTCAAAGTTCATGGTTACTTTTACACCTCTAAAAAAAATTTGGTGTTGAGTACTTCTTAGGATAAAACACATGTGCATTTTTGTACTTTAACCCTTGATTATAAACTCATCATTCTTCAATAATATAAATTTATCCTTACATTCAGGCAAGGTGAAGTATATATCCAATCAAGAAGTCTCTATTAACAGTAGGGAAATTAGAGTAATGCTTTCGTACTACTTCTCTAGTCCTTAATTATTGTACATAAAACCTATATATTTAATTTAGGAAGATTAAATAAGATAAATAAATTACTTAATTATAGCATATATGTGACATCTCAAAATTTTGGATTTAGGGAATTTAAAATTTGATATGGGACTAACTATGGAAAACTGGTCTTAATTATTATTAGAATTAATATTTGGAATTAAAGACATTTTTTTTCATAAATTAAGGACAAATAGTTAGAGAATAATTTTGATAATATTTTATGGCCTAAATAAATTAATTGAGAAAGATAAATCCTTAAATGCAATTAAAGATTAATTTTGATTACCTAACTAATGTTTCCAATTAAATTGGGAAAGGACTAGATTAAAAAAATGAAGTTTTATAAGCAATCAAATTGGTATTTTTCTTTAGTAAGTGGGCCCCATATTCCTTGCATGTGAGACACCAAAACACTCATTCCCTCTATTTTTCAGCCACGTACCGCCCCTTCCTTTCTCCAAATGACACCACCTCACCCCCTGTCATGCACAACCATTCCATTCAATATTCATTTGCTTATCGGACAAACCAAAACTTTGACCAAAATAAAAAAATCAGACAAGCCAAAACGCAGCACCTGTACTTCCTCGCTTCATTTATCTAATTCAGCCCATATACTCAACATATTACTCAGCATATTATTCTTCTTCTCCAGCCACGAAAGCACACACATACATACAATTTAAACACCCCCACACAATCCATCCCTCATTCCTCTTCCTTATTTCCCTCCGTAAACACCAACACACACTTCCATTTCTCCTATTTCTCTCATCCGACATCACTTAAACACACACATACATCCTTCAATCTACAACTTCAAACCCTCCCTGGCTCCCTCCTCTCTTCTCCAACCGTCCTCCTCTTTCCTCTCAACTCAACTGTGCCCCCCTCCCTTCTCATCCAACAACACAACTGCATCCTCGTCTCCTTCAAACCCATCAACAATCTTTCATCTCTTCCTCTCACGGTTAGCAACCTCCCAACAATTTTCTTGGGGGTGATCAGTTAGGAACTCAAAGAAAGGAAGAAGAGAAACCATAGAAGACAAGGTGAGTTGCAATTTCACCTTCAAACTTCATTGCATATCAAAATTTAAGGGGGAAAATCAACATGCATGTGTGTTTCTCAGGATTATAATAAAAATATGAAGTGTTTAAAGGGTTTATTTCGAAAAATGGTGTGGGATTAAAGTGGTGAATGAATTTTGAAAAGTATTTTGAAGCATAAAATCACAAGCTTTTCAAAAATGTGAAAACTGACAATTTTGGAATTCTGAGGTCAGTCAGCTTGCATGCTTTGTCTAACTGAGTAAATGATCTCTCAAAATTATGAAATTTTCCAGAAAGATAGTAGAGGCATATAGATTTAAAATGGTCAGTATTTTGTAATTTTCAGAGTTATACACAAAGAGTTATAATTTTTACAAAATGACCCAAGTTTCTGGAAAATAAAACTAGGCAATAAGCTTATACATGGCCTTTAATTGAGTAAATGAACTCAGAAAATTATGAAATTTTCTAGAAAGAAAGATCACACAGAGTGCTTTAATTTGATATGTGATTTGCAAATTTTGAAGCTGTGTCACGAGATATTAATTTTTAAAGATAAGCATAATTTCTGGAAAGTTTTCTAGACAATGAAGGAAATTTTCTAAACTGGTATTAATATGACGTGTTCTAACTTTGGGAATTATTTTTCCATAAAAATAGATTTGTCAAGGAACACGTGGGATTGGAAGCACACCATTTCAATTTGTGTGCACTTTATTATAAATTTTTGAAGTCTCTGGAATTTCAAGACAGTCAAGCTTAGGGACTGAAAATGATAAGTTTGGGTACTTAAGTTATACCCTATTACACCTAATGTAATAAGGGTTAACAAGGGAATAAACATGATAAATAAAGACATTCTTATCATATATATATATATATTAAGTGATGAACGTTATCCCAAAATTATAGGAATTCCTGGGAGCACACGCACCGCAAGACATTTGGACAATTTAGAGGTTGCAAGACATTTGGACAATTTAGAGGTTGCTACATCGTCAGGTAGTAACTCTAATTCTCTATTATATGTGTATTTTTATATGATTAAATTACCATGATTTTGGATTTTGTGCCTTGTGCACGTGGCTGTACTTATATTTGGTGTTTCTATTATTTGGCCAATGTGTCTTCCTATTTGCTAAGGAACTCAAAACCGGTAAGGTTCTATGTTTATTTTCCTATGTGCCGAGGAACTTGGAGCTCGGAGCTGGTAAGGTTCTGGGTCTATTTTCCTCAGGTAGAGGAATTCGGGACTTGTAGGGCCTGCTTTTAATTTTTTCTTAGCACAGTGGAATTCAAGACTCATAGAGTCTTGCGTTTATATCATTCCTAATAGGAATTCGAGACTGGTAAGGTCCTGCGTTAATTTTTCCTAGAATTCGATACTTTCCTGGTCTTGTGTTGTTGAACTTATAAGGTCCATTCGCGGCTAACTGAACATGTATAATACATTGTTTAATTGTTGTTGTGCGTTAATGCTGGATGTTTAATTGCCTGTATGAATTGTGGTATTTTTATTTTCATATATTGCTTACACTATTTATAGAGATCAACATGTTATTCTGAGATTCAATTGTGAATCTCAGACTTGCATAATAGTACTGGTAATGGATCAGGATGGAAGGGAAAGGTGGTGTTGTAAAGCGAGAAGAGGAAGGTTGAACTCAGGAGGAGTTCTAGTTTAAGTTTTGTATATATTTATTTTGGAATTTTTTTGATGGGTTGTATAAGGATATTAGTTTAAGTTTTTATTTGGGATGATTGTAAGTGAAATAATCCCAGTGGGGATTAATTATTGTACATTACCAAGTGAAGTTTTATTTACTTTACCAGTTACCCACTCGTCTAAACCAGATCTATACGCTCTTCTATGTAGAAACTCCGATGTATATCAAGAGATATAAGGGTGCTTTACAATATATAACATTATCTTTCTAAAATATTTTGTGTAATAATAGATTATATATCTGTTGATAAACTAAGCAAATTATTAATTTGAAGAAAAATTATAAATATAATTAAAAAATAAAATAAAATGTCTTACATTTAATTTAGAACCAAAATTCACTCACACACTAGGTCCTACATTTAGGACTGGATGATTTTGAGTATATATATTTATAGAGACCCAAATTAAACATTTTTGAAATATCATGTTGGGGGGCGAAAAACGGAACAGAGGCCATTTTCTGAATAAAGTAACTTAATTCGGAAGAATATAATGACAACCTTAAACTAGTAAAAAAAAAAAAGTACTTGTGACCAATTGAAAGCATTAAATCAGTAACTAAGCGGAGATAAATTCAGAAATGCTATAATCTCTGAATTTTGAACGACTATTTTTGATAGAATTCAAAAGTTTTCAAGTTTGAGGGGGGAAAAATATGCATCAATATGTAGAGGGTCAGTTTATTCCTAGATGAGCTGCAAGTTTTTGCTTTTCTTTGGTAGAATAATCTGCATATTCAAATGGTTGCATCATTGAAAGTGTCCAAGAATATGTGTACTTAACAAGGAGATAGATCTGAAATGGAAGCCTCATTTCTTGACGCTTGAACATAGTTTCTTCTTCCTTCACTTGATGTTGTAGCCTCTGAACTAGAATCCTTCAAAATTGAACTGGTGTTCTTTATTTAAAATGGAGGCTGCCATGGGACTGGAAGAGAAACAGAGTGGCTGCTCACCATCATTGCAACTGAAGCCATAGTTGGCCTATCACCTACTTTTCAAGCTTAGGAAGAACAAATTCTGCATCAATATGTAGAGTAGAGGGTCAGTTTATTCCTAGGTGAACTGCAAGCTTTCGTTTTTCTTTGGTAGAATAATTTGCAGATTAAAATCATTGCATTGAATGTCACCTCCAAGAGGATGAGTATTTAGCGAGGAGATAGGTCTGTAATGGAGACCTCATTTCTTGACGCTTGAACATAGTTTCTTCTTCCTTCACTTGATGTTGTAGCCTCTGAACTAGAATCCTTCAAAATTGAACTGGTGTTATTCATTAAAAATGGAGGTTTCGATGGGACTGGAAGAGACAGAGAGTGGCTGCTCAGCATTACTCCAACTAAAGCCATAGTTGGCCTATCAACCACATTTTCCTGAACACATAGCAATCCAACGTGAAAGCATCTCATTATTTCATTTCCTGAACCATTATTGATTAACAAAGGATCTATTATATTTGAGCCATTCCCTTGCCTCCAGTTTTCCCATGCCTGCAAGAATACACATCTTACAAAGTCAATTTTAATTACTTAACAATTTGCAGTTCCTGAATTTCAAAACACCAAGGACTTACAAAGTCTAGTAGACCGTAGAAATTTTCATTGAACATGCTATTATTTTTCTTCCCACTTATAATCTCAAGAACTAGCACCCCAAAACTATACACATCCGATTTCATTGAGCATTGCCCATGTAGTACATACTCTGGAGCCATGTATCCGCTGTATGTCAATTATGAACAAGTTTAATTAAAGAAAAATATGTTTTTCTACTCATAATAGTATAGTAATCTCAAGTTTCTCTTTTATTTTCACAAGTCAATTGTGATGTACAATATAATACTCACTAGGTTCCAACAATTCTATTTGTGTTACTTTGAGTTTGATCCGTACTAAATAACCTTGCCATTCTAAAATCTGATATCTTGGGATTCAACTCTCCATCTAAGAGAATATTACTTGCTTTGAGATCACGATGAATGACTCGAAGTCGAGAATCCTCATGAAGATAAAGAAGGCCACGCGCTACTCCAACTATAATTTGGTGACGCGTTGCCCAATTCAAATTTGCACGACGATCCTGATCTACAACCCCACACATATGATCTTAGAATTCCATAAAGCAAATATTTTACAGTAAAAGAAACTATTTACAAGTTTGAATCTCTTATTTTTAAATTAATAAAATTTTTATAACTCGTTTTAAAAGAAAAATAACAGCATCTATAACTTACCAAATAATAAGAAGTCAAGACTTTTATTGGGAAGAAATTCATACACGACTAGTCTTTCTCCTCTTTCCAAACAGAAGCCAAGGAGTCGAACTAAATTGCGATGTTGAAGCTTAGCTACCAACATTACTTCATTCTTAAATTCTCTATCCCCCTGCCCAGAATCCTTGGATAACCTTTTAACTGCAACTTCTTCTCCATTATAAAGCTCACCCTGTATTTGTCAAAGTAGGAAGCTATCTAAATTTGCAACTCCAAAGTGGTGAACTTAACATACTTACATTGTTAATTGTTATACCTTGTAAACTGCTCCAAATCCACCTTGTCCAAGTTTATTTGAATCAGAGAAATTATCTGTTGCGAGTTTGATGGTGTCAAAGTCAAATTGTATTATCTCATTATGTTTAATTTCACCATCGAGTTGATCAGCTTCTGCGAAGAAATCTTCAAACAAATTTCATCATTAAAATAACAACTTCCTTTTGAAATAGTATCATATAAGAATTGCTGGTTGGAGCATTAGTTTGACTTACTTTGAATTGCTTCTTTAGGTTTCTTCTTTTTCAAGAAAATGAAGATGGAAATGAGCAATAAGAAGACTGCGACTGCGATAATCGGTATAATTATCACGATGTTTCTTGACTTAAAATTATTCCCTGTAAAAGCCAAACATGATCATGCTGATTCAGATATTACTTGACTGAATACAGTATAACCACCGCAAAATGAATTTTGAAACTTTGCAATGTTACACCGAAAATAGTAACCTTAATTAGAGTTAACTTCTTTTGTCAATAACACTTCTCTTTATCGTTCACGGAAAAAGTCCAATGGAAAACTCATTCAAATTTTCCATTACCTTGAAGTCCCCTCTTGGGTTACAAGCTTGCGTTACCCAGCATAGCAAAATCATTCAAATTTTGACCTCGCACTATATATATAATTATTTTATGATGGACAACTGGATGCCACTAACTGTAGACATAGAAAGCTGGGTCCATAAACAATTGACAATACTAAAACTATGAATTCTTTGCTAGTAAATTATATTAGCCTGAGGAATTGAGATACAAAGGAATTTATATGTAATCAAATGGTTTGTGTTTGTTGGGGGTTGTAATATTTTGAAAAATTAATTAAAAAAGGGTAAAGGTGCAAAAATACACATGTGTTTTACTCTGAGGAGTGTCCAACACCAAATGTTTTTTAGGTGCAAAACTACATATGAACTTTTATAGTTGGAGCGAAAATATCATCACCGTTAAATCTAATTTAACACCGTTACTTTTTGTGGTGGGTCCCACACTATTTTTATGAAAATAACAAAATGTCCCTAATTCAAAAAAAAAAAAAAAACACAAAAACACCCTCCCCTTCCAAGCTCAATCTGATATGAGATCTCTCCCTCCTCCTAACCTTGATCTGAGATGCCAACAAAGAAGGAAACCATATGAAGGTCGAAGAATTAATTCATCATAAAAAGGCTAAAAGTGAAGGAAAGGAGGAGGAAGAAGATGAGAACCTTAGTGACAGGACAGGTGACAAATTTGAAGCAAGAACGATGTTATTGAGGAGAATGGTAAAATTGCCAAGCAATTGCTTGTGCTTCGACTGTTCGTTCAGAATGAAGCTAGTGATTGTCATCAAATCAATCCTCTGAGCATCCGCGACATGATTCATATTGCTCTCTTCTTCTCAAATCCTTAAAATCCCTAAGCCTCTCTTACGATCGCAGGGTTGTAATGGATTAAAGTAATAATAATAGTGAGGCTCATATTCCCAAAATCACAGGATTGTGGATTGAGGGTGAGGCACGCATATATATTATTCCGAAGAAAAGGACCAAAAGAATATAGAAAAGGAAATGCAAAACCCGACTAGAATATCCCAATATACGTCAAACCAAATGGCACGAAGCCAGAGGAGGTGAACCACTTTGGTGCACCATAAAAATGAACATTCAACATCAAAATTTTAGCCCTGACAAAATTGCAGTTGCAGTGAAATAGAAAATTAGATGTTTATAACATTAAACGAGATCAACTGAACCAATATAGAACAATGTGGAGTCAAATATTTTAATATCAATTTTTGGAATCTTAAGCGAAATTTCACCACACAAATTCCGAACGAGCCAGGGAAAAATTCGATTCAGTAAATTGAGTACATTCACTTCTCGAGCGACGTAGACTCTACCAAATTTTCCCTTCCCAAGAGGTTTTTTGATCTCAAAGTCTCTCAAGAACCATTGCTTCTTGGGGTTTCCTTCTTTGGGTTGATTTCAGGAAACCATTTCTGTGTTTGTGATTCTACTATTGAAGTGTGAAAAAAGAAGAACAGATTTGAAGTTGAAGGCGAATTTGAGCTCAACAGAGGAGGTGGTGAGCTGTGACTTGGCGGACTCAGCGGAGTGTTAGGAGTAGACGGTAGAGGAGGTGAGGCCAAAGATTCCAGTGATGGTGAGGTTGATGGAGGGGAAAGAGAAGGAGGGCTTGACGAAAGTGGAGTTGGGGCCACTGGAAGAGGAGACAAGGCGTCACCAGCGGTGGAGCAGAGGATGTAGCTGGAGGTGGTGTTGGGCGCTCCTCATCTGATGAAGAGCGGATGAAGAATCGAAGGGAGATGGGATGGTTTTATTGTATTTTTAGAATATTAATGTGGGCCCCACCCCAAAAACTAACATCAGACAGGATTTAACGGTGGTGTGACTTTTACTCTAATTTTAAAAGTTCATGTGTAGTTTTACACCTAAAAAAAATTGGTGTTGAGCGCTCCTCATGATAAAACACGTGCATTTTTGCGCCTAAAACCTTAAATTTTTTTCCCTTGCTATAAGAAATTAAATTAGAGAATCCAAACTATGCGTCAAATCTTTGAATTATATATATCATATCACTACATGATTCAGCGGATTCTTGACTAGTTCCCCCCAACCCAATCGAAACCATTATTCACTCGGACTACGATTCGTTACTTTTCCTTAAGAGAAAGATACTTCACCTCTTTTTTAACGTTTTGAGTAGGAGTGGACATGGGTCAGGATAGGCTTTAACTAAGTAGGTCAGAGCCTACGATAGATATCCAAAGTCTGAGTATAAGCCTAAACGTGTATTTAGGCTTTTTTTTAAGCCTGAGTCAAAGTCTAAACTTTCAAAAGACCTAAAACCTATTTAAAAGCCTACTTAAAATGTGGGCATTTAAATAGCCTTAAATCCTATGCATTTAAATTCATATATAATTTATCAAAGCCTATTTCTCATGTCTTAAAAGTTTAGGGATTCATTATCATAGAAATAAAAGAGTTAGTAAGAGAAAGAAAAGAACACCTAGTGAAAACAATTGTTTGACCAAGTAAAAATAAGAAAAATCAATTATATATTGACTAAGAAGATATATTTTTTAAACTCAACTAAACATCGCAAAATGACATGTAAAACTAGATTTTACCTCTTGCTTTTCTTGCAGAAAATAAGACAAACTCCTCCTATTAAGATCATTTTCATGTGGGCATCACTAAAATAAATTTATTGCAATTATTATGTTGCATCAAATGACATAAATCAAGGGAGAGGTAGTGAGCTAGCATTTAATTTCCATCTCGAGCGATCAAATAGAAGAGAAGTATATGTGATTAATTTATGAATGAAAATGTTAAACTCATTAATAAATGATGAAATATGAAAGTTAGAGTTAGGATTAAGTTATTAATTTTAAATAATTTTAAAAAATTAATTTAGATTAAATTATATGTAATTATACATAATAATACATTTTAAAAAACCTAAATAGGCCATACATGTAAGCTTGCAAGCCTGTAGGCTAGGCCTATTTACCTGGATACACTACTATAAAAAGTGGCTTTTACTTCCCTAAGAGATGTCCTTAATTTTAAAAAGGTAGTTAAAAGTGAACGCAGTGGCATTCTTGTAAAATAAATACGGATATTCTCAAATGTGACATCCTAAAATAGGATTTATAACGTCTAAAATAAATTAAGACGTCCCAAAAAAAATTTAGGCCGCCTAATTTGAAATTTTTTGAGCCAAAAATGAATGTTTTACCGCCTTCGCGCCATTTTGCGAATTATTTGGTGCCAATTTTTTTAATTGGCGTCCTGAAAGAAATTCAGGACGCCCTAATTGATTTTTTGGTGTCCTGATATAACTTTAGGACACCTTAATAAAATTATTGGCGTCCTGAATCAATATCAGGATGCCTTAATACAATTAAAGGCGTCCTGAATATATATCAGGACGCCTTAAATAAATTTTAAGGCGTCCTAATTTTGTTTCAGAACACCTTTATTCTCTTTTAGGAGTCCTGAAACCTAATTCAAGACGCCTTTATCCACTTATAAGCCCATACGCCGCCCATACGACTCTCATTTCGATTTTCGATCGAGCCTCTCTTCTGCTTTCTTCCCTCCCTATATCGCCGTCTCACACTCCCTCTTCTGATTCACGGCCTCACTCTCCCCTACCTCTTCCCTGAACCCTATCCCACTCTTATTTCGAAGCTCTTCCCAAGCCGTCGCGACAGTAACCCTCACTCTCCGCCGTCTCCGCCTAGCTCTTCGCCATAGCTCTTCCGTCAACCCTATCCCACTCTCATTTCCGGCGACGCCCACCTTCTCCGACTCCCCCACCTTCTCCATCTTGCTTCCACCTCTCTTTCCGGCGCCACCGTCTCCGACAATCGCGCCCAGGGTACTCCCCTTGCTTTCATTGTTTTTGGTTATGAATATATGAGTTTTTGCATTAATTGCTACTTCATCAATTTTATTCAATTGTTGATTTAGTCTTTAATGGAGTTAGTGAGGTATGAATAAGAGTTATCTGGTTTGGATTTCTGTTTGAGTTGTCTGGAAAATTCGAATTTTTATGAGTTAGATTTATTTGGAGTTGTATTATATTGAAGATTGATGCAGGTTATAGTTTTGAAAACTAAGTTTAGTTATAAATATATTGAGCCTTTTGAATTAACTTTCAAGTGTTGGGAATTAGGTGTTTCTGAATAAATTGAGGAGGTTGTGGTTAATTTATTATTCTAATGAGGGAAAAGGAATTAATGGACGAATGAAAAAAACGGGATTACAATGATGATTTTAAGGAATGCATGTTTGACTTATGGGTATTTTTCCTAAATACTAAAGTAAGCTAAATTTGAAAATTTTAAGATGGTTGGAGAGAAATATTATTGTTAATTATTTCAAGTGAATCTCCGATGATAGAAATGTGATTAGATAGAACAATTGAGTTTGGGATAAGTTGAGAATTTGTAACAAAGTAAACAATTTGGAGGTTATATGAAAATTTGAAAATAGAGATTGATTTGTGAGTTACATTTTAAGTTGATATTGATAATATCATTATTGGAAATAAGTTTTGGTAATTGGGTTAGGGAGTTGTTTGAGCTATATATTGTAACACCAATTTTGATGTTAGCTTGATTTAGAATGGTCAAAGATGAGAGTTGAGACTTCTGGATGGACTTTTAAGTCTCTAAATTATTTTTGCAAACCACACAATTAGTTTGAATACCAAATTCTGTGTTAAAATTTATTGTTATATATTGATTTGTGCATTATGGTTGAGCTTGGAGGTTATATTCTTGTACTTTGCCTTCTCAAAAGTCCAATTTATCTCCCAAGTTGCCACTTGTACTCCTTCTATGTTTAATTCCTTTGTTTTTTGTATTTCTGCATGTATGCTTTGCACTTGATCACTTGTTTCTCCTTCATAAACAGCGGATACATGCATGATTAATGACTTGTATAGTGAAATTGATTAATGACTTATATTTAAACTAACATGATTAATGTGTTTAATGCATTTGATATAATGAAATTGTATTTTCTTTGGGAAATACTCTTTGTAATCATGATTATTCCCTCTCCCATATGTTAGTTTAAATAATTCTAAGGTTGTCTTTATTGTTGTTGTATTTAGGTTGAATTGAGCAAATAAATGTCAGGCGTCGGAATTTAAAGTTGAGGTAAGTATAGTTAAATATTGTTGTTTTTTTGTTGATGTGCATTGAACTAGGTAAACTTTGTGTAGTATGAATCATGATGCTTAGAAGTCCATTATTTATAGTTTATGACTTAGACAACTTAGCTATATTTTAATATTTTGTATTGATGAAATTATTGGATTTAATAGCTGATAATTTTGAAATTGTCTTAGTTAGTAAGTTTTGTTGAATTAAGTTGAAATTGTTTGTTGTTGAAATTTTGGGATGTCTTACTATTGAGGGGAAATGCTGCCGATTTTTTTTTTACAAGATTTAGCTATATGAATCATGCCATTCTTGAAGTTGTTATGAACTTGACTGTTGTTGGAAATGTCTTAGGTGATAATAAAATGGGTCATAGTTGGATGAATGCTTTGAGAACTAGTGAAGAATATGAGAATGGGGTGGAAGAGTTTATTGAATTTGTTAGAAGGAATGTGGCTTCAAAAAATGGGATGTATTATTGTCCATGTGTTAATTGTTTAAATGAGATTTGAAGGGATATTCCTGATATAAGGGATCACCTAATTTGTGATGGAATAAACCATCGATACACAACGTGGATATGGCATGGTGAGGAAGTAAGTACCAGTGTGTCCCACGAAAATGAACTAGAGGTAGATGATGATGGAATGGAGAGGATGATTCATGATGTTTAGGTAGAATCTTTTGCACAATTGCATGAATATGATAGCGTCCGGAGTGATGCAGAGACACCTTTGTTCCCTGGGTGTACTAAGTATACACGGTTGACTGAGACCTTACATTTGGTCAACTTAAAGGCAACTTGTGGGTGGATCGATAGCAGTTTCACGTCGCTGCTTGAATTGTTGTGTGATATGTTGTTAGATGATAATGTACTTCCAAATCGTATGTATGAGGCGAAGAAAATCTTGTCTACCATGGGCATGGAGTATGAAAAGATACACACCTGCCCTAATGACTACATATTGTACAGAAATGAGTATGAAGGCCTTAGTAATTGTCCGAAGTGTAAGACTTCAAGATACAAAGTGAAGAAAAAAGGTGGTGGTTCTGGAGATAAGACAACAAAAAGGCAACATTTGAAGGCATTGTGGTATCTTCCAATAATACCGCGGTTTAAGCGTCTGTTTACTAGTGAGGCAACGGCGAAGAAGTTGAGATGGCATTCTGATGACAGAGTATCCGATGGAAAATATCTTCGGCACCCGACTGACTCTCTGCAATGGAAGAAAATAGATGAAATGTTCCCTCAATTTGGCAGTGAGCCAAGAAATCTTCGGCTGGGGCTTTGTACAGATGGTTTCAATCCGTATCGAACTCTTAGTAGCACCCACGTGCATGGCCGATTCTCCTTGTAATATACAACTTACATCCCTGGCTATGTATGAAACGCAAGTTCGTGATGCTTTCTTTGATGATTTCTGGACCAAAACAGCCCGGGAACAATATCGATGTGTACTTGGCGCCTTTGATTGAGGATTTGAAGAAGTTGTGGGAGGAAGGCGTAGATGTGTTTGATGCATATAAGAAGGAGTCCTTCAAGTTGCGTGCAATGATATTTACCACGATAAACGACTTTCCTGCATATGGAAATTTGTCAGGGTACAGTGTGAAGGGGCATAAAGCATGTCCAATATGTGAAGCAGACACGAACTTCCATCAACGAAAGCACGGAAAAAAATTGTCTACCTCGGTCACAGGAGGTTTCTTCATCGGTTCCACCCATATGGTAAGTTAAGAAAGCGTTTTAACGGCTTACCGGAGCATAGAACGGCTCCAAAGGCATTGACCAGAGAGGAAGTTTATAGTCAGGTGAAACATATCAATGTCATATTGGGTAAGAAGAAAAGGATTGCAGGTCGGAAGAATATGTGGAAGAAGAGATCAATTTTCTTTGATCTTCCATATTGGCGTAGTCTTGATGTGAGACACAGTCTCGATGTGATGCATGTGGAGAAAAATGTTTGCGATAGCCTTGTCAGTACTCTTTTACACATACCAGGGAAGACTAAGGATGGAATTAATGCGAGACTAGACTTGGTTGATATGGGAATAAGAGAACAGTTACATCCACAAGTAATGGAAGATGGTAAGAAGGCATACATGGAGCCAGCAGCTCATACACTATCAAAAGCGGAGAAAAAAAGTTTGTGTGTGTGTCTATATGACATTAAGGTTCCACAAGGATATTCTTCTAATTTGAGAAGGTGTGTTTCAATAGACGATTTGAAGTTAGTGGGAATGAAGTCCCATGATTATCATGTGTTGATGCAACAACTATTACCAGTAGCAATTAGAGGCATTATGAAAGATGAAGTGCGAACCACTATAACAAGATTGAGTATTTTCTTTAATGCTATGTGTAACAAAGTCATTGACATTGAAAAGATGGATGAATTGGAAAATGAGAGTTCTATTATTTTGTCCCAACTAGAGATGCATTTTCCTCCTACATTTTTTGATATAATGGTGCATCTGATAGTGCACTTGGTAAGGGAGGTAAGGCTCTGTGGTCCAGTTTACCTAAGGTGGATGTACCCTTTCGAGTGATACATGAAGATCTTAAAAGGATATTCTAAAAATCCTTATCGACTGGAAGCCTTAATAGTTGAGAGATATGTAGTTGAAGAGGCTATGGACTTCTGCAAGGATTATCTATCAGGGGAGACGATGCAATCTCAGCATGACGAGGGGATAAGCGAGGGTACTCGAGGAATCAGACTGAAGAATATGCCTCATGAAGAGGTGTTGCAAGCATACTTGTACATCCCGAATAATATGGAAGTAGTTCAACCATACATTGATGAACACGAAAGAGTTTGAAGAATATGAATCCAAGGAAGAACGACATGCAGATAGCTAATGAGCAAAAGAAGACATTCATAAAGTGGTTCCAGCAGAAGGTATTGCACGAGACCGGTGTGTCAGATACAATTCAGTGGTTAGCTTGGGGGCCTTCTTTCGAGTCATCACATAGAGTGGTTATGATATAAATGGATATTCTTTCTACACAAAAGACCAAGATGACAGAAGTTCTGCAAAATAGTGGGGTGATGGTTGAAGTGAATCCATGCACTTTTCGAGTTCGAAAGACAAAAACCCGGTTTAAGCATCAATGGCTTATTATGGAGTTATTGAAGAAATATGGGAGATGAGCTACAACAAGTTCAAAGTTGCTTTATTCAAATGTAAGTGGGTTAGCAATAATGCTGTTGTCATAGATCTTAAGTTTGGATTTGTCTCAGTTGACCTTCAACGACTTGGTCATAGAGATGAGTCATTCATTCTAGCAAGTCAGGCGAAGCAAGTGTTTTATGTTACAGATCCTGATGATAAAAAATGTCTATTGTACTTCAAAGTAAAAAAGATAAGTATGGTGAAGAATGCCTGAACCTTGACGATACACTCTCTTTCTCAACAAATCCACCTATAACACGTGAAGTAGAATTCGTAGATGATGAAGAATATGCTGTAAGAAAGGATCATTGTGAAGGAATATGGGAAACCATATGAAGATTGCACACTTATGTACGTGATCGCTCCATGATTCTCAAATTATGATATTTTAATTTGTAGATTGCACACTTGAGTTTTTAATTATTTTATTCACTTCATCGGTTTATCTTATGGCTTGTTTTCCAATTTACAGTTTTTTTATAGTGTTGCTCCGTTCTCGGATGAAGAAGTTGATACGGTTCGAAACGTTTTGGCTAGACATCTTTATGTGAATTTGACATTGTTGTTGGCCAGTAGTGCACTAGTTCAAATGTTTAGTGCGAATTTGACATTGAGTTCATCCTCATGTATTTCATTTTGACATTATATTGTTGTTGATGCTCATCATGTATTTCATGTATTTCAAATGTATAGTAGTGCACTAGTTTAATGAAGGAACACTGTTAAATCAACCTAATATGTTAATGAAGTAAGTTTGTTTTTAAACTGTGGCTAGCTACTGGATTGTAAATATTGTATTCCTGTTTTGCAGACAATTTGGGAATTATATAAATATATAGTAGTCATTTTAAAAATAAAAACTAAAAGAAGACGTCCTGAAATTAAATTAAGGACGCCAAAAAATAACTTAAGAAGTCCTTAAGTAAATAGATGACGCCTCATATGATAGTTTAACAAAAAAAAAAAAACTTAAAAAGGCGTCCTGAAAACCAATTAAGGACGCCTCATATGACGATCCATCATTTCAGGACTGCTCATATGAGGCGTCCTTAATATAAATCAGGACGCCTCATATGATGTGTCCTGAATTAATTCCATAGGCGTCCTGAAATTAATTCAGGACGCCAAACTTCAAAAAAACGACTACCCAGCAGTCCGAGACGTCCCTCTGAAAAAAGATGTTAATTGGGTCTTATTTAGGTCATTTTTTCGTTTTTTTGTAGTAGTGATAGGCATGACAATAGGTCTAAATCTGAGCTATCTTATTTACTAAAGAAATTATGCTAGGCTTAAAGTAGACTAAGTCGTAGACCCCTAATAAGATCTAATCTATTTACACACCCCTAATTTTGAGGCATGCAAATTTTACAAAAATACTAGATTTTTTAATTTATATATATATATATATATATATATATATATATATAAAGCAAGTATAGCATTTTAAAAATAATATTAAGAAATTCAAACATATACATTAAAAAATCTATATATAACGGATGTTAGGGAGATGAATTTAAGCGTTTGTATAACCATTTTCAAGGACGTAAGGAACAAACTAATTAAGATAGTATATATAGTTATTTTTTATTAATGAATCTCATTTTAATTCTAATATCTTAAAAAGACAATATTAATTAAGGCCACGTATCTATATTCTTGCACATCACATCAGATATAGTAAAATTCTACCATGCAAAATTATGTCTCATCTGTTCTCCTTGTCCAGAGGTCTATATTATTTTATATCTGTACTCTCCTGTCAAAACAAATAATTAACCAACAAGTTGACAGTAGATTAAGTACCTTCTGAGGTGGAGGTTGCAGGAGGAAATAATGTTGATGGTGGTGAATTCTGAGCCACAGGTTCAAAGAAAAGATAGTTCTCAAACCTAACATTGCAGTTGAGTTTGAGAATCCTAACACCCACCTTTTCGCTACAACACGGATCGGATCTGCAATATTTGCAATCGCCCTCGACAAGCACTCTAAGCAATCTCGCTGAGACAAATCAGGAGTGCACTGAACTGTACCGTATATAGTTTGAGATTGAGGACCTGATTTGTTTGCTGCAGCATATTTACGAAGTGAATCTCCAGCTGCAGCTTTATCTTTTAGCTCTTCCAATAACGCCTTTGCCTCTTGGTTGTACTTTACCGGATCTGCTGGTTTATTCCCACCAGTCCAAGAATAGTTCCAAATCTCAGGTTCGTCCAGGACTCCAAGTATTGATCTGTTCGAGTATCGAACAAAGCATTCATCATAGCCTCCCATGGCGTCCATTTGATTTGGACACGCATCTTGGGCAAGAACTGAGGCGTTCTTAATTAGGCAAGTAGTGCATTTGTTTGGTTCAATATCTCCTCTACATAACCCAATGGCGGTGACTCTATCAGGATTTTGGCCACGAGACATATTGTAGAAGCCATAGTCGATTTCTGCGTTGGAAGTGAGATCTGAGAGAACAATGTTGAGGTTGGTCTGATAGGTGCTTGAATTTGTATACTTACCACTCTCCGGGAAACAATAGGTATAGTTGAAGATCGGAGTCTGGGCTGTGTGAATGGGAAGATGAGAAAGGAACGAAATCAGAACTAGAAAAACGATAGGCATTGCAAATCAGACTGTTTTTGCAAAAGAAAGAACTTTCAAGCTATGATGATAACGAACAGTAGGGGGTTAATTCAAGAAAGGTATTACTTTGGTCCTATTTATAAATCTCTTTTAACTAAATCACATATATCAACGAGAGATAGTTAACTTAATAATTATGGGGTTAATTTTCAACTCTACCATCATTTATGAATGTATATATTTCAACTTTTTCTTCTTTCTTTATTTTCATTGGTATAATTAATATAATGGGTAAAATTGTCACAATTTCATTTATGATCCTGAAACTGAACTTATAAATAAAACCAAATTTTTTGGTTAAAATGGACTTATAAATAAGACCAGAGTAGTATATGTGTATCTAGTCCCGGTTTAACTATGGTGGTCCAAACACGCAATTAAACAAACTTTTTTCACTTTTGTACACGCAATTAAATAAGTCTTTTGACTTAGGTGCGTGATTTTCTAATACCAACTCAAACGATTTTCTAGTGCCAACTCAAACAACCGTAAGAAGTTTTGTTTGCCGTCTGGCTTCAACTACTGAAAGACAAATCTCTTATTTATTCATGTTGCACGAGAGTTTAAAGTAACCACATGGTTCAAACACGCAATAAAGCAAGTTTTTTGACTTTTGCAAGCGCAATTAAACAAGTCTTTTGATTTTGTCTTAGGTGCATGATTTTCTAACACTAATTTTTTTTGCTCAGATTTTCTAACACTAATTCAACACAACCAAAAGAAATTTTGTTCGCCGTATGGCTTCAACTACTCAAAGATAGGTCTCTTATTTATTCATCCTGCACAAGACTTTAGGGTATGTTTGGTTTGAGGGGAGGGGAGGAGAGATTTTTTTTTTTGAAAATTGAGTGTAGTGGGCCCACATATTTTCCTCTCACTTCCTTTTTTTTTTCTCTCCCCTTCTCTTTCCTCCCCTCCCCTTTCCTCAAACCAAACATGCCTTAAAGTAACCATGTGGTCCAAAGGCCCAATTCAACAAGCATTTTGACTTTTGGACACGTAATTAAATAAGTCTTTTGACTTGGGTACACCAACTCAAATAACCATAAGAAATTTTGTTCGCCGTCTGGCTTCAACTACTCAAAGACAAGTCTCTCATTTATTCATGCTGCACGAGAGTTTAAAGTCTAACGCACAATTATATGTCTGTAAACATTTATTTTTCATTAAAAGACTAAGGATCTAATAGGCATACAAAAGCCTTAGCATATGTCTAGCTACATGCATGTTATAACAAGAGTTTTATTTTTTTATTCATTAGAAATGTTTTTATACTGAAACCAAAATTGGGCTCTAGCACTGTTCACACTAGTTGTGGAATTAAACGAGTTAACTCATATTTATTTGGATTAAGTACCCCTTTAGATTAGCGGTGAACAAATGTGATTTTAGATGATCATGATTCTTATAAGTTAGACTCGTCAAAAGTGACATTAGTTAATTGTAATTTCAAGGGAGAATTACACACAGGTCCCAAGGAAGAGAATTAATCACAATAAAGTCCCTTGAAATCATGAAATTACACAAAAGTCCCAAGGGACCTGGTTGTAATTATTTGTGAATGTAAAACTACCATTTTGACATTCCCTCTCTCCTGTCTCTCTCCTCCCTCCTTTTTTCTTCTCTCTTTCCTCTCTCCTTCTCTACTCCTCTCTCCTGTCTCTCTCTGCCATGATTTCTCTCTCTCCTCCCCCCCTTTTTCTTCTCTCTTTCTTCTCTCCTTCTTCTACTCCAATGGAACTTGGAGGTTTCCAGGAATTGATGAATTCCAGTGCTACGACAAGGTGCAAATAAAAACTCACTCTGTTTCACGCAACAAGGAGCGATCTTAAACTTCACGTGTATGGAGATGAAAGATTTGCAGCAACCTCATCAAGCAAGTTGCTCGCCGGAGGGACTGGTTCGTCAGGTGAAGATGACGACGAAGACAGCGAGAATCCAACTGGCAGGCGAAAACGCGTTGGAAAGATACGATTGTAGAAGAAGACTTGTAAATAGAAAGCAATGGGTTGGGTTGTATATATATACATAAGGAGTGGGTGCAAATAGCCACTTACTCATACAACTTAATACTTTGAAATTATATGAAATTATATTGCTGTCAAAATTCTCAAAATTTGTTGTAAATCTATACTTTTTCAGTTGTAAATTTATACTTTGTGTGTTGTAAATAGCCTCTGGAAGTTAAAATGGAAAAAATGATGGTTTTAAAATTTGTTGTAAATCTATACTTTTCAGTTGTAAATTTATACTTTGTATGTTGTAAATAGCCTCTGGAAGTCAAAATGGAAAAAACGGTGGTTTTCAAATTTGTTGTAAATCTATACTTTTTCAGTTGTAAATTTATACTTTGTGTGTTGTAAATAGCCTCTGGAAGTCAAAATGGAAAAAACGGTGGTTTTCAAATTTGTTGTAAATCTATACTTTTTCAGTTGTAAATTTATACTTTGTGTGTTGTAAATAGCCTCTGGAAGTCAAAATGGAAAAAACGATGGTTTTAAAATTTGTTGTAAATCTATACTTTTTCGCTTGTAAATTTATACTTTGTGTGTTGTAAATAGCCTCGGAAGTCAAAATGGAAAAAACGATGGTTTTAAAATTTGTTGTAAATCTATACTTTTCGGTTGTAAATTTATACTTTGTGTGTTGTAAATAGCCTCGGAAGTCAAAATGAAAAAAACGATGGTTTTAAAATTTGTTGTAAATCTATACTTTTTCAATTGTAAATTTATACTTTGTCTGTTGTAAATTTCCTTTGTCCATAATGGTCATTTTACATTCACATATAATTACACAGAAGTCCCTAGGGACTTTTGTGTAATGTGAATTCTTGTTGGGACCTCATTGTATTTTTGTGTCATCCTTGGGACCTGTGTGTGATTCTCCCTAATTTCAATTTAGATATTATTTTTATAGGCGACTTTAAGAATTTTGATTATATTTAAATTTCATTCATCAAAATCACTTCTATATATGTATAATTACCGAAAAATTTATGAATTCAATAAATCCATTTAATTTTTCATTATTATATTTAATAATAATGGTCATTAAATATTTAATAAAAATTATTAATGATGAGGACTTTTTTTATCGTTAGCTTTGGGGTCCACAATAAAAAAATAACCAATAATTGTGTATCGATAAAACTAAGATCCTTCTCTTTTTTTCAGAGAGCTTTTTATTGGTTCCTAAGTGATCTAAACAAGGGCGGATCTAGGTTTGTGATTTTTTTTTTTGGGGGGGGGGGGGGTGCCCACCCTTAAAATGGGGAGTTGGAGAATTTTTTTTTTTTTTTTTAATTTTAAAAACAAATTAATACATGTTTGAATAATTGCCCACCCTTAAATTAAGTGTCTAGCATTAATATATCAAGATTATACTTCGTAATCGAATGGGGATCAATGGTTGAATGATTGTTTAGTGTCTTATATTGAAAAATATGTATTTGATAGCATTGATAATAAGGAAATTATGATGAAATTCCAAAAATAAGGCTTAGAAGGATGACATTGTAATTATTTTTATTGTAATATACTTTTGTTATTAAAATATATGTACTTGAACTTAGTGAGTATCCACCCTTCATTGTAATTTATGTAGTTGCATTTCTAACAGCACTTAGCCTTGCTTTTCTAAATGACAAATTTGTAAAATAATTGTCTCTCTTATTACATTATCAGTATTTACTTGATTTCATAAATATTTTTTTGATTTTTTGTCTTGTTTATACTCTTTTATTTTTTAATAAATTTAAAACTTTCCTTTAAAAAAAATATCAAGGGCGCTGCCCTGAACCCCCAAATCCCCCGTCAATGGTGTCCTCCATTTAGTAATTTTCTGGATCCGCCCCTAGATCTAAACACCATGCAAATGCATAAAACAAGGGAAAATTGATTTTTGGGTTTTCAAATTAATAACGAAAAGTGTATTGCAATACAATTAAATGCTAAATTATCATTTTTGATATTTTTTTGTTAAAATAATGAATGAGTGAATGAGATTGGATTTGAAAATATGAATGATGAGTGCTTCTTAAAATATGGAATATGGGTTATCCTTGTTCAAAATGATCCGGAGTTGATTAACCCTAGGACTCTAGCTAGATATTCACTCCTTAATACACTACTAAACATCACTTAGTGTTCAATTTAGCATTGGATTAGTGCAATTTGTTCCTCTATGTGATTAATGCTCCACCGAGACAATAATGAAATGCTCCACTGAGACACTCAATATCAAGTATAATTCAATTATAAAGCCCAACAAGCCTATGCTAGATAATACAGTATCAATGAATTGAAAGGAAAATACATAAATATAAAACACAAACTACATGATTCAATCCAAATCAAGAAGTACAACGTTAACTCGTAATCTTAGCAAAATTAACCACATAATGTCACTCTTAACTCAAGAAATCCATTGCACAGTTAAAACAAAGGATTAAATCAAAGAAACTCCCCTAAATATGGCTCTAGAGTTCAAACTCGTTCTCCCATCCCCAAGAAGCACAAGAAAATCAGCCAAACACCACTTCAATGACAGCTCCAACGAGTTTTAATCCCAAGGCCATTGCAGAAAAGGTGAAGATGACGATGGTGATGAGGCTGGCGGAAAAAGAATTAGGAGACGATGAAAAATGGTAGGTGAGAGATGGTGATGGTGGGTGAGAATAGAGAGATAAAGCTGGTGGCGATGGTGATGATAGGAGGGAGGAACGATTGTGGTGATGTCTCCGTCCTCTCCCTCTCCCTCTCCCTCTCTTCGAAAATCGACTCCGTGCCCTCCTCCCTCCAAAGAGTCCAAATCTCGCCTAAAAATCCCCCAAGTTGCGTCTTCAAAGTCGGCATTTTCCTTCCAAAAGATCCTGATTTCTTGATCTGATTTGCCCTAGATTCGATAGCAAAAACGCTGATTACGAATTCAGGGTCGTTTTTGAGATTGTCAGCAGTTTGAGGTCCTTCTCTGTAACTTTCTCCCTTTCCTGTTCTAAAAGTGACGGCTTTTAAAAAAAAAAACCCCTATTTTCTGTCTTAATTCCCATATGGCAAGATACAAAATTTTGTTTTCCATTTGGTCTTTGTACATCATTACTTTTTGGTCCTTCTGCTCCAACTTTCCTAAAATGACCTACAATTCATATCAATATCTTGTAATATCTTTCTTTCAAAAATAAAATATTTAAGAGGAAACACAAGATTATAACAATTATATCCTTTTAAGCTCTATTTTCACACCATCATCATTAATTCAAATTAATCATAATAAATGCTATTTAGATGTTAAAACTCCCCTAGATAAGATATTAAATATCATGATAAAATTAGGATATATCAATTAGTAAATATGATGTAATAAATGAAACAAATATTTAAATAATATTTTATTTTTTATTATTTAAAATAATTTAAAACTCATGTTTAGTAATGGGCAAAATAAAAATATTTGAATTACTTCAGTTTAAAAATAATAGACAAAATGTGTGGAGAGAATATTTAGGGAAGGGAGAAGGTAAATAGGAGAAATTCTTGTTGCGAAAATTTTATCGAGATTTTCTAATAACAAAAGCAACACTTTTGTCACTTATGGTTAAGTGCGAGGGCAGAGCAATGAGCGGGTTGGGCAACCCGAGGTTAAACCCATTGCCCGCCCATTTAACTTTAAATGGGTATGGATTAGCCCATACTCATACCTCAACCCATTTAAATCCATGTAAATGAGCTACCACATAAATGGGCGGGCTAACCAGGTTTTGGGTAACCCATTTACATTTGACTTGTACATTTTTTTTTTTGTGAAAAAAATACAAACATAAGCATTAAGCATCTATCCAAATTCATCATTCCAATTTCTGAAATTTGAATCTTCAAAGTTCAATAATCACAATTCATACAAAACAACATAAATTTAGACAAGTACCATCATTACATAATCTTGATGTTCAAACTCCAACTTTTAAATTAAAACATTACAACCACAACTCTACAATTCATAGATTAACAAAATGACATGCTTCCATTGAATCTGCATGTTTCAGTCTTCATCATTTTCAGATTCACTTGAAAGAATCTAGTATCTGACCTAGTACTAAAAGCTAATTCTGAAGGTACTATAGATACTAGTATACCCAACAAATCACGTGCCAACAGATTTAAAACTTGATACTTGGAAGCATTTAGTCTCCACCATGCTAAAACATCAAATTTTGGATCACTAAAGTCAACTAATTCAGTTTGAAGATATTCATCCACTTCTAAAATATTCTCTATATTACATGTGGAGTTAATAACAACTCACAAGTTTGAATAAACATAACCATAGAGAGAGAGTGAGTGATATTGAGAGTTGATGGCCATTATGACTATGGATTAGAGGTGACTGAATATTCGAATAGAAAGGGATTCAGAGAATGCTTTACACGGAATGTGGAATGAGATGGGTAATTAATTAAAAAAAAAGTTACACTAAATGGGCAGGTATAGGTAGCCCATAGGTGTGCCCATAGCTCGCTCATTTAAATATTAAATGGGCGGGTTCCAATCCAACTCATTATAAAGTCTTTTTGGGCGGGTACAATATGACTCAATTACATTGGGTTTTGGGCGGGCTCATGGGTTATGGGTTTCATGCTCAGCTATGTGAGGGTGAAATCATGGTTAATTTTGATTTAATAAAACTTACCCAAACAACATAAACGGGTTCTATGACCACTTTTATTTGTTCAAACGAGCTTATTTGATCTTCCAAGGCTAAATCAAATAGGCACAAACAAAGGGGTAACTGAATAAGTGAGTAAAGGTAGGACAAACCCAATCCATCTTATATGTGGATACGTACGTCAACCCATTGGATTAGGCTCATCTTACCCAATTTACACAAAGCAACTGAATAATACCCAGCTTGATTTAGTTGCATGGCCTAGAGAGCAAATTAAGTGAGCCAATACGCACACTACAAAAATTTAGACTTTTAGTCGCGACATTTGGCAGTGACTTTTAATGTCGGCGCTGAAAGTTTGACTTTCAGCAACGACAATAGTGGTGCCGCTGAAAGTATTGACTTTCAGTGGCAACAATATGTTGTCGTCGCTGAAGGTATGACTTTCAGTGGCGATTCTTATATGTCGCCGCTGAAAGTGTGTTTTAGCGGCAATTTAGTGTCACCACCAGAAGTCTTATTGGTAATTTTTTAAAATTGTAATTTCCCCCCTTTTTTCCCTTAGGATTTAGAGACAACAAGCACTGGATAATGGAGAACAGACAGGCTGGAACACTTTGTCTTTGTCCTCGCCGCCTAAAGCTCAATTGTCAGTGCCTCGCCATCTCTCTTGATCTCGGTGGTCTTGGTCGAAGTCACTCACTATCTCTATCTCTCATCTCTCTCGGAGTCTCGGATCCCACCTAAAGCTCAGACTATCGTCATTTCTCAGTCTCCCGTTTCTCTGGATCTAGATCTCGACCTCATTAGTTGGCTCAGCCTTGGTCATCCAAAGTGTCTCAGCCAAAATCTGAGCAACCAACTATTTCCACATTTGATCTCATTAGAAGCAAAGAATTTGCAAATTAAAGTAGCTTCGAATCGGAGAGCAGAGCAATCGGGTTGTACTCTGAGAGTAGTGGTTTTTTTCAAGAGAGAAGTGTCGTCATCATGTGCACGCTCTCGCCATAACAAACATAACAATAGCTCTCTCTCTCTCTCTCATAATGGATTATCAAAGAAATGGAGATATCCATATTCAGAGTCACATAAGGTGCTTAGACCTTATGTGCTTATTACATGATTATATCTCAATTTGAGGTATAAGCATGTAATTTTTTATTTTTTTATATATTGTATTTATTTATATTTAAATTATATGCTGCTTTCTGCAATGATTTTTGCACTCAATATCTTAAATTAATTAGTTTCCAGTCCTGCATTCAGAAATATCTGGCTATAACACCAGTATCATGGAAAATAATTAATTTGAGATACTGGGTGTAAAAAAAATTGCAGAAAGCAGCACATAATTTAAATATAAAAAAATAAAAAATTACATGCTTATACCTCAAATTGAGGTATAAGCATGTAATAAGCACATAAGGTCTAAGCACCTTATGTGGACTCCCATATTCATTGATGATGAATATATATCCTAGAGTAAATACCCTTTTGGGTCCCTGGAAAAACACGCACTGCCCATTTTGGTCCCTGAGTACAATGACTTGCCCTTAGGGCATAATTTCCAACAGTCTCGGCATCACTCCACATGCTGTCATATACACACAATGATGCAAAAGATTCTACCTCAACATTGATTAAGTCATTATTTTTCCATATATTTCCTATGTGTTATGACTATTTTGCATGGTAAAACTGAGCTTGAATGTGGTTGATATGATGAAATATGTGAGAAATCATGCACAGATGGAAATAAGGGATAGAAGAAGTAAGTTGTTGCATTTTAAACACTATCCCGCATGTAGGCAGAAGAAAAGGTTGCATTTTATGACATTATGAAATCGCGTAACAAAGCTGATATAATGCTACAAACTGTGGATCCTTTCTCTGAACTATCACCACAATGCGACCACAATGTTGTAGCATCATAAGTGATGAATTGTCATGAGCTGCGTTACACTAATCTTTTCTTGAGAATATTTCTGGAATTAAATGCACATAATCGAGTCGGACATTAAGACGGTGGTTGACTTGACAAAGACGAAAATAGAAGAAGCGGAGAATCAAATAGAAGATATGTAGAATACCGCGGAATTGAAGTAAGGATCAATTAATTGAATCTTAGGATTCGGGCTTAACAGAGTTACAAAGCCAAGCTCACTGGACATACGACGCGAAAGACCTGGCTATAAAAGGAAAAGATGGCTAAACCTAAAAGGAGACCAAAAAAAATAGAGTCGATAATTAGAAGGAAAAAATATTACGACCCTACTCAAGTTGAGAGATCATAATTCTGTAGAGAGCTACAGAAGGACCAATTCAAGATAGAAGTTTAGATAGAGTTGTAGAAGAAATAAAGGCGTCACGTGACAGGACGTCCCTTGACAAAAAACGCTCCGACGACCCTTTCTATTTTACTTTTATTTACTATTTTTCATAGTTCTTCTTCCTTTTGTTTCAATTGTGTTTCCCTCATCAATCATGAACTAAATTCTCTTGGCTGAGCGAGGATGGATTCTTAAGTTATAGTATGAACCCAGTTTTCTAGTTTCTCATTCAATATATTCAGTTTGCTTAACTGTGATTCGAATTTCTTGTTTGTTAGTTGGCCGCTAATAAGCGAAAGTAGTGGCCTTAGCTTACTGGAAAGGAGTTAAAGTTAGACCTTTGTTAAACAGTGTGTGCTAGGCAACCTTGTGCAAGGATCGATCTAAATTGTAAGTTACAAGAATTAGTTTACCTCACATAGCTAATACATCTAGGTTAAACTAACGTTCTAAGCCTAAAAATCGACATAGGAATATGGGAGAACTAGAGTAAGGGATGTACTTACAGGATGCAGACACTTCTGTATAATTTAGTGGTGGGTTTACTGAATAATATTGTGATAGGCATTTTGCTATAGCATTGCAAAAGCTATGCAGTAAAATATTGTAGCAATGTGATAGATGCAATGTTGGGGATTAATGCGACTTAAGATGAAATCCAAGCTTTGCTTTTTTTAAATATGATTTTCTCAACCGACTCTCAATCATTTGTTTTCTTTTGTTTATTAGTCGCAATAGTTAAAACAACCATCATAACCATTTCCATCACGCAACTTCCAATCAATTTCTAGCTGCATAATCGGTGTTACAGTCTCTATGGGACGATACTCTACTTATCACTTTTTTACTTATTTGAATGGTTCACTTGCCACAAGGGGATATTGACCAACAAACATCATGAATCATTTTCTTCATTCTATCATCATCTACGACATCCAAAACTTCCATATTGTGGGACGTATAGGCAGTCACTTCCTCACCATGCCATATCCACCTTGTGTACCGAAGATTTATTCCATCACAAAGTAAGTCTTGTTGCTAAACTCAATACAATCAAAGTCTTGTTGTCCCTCGTTGCAAATCTAGATTGTCCACTTCACTAGCTCGATGTTAAGAATGCATTTCTAAACAGAGACCTAGTGGAAGAAGTATACATGGAGGTTCCTCTGGGGTTGAGACATACTAGCAACTCTCTTAAAGTTTGTAGATGCTACAAATCATTATACAGGCTAAACAGTCCATTAGGGCATGGTTTGAAAGATTTACTTGAGCTATCAGGTCATGGGACTATTCTTAAAGTCAAGCTGACTGCACATTGTTTGTTAATTATTATGGAGAGAAAATTATTGTTCTCATTGTATATGTAGATGATATAGTATTGACTGGTATTGATGCTAAGGAAATCACCAGGCTAAAAAAGAAATATGGCAACATAGTTCGAATTTAAAGATCTTGGGTCATTGAGATATTTTATGGGCATGGAAGTGGCACGAACAAAGAGGAAATCAGCACGTCAAAGTGAAAGTACACTATAGACTTGCTCAAGGAAACAAGCATGTTTGAGGCACGACCTGATAATAATCCTATGGAACTCAATTAGAAATTAAACATTATACCTAATGGTACTGCAATGAACAAAGAAAGATATCAGAAGCTAGTAGGGAAGCTTATATATTTGTCCTATACTAGACCTGACATAAGCTTTCTAGTTAGTGTGATAAGTCAATTTTCAAGCAGCCTACAAAAGGAACATATGACAACAGTTTATAGAATTCTTAGATATTTAAAGAATACTGGATAGGGTCTCTTTTTTGCAAAAGAAGAAAGTAGAGGCGTCGAATTATACACCAATGCTGACTGGGGAAGCACAAAAACTGACAGGCGATCTACTACTAGATAATGTACCCATGTGTGTGGAAATTTGGTGACTTGAAGGAGCAAGATGTTAGTTCTCTATGTGTTTTGATGATAATTGACAATTGTAAACTTAAATGAAGTTTTTGGTTAAGTTAAAAATGTTTGAAACTTGTTCAAACTTAACCAGGAATTTACTAACAAAGACAAACTCGAGCCTAAAGTTGTTAAACTTGAGTTTGCACTTGACAAAAAGTCAGTCAAGTTATTTGAACTTAGCTTGACTCGAGTTACAGAATGCAAAACTCGAGTTAGAGCTTGGCCGTGATTTTTTCAAAGCATTTTAATTTTAAGCAAACTCGAGCCAGTTATGATTAACTCGAGTTTGTGCAAGGCCTAGAGTTTTCACAATATTTTGAACTTAAAATGACTCGAGGCTGATCTTGAAAACTCCAGTTAGAGTTTGTGGAGTTAAACTTATTTTCAAATTAAAAATTCCTAAACTCAAGTTAGCCACTTAATGACTCGAGTTTTCGCAGTCTCAAAACATTTTCAAAATGCCATCGCGAAGCTCATTTCGAAAGAAGTTCTAAACTCGAGTTTACACCAAATGACTCGAGTCATGCACTTGAGTAAAACTTTTTAAACTCCAGTTTCAATCTTACAGAGACATCTTCATTTAAACTTCAAATCTATTTTCAAAGAAGATGTTCCTGAGACTCGAGTCTAGAATGTTAAACTCGAGTCATACACTCTAGTTAACTTGAACAAACTCGAGTGTAAAGTGTCTCTGTTTTGAAATCACCGTGTCCGAATTTGCAAAATCTTCTTGTATGATTTGTATACTTCATATCATCTCTCATTACTATTCCTAACCATGTTTAATCAATTTGTTAGTGAGTTTCAGATGATCAAACAAGTGCAAAACAAAAGATTGAGCAAAAAACAAAAGATAATGTCAGAGCATTAAATGCTGCCCAGATAACAAAGCATGATTTTAGCGAAGCATTCTTTGCACATTCCAAAGGTTTTAAAGTTCTCTTTCCTCATTTGGATGCTAGATAATCCAACGGATATATTTCAAGCAATGTCAACAAGAATGTTTGGGGACATTGGTAGAATCAAAGCAAGAGTGAGAATAGACCTAGTTTCAACCTCACAGTTCATTAATAATGTAATCATTATCTCCTAGAATCATGCGTGTATTTACTGATGTTACTATGTTTTTCAAATCTCCGTGATTTAAGAGAATAATCGGGGATTAGATTAGATCTCATCTTTCCATGAGTATAGGAGAATATTAGGGGATTAGGTTAGATCTTAGCTCTTCTATTCCTCTATATATATAATCGTCATTCTCACTAATAAGATAATCATAAAGCTACGTATCAATAATTTGAACTATAAATTTCAACCTTTGAAGTAGAAATTCATAAACATAAATTGAAGACATACGAAAGATAAATGAATGAATAAAACTAGATAAGGAATTAATGTTGTTTGTTTATCAAAATCATTTTACAAATAGTAAATCTCAAATTCCATCTTTTCGTAGGACTCCAATAGAATGGATAACAAGTATGGACACACAATCCACGGTACAAGACCCATGAATAACAATCTTGACAGCGAATCCCATGAATATCAAGCGTGAGTACTATGCCCACGAATGTCAAGAAAGCTAAAGGTTAACCATGGTGCGCCAAGCACTAATAATACCGTTGTTAGTAACCAGTGTTATCTATTTAGTCCTCTTAAAACATTTCAAGCATATATGGTATTGGTTTACCCTTTATAAACGAAAAAGATCTATTCTTGAAAACTCGTAAGAAATATTTCATACAAGTGATCCCAACATGAAGGTTTGCAAATAATAACTCAAAACTACTTTCAAGCATGCATGGAGTCTACATCTTCCTAATGATTTCTTTTCAATACAATTCAACATCTTTTCCTTTTAGAACAATCATTTCACCATCTCCATGCATGAATCACAATTATCAAATACTTCACATATGAAAGGGTCATGTTTAAGTTCAAAGTGCAAGAAAAATTTATATAGAAAACTCGAGAAAAGCAAACAACATTAAATAAGATCCTTGTTCTTTACTTATTTCAATATCAATGTGAAAATGAAATAATTCAAATAAAAGTTATAATGTGACGCTTTTCACTCACCTGGTAAATCCCAAAATATAATTCACTCTTTCCAAAGTTCCCAAAACTATCACCCTTATAGCCACCTAACCGCCTAACCAATAGAACAATATCATCACTTCAATATAATTCTTTTACTTAATTTATTCTAATGATTTAGACATCCATCCCAAGCTCAAGATAATTTCATTAGTTATTTTCTTTATTAAACTGCATAGCCATACATTCATACTTGTAGAAAAGAAGACAAATCTCTTCCAATAACTTTAATTTTTCTCCTAATAACCTAATAGTCTTAAAAAGATACTTTTATTGCCCTTGTTTAAGGATACAACAAGACTTATTTTGCCAAGCTAGCCTTTTGATTTGTATATCACTATGATGCATATAAATCTTTTCCAAGTTTTAACATTCATATTAAGTAGTTTATATACTATATAATTATGTCAATGCCACTTTAATTAACATACTAATGAATTTAATTTGATTAAGTTCTTTCATCAAACATTCCACACTTTATATACCACCCAAATACTATCAAAAGAATAAACAACTTAATCTTTGAAATTTTCCAATAGTCATCTTTCCAGTACCATCATGAAGATATAAAGTTTTCAAATTCCACATTTAAGCAAGACTTAATTAAATTCAAGTTGGTGTGTGTGTGAGAATAATTTCTTCATCACCATAAAATTACTATAGAAGCATCAAAGATGGGTAGGCTTGAGTTAAACAAATTTTGCCTCGAGTCAAAAATGCTTCTCAAATTGTCTATGTTGGATATTATTAGTTTTGATGATGTCTTATATAGATGTCATTCTTAAGAGCAAAAAGTTTGTGTAATATATTTTTCTCCTACATTGACAAACTACTATATTTAATGTAGATTAGTCTAAATTGAATTGTGGAGAATGTCAAGGAAGCAAGAAGTTATCAATGGATTTTGGGAATGATCAAGAGAAGAGAAGAAAGAAAGTGATTGGAGAGAAAAAGAAAAGAAAATTTTTTCGTTGAACATTAGAGCAATGAAAATTTTGTATAGTGCTTTAACCGAAAATGATTTTGTAAAAATCAAATGTTGCTCTAGTGCTAAAGATATATGGGATACTCTTAATTCTATTTATGCTTCTAACAAATATGTTGAAGTTGAAAGTGTTGACAGTTCATCTGAGGCTATATGTTATACATCTACGACTGAAGAACAACTAGAGAATGAAGAAAGAGAAATCTCAGAACACTTCCATGATCCAATTAACACGAAAGAACAAGAAACTGAGGACTCCCATGAAGAGCTCATCATGCACGATTATGGTAAATCATTATCTGGAGCTCAAGATGCTATTATGGTAAAAAGTTCCAATTCTTCTGCATTTAAGAAAAATGATTTTGACCATTTGCATAAAATTTTCTTTCAACCGATTATTGATTCTAATTTGAAAAGAAAAAATGTTTTCGAAAATAATGATGGAAAATTTATTGGGAAGAAAAAAATGCTCAAATGAAGTCTATTTGAATTTTTACTCTCATGACCGACACAATACTTGTATAGAATCTCATAATTCATATCATTCCATTATTTGCAATTATTGTGGAAAATCTTGTCATATTTCTCATACATGCTATATTAGGAGAAACTCTAATGTGAGAAATAAATTTGTTTGGGTTCCTAAAGAACAAGCAAGGTCCAATACTAACCGTCAAGGACCCAAGTATAAGTGGGTACCAAAATGTCCATCCAGTGCTCTGTATGTGCAGATTAACTCCATAAAGAATGGACATAAGGGTACAGAAAAGAGAAAGAAGAATCCAAGAGTTTCTCATGAACCTAAAAGGAGAATGACATCAATTAAGAGAACTCGTGGAGAAGCCATTGCCACAAACTTATCCTCAAGTCAAAAGAAGCAATGGTTACAAGCAAGAGGAATATGTTCTGTCTAAAAAATGGACTACCAAGGAGTACCATTCAATTATCTTGAGGAGAACAAGAAAAAGAGATTCTCTCAATTATCAAACAGAAGATTATTGAAGTCTATATCCATTGAGAAAGCTTTTCTGACAACCACAAGAAAATATATGAAGAACCAATGGGTAAGCAAAGTCAATCCTCCAGTTACCTAAGGCAAGGTAGACAATGGTAAAACCTCCTATGCTATCATCTGAAATATTCATTGAGGTTTTATATTTTGTAACCTTAGGAATGAACATTGCAAACTAGTTTTAAAATTGGGTTTTCACGTCCTGATTTATTTTTCAAAGGGATTGCAATGTTCAATAATCTAATTCTTTATGCATACATGATAATTTGAAAAGAAAGCATCTCTTTTATGCATAAAGTCATGATTAATTCATTGTGCTCAATTGTTCTGAATTTATTATATTCTTAAGAGCATGTGAATTTTACAAATTAACAATGATTGGATCCAAGCACGGTTGGATACCATGGGAGAAAAAGGTTTATATGTCTCTTTTGAATCAAAGAAAAAGCTTCTTAAGAATGCAACTATATAGAGAAACAATTCGACTCTTGAGGAAGCCAAAGAAGTAACGGTTGATGTTGATGGTGAACGTCGGAAAATGAGTTATCTACATCAATCCATCTCAACCAAGCAAGAGATACTATAAGGACAAGAGGAATTATGGTGATATCTAATTCTTACCCCATACTGTGATTATGTATTCATTTTTGGGTAATGAATACTTGTCCATCATTGCATTCCATTAGCAACCAATCATTTATGTTTTTCAAAGTGTTTTCCAGAATGCTAAATGGACAGTAAATGAAATTGTGCAAAAATTTCTGAGTTTATTTTTTTTTAAGAATGCAGAATTCTTAAATTTGTTTTTGAATTTCAATTCACTTTGTTTGGTAAAAATGCATACAAATGTTTTTGAAAAATATTCATGCTTTGATTGCATTTAAATGGAATTTCAAAATCGGGAGTCAACTTTTTGAATATTGAATGTCAGATATACTTCAAATTTGTCCAGTTAAGTTTTCCATACGTTTCACATATTGATCTTTGGAATTCAATGTGTTTCTTGAACTTCTTTGTTTCATTCTCTAACTAGTTGGATCCCATGTCTAACGAGTTGATCATATATGAGTTTCAAGCCTATCTTCAAGAAAAGAATTCAATTTGTGTGTATTATGCTTAAAGCATAAATTCTTAGTTAACTGTGAGTTATTCCAAGCTTTATGAATGGTCATTAGTGCATTGAATGTTAATGCATTAACCATTAGTGAAATAACTTACTAGGATGATATTCTGGATCTCTAGTCATTTGGACTAATAAGTATGTGTTTCATCATCCATGAATCCTAGCAATCATTTTGTTACTCAAATTCATCAACAGTCTATCTCTCGAGTTGGCCGTGACTCGAGTTGGATACATCTTGGCTCGAGTCAAATGGTCTTCTCCAAAGGTCTTTGTTCTCTGACTTGCAATTGGCTTGAGTTAAGTTAGTCTGGCTCGAGTCAACTACTCTTCTCAAAACGTCTAACTCTCGGCCTTGCCTTGACTCGAGGTTCTGGACTCTTGGCTCGAGTCAACTTCCAATTGATCACTTAGCTTTTGAAGATTCTTCAACTCGAGGGAGAAAAACCGTGGCTCGAGTCTATGCCCAAACTCGAGGCATCAAAATCTTGGCTCGAGTCATATTCAATAAAACGTTTTGAATATTTACGAAAGAGTTCTCTCTGGCTCGAGGTGTAAGTGAAGGCTCAAGGTAAGATCTTATTCAAAACTTGGTTGGTTCCAAATTCTGTGAAACAATGAGTCTAGATTCATATGCAATTGGTTTCACTTCATTTAGTTGTGTATAATGTGAGCTATTTCTAGAAAATCGAGCCTATGCTGAAATGATTCTGGAATTTCAAGTGTCAACTTTCGAAGGCCATATCTCCCTGTTCTGAACTCCGTTTTGGTTGGTTCAAGTCTTGGTGGAACTCATTTTGAGTCCACTTTCAAATTCCACCAATTTCAGCTTAATTAGATTTTTATTTTGTGAGATACACTCAAAACATCGAAGGTTGGTCAGCTGTGTGACGTTAATTGATGTACCAACTTTTGAAATTCATAGCTCTCTCATTTGAGCTAATTTGGTCTTAAAAATTTGTCACAATGACGCATTGGGAGCATAGTTTCATAAAAACTTGGTTCACCTCAATACGATCTTTGGTTTGAGAGATATCATCGAATTACCAAACGTCGCCCAACTGAAACAAGAAACAGAGGTGAATAGAGTTGCTGAAAAGCACTCTAACTCGAGTCAACTTAGGCTTGACTCGAGTCAACTTAGGCTTGACTCGAGTCAACTCGTACCAGAGGCGAAAATCAGTGTTGAAAACACTATTGGCTCGAGTCAATGGCTGACTCGAGTCTAGACCCTGGCTCGAGTCAATGATTTTCTGGCTCGAGTCAACTCCTATCAGATGCCCAAAACACTATAGAAAAACGTTTTGGCTCGAGTTAGACTTCCTGGCCCGAGTTAGACTTCCCGAAGCTTGATTTTTCTTTTTTATCTTTGATTTGAGCCATTCCAACTTCCATTTGATCGTGGATACTTCTAGAATCAATCTAAAAACTTGAATAATGATATTCTCAATCCATTCAGCAAGTTCTTTCTTTCTTTCCTCTTCTCTTGATCATTCTCCATAATTCAACTCATTCTTTCTTTTCTTATCATAATTCAACTCTTTCTTTCTTCTCTTCTCTTCTCTTGATCATTCTTCATCATTCAACTTGGACTCATCATTCTCTGCAAATTCTACCTTCTTCAATATCTGCTCTTCTTCTTGATTATTCCCAAAAGACTTTGATAGCTTCTTGTTTCCTTGATATTCTCTGCAATTTCTTTTTTCGGAAATCTCTTATCTCCTTCTTGATTAATCTCTATAATTCAACTTGGACTAATCTACATTAAATACATAGTAGTTAGTCAATGTACGAGATAAATATATTATACAATCTTTTTGCTCTTAATAATGACATCTATATAAGACATCATCAAAACTAATCATATCCAACAAAGTCTTCATTTTTTCCCTCTCTTGCTCTATCTTGACCGAATTATGTGACCTTCTCAAGGGGTCCCTATTTACTTTTCAATGTGTCACTATTTATGTGTCAAAATGTCACATTCCCTTGGTCTTTATGCACTAATTTATCTAGGTGGAAAACATTCATTTTTATTGTCAAAACTGACTTAGGAATAATCAATAGATTATCAATATCACAAGAGATATGAAATTTTGGCATTTCATTAAATATTCAATTTCAACATTTTATTGAATATTCGTAATATACAAGGATTTTCGGTAAAGCGTAAATTAGGATGTTACATCTCCTCTCCCTCTCTCCTCTCTTCCTCCTCCTCTTCCCACCGCCATGTCCAAGCTCTCTCTCCCTCTTTCTCTCGACAGTGGTGTTGTTGGTCGTTATGGCCGAGTCATATTTGTCCTTAGCAATGAGAATAATAAGTTCATTCTTCAAGGGGAACACATGTCACTTTGATGAAACCAAAATTAATGGAAATAACAAGTTCATTAATGGGATTAACAAGTTCATTCTTGTGGGGGAACACATGTCACTCTGATGAAACCCATAGGAATAACATATCAATTTTGAAGAATGAACTTGTTATTCCCATTGCTAAATTTGTTAATCACATTAATGAACTTGTTATTCCCATTACGAAACTTGTCAAACTCATTATTTACTGTTCATCATCATCTTCCTCGACCTCTTTGTTTTTACTGTTCACATTCTTCTTCCTCAGCCTCCTGGCTTCCTCCAAAAACACCAATTTCAACCTTCCCACACCTTCGCCTTTTTTCCTCACTAGGGACAACTACGACTCGGCCATAACGACCAACAACAACATCGTCAAGAGAAAGAGGGAGAGAGAGCTTGGACATGGAGACTGGAAGAGAAGGAGGAAGAGAGGGAGAGGAGAGAGGGAGACAAAGAGAACTCGGACATGACAACTCAAAGAGGAGGAGGCGAAGAGGGAGAGGAGAGAGAAAGAGGAAGAGAGGTCGGACATAGTTCGAGAAGAGGAGGAGGCATAGAGAGAGGAGAGAGAAAGTGAAAGAGAAAGAGAAACAAAGGACAAAATGATAAATTCATCAATAGTTTAAAATCTCAATTTGATCATTGTCACCTTTATACCCATTACAAATTTTAACAGATGTTTTGGAGTTTTGGAATTTCATATGATATTTAAATGACATTTTCCCTTAAAACAAGGTTCAATGGTCTTCAAACAAAACACAATATATCAAGATGTAATGCAGGTGGGATATTAAACCATCAAGATCACAGTACATGTGCTGTGTGTGTATATAGATATAGATATGTGTGTGTGTGTTAAATGTAAATACTTTGATGGAAGATGATGAGTATGATTTACAATACCCACAACAATCTCTTCCTCCCACTAAATGGGATGAAGAAACTCCTATACTTGTTAATGAAAGTAAACGATCATCAGGAACTTCTAATTTCAACCACATATATATACAATATGTGTACATATATATATGTACAGTGGCGGAGCGACATAGGTATTTATGGGTGCAAGTGCATACACAAAAGTTTTAGAATATATATATTTTGAAGGAAGTCTTCAAAAAGAAGCATCAATGATCTAGTGGTAGAATAATACCTTACCACAAAATACACCTAGGTTCGAATCCTGTCTTGAGTATATTATGTATTTCCTTTTTGCAATTCACACTGAATCAAAAGCACACATCCACATAATCATCATTCTTTTTAATTGTGTCTTGCCACAAATATGGGGAAAAAATTACAACAAAATACCCACTATTTCCATCTTTTTATATATTTTTAAAAATTATAAATTAAATACATTTATCATATATAATTTCACTCTTAATTATAAATAAATCCTAAAAATAAAAATTAGAATATTACAAAAGTCGTTGAGCTCGTAGAGGTATCAGCTCTGTTGTAGTGATCCATTCCATATTTCTTAATAAGCTCTTGCAGATAATTTTCATTTGGTTAGACTCTTGATTATTTTTTCTATGTTAAGTTGAATTTTTTTTTTCTTGTCTATATTCATTTAATTTTTAATGCATTTAAAAATTTCTTTAAAAAAAAAAATTCAGGGGCGCTGCCCCTGAACCTCCAAATCCCCTCACAAATTGTGCACCCACAAATATAAATTCCTAGCTCCGCCACTGTATATGTACATACATATAACTACACGATCATATGTGTACATACATATACAGTGGTGGACCTAGGTTTTTATATTTATGTGTGCACAATTAGTGGGGAATTCGGGGGTAGCACCCCCGTTTTTTTTTAAAGGAAAATTTTAAATGCATTAAAAAAACAAAAGAATATAGACAGAAAAAGAAAATAAAAGAAAACTCCAACTTAACATAGAAAAATAATAATCAAGAGTCAACTAAGCTATTAAAATAGAACGATTGCAAAAGCATTCTTCGATTCTTCATTCCTTGAAAATATTGCATTATATCTTCATCATTAATTTTATCAAACATATCATGTTCAACATAAGTGTGTCAAGAGTTCTCTAAGATCATGCAATGTGAGTTTGAAATGTCTACGATAGGAGAATTAAATTTCTTTTTAGGACTTCAAATCAAGCAAAAGAAGAATGAAATATTTATTTTCTAAACCAAATATCTGCGAGAGCTTCTTAAGAAATATAGAATGGATCACTGCACCAGAGCTAATACCCCTATGAGCTTAACGACTTTAGTAATATCCTAATTTTTACTTTTAGGATTTATTTATAATCAAGAGTGAAATTATATATAATAAATGTATTTAATTTATAATTTTTAAAAATATATAAAAAATGGAAACAGTGGGTATTTTGTAATACGTGTATGAGTGTGGTTTCGGTGTTGGGGAAATTAATGAGTGTGGGGTTTCACAATTGCAAAAAGGAAATGAATGATGCACAGGGAGGAATCGAACCTGGGTGAACCTGGGTGTGTACCTTTACAACAAAACAATCTACTACTAGAATATAAGGGCTTTTTGATGAAAAGTTCCTTCAAAATATATATTTTCTTATAATTTTATGTCTGTACTTGCACACACATGCACAAGTGTGGGTCCGCCACTGTACATATATGGCGTCCCAAAAAATTTAGGACGCCGTAAGCCTAGACTTTCTACTTCTCCTAGATAGGCGTCCCCAAGAAAAATGATGTAAAAGAGCTTTTTTTTAGTAGTGATTAGCCAACCTCACTTAATAAAATAAGGTTTTGTTACTGTTGTTCTTTTAAAAAAAATTTTAATAGAAATATAATTTAAAAAACATAATCTTTTAACTATCAATTTTTCAAAACATGAGTTTTTAATTAAAAATCATTAGTTAAAAAAATTAAATTTAGATTTGTCCAAATCTACTGAGTCCAACATTAGCTCGATCAGTGACCTACACTATTAATTAGTCACATTGCGTTATAACGAACTAGCTTGTGACGTTGATCAGTAGGACAGACTTTGAACCGGTCCCTTTAAGTTGACTCATTCACTTGTGTAATTAAATAAAAAAAGATGACAATCTTGCTGTGGCTACTGTATATATCTTGCTATCAGACATCAATCAGCTTGCTGCTTAGTTAATTTCCAATTAACGAATAAATACATATGAACAAATTACAAATAATGGACTGAACTGACAAAAATTATCACATATGTCCATCGAAGTAGGTCTGGACTCGTGGCTGATCTGAAATGATCTTAATTAAATACGATTAGGGTGAAAAAGAAGTTCTTTATGAAAATGGCAAACGTTTCATTAAATATTCCAAGTTGTAGCCATGGTTATGTTTGACAATTCAAATGTGGTCCCTTTAGGTTGACTCGTTGTGTAACAACCCTAAAGTTAAAATAAAATAATTATTTCATTCATGGTTAATATTTAATTTGTATGTTATGTATATTTGTAATAGCCTCAAATGATACACACACATGCACACATATATAAAGATATAACATAATTCCCTGTGATATATTTGAGGCTCAATTGAGGTATGAGTGAGAAAATTACCTTAAAAAGAAATTTTAAAGAATTATTAGAATTTTGGTTGATTAAAGGATAATTAGTCAAATTTAATTATGAAAAATATTAGACGCCTCAAATAATTGGGAAAAAAATAAGGAACTTTTATTTTAAGGTTATGTTGTCTTTATAAAAATAGTTTCATGCCCTAGAAATGAAAATTTTATCTTTAAGAACATTTCATGGGCATTTTATCCAAGAATAAGACAATTTCTTAAAAAAATTATGGGAAAACTATTTAAGGACCAAATTTGAGCTGGAGAAAATTTAGGAGATTACTTCCTAATAAATGTAAATTATTGGCAGTGCTAAATTGGTTATAGGATCAATGAATCCTTTAAAAAAAAACACTTGATGAAGATTGATCCCATGTGTACAAATTAAAATGTAAGGGTACAATTAGGCTTTTGTATGAGCAATCCATTACCTTCTAAAGAACATACTACTCTTATCTTATTTATAAGTTCATTTTGACCAAAAAATTTGGTTCTATTTATAAGTCTAGTTTCATGTAATAAATGAGATTGTGACAATTTTACTCATATTAATTATACTCATGAAGATAGAGAGAGAAGAAATGGTTGAAAAATACCTAATCATAAATGAGAGCAAATTTACCCCATAATCAACTACATCTCTTTGATATATGAGATTTAGTTAAAATGAACTTATAAATAGAATCAGGTGGCATATGGATTAGAGAAGGAAAGAAGACTTTGAGCCATTTGATCTTCGATCTTCGGCAGCCATTAAATTAATATTTTCTTGAGGGAGTGGAATTGAAACAATTTTCCAATTGGGTTAATAATTGGATTAGAGTCAACCAAAAGTCCCTAAAGCACGTGCTTCCTAAGGTTGACGATTTCATTCGCATCCACACTGAAACCAGCCGGAGGAAAACTATGGACACACTCTCTCTCTCTCTCTCATCCCATCCACACTCTCAAGGTTGTAGACTTGTAGGTGGCAGGTTTACGATTTCATTCGGATCTCTTCCTCCTTGCCGGCGGTGTTCTGCAATATCAACCTGTTTCTACCGCCTTTATTTTTTTTTCTACCGCCTTTATTCGATGCATCCAGGTGTGTGAGTGAGCTGAGCCTTGCCTCTTCTACTTCCCTTCTTGCTAAACATCGGTCTCCCCTACTTCGATATATGTTACAGCAATAATTGAGGTTCTCTTCTTCTTCCTTCTTGTTTGTCTTGGCGCGGCCGCGCGAGTGGTGGGTTGGGTGCTATTCAATGTTGCCTTCTTATATCCTTTGATTTTTCTGTATGAATGGTTGTGTGAGATAGCTATTAATTGTTCTTTTCTTCTTCAATGATTTATGTTCTCTATTCCTAATATCTTGCGCATTGTGTGCTTGTCAGGCTATGATCTTGCCGTCCTATTCTGGCGTCTTCTTGTCTGGTGGATGGCTCTTTGGTATAGCTTATTGTGGGTGCTTTGGGGGTCTAAAACAGGGGAGAAAGAAACAGTAAGGTTTTGCCCAAAAAAAAAAAATTTGCAGAAATAATACATCTTCTTGTTCGATTTTCAGTTGGTATCTCCTTGACTTTTTGTTGGTAATGCTTTCATTTTATTCTTGATTATGATATTGACAAATTGGGTAACTATGGTGATCTTTGGATTTGGTGGTTATATGGAAACTGATTTATAATTGGAATGTGTGAAGATTTGGTGGCTGTAATAGAAAGATGAATATTCCTTCAGCTAGCTAGATTGAGTGCACATAAAGTGCTTGATAAAATGCTTGAAAGATAGTTATGATGAGGATGGTAATTGTTATACTTGGAAGCATGCTGAGTGTTTTATGTAATAAAGTAGTTGGGATGAGTTAATTTCACTTGACAAGTTCACTAATAAATAATCAAGCTTTATTTTGTATGTAAGATTTAGGCGTAGGGCTTGCTATGTAAATTGCATTTGTGCCATCTCTCACTACATAGATGCTGTATGTGAGCGCATTATGAATAGAAAGGAGGATTGGCTTAAACTATTGAATAATTAAGTATCATTTTGGACTTTAAGTTTGTGGTCACTTATCTTGATTTTCACAATTACCTGAATACTTGATGTATATTGCTCAGGTTCATGCCCACTTGAAATGAGATTTTATTTTGTGGATGAATATGTTTTAGATGCATGGAGTTATCGTAAAAGTTAATATCTAAGCATTTTAATTGAAATCTACATTTTGTTTCTTTCATTGATTTGTGTGTGTGTGTGTGTAACGCCTTTCAAAGGAAGTTGAAAACATGGTTTTAAAATGTTTTATGAAATTTATTCATATATTTTATTTGAGCAAATTTTTCAAAAGAAATGATTTATTGTAAGATTGTTAATATTTTTATCAGAGCAACTTGACACAAAGCGCTTGATATTCGTGGGTCTTGGACCTGCGTTTGTTTTCGTGGTTTCAAGCCACACTTGGTTATTTATCCTCGTGGACTGTGTGTCCACGTTTGTTTTTGTGGCCTTTAGCTGTGCTTGGTCATTTACCCTCGTGGATTGTGGGACATGTTTGTTTCGTGGCCTATGCTTGTTTTTGTGGCCTCTGTGCTGCACTTGTTTCGTGGCCTCTGCGTTGCGCTTGTTTTCATGGCCTCTGTGCTATGCTTGTTTTCGAATTATATGTCTTTCACATAGCAGAAATGAACCTACTTCATATGGACCTTAAATCAGATTATCTACTTATTGGATATTCGTATTAGTTGTTATGGTAAATTCAATTTCATCATACTGTTAATTTATTGATTCCTTGCATAGTAAAGTTGCCCAATAAACTTGTAGACATAATATTTATTTCCTTATTTTTATGTGTGTGTATATAACTTGAGAGAAAAGATCTTATATTATAAATTGGTGCCAGATGGTTGATTGGTTGTTTCAAGTATGTTTGGGAAGTTCAGAATTTGAAGATATCTACAGTTGATAATTAATTAAGGTTCATGAACCAATATTATAATGTCATTTTATTTTAATGAAATAGATTTGCAATTATAAATAGAGAATAGTAAATTAAAATTGGCTTACGAGGTGAAGTCACCTTACACTTCGTACCAGTCATGCTTTAGTATTTTGGGGCGTGACACGTTGAGTTGTGCATTATTATTATCGCAGGGTCACCACGAACTTGGATCCTAGCCAATCCTTTCGAACTGTTTGATGACAATGTCTTCCATTTCTTTGTCTCTGTTTTGTTTCCTTTCTCATCTCATCATTCTCACCGCCCAGAAAGATGACTTCATCTCCCTGCTTAACTTCACCAAATTTTTAGGTTCAGATTGCTTCATAGAAAATCGAAACGAGTACGCAGATACAAGTGCCTACAACTTCAACCTCAAAAACCTTCTTTATGATAAACTCGCTTCCGACGCAAACATTGACTATGGCTTCTACAATAAGTCTCAGGGCGAAGCTCCAAACCAAGTTAGCGCAATTGGGCTTTGTAGAGGAGATATCAAGTCAGATGATTGTCGAAATTGCCTCCACAACGCAACTTCGCTTCTCCTAAGGGAATGCCCAAATCAAACGGAAGCCATGGGATACAACGATGGGTGCATGTTACGGTACTCAAACCAGTCAATATTTGGGTCATATCAGAAACCTGACTACTACCTTTCATATTATAATGAAGATAATGTAACAGACATGAACTTCAATAGAACTGTTAATGATTTGCTGCAAAATCTGACAAGAAAAGCTGCAGCTGGTGACTCGCGTCGTAAGTTTGCAGCATCAGCCACTGGTGGCGTTTTTCAAGAACCTATTTATGGTCTTGTTTAGTGCACTCCTGATCTGTCTGAGCGAAGTTGTAAAGAGTGCTTGCAGAAGGCTATCTTGGAAATCAATGGAGTTTGTTGTGTGAACAAGAAAGGTGCAAGGATTGTGAAACTGAGCTGCAGTGTTAGATATGAGAAGTATCCCTTTTATGATCAAGGATTTATTGATTCACTTCAACCAACTTCTTCTACAGGTACCTCTTCAACTTAACAATATTGTTAATTACTTGTTCGACATATTATAAGGTGAGAAGAGTTGGTTAGGATTTCATACCAACTTGTAATATATTGTATTAGTTAGTTTTGACCCTTAACTATTTATATAGTAGTTGTTGTTGTTAGTTCTCAATTGGTTTTGATGATAACGGACAATTGTAAATACAATTGAAGTTTGTCTTTGTAAGTTAAAAAACTTATTGTCTAAGGCAAACTTGAGTTTCAGTTTGGAAACTCGAGTTTTGGTCTGACAGAGAAATGCTCAAATTTATATAAAGAAAGGCAAACTCGAGTTAAGGTTTGAAAACTTGAGTTTTGGTCATATAGAGAGCATTCGAGTTTTTCACAGACAAAGCAAACTCGAGTTTGATTTAGAAAACTCGAGTTTTGACAAGACAGAGAGCAACCAAGTTTTTTCAAAGAAATCAACTCCAGTTTCCATAGGAAACTCGAGTTTAGACTTTACTAAGAGTTCTCTTAGATTTTCAAAGTTTATGAAAACTCGAGTTCTACATAGAAAACTCGAGTTTTCATCATCTGAGAACAATGTTCATGTCTGACCTTGTGAAAATTCTCGTGTTCAAATCAACCAAGTTTTTCAATGTTTTCTCTTAAAAGAGAAAACTCGAGTTTTTTGTTTAAAACTCGAGTTTCGACCTTACAGAGAAGTTTCCAAAGTTTTCAACGAATGAGAAAACTCAAGTTAAGTTTTGGAAACTTGAGTTTTGACCAGGCAGACAGCTCTGCTAAATTTGATCATTTGAAAAGTCGAGTTATGATTCGGAAACTCCAGTTTTGAGATTTTGGACTAAGACATAATTTCTCATTAAAAGTCCAAAACTCGAGTTAGTCACTTATTGACTCGAGTTTTGCACTATTCACTAGTCTTGTCCAAAATGACAAATCGCGATATTTGTCTCTGAAAGGAGAAAACTCGAGTTTGGATTGAAAACTTGAGTTTCGGTATTCTGCTGAATGAACAATGAAGCATGAAAACTCGAGTTTGGATGAACCAACTCGAGTTTCCATTGCGAGATTTGAATTTCAAACAGAATGAATCTGCAAAACCTTTGTGTTTGATCTTTATACTCTATATCATCACTCATTACTATTCTTAACTATGTTTAATCAGTTTGTTAATGAGTTTCAGATGATTTAGACAGGATTAAATGGAGACTTAGCATAAAGCAAAAAGCATGTCAAGACATTTAATGAAAAGTGCGTAAAACTTATATGCTTTTGGACAAACATTCTCCACACGTTTTGGAGAAGTTGATGCTTGCCTTCCACATCCAAAGAAACTGCTCTCCCAACGGATTAATAGTCAGAGAGTCAACTCTGAATTTCTGCAAAACTGGATTAACTAAAGAATAGAGAGAGAAGAAGACCAAAACCTTCATTAATCATCCTCTAATCACTCCAACGGTTATCTGAGGATTTATAACGTTTAATTAATGATCTCTACCTATAAATAGAGATGCATTCAAGTCTTCTTAACAACCAACCTGTGCAAGAACGAAAATTATTGAAGTTTCAACTACTCTTTGAGTTTTTTGTTGTAAAGTATCTTTAATAATTAATACATTTATTCTTCAGTGTTTATCATATCTACTCTTAGAGAGAGTTTTTCTTGATTGTAAGTCATTCTTGTAAGTTATCTCAAGTCAAGGGGGCTTGGAGATTGGGGTTATTGATTACAACTTGTAAGGGGGAGTAAGTTCTAGAGAGAGAATTACTCTTGAGTGCAGAGTGTGTAATCAATCTTGATAGTGAGAAAACCCAGAGAGTCTGGGGACTGGACGTTGGTCAAGTTGTTGGACCGAACCAGTATAAATCCTTGTGTCTTGCTTCTTCTCCTTATACTCTGTTATACCTTCAGTTTCGAATCTTTAAACAGAGCCATCGAAAAGTTTTTTTGAGAATCCCCAATTCACCCCCCTCTTGGTGATTCAAGCTCCACTTTCAGGTGTCTTAGCAAAGTGGTTTAGTGTGAAGGGATATTGATCTCCACCATTTAAAGAGAGAGGATAACTTAGGTCTTTCTCTAAAAAGATGAGTCTCTCTCAAGTGGGAGGGGTTGTTTGCGGCCACTTCTTGTTGTAGTATAAAATTAAAAACAAAACCATCTTTTACTCATAAAATATCAAAATATCACTCATTCAAAGAAATAAGAAAAAAAAAAAAAAAATAGAAAGGAAGGAAAATTGGAGGGCAGCAGACACCCCCTCCCCTCTCAAGTCCCCAAGTGGGGTTAATTTATCACCTTCCAAGAGAGGATGGATTTGTGTTGAACCCAAGTGGGTTACAGTGGTTATATGAGTTTGTTGCTCTCTCAGTAGTACATATGATTCTTCATCTTTCTTCTTATTATTTTGCTCTAATCACTATAGTCGACGTCACATGTGTTCTGAGTGATGATTGATCATGTGTAATCTAAGAACCCTGACTATGTTCATCTTTTGCAGGAAGAAACAGCAGCAGCAAGTCAAGAATTGTCATAACTGTCCTTGCTGTTCTGGCTGTTGCATTTGTCATAGTACTCTCCTCCATATGCGCTTATTCTCGAATTAAGAAACCAAGAAAAACATTTGAAAGTAGGTCAAGGCAATGTTTTCGTTGTCATTATATAAGATCACACTATTGCCATTATGAAAGGCTTTGGAAATAACTTGGTATCTGAAAGTAGGCTTTAAATAACCTGAAAAACTAACTTGATTTGTCTCCTCCACCACAGTTGAACTTGAAGATAATCAAGATGATATCACGCCAATTGAGTCATTGCAATTCGACTTTTATACCATTAGACTTGCGACAGATAACTTTTCTGTTGAAAATAAGCTTGGACAAGGAGGATTTGGACCTGTATATAAGGTACACAAACAATTTTTTTTTTTAATACTCCTCTAGTCCTATTTATAGAGCAGGGAGATGAAAATTATTTTCTCCAAAGAACCTCATTTATATTTCCATTTATTATTGTATTGACTTTGTTTTCATGGGTATAATGCATATTAAGTAGGGTACAATTTAAAAATTGTTGAATTTTATGGCTGGTAATGAAGTTTATAAGGTTTTTCTTGGTTTGTGAAGTGCCTTATAAAAAGAATTAAAAGTATACTACTTTGGTCATCTTTATAAGTCCAAATTACGTAATTCCTACATCCTATGGATAGTTAGTTAACTCAATAAATATGGATCAATTTCTATATTTTTTTCCAATTTTTCCCTCATTTATGAAAGACAATTTTCACCTCTTTATTCTCTCTCTACCTTTAAAATTTATTCTCAATTCTCTATTTGTTACTTAATAGGGATAAAATGGTGACACCCTCATTATTTATTGCTCTAAAAATGTCCTTATAATAAAGACCAAATTTTTTTCTCAAGTTAGACTTATAATAGTTTCAGGGTGGTATATATAATTATAACAAAACAACCATGTTGTCACAATGACTATGAGGTTTATGTATAGCTATATCAAAGAATTAAATGCACGTCCCAGCTTTAACAAATGTAGGGTAGGCTGTCCACTGGAAGAGAAATTGCCGTCAAAAGGCTGTCCACGGAATCTGAGCAAGGAGATTCAGAATTTAAGAATGAAGTGTTGTTGGTGGCCAAGCTTCAGCACCGTAGTTTAGTGAAATTACTTGGTTTCTGTAATAAAAGTCTTGATTGCTTGCTATTTGGTAAGTATTTAGTTCTACTTTAGATTAAAATGAATTATGTTCATCTTACTCGTTTTGGATGAAATGTTAACGCATATTTTTAGTTAGTTTTAAATGAATGATACTCCAAATGAGCTTGAATTTATTGTAGATCCAAACCGACGAGCTCATTTGAATTGGGAAATGCGATACAAAATCATAGGAGGCATTGCTTGTGGCCTTCTTTACTTTCATGAGGATTCAAGACTACGTATCATTCATTATGATCTCAAAACAAGTAATATTCTTTTAGATGAAGAGATGAATCCTAAAATATCTGATTTTGGTATGGTAAAACTGTTCTCCATTAATCATACTCAAAGCAATACTAGTAGAATTGTTGGAACCTAGTAAGTATATTATTGACCTTAAATTTACTAATTATATGAGACTTGGTGATATCTATATTTGGGATTAACCTTGTTCATATTAACATGTAGTGGATATATGGCACCAAAATATGTAATGCATGGAGAAATCAGATGTTTTTAGTTTTGGTGTATTAATTTTAGAGATTGTAAGTGGAAAGAGAAACAGCACCATCTGACAACCTCCAATATAATAGATTCATTATTAAGTGAGGGGTCAAGAAAGGAAATGACAAGATGCATCCACATTGGCTTACTCTGCGTTCAAGAAAATATTGGAGACAGGCCGACCATGGCTAATGTTGCACTTATGCTCAGCAGCCACTCACTCTCTCTCTCGTTACCTTCACAACCTCCATTTTTAATGAATTACAGAAATTTACCAAAGATGCATTCTGGGGAAGGTAGTTCAGGAGTTACAAGATCCAGCGAACGAGACACTACTACTAGCTCTATTCAAGCTCCAGAAAATGTCGCCTCTGTTACCTCTGAGCTGCATTCTCGCTAGATAGATGTTGCTCTTGAAGGTGATCTTCAAATGTTTGATTGCGCAAGTTCTATATATATTTACTACAAAGGAAATAGAGTTTCTCTCAACTTTTTCATAGTTATGCTCCATCCCTTTGATTTGAGGTTTACTAGTTAAATCCCCTTGTCCATCTTCGTTTTATGTTGTAATTTGGAATTAAGTTGGGTTTAATCCTTTTGTATTGTTCTTTGTTGGCCCTAAATAACTCATCAGTGATTGAGTCGCCATTATCTCACACTCATGGAGATTTCACTCGCATCAGAACAAGAATGAGTACCTTCTCTTGAAGATGTAGGTTTTGGTAAATCAGGAACAAGTAAAATACACTTCTGAAGAACACAAATTGAACAAGTCATATTTGCAAACGTGGAACTCGTCATGAACAAGTGTAACAAGTAAATGAAAAACACAAATTAATTTTTGATCTTATCAAAAAAAAAAATTAAATTTTGATGGATAGTGCCCGAACTTCAATGGCCATCAGTTGTGGGCCGCTTTGGCCAGATGGCTGCTTGTGACCAGTTGTGTTTTGAGGGGCTTTAATATCATCCTTGCTCTCCTAAATATGAGGACGAAGTTATATCAAAAAAAAATAAATACGAGGACGAAGAGTTGAGTCATCTCCGACGTCCTCTTCAACATTAAGAATGCAGCAACACTATCATGTTTGAGAGCTGAGTAACCAGAGGTGAGACGTGACTCGGATCTTCATCTTCTTATAGAGTGATTGGTTGAAAGAGAGGGGAGCGACAAGCAGTCATGAGACCGACCAGCAAAGTCAACGCTGGCAAGCTAAACTAGGAGAGATATCGAGGAGCACCCTTCTAAGCTTTAGAGCTGTGAGTGGACGAGTGAAGTGAAGGTGAGCTAAGGGAGTGAGAGACACGACAGAGAAGCTGAAAGCAGTGAAAGGGTTATTTTAATATTTTATCATCACAAAGTAATTTCATTTTAACCCGTAGACTGCAATAAAGTTTCATGTTCTTTTTTTCAGAGGCCAACTGAAATAAATTCACTATAGTGATCCATTTTTCCAAAAAATTATGACTTAGACATGAGCTTGGTCTTTGTAGTTTGTGTTGGGCCAACTAATGCAAGTAGATATTTTAGACTTTTTAATAAAATTGGTAAGCGGCTTGTGTCACTTAAGTAAAATCTCGAGCTCGAGTCTTGTGAATGCAGAAAAGTCCTATTGGAAAACTCTCTCACCATAATCAGGTGTATGACGCGGGTCGGATCCTGATTAGTCTAGGTGAAGCCATGGATACCGGGCAAAAAAAAAAAAAAACTAATTAAATGGCATCTTAGCACAGATTTAGCTGTCTGTACTTCAAAGTCAGAAGTCAAGTCGTTGAAGGCATCAAGAGGTAGGTTGAAGTCGTCGAAGCCGCCCATGTGAACTCAACTTTAAGGAATTATTCATTTGCATTGGGATTTGGGACAACACGTTTTATAGTTAAGGACCAGATACATATCATCCCTCGTCACATTACGCATGAAAACAAAAACATCATAACAGTGTTCTAATCAGAGGCGGATCTAGGTGTATGAGAAGGGATCTGGCTTATTTTCATATCCGCTGCAGCTAAGCGGCGCCGTTTTGACTTAAAAAATTTGAAGCTGCACTCTCTCTGTTTTTTTTTTTTGAAAAAATATTTAAGGGTACTGACTGATACTAAAAAGATACTTAGGATACTGAGCAATATTAAAAAGATATTTCAGGATACTGAAAAAATACTTTATGATTTAAAAAAATTATTTTAGGATTGTGAAAAAATATTTTTAAGTATATTTTTAGTATCAGTCAGTACCCTAAAATATTTTTTTAAGATCATGAAGTATTTTTTCAGTACCAGTCAGTATCCTGAAGCATCCTTTTAGTACCAGTCACTACTCTTAAATATTTTTTCAAGATCCTAAAATAATTTTTTAAGATCATGAAATATTATTTTCAGTACCAGTCAGTACCTTGAAATATTTTTTTAAGATCCTAAAATAATTTTTCAAGATCATGAAATATTTTTTCAGTATCGTTCCGTATTTTAAAGTATCTTTTTAGTACCAGTCAGTACCCTTAAATATTTTTTTTTTTAAAAGAGAGAGTGCAGCTTCAAGTTTTTTAAGTGAAAACGATGCCACTTAGTTGTAGCGGATGAGAGCGGATATGAAGATAAAAGGACGCAAGCCAGATCTATGAGAAAGGGGGCACTTGTCTCTTTCAAATATATATATATTTTTTTTGTTAAAGATGTATTTGATAGCATTGATAATAAGGCAATTATGATGGAATTTCAAAAAATAAGGCATAGAAGGATAACATTGTAATTATTTTTATTGTAATATACTTTTGTTGTTAAAATATATGTACTTGAACTTATTAAGTGCTCACCCTTCATTGTAATTTATATAGTTGTATTTCTAACAACACTTAGTCTTGTTTTTCTAAATGATAGGTTTGTAAAATAACTTCCTCTCTTATTACATCATCAGTATTCATTTGATTTTATGAATATTTTCACTACAAAAAAAAAAAAAACGGATTTTGCGACGGACAAAATCCGTCGCAAAAATAGGTTTTTCCGTCGCAAAAAATCTTGTCGCAATCGCGACGGATTTTTTTTTTTCCGTCGCAAAATTGCGACAGATTTCAATATCCGTCACAAAATTTTTTCCAAATTTTTTTTTTTTAGAATTAAATTTTTTTAAAATTAGAACTAAATGTGTTCCATAAAAAAAAAAAAAAAAATATATATATATATTGTTCCGAAGTATCAAGCATAATGAGTTTTACATAGAGTGAAAACAAAATATAAATAATATTGTCCCGAATAACATGTACTAGAAAGTAGTCTAAAGAGTGTAGCATCATCATCACCACCATCAACGTTGTCACCATCACCAGAAGTCGGCCCCTTGTTTTTCATTAGGGACATAAGTTGAAGCTGCATCTGCCTTACCATCTCGTGTGTCTCATGCAGCTCCTCTGTCTGCCCTTGCATCCGCCCGACCATCTCGCGTGTCTCATGCAGCCTCCTCCTCGCTGCGCCTGGACCAACGCCTTCATCTTCTTCATCTCATCTGCAAAAAAAAAGGAACTACGTTTATTTTTTGTACTTTATTCAAATAGAATAGGGAATGAAAATGTAACAATCAATATCAAATGTATTACGTTTACTGCGAAACACCTTCATGGTCGGATGAGGAGCGCTTCGTTTGCTTAAATCGGTGGGCAGAGGCACCGTACCGAAGATTCTACCTTTGTTGTTCATTCCACCTGCAGCTGAATGAATAGACTCTCGTTATCAGACTGAGAGGATGTGGGGTCGCTCGCAGTCTGCGAGTCTCTCTCCTCCGTCAGCCTCTTATAATTGTCCTAGAAGCAAAAAAATACATCACAGATAAGCCATGTGAAATGAAATAAATATATGTTGATGTCTGAAACAAAGAATGCAATATAATATCTCACCGCTACTTGCTGCGCCTTGGCGTTAATCCAACGCGGCTCACTCCCTTCAAAAATAACGTGTACTCACAATTTTTCGTTTATGCTCACTCGGTGAAATGCAGCACAAACATAGGAAGGTCCTTCCATTTTGGCCCTATTTTGCTTATTTTTCTGACTTTTATTTTGAAATTTCTCATCGGACGCCCAATGTTGAAGTAATTGGTCAGCAACCTCAGGTTGAATCCAATCTTTCCGGCCTCTACCTCTTCTCAATTTAAAGAACCTCTCATTCAACCCTTTTCCAGCTCTGTAGTTATAAGCTGATTTAAGGTCTTCATGATGTTTAGGCAACGTATTAAACTTACGCTGAAAATCAATGACAAACAATCAGTGGTGCAAATTTGAATAAGAAATTAATAACCATAAATTAAAACACATAACTTACCAAGAACTCATTGAACCAAGCATCCCGATTATCCTGAGGAATCTCTGTCCAAGAGCCGTAAAGCAGATTGAAGTTACGAAATATTAGGTTTGAGATGATACTATTTGCCTCATTATTTGGTAGAAATCGAACACGAGAGGATATGATGGAAATATTAGCATAGAAACTAAAGGTAGAAAATCATAACATTATTATTGCGAACTTTACATGACTTACTCGGTGGTGCCAACAGGACAAATCCAAATCTTTCCATTTGCGGGATCTACCGATCCCAGTTGGTTCCTCTAAAGAACTACCTCCTTCCCCGACATGGCTTTGAGGCGATGCATTGTGCTGAAGGAAGGAATGTCAACTACTGAAGATGCTTGTACATAGATGGTTTTAGAAAACGAAACATATGTAAATCAATTAGAAATGGTAAAGTAAACCTTCTCTGCTCCTTGCTGTGGACTATGGGAAGTTCCTGGCCCACCTCTACCACCCATGAATGAGTCGGTAGTAGACGGCGACGATGACATATAAAGAGACGGTGACGATGACATATAAACCGACGGTGAAGATGACATCTCAAATAGCGGAACCTCTGGGGAAGCGCTAAGCCCTCTGCCTACAGAGGCACCAGATGACGTCCCCCTACCCCCTCTGATAGGACGGGGTTGGGCTCGACCACTACTACGTCCACTACCGGAACGTCCTCCTTGATGCTCCATCTCTGAACACTTATAAACATTATGTCAAAAAAAAAAAAATAAATAAAAAATAAATAAATATATATATATATATATATATATATATATATATATATATATATATATATAAAGATATTTACTAAATATGACAAGAGCGAAGTATATGACGGAGTATGAAGTATAATTAGATCGTCATAAAAAGAACTAACACACATCAACCGGACGATTCTTGTTCTTCATCATCTGCTTGCATGCCTTCCTCTGGAGTCTCATAATCGTCGAATTCAGATTCACTATCAGAGTAAATCATTTCCTCCTCATCGTCTGATTCTTCATCGTCAATTTGGATAGGAATCAACTCTAACTCCGCAGCCGAATTAAACAGATTGCTTGGTACATCGTCGTCGGCAATGTTTAGGGGAAGTACATGTTCCACATCAGCCTGGAACGGTTCAGGAATACCGTCATTTGTTTCTGACTCTTTCGTGTTTGGTATAATATGCCGTGCTTTGGTTTTGATAACTCCCCTCCACCCTTGACGGGATGTGGGGTATAAGGTATTGTAAACTTGTTCCGCCTGTTGAGCAAGGATGAATGGGTCATAACCAACCGTATATCTTCTTGTCCAGTGGATCTCAACATTACCATATTTGTCCACTTTTGTCCCACGCGGACTGTTATCAAACCACTCACACTTAAACAGAGTCACCACCTTGTCCCACTGGTAATGCAACTGAATTATCTCGATTAACTTCCCGTAGTAGGCTCCCTCGACCCCGTCAACTTGGTCACCTCTACAACATACACCGTAATTGCAACATAGTGTATTTGCGTTCGCTTGAACAGTTGAAAACCGATACTCATTGATTACGTATTTGTTGCACCGGGTAACAATTATTGCAGCTCCATAAGATAAACTCCACGCAACTTCATTGTTATCTGATGGATTTTGCACGAAGTAGGATCGAAACCATTGAGGAAACTTAGAGTTCGTGATTTGCTCAACTTCGGAATCCGACATCGAAGGATTTGTCGATCGAACCCAGTTAGAGAAGTAACTGTAACAAAAAGATGAAGTTAATACTGTAATATTTCCCTAAACAGTAAAAAGAAAAGAAATCTTACTTTAAGTACTGGGCGGCCTCTTCACAATTGTTTAGAATGTACCACTCCGCTACTTGCTTATCTCTTCCTTCTAGAGTTGACCTCCAACGTTTTCCCACTACTCGGCCTGGAAAATTAAATATTGAATTTTGATTGCAAGTATCTCCGCCATCATCGTTGTGAGGTACCCCTCTCCATCTTGATATCATTTCAGGGGGATAATAGTATGACACAAACTTAGTGGCCTCTCCGACTAGAAACGCTTCAGCGATAGATCCTTCGACGTACCTTGGATTTTTGATCTTGTTCTTAAGTGTGCATAAAAACCTACAATGGACAATGTAAGGGGAATTTATAAACTAAAGCACCATGTCTTTCAATTAACAACCGCACGAAAGAAATATATATATTACCTCTCAAACGGATACATCCACCTATATTGTTGCGGACCACCTACCTTTGCTTCGTAGGCCAAGTGAACAGGAAAATGTTCTATTGAGTCAAACATGCTAGGAGGAAACACCATCTCTAACTTGCATAGTGTTATTGGTATGCTCACCTCTAAGTGACGTAACTTTTCAACATTAAGTTCAGAAGCACAAGTTTCTCTAAAGAACATGGATAATTCCGTCAGAATAGACCATATATGCTTCGGAAGTGCTTTGGAGGCCCATGGCAACAATCTCTGGAAAAAAACATGGCAATCGTGACTCTTCATCCCGAATAACTTCATCTCGTGCAGATCAACACATCTTCTCAAGTTTGACGCATAACCGTCCGGGAGTTTCAGATCTGTAACCCATTGCAAGAATTCCAAATTCTGTTGTTTGTTGAATGTGTACGGTGCTCTAGGTTTGGACATCCGTCCCGTGGCATTCTCCACCAAATGCAAATCAGGCCTTCTGCAAATCATTTCTATGTCTCGTCTTGCGTTTACTGTATCCTTCGTCTTGCCCTTGGTGTCCATCACGGTGTACAGAATATTGCAAAACACATTCCTCTCAATATGCATGACATCGAGGTTGTGTCTTAACAATTGATCTTTCCAATATGGTAGTTCCCAAAAGATGCTGCGTTTGTTCCAATGATGATCAACGCCGTATCCCTCAGGTTCGCTTGAACCAGTCCCTTCTTCGACACTTTGAATGTACTTCACCCTGTCCCATATTTCTTGGCCACTTAAACGACGAGGTTGATCTGCTCGTTCGACCACATTCCGCATGAAGTCTTTTTTATTTCTCCTCCACTGATGCTCTGGGGGAAGGAATCGCCGGTGCCTGTCAAACCAACTGACCTTGCGACTGTGTTCTAAGCTAAAACCCATGTTCTGTTCAAGACATACCGGGCATGCAAGCTTCCCCGACGTTTGCCAGCCACTCAACATCCCATATGCAGGGAAATCATTTATCGTCCACATTAAGGCAGACCGCATGGTGAAATTCTGACTCAATGATACATCATACGTAAGAATGCCTTCAGTCCACAACATCTTCAACTCATCTATCAGAGGCCTGAGGTACACATCTATCTTCTTTTTTGGGTTGGATGGCCCAGGGATTAACGCGTTCAGAAACAAAAACTCTCTTCTCATGCACATAGAAGGTGGGAGGTTGTACGGAGTCACAATGACAGGCCAACAGGAATAAGTCCTGCCCGTATTGTTGAAAGGAGCGAACCCATCCGAGCATAGACCAAGACGGACATTACGGGGATCCATAGCAAAGAACGGATTTGCCTCGTCAAATTTACGCCAAGCTTCGGCATCGGATGGAAGCGTCACAAATTTTTCATCCCTACGATGCTCCCGGTGCCACCTCATATGCGCAGCTGTTTGTTCTGATGCATACAATCTCTGAAGTCTGGGCACGAGAGGAAAGTACCACATCTTGCTTAATACTTGACGTGTCGTTTTCCTTCCATTCCTCACAACTTTGTATCTGTCATGTCCACAGAATTTGCAATTGGTCATCTCAGCATCATCCTTGTAATACAACATACATCTTCTGGGACAGCAATGGATTTTTTCACATCCAAGACCAAGCTCTTTCACCTTTTTCTTTGCTTGGTAAAAATCCTTCGGCAAATTACTGTCTTTGGGAACAAGCTTACTCATGATCTGCATCATTTCGTTGTAATTCCTCTCACTCATATGGTGATCAGTCTTCAAGCTTAGTGTTGCCAGGGTAGCCGATAGCGATGAATATTCACTCTGTTCAAAGTGTTCGCAACCTTCCCATAACGGATGTTGTGCTTCTTGAAGCATTTTATAGAACCTAGCGGCTTCCGGATGAGGATCATCTCCCATGTATTGTGGTTGAGTATGTGTATCGTTCTCCTCTCCCATGTATGACGGTTCAACATGAGTAGCGGGATCAAAATATTGGCAGATCGACGGTCCCGCGGCATCCATAACCAACTGCTCATATTGATTAAGGTTGTCTCGATGACTACTGTCCCCATAATAACCACTCGGTGTCTGTCGGACTTCGCCATGACATTCCCAACATTCATAATCCTTCATGAATCCCTTTTTACACAAATGGATTTTCACCGTGCTATGATCTTTAAATCTTAAACACCTACATTTGACACACGGACAACTGATCGCCCTACTTGAATTAGTTGAATGTGCCAAAGCAAATTCGATGAACTCTTTCAAACCCGCCAAGAATTGTTGAGTTAGTTTTCTTTTATCAGTTAGACGATTGTACATCCAACTTCTATCATGATTGCCTTCCATATTTCCTAGCTAGTTCAGTTACCAACATAATTAACATGTAATTCGATGCCAGAAATCTATAATATTTAAGACTTAATCAAGGTTATATAATCTGCAACAAATTTGTTTTTTTCAAATAAAACATGTTTTAAAAAAAAACATAATAGTAATTTTTATAAGACATTAACTCAACCAATTAATTTAACTAATTTTTATAAAACATATAAATTTCATTATTCCTTAAACTCACAACTTCTTTCTATTTTTAATTAATTAATTAATTCTCTTATCCCTAAATATCACTTTATAATTTGATTTGTCAAGTTATCACTCTTTATTGTATAACTAGTTAAGTATAATTTTTTATATTACCAAATTTCAATGAGACAATTTTTGTTAAAAAATTTTTAACATTCATTATTTACAGATTAAATGAACTAGTTAATATCATTAATTTTTCTAAAATTTAAAAATTTCATAAATCCTTTGAGTCACACCTCCCTCCAACTTATATTAAGTAATTAATTCTCGTATCTCTAAGCATCATTTCTTAACATTTCATTTTTATCATTTCAACATAATCCTATTTTTCAACATAATTCTATTTTTCAATATACACAATTTTTCAACTATACAAAAAAGACTATAAACAAATAATGCAGCATTAATATTCTCACAAATGGTCACAAATCCGTAATGAAGAACCAATAACTAATAATTTAATCAACATTCAAGAAATAAAAAAATATTATCACACACCATCATTTTATCATAAATACATCTAATACTCAAATCTATCTATATATACTGTAGTAAAAAAAAAAAGGGAAGAGGAGAGGTAACTTACATGGAATAGAAGTGCCTAAGGAGAGGAGAAGGAGATGACTTGAAAAACTGATCGGTCGAAATGGAAGGGAATGACGCCGGAAAGTGATTGGCCGGAGGAGAGGGGATGACGCCGGAAAGTTTTTGACCGGAGCACCAAGAGTCGACTGGAGAAGAAGAGAGAAACGGATGCCAGCTCAAAGAGAAAATGGAGAATGAAAGTTCGGGGGAGGGGGGGAGATAAGACGCGATTTGCGACGGAACAGGGGGTTCCGTCGCAAATGTCGGCAGAGTTGCCGACATTTTGCGACGGACGGGGTGTCCGTCGCAAAATGACTTCCGACATTTACGACGGACGGCCCGTCCGCCGCAAAATGGCGGCCTGAAAGGGCGCCATTTTGCGACGGACTGGGTGTCCGTCGCAAAAATTGCGACGGACGGCCCCTGTCTGTCGCAAAATGTCGGCAACTCTGCCGGCATTTGCGACGGACAGGCAGTCCGTCGCAATTTTTTGCGACGAAAATATATTTTCCGTCGCAAATTTTTTTGCCCGTCGCAAATTTTCGGAAATTTGCGACGGATTTTTTTCCGTCACAATTTACGATTTTTCTAGTAGTCTTTTTTTATATTTTTTTTCTTTGTTTATATTCTTTTGTTTTATAATGCATTTAAAATTTTTCTTTAAAAAAAATCGGGGGCCCCGAATCCCCCCACTTATTGTGCAAACACAAATTAAAAATCCTAGCTCCATCACTGGTGTCCCTATTATTTTTCTAGATCAGCCACTGGTTCTAATGATTGCTAATATTAGTCATGGTTAAGTGTTACAAATGTTAGTAACTGTGGTTAAAATATTGTCAATGTATATAATAAAAATGTTATTAAAAGCAGCACTATTTATAAGTCATGAATAATACTCCCTCCGGTTCTAATTATAGGACATATTTAACCGATTTTTGGGAGATTAAAGAAAGAAGTTAAATTAGTTAATTTTACCCATTTTTCTAAAATGCCCTTATATAAATTTAAAATGATATAAGTAAAAATGAATCAAAAGCTCCTGCTACATACCTTTCCGACCTAAAATTTTCTTTTACACACGTTATCTAATTGAAATAATGGTCTTGCTATATAATATATGTGTGTATATACGTATACATATAGATATATATACATACATACATACATATATATATGTGCGCGCGCGCGCGCGTGCGTGTGTGTACACATATATATCTACATACATATATATCCGCACACACACACATATATAAAAAAATACACACACACTTACACACATATATATATGTGTGTATGTATCTATATATATTTGTGTGTAGACATGCACATATATACATACATAAACACACACACACATATATAAAAAAGTTTCACTTGCTATAAGAATCTACGTATCTACATAGATATACTCAGAAAAAATCAAACACATTTGAGAGAATAAAAATGGGGCATTTTAGGAAGAAATTGACAAAAATTATAATGTTGTTCTATAATTAGGATCAAAACCAACTTCTAAATGTTGTCCTATTATCATGTTTCATGTTTTACTTCTTTTTTATTCACTTAACAAATATAATACAAAAACTTGATATATAACTCTGCAAAGTCTTAGGAAATTGAGTCCATATCAAGTTGACAAAAGACGGAACACCGTTTATTTATTTTCCTTATTGATTGTCCTAGTTACTGATAAAATGTGATTTTATCAAAAAATAAAAAAAGAAAGAAAAAAAATGCAATTAGGAGATTATTATCTTAACTTATGTGTGAGAGATTATTATCTTAACTTATGTGTGAGAGATTATTATCTTATACTCCCTCCGATCCTAATTATAGGAATACTTTTGTAATGCAAATTGCACTACAAAAATGTTCCTATAATTAGGACTGGAGATAATACTATTCATGCAATTTCATCCAAGTACATACGCTGAGTTATATTATTCATGACTAGTTCCGCTTTTAATAAAAATTTTATTATATACATTGACAATATCTTAACCACAGTTACCGACATTTGTAATACAACCATGACTAATACCATCTCTTTGGTCTTTATTATAAGACACTTATTAACAATTCTCACAAAATAAAAATAGTTAAAGTCATTAAATTTGTCTTAAAATTTAAGTAAATTTTAATATTATCTATACTAATTATACTAAACTCTAATATAATATTAATTATTACTTTCACTCATTACTCTTATTAATTATGGGTATACATAAAAAAAATATTCAATGTTCTTTAGAAACAAATACGTGCCTTATAAAAAGTACCAAATATAATTATTAGTTAGTGTCTTATAATAAAGATTGGAAGAAGTATTAGCCGTCAAAACCCTGTTATGATGTTTTTGTTTTCTTGTTGAATGGTGTGACGAGGGATCATATATGTATCTGGTCATGTGGTCCCAAATCGCAATGCAAATGAATACTCCTTAAAGTAGAGTTCACATGGGTGGCTTGGACGACTTCAGCCTCCCTCTTGAGTCTTGACGTCTTCAACGACTTGACTTCTGACTTTAAAGTAGAGACAGCTAAATCTGTCCTAAGATACTATTTACGGGAAAATCTATATGGGCCCAATTTAGAAACAAAAACCTAAAAAAAGGCCCTAACATTCTTCAAATCTCAGAAAAGGTCCAAGAGCTCTTTTTGACATCTGAATATTAAGTAAAATGACAAAAATACCCTCAGTTTTAGTATCACTTTCCACTTTCCTCTCTCCTCTGTATCAATATTCTCTCTCTTCTCTTGTTCTGTTTTCCGGCAATGGAGGAGAAATGCAATACCCTAAAATCTGACTTAGGATAAATATCATAAATTAGAAAAATATACCTATTGAAAATAGGTGAAAATGAGGTCTCAAATATGGGAACGAATTTATCATAATTCTCTAGGGCAATTTCTATTGAAATTAGAGGAATTAAAGTGCTAAAATGCCCTAAATGAACTAAGATCCATAAAAATACTGTGATAAATCCTAAGAGGCAATAAAATAATTATTAAAAATAGGAAACTATGTTATCTCTAATTTAGATAATTTTTGGGATTATTTGCCTTGGAAAATAATGAGACAAAAATCAAAAAGTATTGTGGGGCCATAATTGACCCCATGATTTTAATATTTTATGTAAGGCATAAAATACCAATGTAAGTCCAATAGTTGTGAGATAATGATTAATTCTAAATAAGAAAATTGGCAACAATTAGTGAGGAATTAGTTAAATAATTATTGGCTAATTATTTAAGCTCAAACCAGGGAATATTCAAGGTAAATTATGAGAAACCCTTTAATTAAATATTAATTGATAAAATTAGCATAAAATATATTTTCTAATTATTGGGAAAAGATTAAGAAAAATAAATGAGATTAAGGGTTTGAAAATCCCTAATCCTAAAAGTTACTAATCTTGTGATTAAGAGCACTAATTAAACTTATTAATTTAATTAGGTAAATTAAATAATTACTAAGGGTGAAGATGTAATCTTGAAAAGTAAAATCAAAGGCCTAAAATTATTCTAGCAATTTTAAAAACCTAAATCCATGTAATTAGAAATAGACCAATAGGAAAATTTGATGGATTATACAATATAATTAAAATATATATAATATTAATTAAATAATAAAATAAAAAAAGGAAATAAATAAATAAATAAAAAGACCAGGTATGTTGACCGAAATTTTGAGCATGAAGGGATAAGAATTGAACACAAAAATATCATGATATTATAAAATATTATATTAATATAAATTGTGATATTTTGTGAAAAAACAAATAGGATAAATGACCACCGATAGAGATTAAATCCTATCTAGAAAACCATGAACTAAGGTTCTAAAGTCAGAGTATATTATAGACCAGTGAATTTTTATCTCGGAGTGGGCTGTCTCCGAAGTCATTTCCGTAACCGGCGGAATGCTTATGTAATAAGACGAAAAATAAATAAGGCAGATAGTAGAAATGAAAACCTATAGAAAATAAATCATAACTCAATATCTGGGGAGGTATTAATTTCGAAAATCATGTTGGAGTTAGAGATATGGCAAAATTTTGGAAGATTAGGGTCAAAGTAGCGAAGCTCTAGCGAAATTTCGCCGATTAGTCAACTAGGGGCAAAATGGTTATTTGTACCTAAAATGCCTGTTATGATGTTGATCACTGATAAATGTGATAATATCCTTATAGGATATCTGTGATCACCTACCGCTGTCAAACCGCTGTCTGACGTGCTCTTTTCCGTTTTCCGTCAAAAGTACAGTTTTCTGTCAAACGTACCAGAATACCGTCAACGAAGGTACGTTCGCGTACTGTAACACTAACTCTGTGATGCTCATATACATATATGTGATAGATACATTCACAGATAGAGGCTCTGTTTAGGGTCACCGATTCGGATAGAGGCTCTGTTTAGGGTCACCGATTATACATACAGTTTCACACGGGTTATAGACATAGTAATATCTTCCGTTTGAGTTTTCCTAGCGCTGAGGACACGACCGTACATCGTGGCACTGGTATATGTGCAGACACTTTATGGGACTTTACATATTGCTCTTTGCTTATGTACTGTCATTATATTGATCATGCATCTGCTTTATGCTTTTGTACCGATATCTTCTTTGGTATGTCATGGATATCTGTCATCCATATACTGTTTTATTTGAGCATAAGGTTAACCGTTACCTGAGATCCAATGGGGTAAATTGGATCTCAGCTGTAGCTTCAGGGTCGAAAGGACCAAGGATTGGAGATAGGGGCAAGCTGCACGAGTAGGCTCTCAGACGGAGATTTCTCTTTATCGTTTTCCGTATTTACTTTCGAGAACAATAGGATGACTGTATCAATACTATGTTACACTATGGTTAATGTTTTGTTATGGATCAGTTACTCTTTCACTCCAATGCTCTACTCTGATTTAAAAAAAAAAAAATCCGCTTTAAAAATGGGATGTTACAAGAAATCTATTTTCCGGCGAAGGAGGAAGAAGTATAAGAGTTAAAGGAACAAATATCTCTGCTTATTCTTCCATCCAACATCCAAGGGGGCTGTTTCATTTTGAATCACCATGCTACTTCGTTTTTAATCACTGTAAGGTTCGGTTAGTAAAATCTTGCTCTGTTTTTGGGCATGGAAATAGAGGGAAAGGTCTGCATTTGAGTGGGAATGGTTGAAAATGATCAAGGAATGAAGGCTGAAAAAATGCTGAAATTTGATAGTTGTTAATACCTACATTTTTAGTTGTTAATACCTTCAGTTTTAGTTGTTAATATGACTGTTTAACCTGTTAATACGAGATGAAAGTGAAAATGCTGTAGGGTAGGTTGCTTTGTTTTTTGGGCATAGAAATAGAGGGAGGTTTGTTTGTTAGTGGGAATGATTGAATGTGAAAACGCTGATATGAGATAGTTGTTAATACCTACAATTTTAGTTGTAAATACCTTCAATTTTAGTTGTTATTATGATTGTTAAAGTTGTTAATACTAACTTTATATTGGAGATCATAATTAAAGATGGCTACTACTTCAAGGAAGAACCTATTATGTTTCTTCCATGTAGGGGGTAACTTTGTACATGGGGGAGGACAAGAAAGTGATTATGTTAGTGAAATGGTAAGAACAAGATGCATCAAGGAAGGAACCACATATGAGGAGTTGCAAAGAATAATATCATGTTAAAGGGGGCTGATGTCGCTGTTATTTTTGCTGATGTAGTTGTTATTTTTTTGCTGATATTAATGTTAGAGGGGTCTGATTTAGTTGTTATTTTTTGCCGATATTATTGTCAAAAGGGGTTGATGTTTTTGTTAATGGGGGCTGATATGGTTGTTAATGGGGGCGCTGATATGGTGGCGTAGTGCTAGAGTGAAGTAGTCGTCAAAGGGAAAAAGAAAATGATGGAGGAGGGAGGGACTGACTGATGCTCGAATTAAGGTCTAAGGATTCTCGTTCAGAACAACGTTGTACAGACTTCTCCCCACAGGTCGCCGGGGTTGTTTGCCGGAGGAGGAGGAAGAAGAAGGCGGTGTTCTGGTAGGGACAAGGACGGGAGAGGCGGATCGAGCATGAATGGCGCGGGGCATAATGAGAGCGAGGATGAGAGCAGGGAGGATGTCGAGAACACTGAAGGAAGACTTGGAAGAAGATATGGAGTGTGGGTCTCTCTTTGCAGAATGGCTTTTTGGTCATTTAACTTAACATTCACATGTCAAAAAGGGTCCTGGGGCCTTTTCTGGCATTTGAACAATGTTTGGGTCTTTTTTGAGATTTTTTTCTTAAATGGGCCCTCATATGAATTTTCCCACTATTTAATTAGTTAGTTTTGATGAAAAAATCTAAAAGATCTACTTGCGTTAATTGGCCCAAAACAAATTACAAAGACCAAGCTCATGTCTAAGTCATAAATTTTTGGAAAAATGGATCACCTAAGTGAATATATTTTAGTTGTCCTCTAAAAAAATATGAAACTTTATGGCAAAATTGAAATTAATTTATATTATAATAAAAGATTAAAATGACCTTTCATTGGTTCCATCTTGTCTCTGTCATGTCTTTCTCTCCCTCAGCTTACCTCCACTTTACTCGTCTAGTCACAGCTCTGAAGCTTAGAACAGCCCTCCTCGATATCTCTCCTAGTTTAGCTTGCTAGTGTTGACTTCGTTGGTCGGTCTCATGGCTGCTTGTCGCTCTCCTCTCTCTCAACCAATCGCCTTGTGAGAAGATGAAGGTCTGAGTCGTGTCTCACCTCTAGCTCCTCAGCTCTCAAACATGATAGTGTTGTTGCATTCTTAGTGTTGAAGACGACGCCGGAGATAACTCAACTCTTCATTCTCATATTTAGGAGAGAATAAATTATATTGAAGCCCCTCAAAAAGCAACTGGTCACTGGTAGCCATCTGGCTAGAGCGGCCTCCAGCGGATGGTCATCGAAGTTCCGATGCTATCCACATAAAATTAATTTTTTGTTTTTCATATGCTTGTTCCGCTTGTTCATTGTTACACCCTTACCAGTTTCGCTGGTGGCGGATAAAGGGATTACCCCTTATTTCTTACCTTTCCTTCCATTAATTATTCCATATTAACATATATCAGAGTATACACAACAGAGCATAGAATCAGCTTGGACAAATACAGTATACTGGTAAAAGTACAAGAAGTAAAGAGAAAGTAGTCCCCATAAATAAACAAGGTAAAATAGATTTTGTAAATTATAAATATTGTTTTAATTAAAAGGTAATTATAAATAACCAAGGTAAAATGGATTTTGTATATTGTACAAACTTGATTAAGTCTTATATACTATTAATTAATTTGATTTCATCATTTCTGTATTTGATTATTTACGGTAGGTTGATAAATCCCAATTTTACATATTTTATCCCACCTTATTCATTTAATTTGGGGAATATTTTAGGCTAATTTGGATATATTAGATAATATTTGAATTGTTAACCAATTTTAGGAAATAATATAAATCAGAATTAATTATTAGATTATTGGGTTTAAATTATTAATATTCTGATTGTTATCTTGTGATTAAATAATATTTCCTAATATTTGATAGATCATGATCTTATCATATTAGAATATCTTATGGTGCAGAATTTTTGCAGGAAAATTGAAAGAAAATCTAATTTTGGAATTTTATTGGGCTTCTTATATTTTAATGGACTCAAGTTGGTACCCAAAAGCCCTCTCTTCCTCTTATAAATTAACCTAACCTAGCAACATACAGAAAGAAAAAAAAGAGCTGGCCGCCAGAACTGATACACGAATTACGCTCTCTTTGGGGGACGCACACACGCACGCGGAAAAAGACGCAGAGGGAGACCTAGCCGCAGAAAAATCAACACACATCTAAGGTGGTAATTTGGTGATTCATCATTGAATCAATCATCACGGAACCAAGGCGTCAATTTCCCAACACCTTTCTAATCTTATCCTTCATTCATATCTCCAAATGTCTGTGACTTGGTCTAAGATGTTTGGTGAGAAGAATAATTCAATGGTAGCTTAAGCTTATTTAGGAGGTAATTTGGGAGGAGCATGGAGGAAGCTAGAGCCTAGTAACTTACATTTGAAGACCACAAAGGAGTTTTGTTCTTTTTATCTTTTTAATTCGAGACTTGAGATAGTTTAGTTTTAAATGATTCCAAGTTATGTTAATTGAGAACAATCTAGTTTTAGATTGTAAACTTATTTCTTTTGGATTAGATTGATAATTTAAATTTTTTATGCTTATTGCTGGATTCTTGTTTGCAACCTTTAGATTGTCAATTGAATTAATAATTGGGTTTTCGTTATTAATTTAATTGTCAATTGGTTTATTGATTTAATTGTTTAATCGAGTTGATAAATTGTCTAGTTGTTTAATTGGATAATTGTAAACAAGATTCCAAAATTATTTAGAAATTAACTCTGATTGGTTTTTAATTAGTTTAATTAGCCACCACTTATTTCACTATGAGTTTTCTAGTAGAATAAGTGTTATTGAACTTGAGGGTTTTCCATGTTTCAATTAGGTGATTAAATTCATTAATTCCAATATTTCATTAATCTCCCTTTGGCTAATTAATTGATTTGGGCTAAGAAAGTATACTCCAAGTGAATCCTAAGTTGTCCCCTTCATCAATCATAACTGAACTAGATTTTTAATTTATTGTTTAATTTGCTTTTAAGCAATCTTTTTCTTAGGATTTTAATTATTCTCTCATAACAAAATCCCCCCAAAAATTGCATTCAAATTCATATAGATTAGTTTCACTTTCATTTAGGTTTAGATTAAATTTTCATTTTGCATTTAGTTAGTTTAGTTCCATTCCATTGCATTTTTTATCACCTGAATTCAACCTGAAGAAAAACCTACAGATTGCTCCTTGGGAGAATGACCTAGGTTGACCTTATATTGCATAATTAATTAGGACCTAGTTTAATTGATTGCTTTAGCGACAAAAGTAGTAACATCAGTAGGGTTCCTAAAATAATCACAAGGATTTATGACATTTTTATATTAAAAATATTAGTGGAATTAACTACTTGAGTTAGTCTCTTAGAAAAATGCATGTTAATTTTTTTAAAAAAAATATCTCATTTAATTTTTTCATTTGAAACTACATGTTTGTGAGAAATTCTACACAAGTTATACATATGCATGGATAATTTGAAAAAAAAAAATATAAATATTTTTTTAATTAAAAGGTAATTATAAATAAACAAGGTAAAATGGATTTTGTATATCATACAAACTTGATTAAGTCTTATATACTATTAATTAATTTGATTTCATAATTTTTTTATTTGATTATTTATAGTAGGGTTCCTAAAACATTCACATGGATTTTTTGTTGATTTTTAAAAAACATATAATTCATTAACCTTGAATTTTATTAAAACTATAAAATTACATTATTACTTCAATGTATGTGTTTGTTGTTAGTTCTCTATTGGTTTTGATGATAACGGACAATTGTAAACACATATGGAAGTTTGTATTTGTAAGTTGAAAAACTTACTGTCAAAGGAAAACTCGAGTTTCAGTTTGGAAACTCGAGTTTGGACTTGACAGAGAAGAGCTCAAGTTTTTGCAATGAAAGGCAAACTCGAGTTTAGATATGAAAACTCAAGTTTTAACCATACAGAGAGCTTTTGAGTTTTTCACAGACAAAACAAACTCGAGTTTGATTTAACAAACTTGAGTTTTGGCAAGTCAAAGAGCTATCAAATTTTTCAAAGTTAGCAAAACTCCAGTTTCCATTTGGAAACTCGAGTTTAGGCTACACAGAGAGTTCTCTAAGTTTCCAAGCTTTGTTGGAAACTCGAGTTTAGTTTTGAAAACTCGAGTTTACAGCATACAGAGAACAATGCTATATTCTGAACTTGTGAAAACTCCATTCTTCATTTTGACAAAGCTTTTCAATGTTTTCTCATAAACGAGGAAACTCGAGTTTAGTTTTGGAAACTCGAGTTTCTGTCTTACAGAGAAGTTTCCATTGTTTTAAAAGAATCATGGAAACTCGAGTTTCATTTTAGAAACTCGAGTTTATACCAAGCAGAGAGTTCTGCCAATTTTAAACATTCTGGAAACTCCAGCTTTGAGATTTTGGACTAAAACATGATTTCTCATCAAAAGTCCAAAACTCGAGTTAGTCACTTAATGACTCGAGTTTGGCATTGTTCACAAAACATGTCCAAATAGCAAATCGCGATATTCTTCTCTGGAATGAGAAAACTCGAGTTAAGTTTTGGAAACTCGAGTTTAGACCTTTTACTGAAATATGAAAACTCCAGTTTTGAAGATCAAACTCGAGTTTGCATCGCAGAATTTGAATTTCGAACTGAATGAATTTGCGAAATCTTTGTGTTTGATCCTAATACTTTATATCATCACTCATTACTATTCCTAACTATGTTTAATCAGTTTGTTAGTGAGTTTCAGATGATTTAGACAGGATTAAATGGAGAATTAGCATAAAGCATAAAGTGAAGTAAGAACATTAAATGCAAAGTGCAGAAAACTTGCTTGCTTTTGGACAATCATTCTCCACACGCTTTCAAGGAATTAATGTTTCCCTTCCACATCCAGTGGCTGCTCTTCCAACGGATTAAAAGTCAGGAAGTCAATCCTGAACCTCTGCACAGCTAGATTAACCAAAGAGTAGAGAGAGAAGAAGACCAAAACCTTCACTAATCCATCACCAATGTTGGCAACGGTCACATTAGGATTTATAACGGTCATTTAATGATCTCTAGCTATAAATAGAGATGCATTCAATTCTTCTTAACAACCAATCTGTGAGAAAATGAAAATCATTAAAGTTTCAACTACTCTTTGAGTTTTCTTGTGTAAAGTATCTTTTGATACATTTGTACTTCAATGATTATCTTATCTACTCTTAGAGAGAGTTTATAGATTGTAAATCATTTATTGTAAAGTATCTCAAGTCAAGGGGACTTGGAAATTGGGTTATTGATTACAACTTGTAAGGGGGAGTAAATTCTAGTGCGAGATTACTCTTGAGTTGCAGAGTGTGTAATCAATTGTTATAGTGAGAAATCCCAGAGAGTCTGGGGACTGGACGTAGGTCAAGAGGTTAGACCGAACCAGTATAAATCCTTTGTGTCTTGCTTCTCTTCTCAATACTCTGTTTACCTCTGTTTTACTACACGAAAACAGAGTAATCCGAAAAGTTTTTATAATCCCCAATTCACCCCCTCTTGGTGATTAAGCTCCACTTTCATTTGTTTTTCACTTTCTTGATTAAGAGGCAATTGGTTGGCATAAGTGGCCAGTTGTATTGACCACTTATATTTGTGGCATGTTGAGATGTTAATTAGGTTAGTAACTGAACTAGCTAGGAAGTAAGGAAGGCGATTGTGATAAGAGTTTGATGTACAATCGTATAACTGAGAAAAAATGACTAATTCAAGCATTATTAGAAGGTTTGGAAGAGTTCATCCAATTTTCTTTGGAGCAAGCAATTAATTCAAGTACCTGGATCAATTGTCCTTTTGTCAAATGTAGGTGTTTAAAATTTCAAGATCAGAGCACGATCATAATCCATTTGTGTAAAAAGGGATTCATGCAAGATTAGGAATGTTGGGAATATCATGGCGAAGTCTGACAAATACCGAGTGGTTATTACGGGGACCGTAGTAATCGAGACAACTTTAATCAATATGAGCAGTTGGTTATGGATGCTGCGGGATTGTTGATCGACCAATATTTTGATCCCGTTACTCATGTTGAACCATCATACATGGGAGAGGAGACCGATGCACATACTCAACCATCATACATGGGAGATGATCCTAATCTAGAAGCTAATAGGTTTTATAAAATGCTTCAAGATGCGCAACGTCCGTTATGGGAAGGTTGTGAACACATCCAAGGTAGTGAACATTCATCTCTATTGGCTACCCTAGCAATACGAAGCTCGAAGACTTGAAGGAGTTGTGGGAAGAAGGTGTCGATGTTTTTGACTCTTTCAAGAAGGAGGTCTTTAAAATGAGAGCCATAATATTTTGTATTATAAACGACTTCCCAGCATATGGGAACTTGTCAGGGTATAGTGTAAGGCCATAAAGCATGTCCAGTTTGTGAAGAAGGCACACGCTACCATCGTCGATTAAAGAAATCTTTTTTTGGTGGCCAAGAGTATGAAGATGCTTCGGTGGCATTGACTGGGGAGAAAGTGTATGAAAAGGTGAAAAATATCAGTGTCATCTTCGGTAAGATTAGAAAGAGTAGAAAAGAAACAAATATATGGAAAAAGAGATCTGTATTCTTTGATCTTCCATATTGGTGCAATCTTGATGTGAGACACTGTATTGATGTCATGCATGTGGAGAAAAACATATGTGATAGTATTGTTGGCACGCTTCTCAACATACAAGGTAGTTCCAAGGATGGTGTGAAAGCAAGATTGGATTTACAAGCAATGGGAATACGCGAAGACTAACATCCAAGGCCATATGGGAAGAGAATTTATTGTCCCCCCGCCTTCTCATACTTTGTCTAAGGAAGAGAAACGAAGTTTTTGTGAGTGTTTACATGGCACAAAAGTTCCCTCGGGGTATTCTTCAAATTTTAAGAGGCTTGTCTCGATGAAGGATTTGAAATTAGTAGGCCAAAAGTCTCATGATTGTCATGTCTTGGTGCAACAACTACTCCCAGTAGCTATTCGAGGCATCGCCGAATATGATCTTCGGGTCATTTTGACTAGACTTTGTTTCTTCTTCAATGCGGTTTGTAGTAAATTTTTCGAGATTGAAAAGTTGGATGAATTGGAGAATGAAGGATATCTTATCTTGTACCACCTTGAGAAGCTTTTTGTTCCTACATTTTTTTGACATCATGGTTCATCTAATTGTTAATCTAGTGAGGGAGATAAAGTTGTGCGGCCCTATCCATTTACGGTGGATGTACCCAATTGAAAGATCTATGAAATTCCTAAAAGGTTATGTGAAGAACGCATACCGGCCAGAAGCATCAATTACTCAGAAATATATTTCTGAAGAAGCCATGGAATTTTGTCAAAATTATTTGGCCAAAGTAAGACATATTGGGCTTCCAAAACGTCAGCATGCTGAAGGGGGTAAACGAGGGGCTTCGGTAAAGAGTGTGGATCCTGATGAATTTTCACAAGTCCACTTATACATCTTGAATAATGTTGATGAAGTTCAAGCCAGCATAGTTGCACATAAAGAAGCTGTAAGGAAAGAAAACTATCGAATGACCGAACAAAGGTTGATTAGGGAGCATAACAGAACTTTTGCAAACTAGTTCAAACAAAAGGTCGAGGGATCTGAATGTGTTTCTGATACAATAAAATGGTTAGCACGTGATCCTGAGGTTGATGTCATAAGTTGGAATTCGTATGTGATCAATGGTTATACATTTTACACGAAGTCCCTAGATGATAGGAGCACAATCCAAAACAATGGTGTTATGTTAGAGGCTGAATCTATGCACTTCTCCAGTTCAAAAGTCAAGAGGCCTAAATTGGCAGTCATGCCATATTATGGGGTTATTGAAGAGATTTGGGAGATGGACTATGTCAAAATTAGATTTCTCATCTTCAAATGCAAGTGGTTAATGTTAATAATGGTGTTCAGATCGATGGGCTAAGATTTACATTAATCGATGTCAATAGTAGAAGTTTTGGAGATGAACCTTTTATTACGATAAACCAAGAGAAACAAGTGTTCTATATCACCTATGAAGAAAATAAAATGTGGTCTGTAGCTCTCCAAGGAAAAAGGGTCATTGATATTGATGAGGAAAGTTATTTAAATTATGGTCTTCCTGAGAGTACTCCTTTTTCAAGGGGTCTACTGGACATGAACAGAGAAGATGAAGCGGATAATGAACTCGGCATAAGAAATGATCATCAAGAAGGGATGTGGGAGGATATCACTTTATAAAAGAATCAATTGATAAGGTAATATTCATATGCATAATTCTTTTAAAACTTTAAGGTTTTAACTATATTATATTCCTTCTATGTACTTAAACAATGTCACTGACTATGAAGTTTGTTCTTGTTTTATTTTTGTGGCAGGATTTGATCCAAATGGGCATGTTATAAAAGAGGATGTTACGTTGTTGGGTGGGAATCAGATGAAGGCATGGTGAATAATATATTGGGCATGTATGTTGATTTGCATGCTGTATTTGTAACTTATTGTATTTGTAAGCAAGTTATCTTATTGTATAAATTAATTTAGGTGTTGTAGTCATAGTATAATCATTAATTAAGAGGCCACATAACTCGTGGTGAATAATATTTGTATTCTTTTCCCAATTCAATTATTCATAATTGTTCATAGCTTGTAGCTTAAAGTATCGAATTTTATGTGCTGGATTGGGTGGTGGATTTGTGTAATATATATGATCAGGAAGAACAAAACAGGGAAAAAATTCGGAAAAATTTAGATCGGAAATAAATAGGTTGGTCTTAAATGTTCAACTGTTAAGACCGGATGTATTTATGTCCGGTCTTAAAGGTCAAGTGTACATATTTGATATTAAGCCGGTATTAAAATTTGGTCTTTTAAGACCGGTCTATTTATACATCCGGTCTACATTTTCAATTTTAATTTTAAGAACGGATATATCTATCATCCAGTCTTGAAAGTCAGTCTCTTAAGACCATGTATAATTAGTCGTCTGGTCTTAGAAGCCGCTGTTTTTTAGACTGGATTTATCTTTGTCCGGTCTTAAACTTCCGATCTTTTCAGAGCGGTCTAGTTTTTGTCCGGTCTTAAAAGTTGAGTTTTAGGACCGAACAAAAAATATTTCAGGTCTATTTAGTATGACTTTTAAGACCTGATGTTTTAAATGTCTGGTCTAAAAGAGTTTCTTTAAAACCTGTTCGAGTCCGATCTTAAAAGTTAGACTTTTAATACCACCTGGAAAAAGACCGGACCTACGATGCCTCTTTTTTCTGGTCTTAAAATCTTTTTTGTACCCGTGCTTATTTGTCTTGTAAATTGTCCGATGAAGAAAAAAAATAAAGAAAGGGCACTAACTGTCTTTTCACGATAAAACATAATTTTGTTTTGACTCAAGGGATGCAGTGAAATTTCAGAATGTTTTGGGGGCTCACTTAAACAAAATTGCTTCTACATAAGCCAAGTGAAATTTTCCCAAATTTTAATGTAAAAAGACTAATATAAGAAGTGGTCATGAAGGAATTGTTTGTGTGGGAAGACTTGCATATGTCCAGGAATACAAGTCTTGCACTTTGTCCTTGTCTGTTACATTTTGTTATTTTGAAACGGCATCTCATCAAATGCCAAAAACGTCCATTTACGAGAAGACAAGTGTTCTTTGACCACCAAAACCAGCTGTCTAATTCTCAGCGTAAATAACAAAACGAAACGGGGAAAAAAAGGCTAGTGGCCGGATGGTTTGCATTGAAGTCTAGTTGCCATGTGATGTCACTATCGACTGGCCTACGACTTCAGCCTCCAACCTCACTTCCGACCCAAACAATAGTGGTTTGGGACCTCCCCAAACCAGCAGATATGGACGGTTCGCATTAAAAACTTCTTTTCTTTACTATAGCAACGCTTTACAGTAACACCTCCGATCCAAATTATATAACAAATTTTGCATTCCAAACTTTGTCTTATAATTAGGTCCGGAGGGAATAGTAAATACTGGGTTTTGAAAGGATATGACTGTAGAGTGGGTAGTTGAGATGAAGATGTTGAGATGGATATGTAATCATACAAAAAAGGATATGGTCCGCTATATATATATTTTTCAAAAGAGTTGGAGTGGCATCTATTCAAGAGAAAGTGATAAAAAATTGTTTGAAATGCTTTGGACAAGTTCTAAAAAGGGCATTAGATTTGCCAATAATGAGGGATGATGAGCATTATGAAGTTTTTTAAAAAGGGGTAGAGAAATACCGAGTATAACACTCAATGGGGTTATTGAGAAAAATCTTTTGATTAACAACTTATCTAAAGATTTGGTTATTGACAGAGCACAATATGGTGTTGTACGATATATAGCCAACATCACAAAATGAGATAAGGTTTTATTATTATTGTTGTTTTAAAAAATTATTTTAATAGGTATAGAATTTAAAATATATAATCTCTTAACTATCAATTTTTCAAACCATAAGTTTTGACTTAAAAATCGTTAGTTAAAAAAAATTAAATTTAGATTTGTCCAAATACTGGGTCCAACATTAGCTCGATCAGTGACCTACACTATTAATTACTCACATTGCGTTATAACGAGCTAGCTTGTGACGTTGATCAGGAGGACAGACATTGAGCCGGTCCCTTTAAGTTGACTCATTGACTTGTGTAATTAAATAAAAAAAAAAAAATAACAATCTTGCTGTGGCTACGGTATATATCTGGATATCAGTCATCAATCAGCTTGCTTCTTAGTTAATTTCCAATTAACGAATAAATACATATGAACAAATTACAAATAATGGACTGAACTGACAAAAATTACCACATATGTCCATCGAAGTGGGTCTGGACTCGTGGCTGATCTGAAATGATCTTTATTAAATACGGTTAGGTGAAAAACAAGTTCTTGATGAAAATGGCAAACATTTAATCAAATATCCAAGCTGTAGCGAAGGTTATGTTTGACAATTCAAATATGGTCCCTTTAGGTTGACTCGTTGAGTTGTGTATTATTATTATCGCAGGGTCACCACGAACTTGGATCCTAGCCAATCCTTTCGAACTGTTTGATGACAATGTCTTCCATTTCTTTGGCTCTGTTTTGTTTCCTTTCTCATCTCATCATTCTCACCGCCCAGAAAAATGACTTCATCTCCCTGCTTAACTTCACCAAATTCTTAGGTTCAGATTGCTTCATAGAAAATCGAAACGAGTACGCAGATACAGGTGCCTACAAATTCAACCTCAACAACCTTCTTTATGATAAACTCGCTTCCGACCCAAACATTGACTATGGCTTCTACAATAAGTCTCAGGGTGAAGCTCCAAACCAAGTTAGCGCAATTGGGCTTTGTAGAGGAGATATCAAGTCAGATGATTGTCGAAATTGCCTCCACAACGCAACTTCGCTTCTCCTAAGCGAATGCCCAAATCAAATGGAAGCCATGGGATACAACGACGGGTGCATGTTACGGTACTCAAACCAGTCAATATTTGGGTCATATCAGGAACCTGACTACTACTTTTCATATTATAATGAAGATAATGTAACAGACCCGAACTTCAATAGAACTGTTAATGATTTGCTGCAAAATCTGACAAGAAAAGCTGCAGCTGGTGACTCGCGTCGTAAGTTTGCAGCATCAGCTTCTGATGGCGTTTTTCAAGAACCTATTTATGGTCTTGTTCAGTGCACTCCGGATCTGTCTGAGCGAAGTTGTAAAGAGTGCTTGCAGAAGGCTATCTTGGAAATCAATGGAGTTTGTTGTGTGAACAAGAAAGGTGCAAGGATTGTGAAACTGAGCTGCAGTGTCAGATATGAGAAGTATCCCTTTTATGATAAAGTATTTATTGATTCACTACAACCATCTCCTCCACCATCTGCTCCTCGTTTCTCGGCTAATACAACTTCTTCAACAGGTATCTCTTCAACTTAAAAATATTGTTAATTACTTGTTCGACATATTATAAGGTCAGAATAGTTGGTTAGGATTTCATACTAATTGTTAATGTATTGTATTAGTTGGTTTTGACCCTTAACTATATCAATAGGAGTAGGTGTCTTAGCAAAGTGGTTTAGTGTGAAGGGATATTGATCTCCACCATTTAAACAGAGAGGATAACTTAGGTCTCTCTCTAGAAAGAGTACCTCTCAATTGGGAGGGGTTGTTTGCAGCCCCCTTCTTGTTGTAATATAAAATTGAAAACAACACCATTTTTTATTCATAAAATATCAAAATATCACTCATTCAAAGAAATAAGAAAAAAGATTTAGAAAGGAAGGAAAATTGGTGGGCAGCATGGGGGAGCAAGGAGAGGACAGCAGACACCCCCTCCCCTCTCAAGTCCCCAAGTGGGGTTAATTTATCACCTTCAAGAGAGGGTAGATTTGTGTTGAACCCAAGTGAGTTATAGTGGTTATGTGAGTTTATTGCTCTATCAATAATATAGTACATATGATTCTTCATCTTCTTATTATTTTGCTCTAATCACTATAGTCGACATCACATGTGTTTTGAGTGATGATTGATATGTGTAATCCAAGAACCCTGACTATGTTCGTCTTTTGCAGGAAGAAACAGCAGCAGCAAGTCAAGAATTTTCATAACTGTCCTTGCTGTTCTGGCCGTTGCATTTGTCATAGTACTCTCCTCCATATGCGCCTATTCTCGAATTAAGAAACCAAGAAAAACATTTGAAAGTAGGTCAAGACAATGTTTTCGTTATCGTTATATAAGATCACACTGTTGCCACTATGATAGGCTTTGGAAATAACTTAGTATCAGAAATCAGGCTTTAGATAACTTGAAAAACTAACTTGACTTGTCTCCTCCATCACAGTTGAACTTGAAGATAATCAAGATGATATCACACCAATTGAGTCAATGCAATTCGACTTTTATACCATCAGACTTGCGACAGATAACTTTTCTGTTGAAAATAAGCTTGGACAAGGAGGATTTGGACCTGTATATAAGGTACACTAACAAATTTTTTATTTTATACTCCTCTAGTCCGATTTATAGAGTAGGGAGATTAAAATTATTTTCTCCAAGAAACCTTTTTTATATTTTCATTTATTATTATATTGACTTTATATTCATGGGTATAATGCATATTAAATAGGGATAAAATTAAAAAAACTGTTAAATTTTATGGTTGTTAATGAAGTTTATAAGGTTTTTCTTAGTTTGTGAAGTGCCTTATAAAAAGAATCAAATGAGTATACTACTCTAGTCCTTTTTATAAGTCCAAATTACCTAATTCCTACATACTATGGATTGTTAGTTAACTCAATAAATATGGATCAATTTATTTATTTTTTTCAATTTTGCCTTCATTTCTGAAAGACTATTTTCACCTCTTTCTTCTTTCTCTACCTTTAAAATTTATTCTCAATTCTCTGATTTGTTACTTAATAGGGATAAAATGGTGACACCTCATTTATTGCTCTAAAAATGGATTTATAATAAAGACCAAATTTTTTTCTCAAGTTAGACTTATAAATATAGTTCCAGAGTGATATATATAATTATAACAAAAAAACCATGTTGTCACAATGACTATGAGGTTTATGTATAGCTATATCAAAGAATTAAATGCACTTCCCAGCTTTAACAAATGTAGGGTAGGCTGTCCAGTGGAAGAGAAATTGCTGTCAAAAGGCTGTCCAAGGAATCTGGGCAAGGAGATTCAGAATTTAAGAATGAAGTGTTGTTGGTGGCCAAGCTTCAGCACCGTAATTTAGTGAAATTGCTTGGTTTCTGTATAGAGAAAAAAGAAAGGTTACTTGTCTATGAATTTCTTCCCAATAAAAGTCTTGATTGCTTGCTATTTGGTAAGTCTTTAGTTCTACTTTAGATTTAAATGAATTATGTTCATATTACTCTACTTGTTTTGGATGAAAATGTTAATGCATATTTTTAGAGTTAGTTTTAAATGAATGAAACTCCAAATGAGCAAGAATTTATTGTAGATCCAAACCAACGAGCTCATTTGGATTGGGAAATGCGATACAAAATCATAGGAGGCATTGCTCGTGGCCTTCTTTATCTTCATGAGGATTCAAGATTACGTATCATTCATCGTGATCTCAAAACAAGTAATATTCTTTTAGATGACGAGATGAATCCTAAAATATCTGATTTTGGTATGGCAAGACTATTCTCCATTAATCAAACTCAAAGCAATACTAGTAGAATTGTTGGAACCTAGTAAGTACATTCTTGACCTTAAATTTACTAATTATATGAGACTTAGTGATACCTATATTTGGGATTAACCTTATTCATATTAACATGTAGTGGATATATGGCACCAGAATATGCAATGCATGGACAATTTTCAGTGAAATCAGATGTTTTTAGTTTTGGTGTATTAATTTTAGAGATTGTAAGTGGAAAGAGAAACAGTACGATCTTTCATCAGGAGAATGCCCATGATCTATTAAGCTTTGTAAGTGTTTTTTTTTTAAACATAATTTATTTCAGCCTAGCTCCCTTTCCCCTGTTCTTTCCGAAGTGCGTGTACATATTCTGAGATTAAGTATATATGTGCTGTACCTTGCCAACATATCGTTTGCCATTGATGTTTTAAAACTTCTTGCAGGTATGGAAAAATTGGAGGGAAGAGACAACCGCGAATATAATAGATTCATTATTAACTGAGGGGTCAAGAAAGGAAATTACAAGATGCATCCACATTGGCTTACTCTGCGTTCAAGAAAATATAGGAGACAGACCGACCATGGCTAATGTTGCACTTATGCTCAGCAGCCACTCACTCTCTCTCTCGTTACCTTCACAACCTGCATTTTTAATGAATTACAGGAATTTACCAGAGATGCATTCTGGGGAAAGTAGCTCAGGAGTTACAAGATCCAGTGAACGAGACACTACTACTAGCTCTGTTCAAGCACCAGAAAATGTCGCCTCTATTACCTCTGAGCTGCATTCTCGCTAGATAGATGTTGCTGTTGAAGGTGATCTTCATATGTTTGATTGTGCAAGTTCTATATATATTTACTACAAAGGAAATCGAGTTTCTCTCAACTTTTTCATTGTTATTCTCCATCACTTTTATTTGAGGTTTACTACTTAAATCCCCTTTTTCATGTTCGTTATATGTTGTAATTTAGAATTAAGTTGGATTTAATCCTTTTGTATTGTTCTTTGTTGGCCCTAAAGAACTTATCGGTGATTGAGTCGCCATTTTCTCACACTCACATGGACATTTCACTCGCATCAGAACAAGAATGAGTACCTTCTATTGAAGATGTAGGTTTTGATAAATCAGGAACAAATGAAATACATATGAACAACACAAATTGAACAAGTCATATTTGCAGACGTGAACTCATCATGAACAAGTGAAACAAGCATATGAAAAACAAAAATTCATTTTGGGTCGACGGCGTCAGAACTTCGATGGCCATCAGCTGGGGGCTGCCCCAGCTAGATGGCTGCTTGTGACCAATCGCATTTTGAGGGTGGTAGGGCAAAACTTTGTAGCCTATAGACTCCGCAAGTGTACGGGCCGTATCAAGTAATAAAATGATAAAAAAAATATTGTTCCCACGAGAACTAAATCAAACTAGCAATTAGATATTAAATTCCCTTATTCCGTTTAAGTTGAGCGAGTTAGAATTATTTTTTATAATAAAAAGAAATTCAATAAGAAACTAATAATAGCCAAACTTTGCACAACGAACAAATTAAATACTAATATCGAGAAGTACAACCTAGAGTCACTAATCCCTTGTTTGTTTCTTAGATTTTATCCCCACTAAACTAATTTTGACTTAACTTAATTAGCTAATCTAGAGTATTAATGTCTATAAATGTCTTCCAGTCCATTTATATACCTATCTTAATTAATCATACAATGTCTTAGACAACTAAATAAGATGCAATTTAGATCATACTCACTCTAATTTGATTATGTGGAGCTTTTAGGTATATTCCTATCCTAGACGCAAATTAGATCAAAACCTACTTCTACATTATTTAATCTCAAGATCAATTTAAGATTCCATCTTCCAAGTTCAACCCTAAATCCCCAAAACTTGCTTAATAGTGGCCAATTATTAAGCAATAACAATAAACACAAAAATAAATAAACTAAAATAAAATTAATCAAAACTAATTCGTGAGAATGATCTCTAGAACCCAAACAAGTTCATAGTTCTCTAGGTTGAAAAGAGGAATTAGCCACACATGGCTATAATGAAATCCATGAAATAAATAAAACCCAATTTTAAACAAGAATGGAATGGAAAAGAGAAATCAAGACTCAGAATCCCTCAATGTTCCTTGTTGCTGAACGTGCATCGCCGAGATCTCTGTTTTCTCCTAGCTCTCTATTCAAGTTGTTCCCAAATCTTGTGTCTCCCCTGTGCGTCTCGGCTAATGTTCTCTGCTTATTGAATTGTTATTCGGCTGTCCGTGTGTTGTCTCCGTGTCTTCCTATATATATATATATATATATATATATATATATATATATATATATATATATATATATATATATATATATATATATATATATATATATATATATATATATATATATATATATATATATTGTCATGTCACTTGACATAAGATTATGTCAAGTGAGCCCAAAACTACGTCGTTTTGGGAGTGAAGGAAATTAATGAAGGGTGTTTTTTTTTGTTTTTTTTAGTATTTATTATATGAATTTTACTAAAGGATCCTTCATTAATTCCCCTAACCCAAAACTACGTCGTTTTGAGAGTTCATTAATTCATTTAACTCCAAAACGACGTAGTTTTGGAGTGATTTGACATAACCTTATGTCAAGTGACATGACAAACGATAACCCCATATATATATAGGGTTTATCGTTTGTCATGTCACTGATATAAGATTATGTCAGTGGCTGCTACATCGTTTTGGGAGTTAAAGAAATTAATGAAGGGTGCTTTTGTATTTTTGTTCTAGAATTTATTATATGATTTTTACTAAAAAATTCTTCATTAATTCCCCTGACCCAAAACTACGTCGTTTTGAGAGTTCATTAATTCATCTAATCCCAAAACGATGTAGTTTTGGAGTGACTTGACATAACCTTATGTCAAGTGACATGACAAACGATAACCCTATATATATATATATATTGTGAGGATTAACTTTTGCTGTGGGCCCACGCCTATAATTCCAATTGCTTAAAAGATCATCTTTTCCTTCGAACAACAACGTCTCATCATCCCTGGTCAACATATATAATATATTATATTATATCCTTTTTAGTTCAATTTGTTTCCCGGGTAATTATTCCCTTTTCTATATTTTCTCTTTTATTAGATCACAAAATATCTCCTACAAAATAAAATAGGATATGAGTAGATTGTATATATAAATATCCTTTTATCCTATAATTAATAAATAATAGAAAAATATATATCTTACAATTAAATAGGTAAAATATTAATAAATCTAGCCAATTATATCATAAAATATATACCTATTTAATTATAAAGTATATCTTATCAAATTCCCCCACACTTAAACAATTACTTGTCTTCAAGCAAAAGAAAGAGAATTCATTATCTGAAAAGAATAATGCTTATGAAATTCCTAAACAGAAAACAGTTTACCACCACACTTAGATCATATTATCAATTTTTATTCAAGTTAATGTCTTATAAGAATGGGTCACTAAGCCAATAGCCTTAAATAATTGTAACAATTTTTTTAACATCCCATGATCAAAAGATCAGCAAGCAGTAAGTTCAACCGTAAGATTAGTAAAAGAATATAATGCTACTCAATTTCTCCAGAAAAATTCCAATGCCCCCACTAAACCAAGCTTTTTATTGAACTTAATAGGGATCCTCACGTAAAACATATTTTTTTCCTTCTTTTCTTTGTTTTTTTTTGGTCTTGAGCCGTTGTAGGTCCCCTTTTGATGCGACCCTGCACATGGGTGATGCAGTATCGGTTACTTAGTTACTCCAACAGGCACCTCAAGAGGCTTTTAGCCCAACTCATAACCCTCTTTGACTTTACCGTTTGACGCGAGTGCCGACATTGGTGATGAAGTGCCCGCGATTACTAAGTAAGATCTATAGAAGTCATTGGAGTTTTTTTTTTTACCTGAGTCCTTTCCCCGAACAAAAGGTTTACTTAGGTGGCAAAGGTCATCATCTAATTTTTTTAAGGAAATCATGTAGCAAAATAATTATAAACTAATAATCTGTTGATCATAGTACGAACTAATCTCTATTCTCATAGTCAATCTCAAACTTGATACAAAAATTCAAGGCTTAGTTGAAACATTCTTTTTTATTTTAATTTTTGACTTGATAATATTTTCTAAGATGGGGAAAGCTCAAAGTTAAGGTTAATCCTAAACAATGCAAAGATTTCAACAAAAAATTCTTTTCAATTGAATAAGAACAAGCAAAACCAAAGAAATCATATCCCTCCCCCACACTTAAATCAAACATTGTCCTCAATGTTGCAAGAATCAATAAAGAGGGAAATGAACTAGTACTCCCCTGGTTTAGGTCTCTAACTCTGATGTGGAGTTCTTTCTCTAATACCATCCATGATGTTTCAAATTTTGAGGGAGGAAAGAGTGCACAAGCAAGACTTTGCAGCAACAAAAAGAGTGATAATCTTCAAACTTGAATAAAAATGAAAAAGGAAAAAAAAATACTAATAAATGCAAGAAAAACCCTTCGGTTGCCTCCCAAGAAGCGCTTGGTTTATAGTCTTCAGTCCGACTATGCCAGAATGTCAAGGAGGTTGACACAAGAAGTGCCACTATTTCCCAGAAAAGGATGTAGAGGTCTTCGAAATTTGTTCACTGCGCCTATAAGTATCCTCCACATTATGTTGCTCAATGAAGATCGTTTTAAGGGGCTCTTTAATGGAAGATGAACCCAATTTAGCTTGATTAAGGTCATTTATCACAGCAACCCTTGCACATTGTTTGAATTCCTTTTGAGACTCCATTGCTTTATCCCTCTTAAACTTCACTTGCTCATCACCAAGTCGTAGAATTATCTCTCCTTGTTTGACATCTACCAATGTTCTCGCAGTAGCCAGGAATGGTCTCCCAATAATTAGCGGAATCTCTTGATCTTATCCATGTCAAGAACAATGAAGTCAACAGGATAGATAAAAGAGCCAACTTTCACTAGTACATCCTTAATGATACCATATGGATAAGAGAGACTTTGATAAGCTAGCTTGAGTGTACCAGTTGTAGGACTAGCCTCCCTTAGTTGCATCTTCTTAAAGAGAGATAGAGGCATAAGATTTATAGCAGACCCCAAATCACACAGTGCACCACCTTCAAATTGGTCACCAATCACACATGGAATAGTGAAGGAACCAGGATCTTTACACTTTAAAGGAACATTAGGTTTAATGACACTAGTGATCTCCTTGGTCAGTGCTACAGTTGCAAACTCAGTAAAATGCTTCGTCTTAGTCAACATCTCTTTCAGGTACTTAGCATATTTAGGCATTTGCTCCAAAGCTTCTATCAATGGGATGTTGATGTGTAATTTCTTGAAAATATCCAAGAATTTCTTGTATTCCTCATCAAATGCCTTCTTTTGGAATCTTTCAGGAGATGGCAAAGGCAGTCTCCATTAAGGAATTTCAGTACCTGCTTCCCTTTCCTTTACCTCCTTCTTTTGGGATTCACTATCCTCATCTACTTCCTTAACCTTTTGTATACATTCTTTATCAATTCCTCCAAGACCTTCAGGAGTTTCTTCACTATTAGAACTTGAAGGCTTCATTGTTGGTTGCTGTACTTCAGGTAATTTTTCACCACTTCTAAGGGCAATGGCTTTACAATCTGCTCTTTTATCTCTACGAGGATTAGGCACAGTATTACTTGACAATTCTCTTTGTTGTAAAATATTCACAGCATTTGCAATTTGTCCCACTTGTACCTCAAGATTCTTGATAGATGAGTCAAACCTTGCATTATTAGCAGCTTGATCCTGAGTACTCTTTAATCGAAAATTCACGAGCTGGGTTATCATTGCATCTAGATCAGGTTTGGGCTCTTGGGTAGGAATGATTTCCTTTTCTAATTGATAGAAGCCAGGAGGTGGCACTTGTTTTGTATTAGAGGTTGACACTTCATTAAGAGTCCCTCCATATTTCCAAGAGAGGTTGAGATTTTTATGCCACACTAGTGCAAAAAAGGGCTTTAAGACCGCCTCATTTGGACCGGATCATCGACGCACCGGTCTTAAAGGCATGACCGGTGGCAGTTTTGTAAATATAAAGAACTTCTTATACGAAAAAGGCTTTTAAGACCGCCTCATTTAGACCGGACTATCTATGGCCCGGTCTTAAAGATATGACCGGTGGAAGTTTTATAAATATAAAGAACTTCTTATACTGAAACATTTTTTCATAGGTCTTATCGAGACGTGTTAAAAAACAACTGGTCTTAAAAATGTTATTAAAAAAATTGAAATATCAATTACTTTATGGAGAAATCTCATACAACCAATCTTATATTTTCTACACTTCAAAATAATACGAAAAAATTTAAATATAAAGGTATTAATTTTTTAAGACCGAACGTATAGAATAGCCGGTCTTAAAAGTAAGACTTTTAAGACCGGACTTAAATTAAGGCCGGTACTTAAGTTTAAATAAAAAATTAATTATTTTTAAGACCGGAGTTAAAGAAAGAGCGGTCTTAAAAGTTAGATTTTTAAGACCGGACATAAAATTAGGCCGGTACTAAAGTTTAAATAAAAAATTAATTAATGTTAAGATCGGAGTTATAGAAAGGCCGGTCTTAAAGGTTAACTTTTAAGTCCGTACATAAAATCAGGCCGGTACTAAAGTTTAAATAAAAAATTAAATAATGTTTAGACCGGAGTTATAGAAAGACCGGTCTTAAAGGTTAACTTTTAAGACCGTGTATACTAATTTGTCCGATCTTAAAAATGAGGCGCCAAGTATATTTCTTGGCACAGAAGCTTTTGTCACTCTCACTGAAGAACCCCTGTTCACGTTGCGAAACCCTTCCTGTTGCATTACCTCTTTTCCTCACCCACGTACCATTAACCTCTGTTACTCCCTCATTTGCTCAGGCATTCCTCTCTTACTGTCTTGAAAATGGACGATGAAAACGATTCCAGTCGTGTTCTTGGAACGCCAGGTACTGGTGTGACTGATGTGGTTAGAACGAACCCTCTTCATCTCACAATGAGCCGCCTCAGCGCCGTGCACGCCGTGGTAGAAGCGGCACACGAATGATAGATGTATCCCTTAGTCGGAATTCTGGGACGAAGCTCGAGATTCAGTTTGATGAAAATTTGCAACTTTGTCGGTCCTAATAAAAGCACATATACTAGTTTTGTTGGTTGTCTAGTTCGCGACAAGGTTAGCATCTTGGCAGTGAGTGGAAAAATGTGGACCAAAGCACGATAAAGGATCCTATTTGGGACACTATCCGGCTTACATACACCGTCACGACTCGAGAAGTTGAAAGACGCAACATTGTCTTATTGTCTTTGATCGGTGGAGGAAGTTTAAGACCTTTCTAGCTAACACATATATTTTTTCTGAGGTTCTTCCTGACCATAAACCCTGGGACAAGTACAAATTTATTGATGAACAAACTTGGCAACAATTTGTTCAGCTGCGGACCACTCCTGAAGCTCTGGTGAGTTTATACTTAGTTTTGTTGGCCCTTTTGTTTGTTTATTAACCTGTGCGGATATGTGAATGTTATTGTGTTCATCTAATCCTGTTAGTTAAATGGTTTAGTGTGTGAATATATAGAAGTATACATTTCCTGCCTTTGTCCTGCATGAGAGGAGCATATCCTAGTTCCATGCAAGTCTGATATGTAAACTGTGTAATGGTTAGACGTTGTTGTTAGTTAGTTAGTATGTTAACTGTGTAATGGTTTCAGTGCAAGTAGTTAGTTAGTTATTCTAATATGTGTGTAGGAACCAATTATGATGAATGAATGAATTGGTGAGTTGGCGACAATGCAACTCCCTTTCCTTTGGTTCTCCCAATTTCTTCTACAATGCTACATCTTCCTTAAATAAAATGTTGAAACTTGATGAAGTGAATTTGACTAATGTTTGATGTTCATATCAAGCAGAAGTTCTCTAATTTATGTTAGTGACATGGATGGAATTCATAATTGATAGTTGTTTTCAATCCTGATTCACAGAAAAGAAGGGAAAAAGCACAGGAGATCGGGAGAAAGAATGATTTCCCACACAGGGCTTCTCGTGGCGGATATGAAAAGGCCGAAAAAGATTTGATGGTAGCCAAGCGGAAGATATTGGAAGATGAAACTGAATCCAATCCTTCTGCGGTAGTAGACCAGCCATCTCCAATACGTCGCGAGGAGTTGTGGTTGTATATTCGGCAAAAGCCAAGCGGCGCCTACACGAGTGAACAAACTCGTGTAGTTCTTGAACGAATTGTAAGTATCGAATATTGTTATGTTTTACTTACTAAACATGTTTCATTACTAAGCTTCTCGTTATCTGAATCTTACAGGAAGATCTTAAAAAGAAAGAAGTAGAGGGATCTTTTGCGTCGGACGGGAGGAATGATGTTCTGACCGTTGCCACCGGAAAACTAGATCACTAGGGGCGTGTAAGGGGGATTGGAGGACGGGTAGGCCTAAAGCAATACGTGGGTAAATCCAAACGCCACAGACAAAGTATGGTTACCCGGGAGGAGATGGATCAGACGCTTGCGGCCAAAGAAGCTACATTGTGGGCAATGTTTCAAGCTGAGATGAGCAAGATGAAGGAGGAGATGGATCAGAAAATGAAGTGTCTCCTGAGCTCTCTGCCAGAGACTAGTGTTCCCTTGACACCTTCAGCTGCACATATGCGTGAGCACTAGAGGGAGCTGCATTGTTGGACAGTCAGAGCAACCTTGTCACCTGTATGTGGAGGATCGTGATAGTGATAGACAATTAGTTGCTAAAGAGATTGTCCACAACTTGGGATCAACTGTACACCACCAACAAATGGTTGATGATGAAGTCAGAGTGTCAGTTGAAGAGGTGATCATCGATGCACCTGTCCCTCTCCCAAATGATCAGCTGAAGCTTGTGAGTGATGTCAAGGGAACCTTCATCTCTTGGCCAGTGAAGCTTGTAGATGTCTCTACTGAAGGTGGAATATCACCTAGAGGGGGGGTGAATAGGTGATTACAAAATTCTTTCGCTAATTGCTCAGTCACCCACACAACAGATATAAATCAATGCAAGGTAGAGATAGAGAAGAGGAGATTGATACAGAGAATTTATACTGGTTCGGTCCAAATCTTGACCTACGTCCGATTACCGAAACACTCAGGATTTCACTATCTTACCCAGAAACACTCCGGGATTTCACTATCTTACCCAGAAACACTCCGTGATTTCACTCACCCAGAAACACTCCGGGATTTTACACCTGCCCAGAAACACTCCGGGACTTTACACTTGCTCAGAAACACTCCGGGACTTTACAACCACAATTACACACTCTGCAAGATGATCCTCCACTCGGACTCACTCCCCCTTACAAGTTGTAATTGTATACCCTTACTTAAGGTTCCACAACCTTAAGATTTACAGATAAACAAATAGTGTTTAGACTCCTCACTGAGTAGATATATGATAAACACTGAAGCTCATCACAAATAATCTCACTCTCTAATACAAACTATATGATCATTGAGATAATCAGAGAATAGGTGTATGTATATCAAGGTGTTGGAATTCCTGAAGATTGAGAGCTTGCGTCTCTGCGTTTTCTGCCTCTATATTTTCTCACTTCTATTAGAGTCATCAAACTTCTGCATATTTATGCTGGTGGATGTTTATGACCGTTGGAGATGCACTGTGATTTGAACTTGATGGAATCTTTAGTTGTTTGGAGCTTTTCTGCATAATTCCCATCAGTTGGAGACATTTCCGTTTGATGCGTTTGTGTATGTCGAAAGTGCCTCTATAGAATGATGCTTATTATAAACAGTTTTGCAAGAATTGTGCTGGTCTAGAGGATGCAATGTCAAATGGCCCATATCTGTATATTCTTTCTTCCCACATGATCTTCCAGCATTTAATGAAAACATTTTCATACATGTTTCTGTCCAATCCTTTCTTGGAGTGAAGTCAAAAACTTTTGTAAAGACTTTCCACATATCAAAATCAGTTGCTTTGATAAAACTAGTCATTCTAGCTTTCCAAAACCAAAAATCAATATCTTTTAAAAGTGGTGGAATGGTAAAGTCAAAACCTTTCAAAAACGAGCAGCACCCAAAATTAGCCATTTGATCACTCTTGAGACTATTAAGTCCTTTAAACAAGAGCCTAGCTCTGATACCAAATGAAAGACTTGGCTATCACCCAAGAGGGGGGTGAATTGGGTGTTTGATTAAAAACTTAGAACTTTAAGAAACTTTCTGCAACTTATTGAAAGTAGTTTGAATGACAATAATAAGTTATAAAGTGATAAGCAATCATTCAAATATATGCTATATAGACATTGAAAATCAGAGAGTAAATGATAAGCAAATTAGAGTAATAGCATGTTGAAGAGGTAGGCTTGTTTCTCTGCTTGTTGTTCTGTGTTTGAAGACTTGTATGCAGCTCTATATATAGCGGCAAATCTTCATATGACCGTTGCTTCTCCATTCTGCATTGTCTCCATTCGAAATTCTAGCTGTTGTGGTCATGGATGGGGAATATAGCCGTTGGGTCATAATGTTTCTTGAATTTCTGATGATTGCTCTACATTGATGATCATTTAATATTCTTTATTTGATTTGAGTAACAAATCATTCTGAGTAAAAGTTGTAGCAATTGTTTCCAAATGAGGGAATTCATCATTTTGACTGATCCTCTGTTTGACGCGTGAGATTTAATGCTTTTGATTCTTTCAGTGTCATCATCGACTTGCTTTAATTGACTTTAAAGCAAATTCAAATCTGTCATAATAGAAACTTTGAATGATGAATCCGTTGAGGCTTCTATTTCATCGTCTGAACGTTTGAATGTATTGGAGAATATCACAGATGAGCATTTGTTCAAGTTCCTCGTTGAAATCTGTCATCTTTCCCATTTCTGAAAGTGTGCAACAAAGTTCATCTTCATGCATTTGATAGATCTTGATTTCTATCAAGTTTGATGTTATCTCAAGTTTTAATCATCTGAAACTTACTAATAAATTGATTAAACATTGTTAGGAATGATAATGAGTGATGATATGAAGTATCTAGATCATCTATGAAGATTTCGCAAAATCCAGAAAAACTGATTTTCAAAACTGAGTGTCCAAAACTAGAGTTTTCAAATGTAAACTGGAGTTTGGAACTGTTCACTTAAGTGCAAACTCGAGTTTTGAAACACAAACTCGAGTTTAGGTCTTTCTCAGAAATATGTCGCGATTGAGATTCGAAGAACATCTTGAATTTGAAGCCAAACTCGAGTCATTAAGTAACTAACTCGAGTTTTGGAGTCCCTCTGCCCTTGGTTGCTCTCTGTCTGATGGAAACTCAAGTTTGGGTATCACAAACTCGAGTTTGGAAGATGCTCTGATGATCTTTGCTCTCTGTGTGATGGAAACTCGAGTTTCCAACTTAATGACTCGAGTTTAGGTCTTTCCCAAAATCAGATTTTAGCCTCTGTCCCCGACAAACTCGAGTTTTGATTCCCAAACTCGAGTTTGCTTCTTTGATAGCAAACTGTGCAATATCCTGAACAGATAGTCGATTTTCGAGGGCAATATCTCTCTGGTCTAAACTCCGTTTTAGTTGGTTTAACTCTCAATGGAAAGCACTTTGAGTCTTCTTTCCAATGCCACTGATTTCAGCTCAATCGGATTTGTACTTTGTGAGATATACTCAAAATATTGAAGCTTGGTTTTCTGTATGGCGTGAATTTTACTGTCAACTTATACAATTCATATCTCCTTCATATGAACTCTTTTTGGCTTGAATTTTATATCAAAATGACGCATTGGGATTCTAGTTTCATATGCCACTGGTTTCACCTCAATCCAATGTCTGGTTTGAGAGATATCATTGAATTACCAGACCTTGCCCGAGTGAAACGTGAAACAGAGTTGCTGAAGTGCAGAAGACCGCTGTAAACTCGAGTTTGTACTTAAAAACTCGAGTTTGGCTTGTCCAGAGATGCCAGAGTTGTTGAAGACATTACGAACTCGAGTTTGGAGATCTGAACTCGAGTTTGCTCATCCTGGAACTGATTTTTTGCTTGTTTTAACTCGAATTGATCCATTCCAGCTTCCATATGATCTTGGAGACTTCTAGCATCAATATAAGAACTTGAATAAAGATATTCCACTACATTGAAAGTTCTTCCTTCTTCGATTTCTTCTCTCCTTGTAGATTATCCCCCAAAATCATTTGATAACTTCTTGCTTCCTTGATATTATGATATTCCCATTATATTGTGCAAGAGCTTCTTTCTTCAATCAACATTCTCCATCATTTAAGTATACTCCATTGTAGCACAAATATGATGAAGCTTCTTTCCAACTTCTGTTTGATCATAGAGACTTCAAGTTCTTCTTTCTTTAGTCTCCTTTCTTGATCATTCTCCATTATTAAACTTTGCATCTACATTAAATATAGGAATTAGTCAAAGTAGAAGATAAATGTAGTATGCAACCTTTTGCTCTTAAGAATGACATCTATATAAGACATCATCAAAACTAATCAAAGCCAACAGTTCTCATTCCATTCAACAAGTTCTTCCTTCTTTTCTTCATCTTTCCTTCAAGTTTAACCCCAAAATTATTTGATAACTTCTTGCTTCCTTGATATTATGATATTCCTATTATATTGTGCAAGAGCTTCTTTCTTCAATCTATTTTCTTGATTATTCTCCATCATTCAAGTATACTCCACTGCAGCTCAAATATGATGAAGCTTCATTCCAACTTCTGTTTGATCATAGAGACTTCCAGCATCACATATATCAACATATAGTGCAGATTCTTCTTTCTTTAGTCTCCTTTCTTGATCATTCTCCATTATTAAACTTTGCATCTACATTATATATAAGAATTAGTCAAAGTAGAAGATAAATGTAGTATACAACCTTTTTGCTCTTAAGCATGACATCTATATAAGACATCATCAAAACTAATCATATCCAACATTCTCCCCCTTTTTGATGATGACAAATACTATAAGAAAAATATGTATGAATATGTAAAACTAATAAACTCAGCATATTTTTCTTGCCATTCTCTCCCCCTTATTTGTCATAAGCAAAAAGTTGAGTTAAAGAAGAGATGCTTGTAAAGAGACAAATATGGAGTCAAATTAGAATGAGTCAAGAAATTGATTTTCTCTCCCAGCTTTGAAATTGTTTTCAAAATATGATGCAATTTGGAATGTTTTTATGAAAACAAATTTTGAGAGAATTTAGAGAGGTTTTCAAGAAATCTTTCACAATTAAGGCATATAAACACCAAACTTGTGCAAAATATACTGAATATAAAAAGATAAAGTTCAGAAATGCTCATGTAGGTTCTGCAAATTGATGAATGATCAATGAACTCCATTTGCTTGCTTTATGCAATTCGATTGAGTGAAATCCTTTGAAGTGTGTTCAACTGACGAATCATGAATGTCTTGTATGATACGAGTAGGACAAATGTACTGCCTTGTTGAAGCATATCTCATATGAATGAACATGATCTGTACTTTAGCTTCCATCCTTTTATAGATCACTTATGTAGAACATATCTCAACTTCAATGATGGATTGCCAAAACATCTTTCCTCAATTTAATAGTTTCTCCTTGTACTGTATTAAGGAAAGTTTTTGCATAGACCGAATTCTCCTGTGACAATTGTAAAAAATTTCTTGCAAGGGAGAATTATTAGTGCAACCAGATATCAAAATATTCCTTTCTAAATGATATTTTCAAATAATGATAATGAAAGGAAAATATGATATTAATTCATCATCAAAACTAATACAACATAGTGAATGTAGATGAGAATTCTTAAAGAGGTTTTCTTCAAATAAAGGAGATGAGCTTTTAAAGATATAGAACATATGAGAATGTGAAGCTCCCCCTTAATGAATGCATGACAAAAAAACATGAAACTCCCTTTCATGATACCAACTAATAATATGACACCAAATGTTATCGGATTTGAAGTTATCCCTACTCCAAGGAACACAACAGTGTATCTCAGAATTAAGAACGTTTAAGTTCACTTGGATGGACTTTGAAATTGGTATGAAGAAATTCCTTATGCTTTTCATGATGATAAAAATGTTTTAAAGCATAGGGAGCATTTTCAAAATGAGTTTGCTTGGGTTAAACTTCTTGAAATAAAATGGAATGAATGAAAACAAGTTAACCAAACATGATTATGATATATTATTTCAAAATACAATACCTCACTCAAGTAATATCGTAATCACTTGAGTTACAATCCTTTGTAATCCATAGATCCATCACTGGCTAGCCATTATCAAATGCTTTGAATGCATCTAAGAAGCAGAAATTCCAAATAAACTTCGCATAGGATCTCAAAATTAGTTTCTACTTATAGCTTCTCATCAATCTGGTATGCTCCTTATCATCTTGGTCTAAACCTCTTGTTAGTGATGGGATGCCACATAATTTGCAGACATAGGTACTGATATGGTCTATTTTGTTTGCTTATGTTCTTTGTATCCGACAATACAACATTTTAGTCAACTCCTGCAAATATATGTTCTTTGGTACCCAATGATTCTTGAGTCCACATAAGATTAGACACAATTCTATAGATATATTTGGGTTAAGCTTAGGAATTGTAATCAGAATCATAATTGAAATCAGAAAGGAAATCAGAAATAGAATCTGAAATTAGAAACAGAATCAGAGTTTGACTTATAATCAGAGTTAGCCGCAGAATGCAACAAATTTCAGAGTTAATATATGAACCAACAGTATAACTGAAGCATTGACTACACTGCCAAATTGCATGACTTAAATATGAAGTATAAACCATACTGCCATATTGCATAACTTAGAGTATTACAAAATATGACATAATTGCAGAAGAGTTTCAAAAGCAAATATGAACAATGATCAAATATTTTAAAATACAACTGCTCCTTTCCACATAATTTTACCCAATCAAATAATTTCAATCGAGTGAATCAAAAGGGTAATAATTAAATGATGCCAAGAATATTATTTCTCAATGATAATTTGGGAGTACACTTTAAGTAGAAAGGATGTCATTGATAATAATGCATTTTGAAAAATAACATTCAAAAGTTGTGCTCAAATTAAGCTATATTGAATCAGTAAAAAGTTTATGTGAAAACTTAACTGGAGTCATATCTCTATGACTGGAGTCATCGATGCAATTTTCTGAAAAAAAATCATTTATAAATATTTTGACTGGAGTCATCATAACTTGACTGGAGTCATATTCTTAAATTCAACTAAGATGACTGGAGTCATATTAGGATGATTGGAGTCATAGTTAAGATTTTTGAAACAGAGAAGAATTTAGAATATGATGACTGGAGTCATGTTAGGATGACTGGAGTCACAGTTCGATTTATTCATGCAGAGAAGAATTTTCAAAATGTTGACTAGAGTCATATTAGGATGACTGGAGTCATGTTTAAGATTTTTTGCAAACAGAGAAGAAGTTCAAAAATGTTGACTAGAGTCATATCTTCTTGACTGGAGTCAAAGATGCAAATTTTCAATCAGAGAAGAAATTTCTAATAATCTGACTCGAATCATACTCCCTTGACTGGACTCATAAATGTGAATTTTTCAAACAGAGAAGAAGTTCGCAAGCTTTGACTCGAGTCATGTTACTTGACTGGAGTCATGTTCTTAAATCCAACTGAGACGACTCGAGTCTTTTTGGATGACTGGAGTCATAATTGTGTTTTTCGCAAACAGAGACGAACTTCTAAAAACTTGACTCGAGTCATGCATCCTTGACTGGAGTCATGGTTCAAATAAAATCAGACAGAGACGAAAAGCTGATAAGATGACTGGAGTCATATCATGTTGACTCGAGTCATATCAGTAAAATTTAAACCATAAGTTTCTGTTGACACATATGACTCGAGTTACACTATCCATGACTTGACAACAACTTTGAAAACATATTTAAGATCAATGCTCACTCTAAACAAGGTGGAAGTCAATATGTTTCAGAATGTATCAGAATGCTTCAATTTTGAAGAACATGTTAAACATTGAGATCAACAAGTAGAAGAATTTTCTCAGAAGCAAAAGTCACGAAGAAGAACATTAAAGAACCATGATTAGCACAACAGAAATTTATAAGAGCAATGACTTTGCTATTGACCAAGAAATAATCTTGCCTCTTTGAATAGAGTCTTGAAATATATCAAGGCAAGAACTATAGTTACTCAAAAATGGATAACCAACAAAGTTTATGTGTTTGAGTAACAAGATGACTACTAGGAATCATGAAAGGTAAAACACATACTCATTAGTCCAAATGACTAGATTTCCATAACATCATCCTAGTGAGTTATTCCATTAATGGTTAATGCATTATCATTTAATACACTAATGAACATTTATAAAACTTGGAATAACTTGGCCAATGAGAATTTATGCAGTAGGCATAACACACTCACTCAAGCAACACATTGAACATCAAAGATCAGTATGTGACTGATGGGGAAAATTCTATAAAAACAGATTTGAAGCATATCCAATATTCAGTATACAACATTAACTTCCCATTTTGAAAACATCATTTGAATGTAATCAAGGTATTTTTCAAATCTATCTGAAATGCTTTCAAAGTATGAATATTTTTCAAAATATTTGAATGTATCTTTATAAAACAAAGTTAATTGAAATTCAAACAGAATTTAGAATTGTGCATTTCAAAGACATAAACTCAGAAAGTTATGCACAAATTCACTTATGGTCTATTTAGCAATCTAGAAACATTTTGAAAGTCATAAATGATTGATTGCTAATGGAATGCAATGACAGACAAGTATTCATTACCCAAAAATAAATTTCATATAATTGCAATATGGGGTAAGGATTAGATATCACCGTAATTCCTCTTGTCCTTGTGGAAGCTTGCTTGGTTGAGATTGATTGATGTAGATAACTCCTTTTCCAATGTTCACCATCAACATCCAGCATAACTTGTTTAACTTTCTCAAGTCTTGGATCATTGCATCTTTGAGAAGCTTTCCTTGATCCTACAAAACCTTATAAGCCTTTTTCTTTCATGGTATCCAACCTTACTTGGATCCAATCATTGTTAGCTTGTAGAAATAAGATTCACATGCTCTAAAGAATACACTCAATTCAGAATAATTGAGCACAATGAATTAAACATGACTTTATGCATAAAAGAGATGTTTTCTTTTCAAATTATCATGTGTGCATAAAGAACTAAATTATTTAACACTGCAATCCCTTTGAAAAATAAATCAGGATGTGAAAGCTCAATTTTAAAAATACTTTGCAATGTTCTTTCCTAAGGTTACAAAATATAAAACCTCAATGAATATTTCAAATGATAGCATAAGAGGTTTTACCATTGTATACCTTTACCTTAGGTACTTGGAGTATTGCCTTTGCTTGGTTCTTCATATATTTTCTTATGGGGGTGGGCAAGGGTCTCTCAGAAAATGTAGACTTCAAGAGTCTTCTATTTGATACTTGAGAGGTTCTCCTGTTCTTGTTCTCCTCAAGATAGTTGAATGGTACACTATGGTAGTTTGTTCTTGAGGTGGATGATACTTTTCTTGCTTGTATCCATTGCTTCTTATGATTTGACCTTGTAGTTCCAGCAATGGCTTTTCCACAAGTTCTCCTAACTGATATGAGTTTCCTTGTAGGTTCATGAAAAACTATTGGATTCTTCTTCATCTTCTCTGTACCTTGATGTCCATTGATATTCAAATCATCCTGCATACATGGAGTACTAGATAGACATTTTGGTACCCACTTATACTTGGGTCCTTGACTGTTAGTAGTGGACCTTACTTGTCCTTTTGGAACCCAAACCAATTTATTTATCATATTAGAATTTCTCCTAATATAGCATGTATGAGAAATATGTCCAGTTTTACCACAATAATTGTAAATGATAGAATGATGCGTAATACGAACAGTTTTGCAAGAATTGTGCTGGTTGAGTGGATGCAATGTCAAATTACCCATATTTATATATTCTTCCTTCCTACAAGATTTTCCAGCATGATTGAAAATATTTTTGTTTTTCAAAATAGAATCAGTAATTGGTTGAAAAACAATTTTATGCAATTGATCAAAATCATTTTCCTTAACTACACAAGAAGAATTGGAATTGTTTACCACATGTACATCTTGGGCTCCAGATAATGATTGATCACAATAATGAGCTCTTCCTGGGAATCATCTCTCTCTTGTTCTTCTGTATTGACTAGATCCTAAATGGTTCTGTCCAAAGGTTAGTACATATTTGGACACTGACATATATAATTGCCTTGTGAGCTTGGTTAGTAAGCTATATATGCTCTTATATATATTTATTGTTATTTTTAGACCCGTCGGCAACCAAAACAATCGAACTTATGTGGCCCGTACGTCATGAGACACATATATAATATTGTGACGGAAGGAAGGACTAAATTCGGTGCAAAGGTAAATGTTATGGCTGAATTCAGTCACTGGCTTAATGTTACATATGGAATATGCACGTAAGTTAATTTTGTTTCTGTCTTTGATGTTACAGAGGTTTGCCTGTGCTAAGCCATTTTCTGATGATGAAGTGGAGCACATACGCGATGTGTTTTGTGAATATCTGTATAATCAGTTAAAAAAGTTAAGACAATAATTAATGTCCTAAATTAATTCATTTGTAATTAATATATTCTGTAGCAACAATAGCCTTCTGTACATTTGTTTATTTTTTCGACTAAGTCATTCATTTGTAAATATAACGCAATGTAATTCAATAATAAATTTGTTTATTTTTTCGAACAATTTGTGTTGTCCATTTTGGGTTTCTGAATGAATGGGATTGTGGATAAAGCTATTTAGTGCTTGAAATTTGAGGTACAGGCGGATGTTGAAAATGAGCCATAAGAGACTCTGAAAAGTATTTGCAACTTTTAGGATCCTATATTTGTTAAAAGTCCGGTCCTAAAGGTCTTCGTCTATTCTAAAAAATATGGCTAGACTTTTAGGACTGTATATTTTTTAAATATCTGGTCCTAAAAGTCAAGTCTATTCTAAAAAATATGGCTAGACTTTTAGGACCGTTCATATGTTAAATATCCGGTCCTAAAAGTCTCTAAAAAATACGGCTAGAATTTTAGGACCTTATATTTATTAAATATCCGGTCCTAAAAGTCTTCATATAATTCCAAAGAATATGGCTAGACTTTTAGGACCGTATATTTGTTAGGAGTCAGGTCTTAAAAGTCTTCGTTTATTTTAAAAGTTTGTCGAGACTTTTAGGACAATATAATTTTTAATTGTCCGCTCCTAAATTCAAATTTTCAGTTATTTTTAAATTAATTAGTCTTTACTTTTAATAGAATTGGTGACTCGGTTTCAGACAAATCTTTAGGGTTTAAGACAACCGAGTTTCTGGCGTTCTTCTCAAGCTTTGTGCTTCGTTGTCCTCGTTTTTACCTCTCCTGGTTTTGAAGATCATCATCGGTGTTCCTTTTCTTTGTCCTTTTTCTTTTTGTCGGAAAAAGAAAGAATATAACGAAAAGGACACTTAAAATGTTCAAACTAGGGGAGGTCAAATCGACGACAACGATAGTCCAACCTTGAGAAGAATCGTCACTCTGTTTGTTTTTATTCGAATAAGGTAAACAATGTTTTTTTTGTATGGTCCTAACTGTTAACTGTATTCTGCAAATTTTTAATGTTGATCACCACGAAGAGGACAATGTTTTGTTTGTTTCTTTTTTGTCAGAAAAAAAGAACATAAAGATAAAGACAAGTACACCAAGGCGATTGGGAACTAAAAATTTTATTTTATTATATATTTTTTTCTGCTGCCTTGTGAGGCAACAATAGTACAAAAAAAAAAGAAAAAAAAACATAAAAATATCTAATCCTCCCCATCGTTGTCAGAGGGGAGGGAAAGGTTGGAGACGTCGTCATCAGAGGTATGGTATTCAACGTCATTGGTGTCAAGTACTGCGTTCAGCTTGTTGTTGACGACGTGATAGACCTGAAATAGTTGGCCCAAGCGTCGGTCTACATGTTCAACGCGGGCTATCATGTGCTCCATCATATGGTAGAATGATGGGTTGTGAGGCAACGGAGGAGGGTACGGAAGTGGTTGAGGATTTCACCGAGAAGGAGGACCTCGTGGTGGTGGAGGAGCCATTACGGTGGAGGTTGTAGGAGGAGATGGAGATGAATGTGAAGAAAGTAAAGTAACAACGGGTTTAAATAGAGAACCCATCCTGAACAATGTGAAACGCCGGAAACATTAACGAGGATACGCATAGTTCCTCAGAATACGAGGAGACGCTTAGTTGGGAAGTTTGTGTGGAAGCCGAAGAGACTCTCTGAATCATTCATTTCAACATAGGGTAAGGATAGACTCTGCTATAAGAGTATCTTGAAAATAATTAACTTTTAATACCGGATACTGTAAAAGATCCGTTCTTAAAAGTAATATTTTTTAACCAAAACTTCTTAAATGAATGAAAAAATTGAATTGAAAAAGAAATGAGTTTTAGGACCGGATAAAATATAAAATCTCGGTCTTAAATGTAATTGAATTGAAAAAAATGACTTTTAGGACCGGATACAATATAAAATGTCAGTCTTAAAAGTAATTGAATTGATTTGAAAAAAATAAATGACTTTTAGGACCGGATACAATATAAAAGGTCGGTCTTAAAAGTAATTGAATTGATATGAAAAAAATAAATGACTTTTAGGACCAGATATTTATACAAATACGCTCTTAAAGTAGAAACACTAAATTCATTTGTACCAATTGACATCACTAGATGCGTATCTCTCCTGCTCTCTGTCTTTATTAAATGCTCACTACCTCATAACTCCTCACTACCTAGCTCTCTGCCCCAACTGCTCAAAGTCTGAAACCATGGTTAGATACAAGAGAACTGCTCGTAGGGGTACTCTTACACCTCAAGCTCGTTATACGGTGCGCCTCCTCCAACGAGAGTGCGTCCTATTGTGGCCGAAGGGTCTCGGATCATTGGACCCATTGTTATTTCAGATGGTGAAGAGATTGTCAGCCCCCTTCAGCCTTCAGACCATGCAGAGGTTCGTGCTCCCCCACTCCAACCTGTTGGCCCAAGCGCCTACCTCTGACCCCTCTCCACTTTCCTCTAATGATGCATTAATATTGAGGCTGGAGCAACTAAGACAGGAACTTGCTGATATCCGACGAGAAATTAATGCTCTTCACGCCGATATCGCCAAGCATGTTCAGTCAGATTCTTGTGATGATAATTTTCAGCTTTTTTTTCTTTTGTTTTTTTTCTCGGATAAATGCATTATCCAGTAATGTAAGACCACATTAAGAACATAAGCTTTTGTATTTTTTTTGGCTGTATCTTGTGGATGATAATTTTCCTTTATTTTTTGTCCAAAAAAAATTTTTCCTTTATTTATTCATTCACCAAGGCCGTTAAGACCGGACATTTTATAAGTAACGGGTCTAAAAAGTATTTGAATTTTAGGACCGGATGTTTTATAAAACTCCGGTCTTAGGGCCCTTTTGGATGGGCTTTTTTCATTAAAAAAGCACTTTTTTAGTGCAAAAAAAAAATTCATTTATGTGTTTAGATGATATTTTTTTAAAAAAGTAAAAGTCACAAAAAAAGCTAAAATGCTGCTTTTTTTAAAAGCTCCAATTTTGAGCTTTAAAAAAAAAAGCACTACAAAAAAAGCACAAAAAAACACTTTTTTTAAAAGCCCATCCAAACGGGCCCTTAAACTTAAATGACTAATAAGACTTTAGGACCGGATACTCTTAGAACTTCGGTCCTAAAAAGTTAGTTATTTCTTTAGGACCGGACATTTAATAATTAACCGGTATTAATAAAATCCAAAAAGCTAAATAAGGTGTCGATGTCGCGAAAAATTAAATTTCCCTCTCTGAATACCTCTGTCGCGCCGAAAGTGATTACTCAGGTTCCGACTCCGATGTTTGTGTATTGCTTCGTCGCTGCTTCGCGTACCTCTCTCGACAATCACTCTCTGGTTTCTTAGCTAAACGTCTATAGACGAAGCTGTAAGAGGTGTTTCGCTCATATAACTTTATTATTTTCCAGCTTATCGTTCTGGGTTTTTCATGGGTTTAACGAAATCGATGAAATGTTCTTGTGGGTATTATCTGTTGTTAACGAATATTGTTTTTGAAGATTATATTTGCACGTTAGACCTACCCAACTGACCAACAAGTGTTTTTAGGTTACTCTTGTTGTCTTCTCTACAACATCAATGTTCGTGGCCGGAGAAGTAAGACTCAGCAAGCGCATTTGAATTTATAAGCTACATGTGAGTCCACAAGACCTTCATCCATCCCATGCATTTAATTTCCTCGTCATGCATTTATTTTGGTTATTGGATTCACTGTGATGCATTTATGACCAAAAGTAGTGATTCTTTGTTATGCATTTAATGGGCAAGTTCCTCTGTAAAAATGATTATTTGAGCATATACATTTGGAGTTGGCTTATTTTATATGCAAGTTTCAATTTTTTCGGATTATGTATGATCAATGATTTCCGTCTATATATAGGAATTCTACTATGGATCACAGTTGGATAAATGCTTCACAAATGAGTGTTGAATATCAGAATGGGGTGAGGGAATTTATAGAATTTGCTAAACAAAATGCCCATGATGATAGGGGAAGTTTTATTGCTCTTGTGTAGAATGTTTGAATGAGAGTCGACTAAGTCCTGAAGTTATACACACACATTTAATTTGTCACGGATTTTGTAAGACCTATACAGTATGGGTATGGCATGGTGAAAAAGTGCCAAGTGAGTCTCAACATGGGGAAGTGGCCTTTGATGATAATGACACGGATATGGATGATCGCATAGAGGACATTATCCGTGATGTAGGAGAAGAGGCTTTTGAGCGATCACATGCTTATGGTAATATGTGCAGTGATGCAGAGACGCCGCTATACCCTGGGTGTAAAAATACCAATTGTTGAACGCTGTATTGAAATTGGTAAGCTTGAAGGAACGTCATGGATGGAGCGACAAGAGTTTTTCAGAATTGCTTGAGGCTTTTAAGGACATGCTTCCGGATGATAACGTGTTGCCGCATCGCTACTATGATGCTAAGAAAATACTTTGTCCAATGGGGATGGAGTACTAAAAGATCCATGCATGCCCGAATGATTGCGTACTGTATAGAAAAGAGTTTGAAGAGAAGCAGAGTTGTCCGATATGTGAAACCCCACGATACAAGTCAGATAAGGGGCCTACAAAAGTGTTGTGGTATCTTCCAATCATACCAAGGTTCAAGCGGTTGTTTATGAATGAAAATGATGCAAAAAATCTGAGGTGGCATGCAGATGAGAGGATTTCGGATGGACAACTTCGACATCCGGCCGATTCTTCTCAATGGAAGAAAATCGATCAATTATTTCCGAACATCGGCGAAGAACCTAGGAACCTCAGGCTTGCCCTTAGCACGGATGGCATGAATCCCTATGGAAGCCTTAGCAGCATACATAGTTCATGGCATGTACTCCTGATAATTTACAACTTATCTCCTATGTTATGCATGAAAATAAAGTACATCATGCTGTCTATGTTGATTTCTGGACCAAAACAACCTGGAAATGACATAGATGTTTACCTTAAGCCCTTGATCGAAGACTTGAAGGAGTTGTGGGAAGAAGGTGTCGATGTTTTTGACTCTTTTAAGACGGAGGTCTTTAAAATGATAGCCATGATATTTTGTACTATAAACGACTTCGCAGCATATGGGAACTTGTCAGGGTATAGTGTAAAAGGCCATAAAGCATGTACGGTTTGTGAAGAAGGCACACGCTACCATCAACTTCAACATGGAAGAAAGACGGTGTATCTTGGACATAGGAGATTTCTTAGACGGGGCCACCCATATCGTCGATTAAAGAAGACCTTTTTTGGTGGCCAAGAGTATGAAGAAGCTGCGGTGGCATTGACTGGGGAGCAAGTGTATGAAAAGGTTAAAAATATCAGTGTCATCTTCGGTAAGACTGGAAAGAGTAGAAAAGAAACAAATATATGGAAGAAGAGATCTGTATTCTTCGATCTTCCATATTGGCGCAATCTTGATGTGAGACACTGTATTGATGTCATGCATGTGGAGAAGAACGTATGTGATAGTATTGTTGGCACGCTTCTCAACATACAAGGTAGTTCGAAGGATGGTGTGAAGGCAAGATTGGATTTGCAAGCAATGGGAATATGCGAAGACTTACATCCAAGGCCATATGGGAAGAGAACTTATTGTCCCCCGGCTTCTCATACTTTGTCTAAGGATGAGAAACGAAGCTTTTGTGAGTGTTTACATGGCACAAAAGTTCCCTCGGGGTATTCTTCAAATTTTAAGAGGCTTGTCTCGATGAAGGATTTGAAATTAGTAGGCCAAAAGTCTCATGATTGTCATGTCTTGGTGCAACAGCTACTCCCAGGTGATCAATGGTATACATTTTACACGAAGTCCCTAGATGATAAGAGCACAGTCCAGAATAGTGGTGTTATGTTAGAGGATGAATCTATGCACTTCTCAAATTCGAAAGACAAGAGGCCTAAATTGGCAGTCATGCCATATTATGGGGTTATTGAAGAGATCTGGGAGGTGGACTATGTCAAAATTAGATTTCCCATCTTCAAATGCAAGTGGGTTAATGTCAATAATGGTGCTCAGATCGATCGGCTAGGATTTACTCTAGTCGATGTCAATAGTAGAAGTTTTGGAGATGAACCTTTTATTGTGGCAGACCATGCGAAACAAGTGTTCTATATCACCGATCAAGAAAATAAAATATGGCCTGTAGCTCTCCAAGGAAAGAGGGTCAAAGATATTGATGAGGAAAGACATTCAAATTTTGGTCTTCCTGAGAGTACTCCTTTTTCAAGGGGTCTACCAGACATGAACGAAGAAGATGAATCGGATAATGAACCCGGCATAAGAAATGATCATCAAGAAGGGATATGGGAGGATATCACTTTATAAAAGAGTCAATTCATAAGGTAATATTCTATGCATAATTCTTTGAAAACTTTAAGGTTTTAACTATATTATATTCCTTCTATGTTCTTAATTAAACAATGTCACGCTGACTATGAATTTATTCTTGTTTTGTTTTTGTGGCAGGATCCGATTCAAAGGGGCATATTTATAAAAGAGGATGCATGTTACGTTGTTGGGTGGGAATCAGATGAAGGCATGGTGAATAATATATTGGACATGTATGTTGATTTACATGTTGTATTTGTAACTCATTGTGATTGTAAGTTATCTTAGCTTATTGTATAAATTACTTTAGTTGTTGTAGTCTTAAGAGGCCACATAACTCATGGTGGATAATATTTGTATTCTTTTTCCCAATTCAATTTATTCATAATTGTTCATAGCTTGTAGTTTAAAGTATCGACTTTTATGTGTTGTTTTGGGTGGTGGATTTGTGTATATATATATATATATATATATATATATATATATATATATATATATATATATATATATATATATATATATATATATATGATGAGGAAGAATAGAACAGGGGAAAAATTTGGGAAAATTTAGACCACAAATAAATAAGCCGGTTTAAATGTTCAACTTTTAAGACCGGATGTATTTCTATGACCGGTCTTAAATGTATTAAGCTGGTCTTAAAAATTGGTCTTTTAAGACCGGTCTAATTATAAGTCCGATCTAAAAGTTCAATTTTTAAGACTGGACGTATATAACATCCGGTCTTGAAAGTCAGTCTTTTAAGACCGAGTAATTAGTCGTCTGGTCTTAGAATCCGCTATCTTTTGGACTGGATTGATCTTTGTCCGGTCTTAATATTCGGATCTTTTGAGAGCGGTCGAGTTTTTGTCCAGTCTTAAAGGTTGAGTTTTTGGACCGAACAAAAAATATTTCAGATCTATTTAGTACGACTTTTAAGACCGAAGGTTTAAAATATCCGGTCTTAAAGAAACTCTTTAAGGCCGGTTTCATGTCCGGTCTTAATAGGGAGACTTTTAATACCGCTTGGAACAAGACCTGACACGGGTCCGATCTTACGGTACCTCTTTTGTCCGGTCTTAAAAGCCTTTTTTCCACCCGTGCCACCCAGAATTGTAGGTGTTTGAGTTGGATTGTTCTGGTTGTTGCCATGGTAGTTACATGCATAGTTTACTGGTTCCATCTGTTGAGATATGAGGCATTGTCCATTATCATGGCCATTTCCATAGTAATCACAAGGGGCATGAACAACATTTACCCCCACATGTCTACTATTGGATTGGTTGACTTGAGCTTCTAAGTGATCAACCTTCTTGTTGATTGATTTTAACATTGCCATCAGCTGTGAAGAAGGGTCTTCAATAACTTTATCAACTGACTTCCACCAGCCTTCTATCATTGTTGTTCTGTAGAAAGTTAGTGGATAAATCATGTAGGCATTTTCAGACACGATTTACCAGTTGCTTTGTAATCCCCCCCATTAGTGACAACATTTAATTCTGATTTAGAATCAGGAGTCAACCGAGTACTGAATATTTGAAGTAAGACCTACTTCTCTATATTGTGTCCAAGGCTCTGCCTGACAAGCAACTTGAACCTATCCCAGGCTTCATACAGATGTTCACCAAATTGTTGACAGAAATTAGTAAGAGCGGCTCGTGCATCCACCATCTTATTATGTGGAAAAAATCTTGATCTGAACTTTTCTTCCAATGCCTCACAAGAAGTAATGTTGCCCTCTTCTAAGTTGTTGAGCCCTTCTTTGGCTTTCCCTTGAAGAGAGTGAGGAAAAAGCTGAAGGCGAATCACACCATTAGGAACTCCATTCAGCTTGAATGAGTTGCAAACATCAAGAAATTGTAGCAGATGCTGATTAAGATCGTTTGAACTATTTCCTGCGTACTGACTGAAATTCTGTAGCGGTACCTCCGCTGTGGCATTTCATGGTATCTCAGCCGCTAATTTTACGCACCGCCTCACGGCCAATGCAACCAGCGACAGTCACCACCATCCACTGGCCATGTCGGGGTAAGAGCCAATGCTTCGCCACAGATCACACTGTGAGAACGCCCGATCATGGTTACCGTTAACTAGCTCTGATACCATGAAATGCCACAGCGGAGGTACCGCTACAGAATTTCATTTGGTATCAGAGCTAGGCTCTTGTTTAAAGGACTTAACAGTCTCAAGAGTTATCAAATGGCTAATTTTGGGTGCTGCTCGTTTTTGAAAGGTTTTGACTTTACCATTCCACCACTTTTCAAAGATATTGATTTTTGGTTTTGGAAAGCTAGAATGACTAGTTTTATCAAAGCAACTGATTTTGATATGTGGAAAGTTTTTACAAACGTTTTTGACTTCACTCCAAGAAAGGATTGGACAGAAACAAATATGAAAATATTTTCATTGAACATTAGAGCAATGAACATATTATACAGGTCTTTAACAGAAAAAGATTTTGAGAAAATCAAATGTTGCTCTTGTGCTAAAGAAATTTGGGATACTCTTGATTCTATTTATACTTCTAACAATTGTGTTGAAGTTGAAAGTGTTGACAGTTCATCTAAGACTATATCTTTGTACATCTATGACTGATGAACAACTGGAGAATGAAGAAGGAGAAATCATTGAATCCAAGAAACACTTCCATGGTCCGGACAACACAAAAGAACAAGAGGAAGAGGATTCCCGTGAAGAACTCATGGAAGATTATGATCAATCATTATCTAGAGTTCAAGATGCACATGTGGTAAACAATTCCAATTCTTCTTGTGTAGTTAAGAAAAATGATTTTGAACATTTGCATAAAACTGTTCTGCAACCATTTACTAATTCCCAGGAAGAGGATTCCCAGGAAGAACTCATGGAAGATTATGATCAATCATTATCTAGAGTTCAAGATGCACATGTGGTAAACAATTCCAATTCTTCTTGTGTAGTTAAGAAAAATGATTTTGAACATTTGCATAAAACTGTTCTGCAACCATTTACTAATTCTATTTTGAAAAACAAACATGTTTTCAAAAATCATGCTGGAAAATCATGTGGGAAGAAAGATTATACAAATATGGATTATTTGACATTGCATCCACTTGACCGTAACAATTCTTGCAAAACTGTTTATAACAAGCATCATTCTATTGTTTGCAATTATTGTGGTAAATCTGGACATATTTCTCATACTTGCTATATTAGGAGAAATTATAATGTGAGAAATAAATTTGTTTGGGTTCCTAAAGGACAAGTAAGGTCCACTACTAATAGTCAAGGACCCAAGTATAAATGGGTACCAAAATGTCCATCTAGTACTTTATGTATGCAGGACCATTTGAAAATCAATGGACATAAGGGTACTGAGAAGATGAAGAAGAATCCAATAGTTTCTCATGAACTTACAAGGAAACTCATATCGCTTAGGAGAACTTGTGGAAAAGCCATTCTTTGGAACTACAAGGTCAAATAATAAGAAGCAATGGATACAAGCAAGAAGAGTATCTTCCACCTCAAGAACAAACTACCATAGAGTACCATTCAACTATCTTGAGGAGAACAAGAAAAGGAGAACCTCTCAAGTATCAAATAGAAGACTCTTGAAGTCTACATTTTCTGAGAGAACTTTGCAGATACCCATGCAAAGTCATATGAAGAACAAATGGGTAAGCAAAGCCAACACTCCAAGTACCTAAGGTAAAGGTATACAATTGTAAGACCTCCTTTCCAATCGAGAATGAGATGCTGAGCAAAATGGAAACTCGAGTCGATTAATGAGTAACTCGAGTTTCAGAGAGACAGAAAGCAAGCTCTGAGTTTTCGCAAACTGGAAACTCGAGTCATCAAATGGAAACTCGAGTTTCGAGCAGACAGAGAGCGACACACCTATTGAAGTATCCACAAAACTCGAGTCAGTAAGTAGAAACTCGAGTTTTGGTCGCGGAATTTCAAAAGTTCACTTTACACTTTTGAATCCAGGTTAGTGTTTTCGCGCTGTATTTAAACCTAACTATTCTTTGTTCGTCTAAACTCGCCCTAAAACTCAAGTTTAATCCTAGAGTTTGTCCCTGTTCCTCTCACCTTTCTTCTCATCTGTTCCTAATCTCCGATCCAAACCCTAAATTAATGGCTTCCGGCTATAACCCCCAAGATATAATCAATCTCCATTCCGAATCTGAAAGCCAAAACCTAGCTGATCTCCCTGTTGCTCAACCTCGACCAAATCTCCAACCTAGGGCTAGGACATCCTCTCGACGTTTTACATCTGGAATCTCAAGGGCAGTATCTCAATTCACTGAGGAACATTCCTCGAGTCAATCCAGTTCTCGAGCTCCTCTTTCGTTTTCATCCCAAGAGCTATCTAGTTTCAGGCCAACTGGGAATCCACCTTCTTTGGTGGAAATCTACAATCATATCTCAGCACCTGAAGGTTTCCTGAACAGCCCTCTCCAACTTTCTGGAGAAGATGCTACTCGCTAACGAGAACGATTCGCAAATCGAGACTTTTGCCCTGTAGTTTATGTTGATCTAACTAAACTTTGGGAGGAAAGGCACTTAAATCTTTCTCCTTGGCTCACTCAGTTCAATTCTCTAATCTCCACCGAGCCTCTTATAGTCCTACTCTTGTTCAATTGTTTTACCACCACATGCAGTATGAACAACATCTGGATGGAAATTTACTAACAGTAAGACTCACTACAACTATAGGGGATCACAAGATTATTTTATCTCCCGCCTATATCAACCATCTTCTGCAAATTCCTAATCCCCCACCTGTCGCATCAGTGAGTTTTACTAATAGACAAATTTATGAGCTGTTGAAACCCAATGAGCCCCTTCCTGAGAACTTGCATACTTTAAACTTTTCACCTGCATCTATGCCTCCTAAGCATCGGGCTATCTGGTACATTTATGCTAGGAATCTCAAACAGAAAAATGGTCATTTCTCCCGCTTCACGAAGGATGATTATTCTATATTCGCTTCTATCATTGCCCAAGTACCTCAGAATATTGGGCACTGGATCTATCAAGAAATGACCAAGTTTAGTTTCCCTCTCAAAGAATCTTCTCTGATTTATTTTCCCAGTCTTGTCTCTGTCATTTTGTTTCATGAGAAAATATGGCATCTACCTATGTTCGATCAGCCTCAACACATTCCATGGTTTGGTAGACCACTTTTTGCTCTGCTTGGTCTCAACTTTGATGAAGATTCCCATACTCCACATGTTCACCATGAAGACCCAAGCTCCTCCAATGGTCCCTCTTCATCCTCACGATCTCCTCCCCTCCTCATCTCCCATTCACAATTTCTTACTTGCTACGTAAACCATTTCAACTGCCCCACTTGTTCCACCAATCCTGGTCCCATCCCATGTCTCACCTGTTAAGCTCTCTACCCCTTCCTCTGAACCTTCGATCTCAGCTCTATCCTCTTTTGTTGATGACAAAGGGGGAGAAGAACCAGAAAAAGAAGTTGACCCCAAGGAGCAATCTTGAGTTGAAGGAAGGAGTTTAGATTTTAGTTTAGTTGTTTTTTATTCTGTTTTTAGTTTGTATTTCTGGTATGAAGCTTCTGTACTCTTGCATTTCTGTTTTGTATATTGCTGTTATGCAAAACTTGTTAATTGAAATGCAATGGTTCCATTATGCCACATTATCAATTGCTTCTGCTATATCTCTGCTGAATTTACAAAATTGTCATAACATACTTCAAACCATCGTGTGAAAATCTTTCTCAAAACTCAAATCTTTTGAAAACTAAAAAATTTCTGGTTTACAAGTATTGTCATCATCAAAAAGGGGGAGAATGTTAGTTCTCAATTGGTTTTCATGATAACGGACAATTGTAAACACAAAAGAAGTTTGTCTTTGTAAGTTGAAAAACTTACTGTCTAAGGCAAACTCGAGTTTCAGTTTGGAAACTCGAGTTTTGGCCTGACAGAGAAATGCTCAAATTTTTGTAAAGAAAGACAAACTCGAGTTTGAGAATGAAAACTCGAGTTTTGGTCATACAGAGAGCATTCGAGTTTTTCACAAACAAGGCAAACTCGAGTTTGATTTTGAAAACTCGAGTTTTGACAAGACAGAGAGTAACCAATTTTTTCCAAAGAAACCAAAACTCCAGTTTCCATGGGAAACTCGAGTTTAGGGTTTACAGAAATTTGATAATTGAATATTTTATACACTTATTTTTGTCTCTTGAATAATAATTTAGGACCCTTTAGCTAATAAATAATGGCTCTTATGTTTATTTGGGCCTTGGGCCTTTTATTGCATTTTAGCTATTTTTAATAATAAAATTCCAGTTTTGTGTTGCTTCACTATTTCTACCATACCTCTTGAACCAGACATCGGATTTGCCTCATTTTTGTCTCATATTTCAGATGATTCAGAGAGCTACAATTGTTATGAAGACATCAAGAGCAAATTCGGTCAAGAAGGAGGTCAATTTTGGAGCCAAAGTCGGATGTACAATTCTGGATTTATTTTGGACCCGAATTTTGTAATTTAAGTCCAGTTATATTTTATTTCTGTTTTGGGCTAAAACTATGAGAGCCCATTTCGTTTTAGGTTATTTTTAAGTATGGCAGCTGCCACAAACATATTCATTCACGTTTTTAACATTAGAGTGGATCAAAATACAAGTTTTCATTTTCTCTCATCTGTTCTTCATGTTCTTCGCGCGTTCTTCGTGTTCTTCGTTCGTTCTTCGATTTTCCCAGCCATGATCGGCTAAACTCTTGTGATTAACCCAACGATGAGGATTCCATGATTCATCCAGAGAACTCGTGCCTAATCGGTAACTACTCGATTCTGTTTTCATCTTATCGGATTCGATTTCTGGAAATAGTTCGAATATTAGATTTAATATTCGGTTTGGTTCATCCCAAGGACTTAGTTCGGACTAGGTTACGTGTTGCTGTGCGATTGCACAGTGAGACGCCACTGTCCGGACAGATTCTAGGCGATCGTCTAGGCGAGGAATCTCCGGATGAATGCAGAGATTTCGATTCATCCGAACCAAACGTGGGTTAGTTGTATTTTCGTTCAATGATGGAGGTTTCGGAATCAATTCGTTGGGTTGATCATCTTTAACTGCATGTGTTTATTTGATTCGTTTGACTCGTTTATTGCACTTTGATTATGTTATTTCGTTTTGTTCTATTCTCGTTAAACCAAACCCCCATTTTATCATTCTGTTTCACTATTGTTATTGAACAAGCCCGCTGCAAATTCGTTGGGAAACGACCCAGGTTCCCTAATTCTGCAAATTGTTTTCGAACTTGGTTTATTTTGGAAGACACGGCAAAAATCTTTCCAAAAGTTCTCCAGGATTTTCGCAGTTCAAGAAAACTCGAGTTTGGGTTTGAAAACTCGAGTTTCCATCCCCTGAGAACAATGCTCATCTCTGACCTTGTAAAAACTCCCTTTGTTCAAATTGACTAAGTTTCTTAACGTTTTCTCATAAAAGATAAAACTCGAGTTTTGGTTGAAAACTCGAGTTTCGGACTTCCAGAGAAGTTTCCAAAGTTTTCAAAGAATATGGAAACTTGAGTTAAGATTTGGAAACTCGAGTTTTGCCCAGGCAGAGAGCTCTGCCTATTTTGAACCTTTGAAAACTCGAGTTGTGTTTTGAAAACTCCAGTTTTAAGCTTTTGGACTAAAACATTATTTTACATCTAAGAGTCCAAAACTCGAGTTAGTCACTTAACGACTCGAGTTTTGTACTATTCACAAGCCTTGTCCAAAATGCCAAATCGCGATGTTTGTCTTTGTAAAGAGAAAACTCGAGTTTGGATTGAAAACTCGAGTTTCGGTCTTTTGTTAAAAGTTCACTGAAACATGAAAACTCGAGTTTCGAAGAACTAACTCGAGTTTCCATCGCAGAATTTGAATTTCAATTTGAACGAATTCGTGAAATGTTTCTGTTTGATCTCAATATTCATTACTCATAACTATTCTTAACTATGTTTAATCAGTTTATTGGTGAGTTTCAGATGGTATTAGACAGGATTAAATGGAGATTAAGCATAAAGCATAAAGCATGTCAGCACATTAAATGCAAAAGTGCAGAAACCTTGCATGCTTTTGGGAAAACATTCTCCACACGTTTTGGAGAAGTTAATGCTTGCCTTCTACATTCAAAGAAACTGCTCTTCCAACAGATTAATAATCAGAGAGTCAACTCTAAACATCTGCAAAGCTGGATTAACCAAAGAGTAGAGAGAGAAGAAGACCAAAGCTTCATGTAATCAACTCCCAACATCACCAACGGTTATAATTGGGATCACAACGGTCAATTAATGTTCTCTACCTATAAATAGAGATGCATTCAGGTCTTCTCAACAACCAACCTGTGCAAGAACGAAAATTAAGATAGTTTCATTTACTCTTTGAGTTTTCTTGTGAAAGTATCTGTTGATACATTTATTCTTCAAATGATTATCATATCTACTCTTAGAGAGAGTTTTTCTTGATTGTAAATCATTCTTGTAAAGTTATCTCAAGTCGGGGGACTTGAGATTGGGTTATTGATTACAACTTGTAAGGGGAGTAAGTTCTAGAGAGAGAATTACTCTTGAGTGCTGAGTGTGTAATCAATCTTGATAGTGAGAAATCCCAGAGTCTGGGGACTGGACGTAGGTCAAGTTGTTGGACCGAACCAGTATAAATCCTTATGTCTTGCTTGTTCTCCTTATACTCTGTTTTACCTTCATTTCCTATCCGAAAAACAGAGCTTATCGAAATTTTTTTGAGAATCCCCAATTCACCCCCTCTTGGTGATTCAAGCTCCACTTTCAAATGGTGGACAGATGAAAGAAGCGCAAATTTTTATCCCCTGCATGCAACCAGCTAATACGCGAGCGTTGCCACCAATATTGTTCATCTTAAGCAAATAATCTATCTAGATTTAGCTTGAGGTCAGCAATAGCATGCACAACATCGCCTATAATATTCCCCTGGGTAAGAACAACTAGTTGGGCTTTAGTCTTCTCAATAACCTTTGCAATATTAGGGAATTCATGTCTACTCCATCGAACCAGATCCTTGCTGCATCTTCTCAGTTTATTAACAAAATCCAAAAGGGTAGACCAGGAAACTACAGATTGCTTCTGCCAACTTGCCTTCACAACTTGGAGAAAATTAGGATGACCCACCCAAGAAGCTTCAAATTTAAAACCCTTTTTCCCCCTAGGTTGTTCCAAATTACACTTCACCAGTAACAGATGATGGTCAGATCCTGTCGGGACCACATTAAGAACTTGTAAATTTGAGAAGGATTCTTTAAGTTGCAAATTACCAAAGGCTCTATCAAGGCGTTCTCTCACTGTATCAGGTTCCTCTCTATTATTGCACCAAGTGAATTGGGGACCATTAAAACCCAAATCATCCAACCTATAGTCTGCCACAAACCTCTGAAAATTTAAAATTCTCCTCCATGTTCTAGGCCTTCCCCCACTTTTTTCATCCTGAGCTAAAATCTCATTAAATGTATCGAGGGCACTCCATCTCATCAGATTCAATTAAAGTATGTATTACATTAGGAGAAGAGAATAAAATATTTACCTTGATAGAGGCAGTCCACCACAACGCTAGACCCCCGCTCTGTCCAATTGGATCAATCAGTCACTACTCAGTATAACCACACTGCCGTCTGATCTTCCTCACTACCCTTACCTTCTGCTTAGTTTCCATTAAGAAAAATATTTGGGGCTTTATCCGGAAGTATTATTCCTTTAAATTACGAACTGTCATGGCAGCCCCAAGGCCTTGACAGTTCCAAGCTAGGATATTCGTAATGAATCGGTGGTGGATCCACCCTACCACCGGCGTTGTGAGAAGAGGAAAGCTCACGGGTATCATCTTGAGCATGACTTGCTAAAAACCAGCTAGGAGGAAAATCAATCTCCCCTATCTCTTGAGAGCCACCACCAGAACTGAAGGACTCACCTGATTTGGAATTTCGAAGGTGGTGCTTAAGGGCTTTAAAGTTTTTCTGCCTCCCTTTTTGAGAAGGAGTCTTGCCGGAACTCGCAGGTGGAGAGGGGCCAAGATCATCAAAGGAGAGACGTCGATGTCGTTTTGACTCAATCATTCCAGAACTATCCTCCAGTGGGCGTTTAATTTGGATGCGTTTCAGGGAGTTGGCCATATCAGATATAGGAGAAAGCCCATTGAAAGGGATAATACCAGTATTGTTGGGCTCACTCTCGGCTGGGAATTCAACCTGGTACTCTTGCGTTGAAGCAGAGTAGGGTGGGCTCTCGTTATTTAACTCAGAAAGTCTCACTGAATGGGCCGGCCCAGTTTAGGAAAGAAAAGAGGCAGCTGGACATGAGAGGGCCCCCTCCCCCAAAGAGTTGACTAAATCTTCCATAGGTACTACAATGAAATCTGCTAACTTGTAAAGCTTCCCATCATTACCTGTCGCCTGGATATTATGAACCTCTTTGGCAGAACGCGCTGCTGGGCTAATCTCATTTGACCGACAATTTTGGTCTACTTTCTCCCAATGCAGGCCCTCAATCACCAAATTGGCACACATCTGGACCTGACACTCCTCTTGTCTTGGCGCCAAGTTACCAAAAGGAGACTTCATCCTCTCCGACAAGCTACTCCGGTGAGGCGGGGTGGCCTGCGATTTCTTCTTAAAAAAATTGGCTTCCATCCAATCACCTTTACATACCTCCAAAACATCCTCACACGTCTGCACCGACGAGGTACTTAACCAAATACCAAATTTAAACTCTGTTTCAACCCCATCACTATCCCCTTCAGCAACCTTGCAGCCTCGGCCCTCATGCCCTATACAACCACAGCGATAACAGAAAATCTGCAGTCTTTCATATTTCACTGTAACCTAAGCTGGGCCTTTTCCTTCACGAGGAACCCAAAAGCCATCCAAAAGAGGTTTATCAAGTTTAATCAGGGACCTAACTCTAATGAAGCCTCGTCCCAACTTGCCTTCCACCATCGGTTTTTCGAACATAACAGATTCCCCCAAGATTCTTGCATTCTCAGAGTCAAAGGCAGCCAGCGGAAGTCCATGGAACTGAACCCAGAATGGCTCATACTCAAAGTTGATATCTTTCAGCACCATTGCATCATCCCACACTTGAAGGTTAAGCAAAAATCCTTGTATCGACCATGGCCGGCCTTTTAATATACGAGCATAATCCTCCTCCTTGCTGAAACGGAAAAGAAAGATAAGCTGGTTCCGATTAAGATCATGAATTTCCATCGACTCTCCCAGCTGCCAGCCCTTCCGAATCATGTTAACCACCATCGGGACATTTAAATTTTTTTATGGGTAATAATCTTTCCTACTAAACAAAACCCCTGACCATCCACCTTCATATCAAGATTCAGGACCACCTCTGTTACCTCCTTTGAGTTACTACTCTGACCGACCTCCATTCCTCCAAACTACACAGGAACCAAAACTCGAAACCTTAAACCAGAAAAAAGAAGAAGGGAAAATAAAACAGAAAGATGGAGAGAAAAGAAAGAGAAGAGGCGAAAGGGAGAACTAGGGAGATGACCGCCGGACAGAAGGAACGACGATCGGAAGGATCCTCAGGGAATCGTACACTCACTCACAGGGGAGAGAGAACGACATACTTGGCATTTTCAAGTACTGAACTTAAGAAAACAAAAACATCATAACAGTTTTCTAATGGTGGATAATATTAGTCATGGTTAAGTGTCACAAATGTTACTAACTGTGGTTAAGATATTGTCAATGCATATAATAAAAATGTTATTAAAAGCAGCACTATTGATATGTTATGAAAGTATGTACTTGGATGAAATTGCATGAATAGTTTAAGATAATAATCTCCAAATAGCTTCTTTTTTTCTCTACAAAATAGACATCTCAATCACAGGTTATTAGTGTTAACCAAACCAAAAAAAAAAAAAAAAATCATATTTTATCAATTACTAGGTCAATAAGGAAAATGAATAAACAGTGTTGCGTCTTTTGTCAATTTGATCTGGACTCAATTTCCTCAGACTTTCCAGAGTTATATATCTAAAGTTTGTGTATTATATTTGTTAAGTGAATGAAAAAGAAGTAAAACATGAAACATGATGAGATGGTTAGAAGCCATTAATGGCATTACAGTAAACAAATTAACCCTTGTTGGGCGAAACCATTAATCCTAATCTCTAGGGAACTAATAAATTGATGACTTATGTTAATCCCATTTTAATAACTCAACAACACTTACAAGAAACATCGGGTGTTTTCAGTGTATTGGCTCTCTTAATTTGCTCTCTAGGCCATGTAACTACTAAATCAGGCTGTGTATTACTCAGTTGCCCCTTTGTTTGGGTAAATTGGGTAAGATCAGCCCAACCCAATGGGTTGACTCACTTATCCACATATAAGAATATGTAAGTAGTTTGGATTTGTCCTACCTGACTATTGCTGACTATGACTTGCTGAATTTGGCTTTTGGAAGATTTTTTTTTTTTTGATACAAGGCGAGGGGAGGGGGGATCGAACTAAGGACCTAAGAGGGAGGAAACAAATCCCAATACCACTGCACTACTAGTAGTGCTGGTGCTTTTGGAAGATTTTTGACTTGTATGTTTGGCATAAATTTGAACTAATTGGGCTTCTGAGTGAAAAGTACTTTTTTTCATAAGCCACATTTGGCATCTTATCACGATTCCTGGTGAGGAGAAGTGAAATTACCGTTAGGAATAATAAATATGTTTTTGAAAAAATAGGGGTTGGCACAAGTAAGCGGCTTGTGTTGCTTAAGCAAGGTCTCGAGTTCGAGCCTTGTGAATGCAAAAAAAACCTCGCTGGGAGACTCTCCCACCAAAGCCAGATGCGTGACGCGGGTCGGATCCGGATTAGTCGTGAACCGGGTGAGCAACCAAAAAATGAAAAATAAATAAATATGTTTTTGAAAATATCGACCAACCCTCAATTATCTTCACTCTCTCCTCCCTTATATGATGTTCTGCACTCAGTCTCGAAAACTCTCAGCGCTTGCTCTTCGTTCTGGGTGATGTGCTGTGGACCTCCGGCGTAGTGTGTCGCTGATTTCTGTACTGTATTTCCATCTTCTCGGCGATTTTCGTGGTCAGTTTTGGTGCTGCGTTGTGTCTCTGTGGCTGTGTATTTGCAGGCCGTCCATCTTAAAGTCAACGTCTCTGCTCCATTGTCTCTCCGGCGGAGTCTTGTCGTGTGCACTAGAGTTGCTTTCGGTGTCAGGCAGGCCAATCTGTGCATGCAAGGCACCTCGTGGTTGGTTGGCTTCAAGATTCGATCTGGTCGTCGATCTGCTCTATTCATCGAAGCACACAATTATATGTTTGTGTAAGCATACCATTTTATTCTTTTTCATTAAACGACTAAAGATCTAATAGGCGTACAAAAGCCTTAATGGTGCTCAAGTACGTGTGTTATAACAAGAGTTTTTTTTCCTTCTTCTTTTTTTTATTTTATTTTTATTTTTATACAATAGAAATATTTTTATACTGAAACCAAAATTGAGCTCAAGTACGTGTGTTCACACAAGTTGTGGAATTAAGTGAGTAGACTCAGACTTGTTTGGGCTAAGTACCTCTTTGAATTAGTGGTGAATAAATGTGATTACAGATGATCATGATTTTTTTTACAAGTGATACTCATTAAAAGTGACGTTAGTTAATTGTGATTTCAATTCTTGAAATTTTTTCTTTTACAGGTGACTTTGATAATTTTGATTGTATTTAAATTTCATTCATCAAAATCACTTATATATATGTATAATTTCCAAAAAAAGGTATGAATTCAATAAATCTACTTAAATTTTTATGATTATATTTAATAATCATGGTCATTAAATATTTAATACTAATTATTAAAAATTTAATAATTATTATTAAATATGATTTAATAAATGAAAAAAATATTTTAATATTATTTTATTTTGTAATTGTTATTATTAAAAATAACTTAAATTTCATGTTAAGTAATGGGCAATATAATATTATTTGAACTAATTCTATTTTAAGAAATAATAGGCAAAAGATGTGGAGAGAATATTTGGAGAAGGGATATTATTGTAAATAGGAGAAATTGTTGTTGCGAAAATTTCATCAGGATTTTCCAATAACAAAAGCAATACTTTTGTCACTTTTGCTTAGGTGCGAGGTGAGATGAAATCATCATGGTTGATCGTGATTTAATAAAACTTAGTCATTTATTATTTTCCTTATTGTCCTAGTTACTGATAAAATGTGATTTTTTTGTCAACACGAATAAAATGTGATTAAGATATGTTATCTTGTAAAACACACACAAAAAAAGCCAAAAAATTAAAATAAAAACTTAATTAGGAGATTATTATCTTAGCTTAAGAGAGAGATTATTATCTTAGCTTAAGAGAGAGATTATTATCTTATACTATTCATGCAATTTCATCCAAGTACATACATTGAGTTATAGAGTTATACTATTCATGACTGGTGCTGCTATCCATAGGCCCCCCGGGGAATTTTTTTATTTTTTTTTAGACAACGCACATTAAGTCAACTCCACAACCCTCCGCCTTTGGATTTTTGGATGGTTTAACATATTAAACCTTCCCCCTTCACCTCTTTTGTAATCCCCTTTCTTTTAGCCCTCAGCCAAATTCTTTCTCGCAAATATTTTTTATTCCTGTACATATGTCTTTAGAGGTATATTTATCAATGTCCCTAAACAAAATTTCGCAGAATAGTTGAACCAGTGACACTAAAATTTATACATTTTTGCTTTTTATTATTTTCCCCCTTCAATTATGCAAGTTTTCTCTTTCATTTTCTTTCCAGCTTATTTATAATTTTTGTCTTGACATATCACTTTGGTCTTATTTATAAGTCCACTTTGACAAAAAAATTGGTCCTATTTATAAGTCAATTTTGACCAAATAAATAAAATTGTAACAATTTTGCCCATATTAATGAGGACGAGAGAGATTGGCTAGCCATGTTGGAAAGAAAACAAGATGAGAAAGATTTGACAATAAATTTTAAAAGGTATTCAGTCATAAACATTGAGATACGTACCTACCTCTCTTTAGTACGAGTATGTGAGATTTGGTCAAAATGAATATATAAATAGGACTAAAGTGGTATTTTCTTTTGAGCCACTGTAAGGACAGCTGCTTGCGTCAAATTTCCAAGGTTGCTTATGTATTGCTATGGATTCCGCTCAATCAAATGAAGTTTGATTCAAACGGAGAACCCTCCTAGTTTTTGGCCATGCAAGAGAGTTAACCAATATTCTTGCAACAGTATCATGGATTTTTGACTGCTTTGTTTTAGAGAGAGGAGCTGAAAAACGGAGGAAAGTGACCCTTTTATTTAATGTAAATTCAAAAGTACTATGAAGTGATGTGCACACTAGCAAATTCAGTATGTATATGTGCATGCTTAATAATCTTGAAAGTGATGTTTGTTCCGTTCTGAGCAAAATGGAGGTAACCATAATGCATTGTTGTTTGATAACTTGTCCGCTCAGGTGAGATTCCCTCTGTTGGCTGCAGTCCATCGGTCGTCCTCCATCATCACTGCTGCTGCTCATTTGTCGTTGCTTATTTTCGCCTCCCATCATTAAAATTCCTAAGTCCGCCACTACTGCTATCAATAACAGTTTTATTATTATACATTGACAATATCTTAACCATATAGTTACTAACATTTGTAACACTAAACCATGACTAATACTTCATCTGATCCTTATTATAAGGCACCAACTAACAATTCTCACAAACCAATAAAAACAGTTAAACTCATTAAATTTGTCTTAAAATTTAAGTAAATTTCAATATCACCTCTACTAATTGCACGAAAATCTAAAATCATATTAATTATTACTCTCACCCATTACCCTTATTAATTATAGACCTACATGGAAAAAAATATTTAATACCCTTTAGAAACAAGTAAGTGCTTTATAAAAAGTACTAAGTACAATTGTTAGGTAATGCCTTATAATAAGAGCTAGAAGAAGAAGTATTAGCCATCATTAGAATTCTATTATGATGTTTTTGTTTTCTTGTGTAATGGTGTGACGAGGGATTATATGTACCTGGTTCTTAACTATAAAACGTGTGGTCCCAAATCCCAATGCAAATGAATAATTCCTTAAAGTTGAGTTCCCATGTGTGGCTTCGACGACTTCAGCCTCCCTGACTTTTGATAAGTGCATATTTTATAATTAAATGAGTATCAATTCTGAGATATATTAGATTAAATTTATTACTATTGTATATATCTTGTAGGAGTTATTAGCTGATTGAGAAATGAGTAGAAAAAGGAAATAAATTTGAATTAATTGTGTGGTATGATAGAGTGAATTAAAAAATATTTGGAGGTGATTGGAGATCTTAAAAGGATATTGCATATCCTTTATTTAAGAAAGAAGCAGATCATGGACCAAGTCAGCCTAAGGGAATTATTGTATAAAGGAAGGGGCAGCACACAAAAGAGGAAGCACGGAAGAAAGAAAAAAAAAATCCTTATGCTCTCTAAATTTCGGTATTTACCAAAGGTTTAGAGAGAAAAGGGCTGAAGAAAGAAAGAAGGACGCAAGAACAATTCTGATTTTCATCTCTTTTCTTTTATTTTGTTAACCTAGCCATGCTTGGCTAGTCTTCTTTAGTAGTTAGGGCGAGGATGAACCTTATGCGAATTTGAGTATTTGTTTGAATTCTCTATTGAACGTTATTTACCCTGATTGAATGAATTATCTTTGCTTAAAGCTTTATTAAAGATTGATCACCTTTTAGATTGTTCATAGGTTGGTGTATGACAATAGAGATGTTGGTGCATTTAACTAGAACCGTTAATTCGTCATTGTAACATCCCATTTTCTAAAGCGGAAATTTTTTTTTTTTTAATCAGAGTAGAGCATGGGAGCGAAAGAGTAACTGATCATAACAAAATATGAACCATAGTGTAATATAGTATTGACATTACAGTGATCCTACTTGTTCAAAAGATAAGTACAGAAAGCGATAATGTGTCTTCGGCGGTAGCCTACTCCCCGCTGCCGCTTATCCCTAGCACCGATCCGTGGTCCTCCGGATCCTCGAGCTATAGCCGAGATTCAATTCACCGCATTGAATCTCGTGTAACAATTAACCTTATGCTCAAATAAAACAGTATATAGACAATGATATTCATGACATAACAAAGAACATCTCATCGAAGTGTGACACGCATGTAACATAAGCATGAAGCAATTATGTAAGGTCCTACACAACAACATTGTGACACGCATGTGACATAAGCAATAAGCAGTATGTAAAGTCCTACACAAATAAAGCTCGCACATTACCCCGTGCCACGAACACGTGTCCTCGCCGCTAGGAAAACTCAAAGCGGTATTATCATGTCTTATAACCCGTACAAGGTCGTATGTATAACGACGACCCTAAGCGAGCCCGTATATGAACGTATCTATGACATATATGTATATGAGAGCTATAGGATTAGTGTTACGACGCGTCCGTACCTTCGTTGATGTACGCAAATGTTTCAAGCGAATCGTACTCTCTGACGGAAAACGGCTTTGTCCGACAATGCACGTTGACGTCGTAACGGCAACAAATTAGGATTTCGACGTCCTATAAGAGTAATATCACTTTCATTAGTGATTTGGCACTATAATCGGCATTTTAGGTAAAAATTACCATTTTGCCCTTCTACCCCTAATCTATGAATTTCGCCAGCACTTCGTTACTCTGACAAATTTTCTTCTCGAAATTTTGCCAGAACTTCGACGCAACTATGATTTTCAAAAATAATGACTAAAATAGCCCTCCCATATGATACCCTAATCATACTCGAAATTTTAAAGGCTATTCTAACATTACTACAAAAACTAATTAAGAACTCGAACTTAAAGACTAAAGCCCGAAAGACTTACCCGTTGAAGACTTCTGCAGAACTTCCCCCAGAGCTTCTCTCTCTTCTTTCTCACTCAAGAATTTCGGTCAAGGCAAGAAGTGAAGAGTGGTGTGAAGAATATTGAAGGAGGGAGCTACCTATTTATAGAAATTTGGAAGGACAAGCTTGGAATTTCCAAAGTTGTTTCAACCTTTGGATTCTAACTTCTTCAAGAAGGCTTGATCTTGACCATTAATCCCCTTTGGTCGACATACACAGCCCTAGGTGGCATAAAATTGCATCATCCATGATGATGTCACCTCTTCCCATTTTGCCCCTACCGGTAAATTTCCCGATCGGTACCCGATTCGCGTGATTTCGGAGAAATCTCAAAATTCTGGATTTACAACTTTGAAACCATTTCCTCACTTAGTAGAAATGTCCAAGTTAACCTAAATTTTGGTTCCATATAGGTCTCCAACTGTCCAGTTGAAGTTTCCTCGAAAACGTGTCCGATCGCGTCCTGGTTTCAAACGAAAATCCGGAAGTTCCACTTATAGACATAGATGCACTGATTTCAAATATGTCCATAAAAATTCCCAATTCTTTCTCAGTTGTCACAACTCTAATTTTGAAGTCTTTACTTCCAACCCGGCTATCCGCCTTTTTTCGAAATTTCCCTATTTTGTTTTATTAGGAAAATGCACAAACGGCCTCGGAATTAACTCCCGGAAAGGTCACTTGAAGGTAAAAACTCACCGATCAATATTTTACCTTGACCTTGGGATTCCTATTCATAGATCTCTAGATAGGATCCGTTTCCTAATTTAAAAATTACTATTCATACTTTTCAACTTTAATTAATTATACTATATTTTAATATCAAGTTGCAAAAACCTTTATACATATATATATACATTTTTTTTCTTTTCTTTTGGCCCAATTCGGCTGGCCCATTTTTTTTTAATAAATATTAATTTTTTATTTAATTAATTATTTAATTATTTAATTTTTCCAAAATTTCCACAAAATCACCTAATTGGTCCATTCTTGTTTTTAGGTCTAAAAATACCTAAACTCAACTATTTTTCACAAAAATTTCCAATTAGTTAGTAAATATATTTTTACTAATATTCAACCAATTTCCACTAATTTTTGAGCTTCCCATAATTATTACTGAATTTCTTTTTCTTATGCTTAAGTAATTAGCCATTAATTGCTTAATCACTCTTTTAACCATAGTTGGTATTTTTCTTTATTACAATACCTCATTACCTTCATACTCTTGCATTAACCTTAGTATTTTCATGCCTCTTACACTATTCTATAATTTGTAAGGGTATTTCGGTCTTTTATTACCTTTTGCACATTCTTGTACAATTTCTCCAATTTCATAATTTATTAAATTACCATAATTAGAGATATTATATTCTCCTAATTCACTTGGGCATTTTACTGCCTTTTAGGATTTTTCATAATTTTTCTAAGTTATTCCTGGCCCTTAAGGGCATTTTCGTCATTTTGGCACTTTGGCCCTTAAACTCCCTAATTTCTTGCAGAAATTCTACTTAGAAAATAGACTATAATTATACAAGACCGGAGATTGAAATTTCACTTATCAGAAATATCCAACTTTTATTTATAATATTCCGTATAAATATCGGGTATTACATTTCTCCCCCCCCCCCCTTACACAAAATTTCGCCCTCGAAATTTAATCTATACTAACTAAACTTCGGGCCATGAATTCTGGGTACTTCTCCTTCATGTCACTCTCGGTTTCCCAAGTTGCCTCTTCGGGTGTTAAACCCTTCCGCACCACCTTCACTATCAGAATAGTCTTATTTCTGAGCCGTTTCTCCTTATGATCAATGATCTGTTCTGGCTCAACCACGAAGGTATTATCATGTCGTACTTCAACGTCTTCGTACTCAATGACATGACCTCGGTCTGGTTGGTATTTCTTCACTTGTGACACGTGGAAAACGTCGTGAAGATTACTCAGGTTCGGGGTAAAGCTATCTCGATAAGCTACTTCTCGCGCTTCGCCAAAATCTCAAAGGGTCCTACGTATCGTGGACTCGGTTTCTTCCTCTTAAGCGTTCGCCGACACCGCCATCGGAGATAACTTTAGGAATACATGGTCGCCGACATAGAACGTCAAGGGTCTCCTCCTTTTGTCCGCATAGCTCTTCTCGTCTACTATGTGCGGCTAGGAGTCTCTTCTTGATCAATGCGATCTCGCTCGGAGGTTTGTTCAAGCATATCCGCCCAAGTAATTGCTTTTCAGATGAATCTGTCCAGCATAATGGTGATTGACACTTCCGCCCATACAATGCCTCGAACGGGGCCATTTGTATACTAGCATGATAATCTGTTGTTATATGCAAACTCGGCTAGCGAAAGATGTTGATCCCAACTTCCTTTGAAATCAAGGGCACATGCTCGCAAAGATATCCTCCAAATATCGAATCGTCCTTTCGCATTGACCGTCGGTTTGAGGGTGATAAGCCGAACTGAACCTCGCCTTAGTCCCCATACCTTCGTGTAACGCTTGCAGAAACGGGATTTGAAACGCGTGTCCCGATCAGAGACAATGCTCTTAGGAATACCATGTAATCTCACTATCTCTTTGATATAAATCCCCGCCAATCGTTCCGGAGAATAGTGGATACTGATGGGAATGAAGTGTGCTGACTTAGTTAATCTGTCAACAACTACCCAAATCGTATCATGATTCCTGATTTTGGGCAGACCTACCACAAAATCCATGGTTATGTTCTCCCATTTCCATTCCGGCAGCTCTAGTCCTTGCAAAGACCGTGGGGTCGACGGTGTTCAATCTTCACCTTCTCGACAGTCAAGCACTTGGCCACGTACTCTATAACGTCTTTCTTCATTCCGGCCACCAAAGTTCGGACTTCATACTCTGGTACATCTTGACCATGCCTGGATGCAGAGTGTATTTACTCTTGTGAGCCTCATCCATTATCTTCCGCCTTAATTCATCAACTGGCGGTACATAGATTCGCTTCTTGTACCTGACCAATCCACTAAGTGATAGGTCATGGTCTTGGGTCTCACCTCGAGAGATCTTCTCACGTATCTCTTTTGCCCAATCATCTTGCTGCTGAGCTTTCTCAACTTCATCTCTCGATCATACTCCCTTGACTAACAAGAAGAGTTGCAAGATAGGCATCACCGGTGCATGAAGACCCATGCAGACTTGATTGGATAGATTCAGATCTCTGAAATCTTCCAGTAATTTCTGCTCTTGTATCATCATATATGCCACCTGCACCGTCTTCCTGCTAAGAGCATCAGCAACGACGTTTGCTTTACCCGGATGATACTTGATCTCCAGGGTGTAGTCTTTAATCAGCTCCATCCAACGACGTTGTCTCATGTTGAGTTCTCGTTGATCGAACAAGTATTTCAAACTTTTGTGATCACAATACACTTCTACGGTTACACCGTACAAGTAATGCCTCCATATCTTCAAAGCGAACACGATAGCCGCCAGGCTAGATATAACATGGCCCAGAAATTTCACTTCCAGGCCAAAATTCGCATTTGCTCGCTTTAGCATAGAGTTGCTTCTCCCTGAGTATGCTCAACACCTTTCGCAGATGTTCTTCGTGCTCTTCTTTGCTCTTGGAATATATGAGAATGTCATCAATAAACACCACCACAAACCGGTCTAGGTGTTGTCGGAAGATACGGTTCATGTAATCCATGAATACCGCAGTGCATTTGTTAATCCGAAGGGCATCACAAGAAATTCATAATGCCCGTACTGGTCTCGAAAGTCTGTCTTGGAAATATCACCATCTTTAACTCGCAATCGATGATATCCCGAACGCAGATCAATTTTGGAGAAGACAGTGGAACCAGATAACCGATCCAAAAGATCATCAATCCGGGAAGTGGGTACTTGTTTTTGACCGTTACTTTGTTCAATTCACGGTAGTCAATGCGAGTCGGAAGCTTCCATCTTTCTTCTTTACAAACAACACCGGGGCTCCCACGGTGATACACTGGGTCGAATGAACCCTTTCTTCAAAAGCTCTTCCAAATGCTTCTTCAACTCCTGCATCTCGTTAGGAGCCAAACGATACGGCGCCTTTGATATTGACCTGTACTGGGCATCAAATCAATGTTGAACTCCACTTCTCGGATAGGAGGTAACTCGTGAGATCCTCCGGAAATACATCGGAAAATCATTCACCACGGGGATATCCCGGAGTGAAAGATCGCTCTGTTTTGATCGAAAAGAATACCATGTAGGCATGGCATCCTTGCTTCACGCACCGATCGGCTTCGTAGCGAGAGAAAGTTCGAGCTCACTTCAACTTTTTCTCGGGAAATGATATCTTCTTCTTGCCACAGTCGATCATCGCACCGTTGGCCGTCAGCCAATTTAGACCGAGTATGACGTCGATGCCGTGAAGAGGTAGACGGATAAGGTCCACTTTAGAAACTCGTCCATCCACATCAGCAGTACAATTCATACATGCATCAGAAGCTAATGATTTTACACCAAGCGGTGTAGATACTACAAGGTCAAAAGGTAAACTACAGGCATGCATTCCTAGGCGACTTGCACAATCATAAGAAATGAAAGAATGACTGGCTCCCGAATCATACAATGCCTCAAGTAGATTCCCGTTGAGAGAAATTGTACCTTGGACCATTTCCGGGGATTGTCTGGCCTCTGTGTTCGTTAGTGCAAAGATGCGGCCTGTGCTCTGAGGTCTCGCCTCTCCAATCTTCTCAGTACACTCTCTGCTATAGTGTCCCGGCTTATGACATACGAAGCATATCTGCTTCCCTTCACGGTTCACGCACAGGTGATGCTTCTTGCATTTGGGGCATGTTTGTGATTCCTTTGCTGGATAGTTCTCGTTGCCCAGACTTGGTATGGCCTTTTATTTCCACCACGGGGTTACTCCGGGCGCCTTCCTCTTTTGTGAAGAGTTATCGCGGTTGGATCCACCTCGACCAGCATTGTTGTTGTTGAAGTTCCTTGATCTCTGGAAGCCTCTGAGATTGCGCTCAGTCATCCGACAAGTTTCCACTGCGCTTGTCAAGTTCTGGAATCGCTGGGACATGAGCCTTTCACCAATTTCATATTTTAACCCGTCAAGTTCCTTGATCTCTGGAAGCCTCTTGAGGTGCCTGTTGGAGTAACCAAGTAACCGGTGCTGCATCACCCATGTGCAGGGTCGCGTCAAAAGGGGACCTACAACAGCTCAAGAAAAGTATAAATAATAAAAAAAAGAGTTATTTCTTACATGAGGATCCCTATGAAATTATCTGCAAAGCTTGGTTTAGTGGGGGCATTTGAATTTTTCTAGAGGAATTAAGTAGGATAATATTCGTCTACTAATCTTATTGTTGTGCTTATTAAAGCGCTCCATTGTTTAGGGTGTTCAAAAACAATGTCATTTTCATTTAGATAATGAATTCTCTTTCTTTTGCTTGAGGACAAGCAAAGATTTAAGTGTGGGAGAGTTGATAAGTGCATATTTTATAATTAAATGAGTATCAATTTTGAGATATATTGGATTAAATTTATTACTATTGCAGAAAAAGGAAATAAATTTGAATTAATTGTGTGGTATGATAGAGTGAATTAAAAAATATTTGGAGGTGATTGGAGATCTCAAAAGGATATTGCATATCCTTTATTTAAGAAAGAAGAAGATCACGGACCAAGTCAGCCTAAGGGAATTATTGTATAAAGGAAGGGGCAGCACACAAAAGAGGAAGCACGGAAGAAAGAAAAAAAAATCCTTATGCTCTCTAAATTTCGGTATTTACCAAAGGTTTAGAGAGAAAAGGGCGGAAGAAAGAACAATTCTGATTTTCATCTCTTTTCTTTTATTCTGTTAACCTAGCCATGCTTGGCTAGTCTTCTTTAGTAGTTAGGGCGAGGATGAACCTTATGCGAATTTGAGTATTTGTTTGAATTCTCTATTGAACGTTATTTACCATGATTGAATGAATTATCTTTGCTTAAAGCTTTATTAAAGATTGATCACCTTTTAGATTGTTCATAGGTTGGTGTATGACAATAGAGATGTTGGTGCATTTAACTAGAACCGTTAATTCGTCATAGAGTTGCATGACCTAGACATAGGCTTACGAGTTTATGCGATCTCATAATTATGGTTTATATAATCTTTCCAAACAATACTAAGACATTAGGTTGTTTTCAAAGATAACGGACTAAGGTAGCGTCAAGACATTGGGACTTAGTCTAATTTTAGAGAATTGATCATCAATCATGGGAATAATAATCAATTAGGGATTTAATTCAAATACTTAGAGGAACATAGGGAATTCTATGCCCTAGCTGCGTTTTCTCTATTGATTATCTTTTCTAAACAATCGTTCTTGAGATTCTTAATCTTGAATGCTTGTTCTTGATTAAATTCCTTAAAATTCTGTTTGGTTACAACTCACCCCCTATTACTCATTGATCCAACTAAAGCTGAAATAACGAATTAGTGGTTGGAGTACTATTCCTCGTGGGACGATCTTTTTCTCACTACTTTATTACTTGTAACGATCGGTGCACTCGCCGAAGTCGCTATCAACTTTAAAGTACAGACAACTAAATATGTCCTAAGATATTACTCCCTTCGGTTCTAATTATAAGACATATTTAATCGATTTTGGGGAGATTAAAGAGAGATGTTAAATTAGTTAATTTTACTCATTTTCCTAAAATGCTCTTATATAACTTTAAAATGACATAAGTAAAAGTGAATCAACAACCCCGCCACATATCTCTCCGACCAACTTTTCTTTCCATACGCTTTCTAATTGAAATAATGGTTTTACTATATATACATATGTGTGTGTGTGTGTGTGTATGTATATGTATACATATAAATTTATTTACACACCCATATATCTACACACACATATATATACACACATAGAGATATGTATATGTTTATATATGTGTGTGTGTGTGTTTGTGTATGTTCACACACATATATATTGACACACACAAACATAGATATACATATATATGTACACACATTTATTTACATACATATATACACACACATATATACATACATATATACACAGATACATATATTTAGACACACATATATACATACATACATATATATGTTTATAGAAACACACATGTGTGTGCGCGTGTGTATTACAACCCACATACATATACTCACCAAACATCAAACACATTTGAGAAAATAAAATAGGGGTATTTTAGGAAGAAATTGACAAAAACTAGAAAGTTGTCTTATAATTAGGACCGAAACCAACCCCCAAATGTTGTCCTATAATTAGGACCGGGGGGAGTATTTAATTAGTTAGTTTTGTTGAAAAGTCTAAAAGATCTACTTACATTAATTGGCCCAACACAAATTACAAAGACCAAGCTCATGTCTAAATCATAAATTTTTGGAAAAATGGATCCTTATAGTGAATTTATTTCAGTTGTCCTCTAAAAAAAATATGAAACTTTATTGCAATTTAGATGCTAAATTGAAATTAATTTGTGATGATAAAAGATTAAAATGACGCTTTCACTGGTTCCAGCTTCTCTCTCTCTTCCTCAACTTACGTCCACTTCACTCGTCTAGTCACAACTTTGTAGCTGAGAACGGCGCTCCTCGATATCTCTCCTAGTTTAGCTTGCCAACATTGACTTTGCTGGTAGGTCTCATGACGGGAGAGGATTCTCTCATGAGCGAATTTCTCATTATCTCTCACGATCTCATCTTGGCCGTTGAAATCTTGATCCAAGGGCCCAGAATAATTTTTAAAACAACCGCATGCGGTTTTTTAAAAAATTGTTCTGTCCCTTGGATCAAAATTTTGACGGCCAAGATTTGCAGATGATGAGAGATGGGCAGAGACGAGATATGGAAAGAAATCAAACTCATCTCATGACTGTTTGTCGCCTCTTTCTCAACCAATCCCTGTATGAGAAGATCAAGGTCCGAGTCGCGTCTTACGTCTGGTTCCTCAACTCCCAAACATGATAGTGTTGTTGCATTCTTAATGTTGAAGACAAAACCGAAGATAACTCAACTCCTCATTCTCATATTTAGGAGAGAAGATATGATACTGAAGCCCCTCAAAACGTGACTGGTCACTGGCAGCCATCTGGCCGGAGCGGCCTCCAGCGGATGGTCATCAAAGTTCAGACGCCGTCCACCGAAATTAATTTGTGTTTTTCATATGCTTGTTCCACTTGCTCATATGACAAGTTCTACGTTTGTAAATGTGACTTGTTCAATTTGTGTTTTTCATATGTGAATTTTACTTGTTCCTGATTTACCAAAACCTACACCTTCAAGAGAAGGTACTCATTCTTGTTCTGATGCAAGTGAAATGTGCATGAGTGTGAGAAAATGGCGACTCAATCACTGATGAGTTCTTTAGGGCCAACAAAGAACAATACAAAATGATTAAATCCAACTTAATTCTAAATTACAACATATTACGAAGATGAACAAGGGGGTTCAAGTAGTAAACCTCAAATCAAAGTGATGGAGCATAACTACGAAAAAATTGAGAGAAACTCTATTTCCTTTGTAGTAAATATATATAGAACTTGCGCAATAAACATATGAAGATCACCTTCAAGGGCAACATCAAGCTGGCGAGAATGCAGCTCAGAGGTAACAGAGGTGACATTTTCTGGTGCTTGGATAGAGCTAGTAGTGTCTCGTTCACTGGATCTTGTAACTCCTGAACTACCTTCCCCAAAATGCATCTCTGGTAAATTTCTGTAATTCATTAAAAATGCAGGTTGTGAAGATAACGGAAGAGAGAATGAGTGGCTGCTGAGCATAAGTGCATGTAACATCCCATTTTCAAAAGCGGGATGTTTTTTTTCTTTCATTAAAACATCAGAGTAGAGCATCGAAGCAAGAGAGTAACTGATATACATTCAAAATAACCATTGTCGTATGTCTGGCTAGTTGCAGTAATAGTACATTGATTTGAATGTCTAATGTAAACGTAACTACATAAACAAAAGAAGTCTTCAGCCGGGTCTTCTAAGCGTGCTGCTTGCCCTTCTCTTCGGCCCTCGGTTCTCCCGATCCTGAAGCTATATTAAGAGCTGAGGTCCAATGTGCACCGAACCTCAGGTAACGGTTAACCTCATGCTTATATATACAATATATGGATTTCAGATATTCACAACATTAACAGTATAAGAGCACGCAACCAATGCAAATCTATCGCTCCCAGCATGCAGATGTATCGCTCCCAGCATGCAGCTGTATCGCTCCCAGCTAGCATACAGTTATCTTCTAACACCCATATGCACTCAATAAACATACCATACAATACACATAGTTCATATACGCATACAATAACCATCAGAGTTAGTGTTATAGTACGTGAACGTACCTTCGTTGACGAAATACGGTACGTTTGTTGATCGGGACGTGATTACAGATATCCTATAAGGATAATAGCGTATTTATTAATGATCAACATCATAACAGACATTTTAGTCATAAATGACCATTTTTCCCCTAACTTTACTAATTGACTAAATTTTGCCAGAGCTTCGCTACTTTGATTCTAATCTTCCAAAATTTTTGTCATATCTCTATCTCCAACATATTTTCTGTAATACCCTGAAAATCTCACTTATGATAAGTATCATATTGAGTAAATAATACCTATCGGAAATAGGTGAATATGTGATATCAAATTTGTAGGGGAAAAATCTCTTGAAAATTAGAGTGCCAAAATGACGAAAATGCCCTTTTAGGACATAAATAACTTAGGAAAATTATGAAAAATCCTAAAAGGCAGTAAAATAATTATTAAATTGAGAGAGTATATTGTCTCTAATTTTGATAATTTAATAAAATATAACCTTGGAAAAATTAGAGGAGAATAAGCAAAAAGTATTGTAATGACCAAAATGCCCCTGTAAATGCTAATATTATGCATGAGACATAAAATACTAATGTCAATACAAAAGTTGTGAGGTAATGAACTATTCTAATTAAGAGAATTGACAACAAATATTAAGGAATTAATTAAGTAATTATTGGCTAATTACTTAAGATTAAACAAAGGAAAATTCAAAGATAATTATGTAAAACCCTATAATTAGTGGGTTATGGCTAAGAATTAGCATAAATATATTGGACAATTAATTGGAAAATATTGGGAAAAATTGGTGAGATTAGGTAATTTTAAGCCTAAATACAAGTATGAGACAATAGGAAAATTTTGTGAAAAATTATATCAAAAAATTATTAAATAATTATTTTATATAATAATTAAATAATAAATAAATAAAGAAAATTAAAAACAGAAAATGTGTGTGTGTGTGCCGACATGAATTAGGGAAAAAGGTAAAAAAATATTTAAACACCGATAGGAATTGGATCCTATCCAGAAAACTACGAACAAAATTTCTAGAGTCAGAGTAAAATATTACTGAGTGGATTTTTATCTCGAATTGGGCTGTTACTGAAGTCAATCCCGAGATCGGTAGAGCATTTTGATAATAAGACGAAATAGGGAAAATCTGAGGTAAAGGCAGATAGTCACAGATTTAAAATTCGAAGAAAATAAATCATAACTCAACATCTGGGGATGAGTTTATGATTATCTGGACATATTTGGAATCAGTGAATTTTTGTCCAGAGGTAGATGATTCCGGAATTTAATTCCGAAACCGAGCACGTTTTTCGAGAAACTTTACCGGACCGTTGAACCCTGTATAGGATCAAAAAGTGAATTAACTTGGACATTTCTAATGAGAAAGAAAAGGTCTTCAAAGTTTTGATTCCAGAATTTTGAGATTTTCCGAGATTACGCGTTTCGGACTCCGATCGGGGAATTCTATCGGACCGGAGGCAAAAAGCAAAATTTGAATTGGTGACTCATGGGAGCAGCTGGACGTTTTTGGTGTGCTGGTTGGCCATGGAGCATTTCATCTAGAAACCCTAATTCCCTTGGTTAAGATTGAAGGGAAAATTACCAAATTGGAAAGGGAAAATTACCAAGTTGTACCCAAAAATCTCCTATAAATAGCCTTGCCTCATTCTCATTCTTCACACCATTTTCACAAGAGCAAACCGAAATTAGAGAGAGGTTAGAGAGAAGGAGGAGTCCGGGGAATTTTACAGCGAAGCTCTGAGTAAGTTTTTCGGTACTCAGTCTTAAGTTTCGGTAGTTAGCGTAGAAATGTTAGAATAGTCTTTAATCTTCCGAGTATGATTAGATATCATATGCTAGGGGTATTTTAGTCATGAATTTCGAAAATCTTGGTGGAGTTGAAGTTCTGGCAAAATTTTGGAAGATTAAAGTCAAAGTAACGAAGTGCTGGCGAAATTTCGCCGATTAGGGGAATAGGGGCAAAATGGTAATTTATACCTAAAATGCCCGTTATAATGTCAAATATTGACAAATGGGATATTTATCCTTATAGGATATCTTTGGTCATCGAACCGCTGTCTGACGTGCCGCTGTTGGACGTTTTGCTATTTTTCGTCAAAAAGTACAGTTTCTGTCAAACGTGTTGTTTCCGCCAGAATTACCGACGTTCGTCAACGAAGGTATGTTCGCGTACTGTAACACTGACTCTGACGTTTATGGTATGCATATATGTGATGATATGATGTGTGAATAGTTTGGTGCCAATCAGTCACCGTTGACCTCGGTGAGGCCCCTATGGTAGACACTTATCTGGCCATTCTATTCAGTGCTATATGCACTGTGCCTATGGAATTGTACTTAGGTGTACCATATGTGATAGATACAACCCCGTATAGAGATTCTGTTAGGGGTCACCGAGATACATTCACGGATAGAGACTCTGTTCAGGGTTACCGGTTATACATTCACAGATAGAGACTCTATTCAGGGTTACCGGTTATACATTCATGGATAGAGACTCTGTTCAGGGTTACCGGTTATACATTCACGGATAGAGACTCTGTTAAGGGTGACCGATTATACATTCACGGATAGAGACTCTGTTTAGGGTCACCGTTTATACATTCACGGATAGAGACTCTGTTTAGGGTCACCGTTTATACATTCACGGATAGAGACTCTGTTTAGGGTCACCGATTATACCTACTGCTCTACACTTATGCTCTTGCATTTGCTATATGCTCTTGTATTGTTATGCTGCTACTATGTCATGAATATCTGTCATCCGTATACTGTTGTATTTAAGCATGAGATTAACCGTTACCTGAGATCCAATGCGCTAAATTGGATCTCAGCTGTAGCCTCAGGGTCTGGAGAACCGAGGACCGAGGACCGAGGAGAGAGGCAAGCAGGCCACGTAGAAGATCCGGCTGACGATTTCTTTCTGTTGTATTATACTTTTGAACCACACGATTTTTGTACCGATGTTGTATCCAGCCAGACTTACGGCATTTTATATATACATATCAGTTACTCAGTCGCTCCGATGCTCTACTCTGATGATTTTGAAAGGATGTATGATGAAAAAAAAACTCATACTACTTTTGGAAAATGGGATGTTACATTTTCGAAATAAATATCATATTTAACCCTAAAACATGATATCAAAATTATACTTGGAAGATTAAAGATCAAACTAACATCTATACTAAAACTACCGAATGAAATACTAGAACTTAAAACTAGGGACCGAAGAATTTACCTAGAGCTTTGCTACTTCTTCACTAGAGCTCCTCCTTCTCTCTTCTCTCTTAAATTTCGAAATGCTTGAGAGGTTTTGGTGTGAGTTTTGCAATGAAATGGATGGCCTATTTATAGGAGAAAGTTGTGGCCAACTATGCAATTTTTTCCTAAACTTCTCCTTCATTCATGGCCTTAGGATCTAGGGTATTTTTGAAACTCCAATCCCCTCCATTCATTCCCTTGTGCCGACCTCCCCCTCCCTCTTTTTCAAAAATTACATCATCCAACATGATGTCATCTCTTTGCTTTATGGATTTAACCGATAAATCCTTCTGTTCGGTGTTCCAATCGCGTAATCTTAAATAATCTCAAATATTCCTTAGCATAACTTTGGAGATCTATGTTTCCTCTTGAGAAATATTTGGATTAACAAAAATTATGGTCCCATTAAGGGTATTTTCTAGCCTGATAGTCATTTTAAGATAAACCCCGTCGGTTACAGAAATGACTTCGGCTATAACCCACTTCGGGATAAAAATTCACTTGTTCATAAAAAGTCCTGATGTTAGAAACCTAGTTCAAGGATTTCAAGTTCTCATTTATCCTATTTGTTTTTTTCAACAAATATCTTTCTACTTTTTCATTTTTCTTCCACTTGCTCAACTCTTTTCACACACACATATTTCTCTTCTTTTTCTTCTATTTATTTCGAAATTCATGGAGAATTTTGACCAAGGAATATGCTTCCCACTTGCACAAATATCCTATGTTCATGTGTTCCCATTGGTTGATGTATTTTGCCAAGGATTAAGGTTCAATTAATTAGAACCATTAGATTAGCTTTATAAGATTAAATCTTAGCCATTGATTAATGTTGACTAGTCAAAGTTAATCAATAAGTTTGATTAGTGTCTTGATCCCATCCTTTGTTAGTTAATTAGGCTTTAGGGATCTTATGTAATTCATCTTATACATTAATCATGTCTAAATAATTAGTATTACCTTTTTGCTAAACTTGACACTTTATTGGTCACTAATCTTTAATTAAGGGTTGTTCATAATTAACTTTGGACATTTCCCTTAATTCATGCTTAAATAATTAGCCACTAATTATTTATTTAATCACTTACTAATTGTTGATAATTTTCTTAATTAGGATTAATCATTTCCTCACAACTATTGCACTGACATTGGTAATTTATGCACCATGTATTATTTTAAAAATCAAGGGGCAACTTATGGTCCCCAAAATAATACTAAATTTTGCCTCATTATTTTCCAAGGAAAATAATCCCATAAATTACCTAAATTAGAGACAACATACTTTCTAATTTTTAATAAATATTTAATTGCCTCTTAGGATTTATCATAATATTATCAGGGTATTTTATGACCCATAAGTTCACTTAGGGATTTTGACACTTTGTTTCTCCCAATTTCAAGAGAAATTACCCTAGGAAAAAAGTAATTACTCTACAAAATTTGAGACTACATATTCACCTATTTCCATAGGTATTATTTACGAATTTATGATATCTATCATAAGTGATTTTTTTAGGGTATTACAGTGCAACATTAGCCATGGTCGGCCTGTCTCCAATATTTTCTTGAATGCAGAGTAAGCCAATGTGGATGCATCTTGTCATTTCCTCTCTTGACCTCTCAGTTAATGTGCCTGTTTGAAGTGCAGCATTAGGACCAGCAATTTTGAAAAAAGTCCAGTAATGCTGCCAACTGATTTTTAGTCCATTTGGTTGAGCGTTAAGGAAAAAGATCAAAAAGCCTATTAACGAAAAAGCTCCACCATGGAGCTTTTTCCAAAAAGCTCTCAACTTTTTGACATGGGTCTCACTATTTCTACCACTATCATTCCAAACACAAATTTGATAGCTTTTAAGCCATCGCTCCTATTGAGCTTTTTTTAAAGGCAGATAGCTTTTAAGCCACCGCTCTTACCGCCAACCCAAACAGGTAGTATTATATTTGAGGTTGTATCTTCCCCTCAATATTTCCATGGTTGCAAGAAGTTTTAATACATCAATGGTAAACGATATGTTGGCAAGGTACAGCACATATATACTTAATCTCAGAATATGTACACGTGCTTCGGAATGAACAAGGGAAAGGGAGCTAGGAAGAAATAAATTATGTAAAAAAAAAAAAACCACTTACAAAGCTTGATAGATCATGGGCATTCCCCTCATGAAAGATGGTAGTGCCTCTCATTCCACTTACAATCTCTAAAATTAATACACCAAAACTGAAAAACATTTGATTTCATTGAAAATTGACCATGCATTGCTTATTCTATCATATATCCACTGTATGTTAATAAGAACAAGGTTAATCCCAAATACAGATATCACTAAGTCTCATATAATTAGTAGCTTTAAGGTCAATAATATACTTACTAGGTTCCAACAATTCTACTAGTATTGCTTTGAGTTTGATTAATGGAGAAAAGTCCTACCATACCAAAATCTGATATTTTAGTATTCATCTCTTCATCTAAGAGATTATTACTTGTTTTGAAATCATGATGAATGATACGTGATTTTGAATCCTCATAAAGGTAGATAAGGCCACAAGCAATGCCTCCTATGATTTTGTACTGCATTTCCCAATTCAAATGATCGAGCTCGTCGGTTTGGATCTACAACAAATTCAAGCTCATTTGGAGTTTCATTCATTTAAAATTTACTCTAAGAATATGCATTTACATTTCATCCCAAACAAGTAGAGTAGTAATATGGACAGAATTCATTTTAATCTAAAGTAGAACTACCAAATAGCAAGCAATCAAGACTTTTATTGGGAAGAAACTCGTAGACATGAAACCTTACTTTTTTCTCTATACAGAAACCAAGCAATTTCACTAAATTACGGTGCTGAAGCTTGGCCACCAACAACACTTCATTCTTAAATTCTGAATCTCCTTGCTCAGATTCCGTGGACAGCCTTTTGACGGCAATTTCTCTTCCAGTGGACAGCCTATCCTACATTTGTTAAAGCTGGGACGTGCATTTAATTCTTTGATATAGCTATACATAAACCTCATAGTTATTGTGACAGGGTTTTTGTTATAATTATATATACCATTCTAATACTATTTAGAAGTCTTGCTTGAGAAAAAAATTTGGTTCTTATTTTAGAGTAATAAATGAGACAATTGAGAATAAATTTTAAAGGTAGAGAGAGAAGAAAGAGGTGAAAATAATCATTCATAAATGAGGACAAAATTGAAAAAAAAAAATTCATAAATTGATCTATATTTATTGAGTTAACTAACTTCCCATAGTATGTGGGAATTAGGTAACTTGAACTTATAGAGGACCAAAGTAGTATACTTGTAATACCCTAAAAATCCTAATTATGATAAGTATCATAGACTAGTAAATAATACCTATTGGGTAGTGAATATGTGGTCTCGACCCTTAAGATATAATTATCTTATTTGATGGAAATTTCTATTGAAATTAAAAGGCATAAAGGGGTCGAAAATCCCTAAAATGCATTTTTGGGTCATAAAATACCCTGAGAAAATTATGATAAATCTCAAGAGGTAGTAAAATAATTATTAAAAATTAGAGAGTATATTGTCTCTAATTTTGGTAATTTATTAAATTATAACCTTGGAAAAATTAAAGGGGAAAAATCAAAAAGTATTTTGAGAACCAAAATGACCCCATGATTTTTAATATTTTACATGGGACATAAAATACCAATGTCAATCCAATAGTTGTGAGATAATAATTAATTCTAATTAAGAAAATTGTCAACAATTAGTAGGTGATTAAATAGATAATTATTGCCTAATTGTTTAAGCATGAGAAAATGAGATATTCAAAGATAATTATATACAACCCCTAAGTGGAGATTAATGACCAATGAAAGGTCAAGGTTGGAATAAAGAATATTGCTAAGTAATTTGGCATAATTAAAAAGTATGTTAGATGAATTACACTTAATCCCTAAGGCTTGATTAACCAACAAAGGATTAAGCAATGGAATAATTACTAATTAAGATAATTAGTGCATAAACTAAGTAATTAAAAAGGAGTTGAAAAGTCAACATTTTTGGGGAGGAAAACTGAAATTTAGAAGAAAATGAAAATGAAAATTGAAGGAAAATTAAAAGGAAAACTTAGTGAAGAAGTTAATGAAAAAGCAAATAGGATAAATGACCACCGATAGAAATTAAATCCTATCTAGAAAACCATGAACTAGGTTTCTAAGGTCAGGACTTATTATAAACAAGTGAATTTTTAGCTCGGAGTAGGTTACCTCCGAAGTTATTTCTGTAACCGAAAAGGGTTATACTAGACTGGCTAAGAAGCTATCTGATATTCAAAGAGCAAATCAGATAAATGAAAATCTATAAAAACTAAATCATATCTTGAAATCCAGGGCTAAGGTAGTAAACAATTGGACGTATTATGAATCAGTGAATTTTTGTCCAGAAGTTGGTATTTCCGGAAGTCATTTCTGTAACCGAAGACGTTTATCCGAAAATGTTCGGCAGGCAACGGAATGTCCTGAATGGGATCAAAAATTTAGTTGACCCAGAAATTTCTAAGGAGGAAGAATAGACCTTCAGGGCTATGTTGTTGGATTTCTGAGATTCTTCAAGATTTTGCGATTAGAACACCGAACAAGGGTTTTATCGGTATAAAACTTCTTGGGCAAGTTGGTGACATCACCCTAGTGACATAGGATGAGATCATTTTTGTTGACAAAAGGGGTAGGGAGGTCGGCCAAGGGGAAAGGAAGGCCAAGATGAAGCTTTGTGAAAAAGCCAAGATCCTACGGTTGAGATTAAAGGAGAAAAGTGCAAATTCGCCCTTGGAATTCTCTATAAATAGGCCAACCATTCTCTTGAAATTTCACACCAAAATCCCCTCAAGAATTTCGAATCTAGAGAGAAGGAAGAGAAAAGGAGGAGCCCGGGGAAAATTGTAGCAAAGCTCTGAGTAAGTTCTTCGGTCATTAGTCTTAAGCTTTAATAGTTCTTACGGTAGTTAGAGTAGAAATGCTAGATTAGTCTTTAATCTTCCAAGTATGATTAGATATCATGTTTTAGGGGTAATTAAGGTATTAATTTCGAAAATCATGTTGGAGTTAGGGATATGTCAAAAATTTTGGAAGATTAGAGTCAAAGTAGCGAAGCTCTGGCGAAATTTCGCCAATTAGCAAAGTCTGGGGTAAAATAGTAATTTATAACTAGAACCTCTGTTAGAATATTGTTCATGAGTTAATGGATACGATGTTACCCTGTTAGGATATCCGGGAGGTCCGGAGTCGGGTTCAAAGGGCCGGACGATTGGCCGATTACACGGTAGAAGGTACGTTCGCGTACTGTAACACTAATTCTAATGCATATGTTATGTTTGTATATGTTGTGGATATCATGAACATGACTCTGTCTTGGACATGCACTGTGATTAGGGAACCGTATCTAGATCACTAAATACAGCTTTACACGGGTTATAGTCATGATAATGCCGTTATGTTTTCCTAGCGCTGAGGACACGACCGTACATCGTGGCACTGGATATGTGCAGACCGGGGATAACTTTGCATGATAGTGTAGTTGTTATCAAATGATCATACGACGAACTGACTTGATCATTGTTGTAATGTTAGAAATATCTGTTATGCATATATTGATACATAAGCATGAGGTTAACCGTTACCTGAGGTCCAATGTGCATTGGACCTCAGTCTTAAATGATAGTACAGGTAAGGACCAGGAACAGAGAAGGCACCGGTAGATGGAGCCATAGATATGAACCAAGGGGCAGAGTCGTAGTAATGCACCGGTCGAAGCAGGAGCTGGAAGAAGATCATCAGAGCCTATTGTCAGGCATGGGTTTAATGAAGTTATTTCGAATAGTTTGGTGCCGAAGGCAAGGCTAGTCTATGTGGGTCAGCCAATCAGTCACCGTGAACTCGGTGAGGCCCCCATGATAGACACTTACCTGGCCATTCTGTTCGGTTAACGGAGTTAAGTTCATTGCCCCAAGTCCAATCAACGCTTGGTCTAGGTTGTATAGTTACTTTTTATGAAATGTAATTGTACAAAGCTCTGTATATTGTATCACGTGATTATTCCTTCGGGAAATTTTTAATATACCAGCATACGCTTGGCATCATCATATGTCTGGGTATTTTTCTATCAGTTACTCATATATTGTCCAATTTTTAGTGCATTGCTCTCTGTTTCCGCAGTACTCTGATGTGGCATCTCAATCTCTGTCTAATTTTATAAAACGAAGTGTCAATCGGCACTATTTGAGGTATGGAAGTTGGGATGTTACAATACTCATATAATTTTATTTATAAGGCACTTCACGCAAACCAAGAAAAAACTTATAAACTTCATTAATTGCCATAAAACTCAACAACTTTTTAATTTTATCCCTATTTAATATGCATTATACATATGAAAACAAAGTTAATACAATAATAAATTAAGCATGAAATTATACATTGATATAAAAAAAAGGGTTAAGGTGCATATTTACCAACAAACTATTATGAAAGGAGCATCTGGCACAAATATTTATTAATGGTTTCTTAAATACAAACAAACAATTAAAACAATGGAAAACACACAATAGCCGTTTGTTTTTTTTAGGGTTTAGTATTTTGACTTTATTTGATGATGTGGCGAAGGGAAATGGTTGATGTGGAAATCCAATGTCAAAAGAAATTAGACTTTGCCTTATTTTCCCACAATCTCCTCTGCAACAATCTTGAAATCAGAATCATTATCAACAATCTCACATGTGACACTCTTGAACAACATCCATGATTCTTCTTCAGAAAGAGCTTGAATCTCTACCTTCTTCACTCCATCTTCCATAGATTTCCACAAGTTTTCATTCTCAGTAACTATCATCTTGCATCCCTTGTTATCTAAGGGAATTCCTATGGCTTTCAAATCAAGCTTCTCTCTCACATTATCAAAGATTATCAATATCTTCTTCTCCATCTTCAGTCTCAAACACAGACGACGAGCTCTTCCAGTTTCACTCTCTTCTTGAATTTTCATTCCCAACATGTCTGCAATTTGGTTTTGGATATTTCTAATGTCACAAGTGCTGGACTTAGGATCAGCAACAACCACGACAACTTCATCAAATAAGTTCTTCACCTTCACTCTTCTTCCTACTTCTTTTGCCAATTCAATCTTCCCAATCCCTCTGATTGTGAAGAACGACTACATGACACTCATCTTCCTCTAAAGCATTCAGAATCTGATCTGTAGGTTCGATTCTCGAGTCAAAGACAATGAAATTTCTGGAGGATGAGTACTCTATGCCTGGAAGAGGAGTTGGGCGAGGAATCCAATCGATTCCCAGCTTGTTCTTGAAGCCCAGTGATGGATCTTACCTTCTTCGTAGATTTTCTACTGATACGGTAGTGATTAACGCAATTAGGGCAAAATCCACCGAAACAACTCTTGCTAGTCTTGCTCTGTTCTTCGATCTTCATGACTTGTTCAATGATCTGATCCACATTCGCCAGCCACCGTTGAACTTGGGGGTCGATGAGATCTCCTCTAATTTTGGCTCATTGAACTTGTTGATTCACTTGAAGCTGCCCATTTTTTAGCTTCTCTGCTTGTTCACTAAGATTTTTGACATTTCTGGTGACATTGAAGAGGTAATCAAACTGACGAAGGATCGGATGTAATGGGTATTCAGCAATCTTCCAAAAATTTCCTGTACATTTAAACTCTTATCCTCAATTGCGCTCAAACTCCACATGGACAAATTGCAGCAGCCACCTAGACAAGTTGAAAGTCAACTGCACGTCCGTTAAAAACAAACAAACAGTGTTGTATTTTTTACCTTGTTTTAATTGTTTGTTTGTATTTAAGATACCCTTAATAAATATTTGTGTCAGATTCTCCTTTCATAATAGTTTGTTGGCAAATATGTACCTTCACCCTATAAAAAATCTAAATGAGGTTCCTTGGAGAAATTAATTTTCATCTCCCTACTCTATAAATAGGATTAGAGGAGTATAAAAAAATTGTTAGTGTACCTTATATACGGGTCCAAATCCTCAGTTTGTATATTTATTAATATTATAATTTCAACCCCAGCTCCCATTATACTCTTACTTCCTTACTTAGATGGCTAGAAGCACCATATCTGATCTTTTCGAAATGGTTCTTTGTAAAGGTTGAAATCATGGCATGGGAAGGAAAATAAGGAACATTGTGGCTCTCTGAATAAAGCCTTGAAGGCTTATAATTAAAATATTGAATGACATAAAAGAGTTATATGACTTTAAAAAAAAAAAATTACTATATATATAGTGCCCTAAAGACTAATTACTCATAGAGAATTATGCCCCTTGAAAGAAAGTCTTGAAGACTAATGTTTTCTATGATCACATTATAAGAATTATACCACTCATGTGTCTTAGCTGAATTTGAAATGTAGGAATATCACCTAAAGGGGGGTGAATAGGTGATCTCAAAAACTTTTCACGAAACACACAGACTTAAATAATGCAGAAACAGAGAAGGGAAATTGACACAGGGCAATTTATACTGGTTCGTTCTAACACTTCGACCTACGTCCAGTCCCCAAATCCTTTGGGTATTTCACTAATCACAAATGGTTACAAGTACATACTCTGTACTCGAGATGATCCTAATTCACTAGGACTCACTTGCCCTTACAAGTTGTAATCATACACCCACACTTAAGGTTCCTCAACCTTAATATTTAAACCGAAAATGGAAAAAGTGTTTAAATAACTCCTTACGAGTGGATAAAAATGAACACTGAAGAACAATGAATATCCGAAGATATTAATGAAACATATGAAACAACAAATTGCAATAAGTTTGATTTGAATGCACAGTGTTTCGGTAGTTGGCGAATTCAATGCTTCTGCTATTTATAGATGTTGTAATAAATGACCGTTGGTAAAGCTTAAGGTTTAACCGTTGAGAGTCTTGAATATGTCCGTTAGACAGATAAAGCTCGGTTGATATTTTCGCCGTTCAAATAATCCAGGTGGATTTCGCAGTCACGACATTCTCTTCATTCCTTTTGTTTTGCCCGTTGAGAAACAACAATTAATGCACAGACGGAATGTAAGAGAAAACTTTACATTGATCAGAGCATTGGTTACAGAGATTATCACTGCTATGACAATTGCATTTAATGCTTCTCTGACACAATTTGCTTTCTGCAAATTTGATGTTTAATCCATGATAAAATCATCTAAAACTCATTAACAAACTGATGATTAAAAGAAATTAGGATTAGTAATGAGTAACATTATGTAGTAATGAGATTAAACGCAGTGATATATAATTTTACGCAGACGGTGATTTGAAAAGCAGGGGCTTTGCTCGAGCAACAAATCATGCTTGCTCAGGCAAGCTTCTCTTACAGCAAATGAGGATTGGTTTCAGTGGCTGATGCTTGAGCATGGTATATTCATGCTCGGGCAAGACCCAAACAGAGGCGAGGATAAGAATTCATTTCGTTGTTGCTCGAGCATGAAGGATTCCATGCTTGGGCAACATATCACCAATGCTCGAGCAAGCCAAAGGGCGTGCTCGGGCAAGGGTCAGGCAGAGACGAGAAGATGAATGTCTAACGACGCTGCTCGAGCAGGCTTTTCCTTCTTCTTGAACATGGTGCTTGAGCATGACATTTTCATGCTCGGGCACAAGTCATCCAGAGGCGAAGAATAAGAATTTGAAAGAGGCTGCTCGAGCATACATTTACCTCTACTCGAGCATGGTGCTCGAGCAAGCCTTCATCGCTGCTGGAGCATGACTCTTCAACTTTTTAGATAAGTTGCTTGTCACGCTGATGCTCGAGCATGCTACATTCCCTGCTCGACCATGACTCTCTAATTTGCAATTCCTCGCTTATGTCTCGATGTTGCTTGGGCATCACAATTATGCTGCTTGAGCATGATTCTCTGAAACACTTAAACAAGCCATAAGATTGTATATGCTCGGGCATGATCTAATCCTTGCTTGAGCAAACCATAACTTAGACACATATTACTTAATTCAATTACTTGGAATTTGTGATCACCAAAACACCGAGAGCTATTAGAATTTGGATGAGAGAATTGCTAATTGATGAAAGCCATAAATAATATAGCTCAGAAGGCTAATTAAAGATTAAAATATCTTATATTACGAGAAGCTCGAGTACAAGCTATGCTAATTCATGATTTTATGAGTTAATGTCAAAATGTCTTAGAGCACAAAATGTTTTGGATGAAAGTTTTATTATGCTTTTGCAGACTAATAATTGTTAAAATTTGTGGTCCCAAAAGAAGAGAGAAAATCTCTAAATTTAAGGTGCTTATGAGAAATGAAGCACCAAGCACATATATATTACGAATAATATAGCCTCAAAGGCTAATTGCTAGTGGTTCAAGCACATCACAATATATTTGAAGAGATTATTGTAATGTTTCTTAAGACTAACTTTTTGGAGATTTATATCATGAGAAAAGTAATAATTTTCCAAAACTTGCAATGTTTGCTTGTGCTATGATCATATATAATCAATTCCTGAAGTAATAAATAAAATGAGCATCAATTAAGGCTATAGAAGTGCCAGAGGCATCTAACTCAATTACAACTAAATAAATATCTACGTGCCCAAAGGGCTACATGATAAGTCAATAAATATCTGTGTGCCCAGAAGGCTACATAATGTTTATTTGTTAATGAAGTAATTTGCTCTATTTTACAAAAGAAGTAATTTTCTTTATTATGATATTTATATGTTCTTGCTAATTTAACTACTCATAGTGTTTTATCCAATGAATGTACTCTTGCAATAGTAATGTTGGAGCATAAAGTCGATGTCATATGTTATCTTTGTTCTCACATTCCCCATCAAACTTTCTTTAATTCAGTTTATCATATATCATGTAATATGATTTCTATCTAGTTTGCTTTTAACCCTTATGAATCTCTTGAGATATAACAATATAAAGTAGTTTTTGAAGAACTATGTGGCTGTTCCTAAAGAACTTTATGCAGCAAAAACGAAACATTATTAATATACTTTTTGAAGAACTAATAACATTATTGATAGAGTTTTTGAAGAACCAATATAGGGATATAATATGAAAAATATGTTTGTATAACTCACACTTGATGGGGAGATTGTTGGAATACAAGTGAGTCATGTTGGATGAAGATTTCAATTATGTCATATGTATTTTATTTTTAGTTATGGTCTCCTTTATTTTTTATGTCTCTTTTAATAAATAATGAGTCTTATTGATATAAATCCTGAAATTTATATCTCAACAACTCACACCAATGAAAAATAATTTTCCTCCTTGGTAATTGTAATACCTAGATTTCTATTATCATAAACCTTGTATTTTGGTAAATACTTTACAAAATACAAAGGAGAATATGTGTCTCAAAGAATTATAATCTATTGATTATATTTTCATCCAAATTTTACTTTGGAATTAATTAGCAAAGTGTTAATTATGAGACTATATTTATGGGCTATTAAGTGTGACGTAAAAATCACACAAAATGATAGCTATTTTAGAATCAAATGAGACAAAAAAAAAGGAGGGGGGGGGGAATAAAACGTACTTAACCAAATTAAGGCTAATCAACAAATAAAGTCTTAACAAATGAACTTGCCTTAATTAAGATTAAGGTCAAATACTTGTAACTACCTAATTGGGCTACATTTTTGCCTAAAGACAAGAGGTAGTAGACAATGAAAAGTAGTGAATAATAAAGGAGATAAATTACAGAATAATTGGTGCAATTTATGCCACAAATACACATGTCAAGCTAGGGATAAACACCTACTTGATTTTATCCAACTTGTGCACATGTCTTCAAGTTGTAAAAGGGTAATAAAACCTTCTTCAAATGGTTGATAATTTTGAAAATAAGGGCAAATGGAAGACACAATAAAGCTTGAAATAATACCCAAATATTCTTGATTGATTGGCAAACCAATTAGGCATGGACATGTGGTGTTTAGGGACCCCTAAGTCCTTATCTGTGTCATCCAAATGACATCATAAATCTGCCCCCAAAGGTCCACTATTTTGTCTTGCATTGGTGGAGCATTTTGCAAGATATTTTCTCATGAATTAAAGCCTTAATCCTCATGTAATTGTATGAGCCAATGGGAGACTTGAAGCCATAGGGAATTGACACATGTAAAAACAATCCAAGGGCTGAAAATTGAGGGAGCATATCAGTTTTGATCAAGGGAGGAGAAAAGAGATGAGAAAACTTAGAGGTTAAGCCAAGGGTAAGATGGTAATTTCACTTGTGGGATCCACAAGGATTTGTTCTCTCTCTATTTAAGCACATGGCTTCCTTTTCAATTCTTCACAAATCAAAACATCATCTGATCTTGAGAGTAAGAAAGAGGGACGAAATATAGGAGAGAAGGAGGAGCAAAGGTTTCAAAAGCATAAGGTAAAGTTCTTGATTGAAGCTTTGTGATTTTTGTGTGGTTGTTGGATCTTGTTGTCTTGGTATTTGGAAGCATGGGACCCTAAGGGGACATGGTGTATGTCCAAGAACCTAAGACTATGATTCAAGAACATCAAAGTCCAAAAGGCAAGGTAGTGAAGCAAACTCATCCTTAAAGCCATGATTTTGTGTGAAAGGATAAGTTCTTGTTCTTGGCAAAATTTTGGCCTAAGCAAGAAAAATATGAAGTAAAATCATTTACATGATTTTAATGTCACCAACAGATTTAAACCAAAAAATAGAGTGAAAACATGGTGGGAAATAATTTTTGGAAACAAAAAATCAAAATAGCAAAAGTTGGAAAAACTGTCGGTTTTGAGTTCACTGGAGCCGGTTACCTTGTGAACAGTATTTTATGTAAAAAAATCATGAAATTTTTCAGAAATAAAGTATACATCCAAAGCTTTCTTTTGATCTATAACACGGAATTTTTAGAGCTTTATACTAAAAGTTACCAATTTTTGAAGTTGAACCATGTTTCTGAAAGTTCAACGGTGCAGTAATGATTGAGTGTGGATATTGGCTGATGAAGTGATGCCTAAAAATCCTGAAATTTTCCAGATTCAGAGTGGACAGTAAGGGATTTATTTTCATGTATAATAGGTAATTGTTAGAATTTTACACAAAAAGTTATGAATTTTTCAAGATGATCCATGTTTCTGAACTTGCAACTGGAATAGTGGTTAAAGAAACTAAAAGTGGGAATGACTCAAGCATTTTGAGTTTTTGGAGATATTTTTTGAAGAAGGTAGACATGTCAAGAGTCATTTAGGCTTTGGAAGCACATAATTTTGATTTTTGTGCATTTAGTTATGATTTTTCAAAGTTTTTGAAAATCTGGACAGAAAAATCTGGAGATCTGAATTTAGGGAAAAGTTAAGTTAAAAATTGGATAACTTATCCACCAAGGGTAAAAAGGTCAAAAATGGTAAAAATATCTCTTGGGATATCATTCCAATAAATATGGTATTTATTACAATATCATATAAAGTTTAGAAAAGGGAATAAATATGGTAATGATGTTATAGGATATCAGAGAAATTCAGGATCGATTTCAAAAAGACAACCGTATCATTAATTACGTGGATCAAGGTACGTATGTGTACTGTAACTTTAATCTTCTATGTCTTGTATTTTTATATATGATTGTTTGATTCATGATTGTTGGAGTCATGGACAAGACTGAGTCTTGAGCTATGCAACATGACTAAGACTAGGTCTACATTCAGTCAATCTAGGGATGATTATTATATATGAAAATGTTGCATGCTTGTTTTCCAAGCTGTGAGGATACGTGTCTAAGACACGTATCACTAGTGAGTGCATACACCGTTAACATTACATTTTTTGTGTGCTATAATTGTGGTAGTTGAATGTTGTTGTTTTCCATATTATGAATATCTGTCATATACTGATTATACTTGCTATAGAGGTTAACTATTATCTGAGATTCAATTCAATTGAATCTCACTCTTAACCCTAGCTTCAGGATCAGGAACTGGAATAAAGGGTAAGCAACACGTGTGAAGACTCGGAAGGAGTTTTAAATATTTTTGGACTATATTATATTGTTAGATATTTATGTAAGAACCGGCTAAACCCAAGAGGGGGATGAATTGGTTGTATGATAAAAACTTATGAGCTTTGAAAAACTTTTCGCATCTCAGTAAATGCAATATGTATGACAATAATGAGTTGTAAACCAACAATCATTCATTCAAATGATTATGTTGGAAATATAGGAGATAAAGGAAGAGAATATGCAAATTGTGATTTATATTGGTTCAGCCCAATCCTTGACCAACGTCCAATCCTCAAGCTCCACTTGAGATTTTCAATTCGCTATCCTCTTGTTTAGTCTGGGCACAAGAGAAGTCTCTACAATCTCACAAGTTCACCTAGGCACTTGTGAAGCCAAATCTCTTACCAAGATACTCCCCCTTACACACCGTAAGGTTACAAACTATTTCCCACTCAAAATCAACCAATCTTGAGTAACTCTCAAATAATGAATCTTCTCTCTCTCAGAAGTGAATGAATAAACACTGAAGTACAATACAAATAATTTTACTCTCTGTGATGAGCTATGTAAGCATTGAGAACAAAGAGCGTATGAGATAAACGTTGGGTTCAAAATGTTAGCATTTCGACAGTGCAAGCTCATGTCTCTTCGTCTATTTTGAATCCTTCTCCTTTTATTGTTAATGGAGAGCATTCGACCGTTGAGAAATTCTTCCTTTTTAGAATATGTTTGTTGGATGTTCGTTGGAAGTAGTCGTTAGTCTGAAGAAGCTTCCCATTAGACACAATCAAACGTTGCTTGATTAATTTGCTTTAGGATTACCGTCGACAATATTTGGTTACAGGTTGACTCTGAAAAGATACTTTAGCCCTTTCACCAGAATGGGTATGTCTCGTAGGAATGATTTGGTCTGCTCTAATTTCCATTCTGTGTGCGTGCTCTATTTTCTGCAAACATTAAATGCTCTGACACACGTTGTTGCTTTTTGGCCATTAATTGCTAAGTCATTCGTTAATGATCTGAAACTTACTCAAAAACATGATTAGTAATATTGTATGTAAGATTGAGTAGAATTTAAACAGAAACAAATGGTTAATCAAAATATTCAAATTTACGATTATTGTTACAGTGAAGGTAGATACTAGCTGATGAACAATACTTGAGTATCATTCCTTGAGTACTCGAGTAAGCTTTCAAAATTACTTTACAGATGTCCAACGTTCTACCATACTTGAGTAGGATATTTCATGTGCTCGAGTAAGGATTGAAAATTCCTTCAGAGTAGCTTAATGTTTCAAGAGTAAGCTAAGATAGCTTATCTACTCGAGTAAGCTATATGAGATTCATTGCAAGACTCTATTGATGGCACATAATCGAGTAACACAATAGTCATACTCGAGTACAATGTCTCTAGTTCTCGAGTATCATCTGAGCTTCGTTGAAAGATACACTAGGTAAAACATTAGCCAGACTATACTCGAGTATAGTTTTTCTTATGCTCGAGTACCATACTCGAGTAAGAGTAAAACAATGCTCGAGTAATGCTTTAACAGAGAGCAAATATAAATTGAGATCAAATATAAATTGAGCAATAGTTATGCTCGAGTAAGATGTTACCTGTGCTCAAGTACCATACTCGAGTAACACTTACATGTGCTCGAGTAAGAAGCATGTTGAAAAACAAGGGAGCGGTGATCATTCGATGTTGCTCGAGTACAAAGATAAACCAGCTCGAGTATAGTTCATGATATAAAGTCTTCACAGCAACATATGCTCGAGTAGTGACTTATGTACTCGAGTAAGGTGATGATCTTGCTTGAGTAGCAATCTGAAGGTGCTCTGAGAATTGAAAGTAAAACGACTTTGCTCGAATAAGAATATTCATGTGCTCGAGTAGCCACCTTCAACATGTCCATAATTTCATCAACCAAGCAAGTGTACTCGAGTAGCATTATGGTATACTCGAGTAACCTTTAGAAATCTCTTAAAGTCTTCTTTCCAATACAAAAAGAATCAGCTCCAAACTCATTGTATGCAGTGCGTTTCAATCAGATTAATAGAAGCTGTTCTGGACCAACGTTTTTGCAACATCCTGAAATGATTGTCAACTTAAAAAAATCATATCTCCTCCAATTTATCTTTTTTTTTTCAGGCTCTTGATGGTTTTGGAAAGGTATGTGAGTCTAGTTTCATATGCCACCAATTTCAACTCATTTGGATGTGTAGTTTTAAGATATACCCAAAATACCAAAGCTGGGTCTACTGTGTGACGTTGATTGATATGGTAACTTCCAAAATTCATGTTTATTTCATCTGAACTCCTTTGGGCTTGAAGTTTTGTCAAAATGACGCATTGGGAGTATAGTTTTATACAAAATTGGTTTCACCTCAATCGGATCACTGGTTTAGGAGATATCATCAAATAATCAAACCTTGCTCAGGTGAAACGTGAAACAGAGTCGAATAGAGTCGCTAAAACATTGGCTTACTCGAGTACACCTATTTTGTACTTGAGTAAAGCTATTTTCTTACTCGAGTAAGATGAAAAATTGAAGCGAAATCACTGTAGCTATCTACTATTCATTGTGGAGCTTCAACTTACTTATTTTAACTTCGAATTGAGCCATTACAACTTCCATTTGATCATAGAGACCCGAATATTCATATTCTCATAATAGTTGAAAAATTCTTCTTTATTCAATCTCCTCTCTTGATCATTTTTTATAATTTGACTTGGACTAATTAAATAGAGTATTTAGCCAATGTAAAAGATAAATCTATTATACAGTCTTTTTTCTCTTAATATTGGACAACTATATTTGACATCATCAAAACTAATTATATTCAATAATTTAGTATCTGAATACTTGGTTAAATGTACCAATATTATACCTGACTGGATACACCACGATTAGTTTAAATTTATAGCCACGTATTATCAGTTACTCATCCATATTATATGCTCTATCACTCCTCTCTGATGATATTCTTATATACTACGTGTTCATATACATAATAAGTAGTAAAGAATTAGGGGTGTTACAGTAATGATAAAATTCAATGTTCATATCACGTCTAGAAGTATAAATCTGATTGAACACACTGGAAGAGCTAATATATTATTTCCTGAGGAAACATATTGTAAACCATAAGTTTATCAATATAAATAAGAAGTTTGCCAATGCAAACCAGAAGTTTGCTAATGAATTTAATATTTGGCATGATCAGTCAGACCATCCTAAGTCATAATTGAGAATTTATGTCGACATACGCTAAAGCATAAACAAATACCACAATCTGATGATTTTCTGTAACATCCCATTTCTAAAAGCAGAATAATTTTTTTTCCATTTCTCATTAGAGTAGAGCATTGGAGCAAAAGAGTAACTGATTTATAATCAAAACATCAACCATAGTGTAATATAATAATGGTACATTCATCCGAGTGTTTTCAAAAGTAAATAATACATAAACAAAAGAGAAAATCTCCAGACAGAAGACTACTCGTGCTGCTTGTCCCTATCTCCAATCCTTGGCCCTCCAAACTCTGAAGCTACAGCTGAGGTCCAATGCCCATTGGACCTCAGGTAACGGTTAACCTCATGCTCAAATATGACAGTATAAGGATGACAGATATTCATAACAATACAGCGGCATATCAGTACATAAGCACACAGCAGATGCAAGATCAATGACAAAACATAAGCACACAGCAGATGTAAAGTCCCACACATATGTCTGCACATACCCAGTGCCACGATAACAACTCGTGTCCTCAGCGCTAGGAAAACTCAAATGGTATTACCAATACTATAACCCGTGTAAAGCTGTAAGTATAATCGGTGACCCATAACAGAGTCTCGGCCTATGAACTTATCTATCACATATGTGTATATGAGCAGCATGGAGTTAGGGTTACAGTACGCGTCCGTACCTTCGTTGACGGAATTTAGTACTTCTGACGGAATACGGTATGTTTGACAGCTGGAACGTGATCGTAGTTATCCTATAAGGACAATATCACATTTATTGATGATCAACATCATAACAAACATTTTAGGCACAAATGACCATTTTGCCCCTGGTTTTACTAATCGACTAAATTTTGCCAGAGCTTCGCTACTTTGACTCTAATCTTCCAAAATTTTGCCATATCTCTAACTCCAACATATTTTTGAAATAAATATCATATTTAACCCTAAAACATGATATCTAAATTATACTTGGAAGATTAAAGATCAAACTAACATTTCTACTATAACTACCGAACTAAAAACTAGAACTTAAAACTAGGGACCGAATAATTTACCCAGAGCTTTGCTACTTTTCCTCAAGCTCTCCCTTCTCTCTTCTCTCTTGAAATTTTCGAACTAGGCAAGAGGATTTGGTGTGAAGATTATGCAAAGATGAATGGCCTATTTATAGGCAAAAACTTGCACTATTCACAACTTTACCATCTTGAATTCTAGCCATTGGATCTAGGTTTAAATGCATGGCTTCATCTCCACCTTTGCTTTGTGTTGGCTGACCTCCCCCATAGGTCATTCTCCAAAATATGACATCATGCACATGATGTCACTCCCTTACTTTATGGATTCATCCGATAAAATCCCCTGTTCGGTGTTCTAATCGCGTAATCTTAAATAATCTCAAATATTCCTTAACATATCCTTGGAGGTCTAAGCTTCCTCTTGAGAAATATTTGGATTAACAAAAATTATGATCCCATTAAGGGTATTTCCTATCCTACTGATCATTTTAGGATAAACGCCGTCGGTTACGGAAATGACATCGGGAATAACCAACTTCGGGACAAAAATTCACTTATTCATAATATGTCCAGATGTTTAATACTTAATCCAAGGATTTCAAGATAGGATTTAATTTCTGTCAGTTCTCATTTATCCTATTTGCTTTTTACAAAATATCTTCTTTTTTATTACTATTTTATTTCAAAATATCATGATATTTTCTTTTAATTCTCCAAAAAGTCTCCAATTTCGGCTAGCTCCCTTTTTTTGAATTTTTATTTATTTATTAATTAATTTATATTATATTTTAATTATCTTATATTTATTTTACAAAAATTCTCTCATTGGTCCTTTACAATTAACATGGATTTAGGCATTTTAAATTGTTAGAAATTTCATGGCCTTAGATCTTGCTTTAGGAGATTAAATCCTAACCTTTGATTTTATGTTTGATTTGTTTAACTTGTCAAAGTTAATTAGGGCCCTAATCACCTGATTAGTAATCTCTTATGCTTTAGAGATTTTGTACATTTAATCTCATCCATTTTCCTTAATCATTTCTAATTAATTAGCATTTATATTTATGCTAATTTTGACCATTAACATTTAATTAGGGTTGTTCATAATTAACTTCGGACATTTCCCTTGATTCATGCTTAAATAATTAGCCATTAATTATTTATTTAATCACTTACTAATTGTTGATAATTTTCTTAATTAGGATTAATCATTTTCTCACAACTATTACACTGACATTGATAATTTATGTCTCATGCATTATATTAAAAATCGTGGGTCATTTAGGGTTCCCAAAATAATATTTAATTTTTCCTCTCTTATTTCCAAGGGGAAATGATTTATTAAATTGTCAAAATTAGAGACAACATACCCTCTAATTTTAATAAATATTTAATTGTCTCTTTATAATATTTTCAGGGTATTTTATGTCCCATAACATATTTTTGGGCCCTTTGGCACCTTACTTCTTCTAATTTCAATAGAATTTACCTTAGAAAAATAAGATAAATATCACACAAGAATTGAGACCATTTATTCACCTATCAAAAATAGTCATTCATTTGTCTCAATATAATATTCCAGATAAATAAATATCCGCGTATTACATTTTCTGATGTGCTGCATGTACCAAGGAAAATTTAATTATTCAACTCTCACCAAGAAAAATAGAATATGAGTGTCTCACTTTTTCAGAATACTTACAATTTTTCCTTAAAATATTCCTCTGTTTTTGCCTTGCTCTTCGCCGCAGCAAAAAGCTGACAAAACCCAACAGAACTACTGAAGCCCCAACAAGGACGACAATCAAGATAACTGCTCCTAATGAAAGCTTCTTCCCTGCATATTTAGGGGGAATAATTCATAGATTGTTCATTCTCAGACAATTCTAGAGTAAACAAAAAAAAAAAACAATAGAGAAACAATATCCATGCGTACATTTGGTCTCTTATTTAGATGTCTTCGATGTGATATTTAGTTTAATTATTTTTTGATGTGTCCAAACTTACTGCTTGATTTAAGATATCATGAAGAAGCAAATTATTGATTATTAGTTGTTGCTCACATTCAAGCTGCTTCCAGTTTAGAGAGAGTGTTGAGAATATCAAGTTTAGAAATATTAATTATTTAATATTATTAGGGATATTATTTAATATTTATTAGGATTAGATATGAATATTATATTTTAGGGATATATCTTTAAGATATTATGATTTGATTTGATCTAATTAGATTTGATTAGATTAATTTCTAGGTTTAGGGTTAGTTTAGTTTATCTATATAAAGGCTTCATTGTACTCTCTTTTATTCTTAAAAATCAATAATATTTAGAGTAATTTTTTTTTTTTTTTTTATGATTCTTCTATCTCAACAGTTATTTACGCTTCAATGATTCTTCAATCTTGTCTGTTACACTTGTCTTTTCGTAAATGGACGTTTTTGACATTTGATAAGATGCCGTTTCAAAATAACAAAATGTAACAGACAATGACAAATTGCAAGGCTTGTATTCCTAGACATATGCAAATCTTTCCACACAAACCATTACTTCATGACCACTTATATTAGCCTTTTTATTTTGTTAACATTTTTTTTTAGCCTTTTTACATTAAAATTTAGGAAATTTTCACTTAGCTCCTGTTAGAAGCAATTTTATTTAAGTCAATCTACAAAAAATTCTGAAATTTTAATATACCCCTTGGATCAAAATTATATTATGTTTTATCAGTAAAAAAACAGTAAATGTCCGTTATTTTCATTAGACAATCTGCAAGACAAATAAGAGAATTAATAAGACAAAAAAGGCATTTACAAGATAATAAAAGGATTAAAAAGAAATTAAATTAGGGAGATAATAAGAACATTTTGACAATTAATAAGAGAAATATAAAAATTTATAAGATAAATAAGAGTATTTACAAGACAAATAAAAGAATTTACAAGATAAATAAGATAATTCAAAAAATAAAGTAAAGATTTCATTGTCTTTTCACCAACAAAACTTAATTTCATTTTGACTCAAGGGAGTGCAATAAAATTTTAGAATTTTTTAGGGTTTGTTTGGCACAAGGGATTTGGAGGGAAGCGGAGGGAAATGAATTTTTTTTTAGTTGAATTAATAAAAATTAGATAAGCGGGGTTAAAAAAATTTAATTAATTTTTCATATTTTTTTACATTACATTATTTCTTTATTAAAATTTTATAACCTCACTTCTTCAGTTTCTTTAAATTAAAATCATAATTTTTTTTTTTAGTTTCCTTCCCTTTCCCTCCTCTCCCATCCTAAACCAAATAAGGTAACATTAAAATCCATCACCTCCCCTTCCTTTTGATCAATCCAAACAAAGTAATATTAAAATCCTTCATGTCCTTTTCCCTCCATTAAAATCCCCCTCCCCCTCCCCTCCATCAAACCAAACATAACCTTAGAGGTTGACTAAAATAAAATTACATTTGTTGGGCTAAGTGAAAGTGTCCCTTAAAATTTTGATAAGCTGGCTGCTACAGCCACTTCAGTCTCCCTAAAGTCTTTTCCTTATTGCTTTTTCCCAACAAGACTAATTCGCTGGCTCCATGTGGCTACATGTGCTGAATATATATATATATATTCAGAACATGAATTGTAACCTTAGTGGTTTAATATCCCACCTGCATTACTTCTTGATATATTGTGTTTTGTTTGAAGAGCATTGAACCTTTCTTTTTTCAATCTGATATACCATAATTCTATTTTAACTTTATCATTTGTATCTACTAACAACTATGGCTCTTAGAGGTATGAAATAAAAGAAATGAAGCTACTATGAATTGAGTAAGAACTACCTTTAATCCATAATATAAGACATATTTATCTAATTTGATTAGATCAATGAAGTTAACTAAATTAGTTAATAGGAGTAAATTAGAAAAACATTAACAAATATTAAAATTATGTATTATATCTATTAGAATCAATATCAGTTCCCCAATATGTTTTATATCAACGACAAGAGGGAGTGATGATCAACATGTAAACTAGCTGACCGACCATGTGTGTGTGTGTGTGAGAGACCACAATATCAATTATAACTACATTGTAAATGAAGGAAATCACCAAGAGGGGGTGAATTGGGGATTTTAAAAACTTTTTGAAAGCTTCTAGAAATGACGCACAAAACAGGGTATAACAGAGAGAGGGAGAGAAAAAGCTTGACACAGAATATTTATACTAATTCAGTCTCAACTCTAGACCTACGTCCAGTCCCCAGACTCTCTAAGATTTTCACTATCACTATAATCAGAGACACACTCTGTACTCGAAAGTTATCCTCTCACTATGATACACTTCCTCTTACAAGTTGTAAACTGATAACCTAACCTCAAAGTCTCACAACTTTGAGATTTTACAAGAAATGATAATCAATAAGAAACTCTCTTAAAAGAGCTGATAAATAAACACTGAAGTTCAATGTATTAGAAGATACTTTACAGATGAGTAGAAAACAGTAAATGCAAGTAACACTTTGAGCGTTTTTTGTTTTTTGTATTCTTGTAGTAGTTGAGAATTGAATATTTCAGCTTATATATGATGGAAGCATTAAATGATCGTTAGAAACATTAATGTAGCCGTTGGAGACATTAATGAAGCTGTTAAATTGCAACTAGGTCCATTCTCACTCATGTTTTGATTTAATCCAAATGCCCAGACATTCTTGTTGACCTTCTCTTGAAATAAATCCGTTGGATGATGTGGCTTCCAGAGGAGGAAAGAAAGGATTTAAACCCTTTGCAATGTTCAGAAAATGATTTGCCAAAATCATGCTTAGTTAACTGGGCCAAGATTTAATGTTCTGACATCACCTTTTGCTTTATGCCTAATCTCCAATCTAATACACGTTTGATCAACTGAAACTCACTAACAAATTGATTAAACATAGTTAAGAGCAGTAGTGAAAGATTATATGAAGCACATAGATCATATATAAAGATTTCGCAAATTCGAGCAAGATGATTTCAAAACATAGTGCTTTAAACTCGAGTTTGTTCAACCAAACTAGAGTTCTTGACTCGAGTTTACCCTTTTAGACTCGAGTCTTATGGTCATCTTCTTTGAAAATATATAGATTTGAAGTTTAAATGAAGATGTTTCTGTAAGATTGAAACTAGAGTTTAGAATATCTTACTCAAGTATCTAACTCGAGTTTAGATCTTCTTTCGAAATGAGCATCGCGATAGCATTTGAAAACATTTTAAGATCGCGGAAACTCGAGTTATTAAGTGATAAACTCGAGTTTGAGACTTTTTTGAATTGAGAATAAATTTAAGTTTGCAAACGCAAACTGGAGTTTGAAGAAAATAGGTTTGGGTCACTTTAAGTTCAAAATTCCTTAAAAGCTCTCGGTCTGGCGTAAACTCGAGTTTACAATTACTAGCTCGAGTTTATTATGAATAAAAACCTTTGAGAACTCTCGGCCAAAGATAAACTCGAGTTTAACAACAACAGGCTCGAGTTTGTTTAAGAATAAGATTCTTTAAAAAGCTCTCGGCCAATCTCAAACTCAAGTTTCTATGTCCAAGTTCGAGTCAATCTAAGTCCAAATGACTTGACTTACTCTCTATCAAGTATAAACTCGAGGTTGACAATGATAAACTTAAGATTGTCTTTGACAGTAAGTTTCTGGTTAAGTTTAAACAAGTTTCAAATATTTTTAACTTAACCAAAACAAGCTTCATTCAAGTTTACAATTGTCAGTTATTATCAAAACACATAGAGAAATAACATACATTTGTATACATCTCCTGCATTTAGACTTGAAAGAAAACAAATACAATAAATAAGTTTACAGAGAGAGAGAAGGCAAGATAAGTGACAATAAAAATCAAAAGTTCTTAACTTATTTAAAACTAAGTTACCAATATACACAATTGGATTTTCACGATTGAACGTCACTAAATTCTAACTTATTTACAACTGATCTTTTAAGATTTGGAAGTTTGTTATTGAGCTTTCACCATTAGAAACTATCTTCCGGGACTTGCAACTAAGCTAAATATAGTGTACAATGTACATATTATGATAATATACTTAATGATCAGCCTTTTAACATGCGGGCTTTTTGGCCCTGTGGGCTTTCTGGCCCTAGCCTGCGCGGGCTTTTTGGCCCTGTGGGCTTTCTAGCCCTAGCCTACGCGGGCTAGGGCCTAACGGGCCGGGGTGACCTGTTTTGACAGCTCTAATATTATCGCATAACGGTATTTTCGTCAAGTTATTTCTTCTTGTTTTTTTTTTCTTTTCCGCCAACGTCTAGTTACTATGAGATACTACTTTGCCGTGGGGTTATGGCTTCCATATATGGTGTAACATTCTGCATTCATACCATGCTCGAAAGGTGTTTGATGATATGCCTTCTTTTTAATTTGTTGTATTTTATGCGATTGTAGTTTTACGACTTAATATTCAATCAGTTCACAGGCCGTCGTGCCTCGCACTCTGTCCTATCTGTTCTCTTTGAAAATGGCCTTGATCGTGTCATTATCAAAGGAAATTGCGCCTGATGGCCATTTAATCTTCTTTCTGGGTTAGCAATATACTCCATCTTCCTTAGACGTTGATAATTGCTCAAATGATCAATTTCTGATACAATTGTAGTTGTTGAATCAATTTAGTCATGGGTTGATATGGTTCTCTGAGATGGAAATCTGCACTCGACCCATGCTCGAAAGGTGTTTGATGATATGTCTTCTTCATAATTAGTTGCATTTTGCGCGATTGCAGTTTTAGGACTTTTTTTTTTTTTTTGATATAAAGAATTTTAGGAAAAGGGTTGGGCTCACCCACAATCCAAGGGCAGGGCACTTGGAGCCCAGTCCACAGGGCATACTGAACAGAGAGTACACATGCATCCACCTCTACCAGCGTTTCCACTGTTTCCTAGACCCCTAGGATGCCTCCCCCAACGTGTTGACCAACGCAGGGATCGAACCCCCTCCCTTGAGGTGAGGAAGTCCGACCCCCTTGCCAGTTGAACCCAAGGACGAGGGGTAGTTTTAGGACTTAATATTCAATTAGTTTACAAATGTTGTGGCCCCTACTGTGTCCCACAACTTTCATGTTTTTATGGTAGAAATGGTCTTTGATCTTTCCAACATTAATGGAAATAGCACCTGACGGCCATTTAAATTACGCCAATTTTACATTCCCTATTTAAATTGTGATCGCTGAAGGGTCGTTAAAAGTTTAGATTTTGTAAATGTCAATCTAAAAAATAAGCAGGACCAGTACAAAGAAATAGAGGCAAGAGCACTCAGAATCTATCATTGACATTACCATTAAAATCTATTCATTTACAACGGACGTATAGCATATCACACATCTAAGCATAATTAGTTTCGTACTATCTTGGAAAATTATTACTCTTAGACAATTCATGATTTATGGATGTCATAGAATTATAGGTAGATTGACCTGTACTGGATTCCCATGATACCAAGTTCAGATTCAAATCAGTATCCGTGTGAAATGCTGGTTCTTGAGGCGATGGCAATTCGGCTAAAAGGCTACTTAGATATGAAACAATCCTTGCCATTGTGGGCCTATTTTCTGGGTTCTCTTGAACGCATAATAGACCTATTTGGATGCATTTGATCACCTCACTCTGAGAGAATGAATCTTTTATTTCTGGGTCCACTATCTCAAGCGGTGTCTGATTCCTCCAATGTTTCCAAGCCTGAAACAATACCAGTAGTTACATTTATGATTGAACCATTGGTTTCTGATTTTCTGTTTTTGGCTTTATTGTTTGCTACAAAACTCAGGATGGTGATATGCACATCATTAGCAAAGTGTAAAACAAATTATTGGATTTTGTACTTACCTGATTTGCGAGGTCATCAAGATCTTGTGTTTCAATAGGACGAGCATTCCTTCTTGCACTAACTATCTCAAGAACTATCACACCAAAACTGAATACATCAGACTTTTCAGAAAATTGGCCGTGCATTGCATATTCCGGAGACATATATCCACTGTTAGAAGCAATAATACTAGTTAGAACTAAACAAATTGTTGAGCATATCAGGAACAGGAAAAGTATGAAATCATGGAAGTGATGAGATAAACAAAAAAGAGTAAAAACACATACTATGTACCAACAATTCTATTAGTATTAATTTGATCTTGATCTATAGCAATGATTCTTGCCATGCCAAAGTCTGAAATTTTTGGATTCATGTTGTCATCTAATAATACATTGCTTGGTTTAAGGTCACGATGTATTATTTTGAGCCGAGAATGCTCATGTAAATAATGAATTCCTCGTGCAATGCCTCCAATGATCTTATAACGTTCATACCAATTCAGCACCCTCTTCTTTTTGGGATCTATAAAACAATCATAAGTCACTGAAGTTAGTACAAAGGTGAACTCTGTTTTTTATGGCAGGTACAATCATAATCATGTAAGAAATATTGCATTTTAACTTGTCAATGTTAAACTATTATAGTTGGGATAGGGACAGAAGTACTTCACCAAAAAGAAAGTGGTCGAGACTTTTATTGGGTACATATTCATAAATGAGCATTTTCTCTTCTCCTTCTAGGCAAAATCCTAATAAAGCCACCAAATTCCTGTGCTGTAACTTGGCAATTAGCAAGATCTCAGTTTTGAACTCCATGGCACCTTGCCCAGAACTTCTTGAAAGCTTTTTAACAGCTATTTCTCGCCCATCCAGTAGAGTTCCCTAAACAATTATGCCATTTGTTAGCCACGTTGGATATAAAAAGTGTGTATATATATGTATTTGAAATAATCACATTCAGTCACCTTGTAAACTTCTCCAAAACCACCTCTGCCAATTTTTTTCTCTTGTGAAAACCTGTTTGTGGCAGCTTCAATTGAAGCCAAGCTGAATTGCAAGGACTCCAAAGTAGCCAGTTCTTCCCCAACTGCACAATTGAATTTTAAGGTAAGAATATGTGAATGAATAATTTCATTCATTTTCATAACTATAAATACTTACAATTTTCCTTTAAAATATTCCTTTGTTTTCGCCTTGCTCTTCGCCGCAGCAAAAAGCTGACAAAACCCAACAGAACTACTGAAGCCCCAACAAGGACAACAATCAAGATAGTTGCTCCTGATGAAAGTTTCTTCTTCCCTGCATATTTAAAGGGGGGAAAAATAATTCATAGATTGTTCATTCTCTGACAATTCTAGAGTAAACAAAAATGAAAACAATAGAGTAACAATATTCCTGCGTACGTTAAGTTTGGGATGATCCTGCCAATTTCCATTTCAAAAGTCAAAATGAAGGTCTAGAAACAGTTTCTTTCTTTTTATGTAGATGAGCAGGCACCAATATCCTAATGTTATAGCTGGGATTCCGCAACCTTCCACTCAAAAAAGAGCTTTCATGTTACTCTCTCTTATCCTATCCTTAATGTAAGACTTATTTATCTAATTTAATTAGATTAAGAAAGTTAATTAAATTAGTTAGTATGATATGTTTCTTTTCTAAAATGCCCTAATCATTATCTTTAATTCCCTCAATCTCTCTTTTATCTAATTACTGTTGGGGAAGCATCACTATAGTTAAATTAGGAAAAAATTGACCAACGCTTAAGCAAGGTCTCGAATTCGAGCCTTATAAATGCAGAAAAGCCTCGCTGGGAGACTCAGCCACCATAGCTAGATGCGCGACCCGGTTCGAATTTGGATTAGTCAAGGTGAAGCTCTGGATACCGGATGAGCAACCGAAAAAAAAAAAATTAGGAAAAAATTGATAAGTATGAAAAATAGGTCTTATATTTATGATTAAAATTAACTCTCTAATTAGGTAATATATTGAGGACTAGAGGGAGAACTAAACCATAAGGCCTATGGCTATATGTGAGTGTTTGTAAATGCATAAAAGCTTCCCCCACCAACACACCTAAGAAAGCTTTACTATTTTTTTTTTGATTGCCCACCCGCTTCACTAGAGCTTTGCTCTGACTAGTCCGGATCCGACCCGGAACTCGAGACCTTACTTAAGCGACATAAGCCGCTTACCACTTGTGCCAACCCCCATTGATAGAAAGCATTACTATTTATTTCCTAATCCAAAGGGTTATTTGGTATGCGGGACTTGGAGGGGCGAAGAGGAGAGGGAAGGTGAAATTTTCATTAGTTGGATTTAAAAAAAATTAAAAACTTGAGATTATAATTGTAATACTGAGAAGATGTAAGATAAAAGAGGAAAAAAAATAAATTAAAATTTTGTACCCGGACTTCTCTATTTTTTTAAAAAATTAAACTCATAAAAATTCCTCCCCTCCTACCAAGCAGCCCCTCAAACTCTCTGATGCGATCACATTTTGTCCTAGCAATCAAAAGCTATGTTGGATCTAAAACATGCAGAATAATTTTCTCATCCCAGCGTATCACATAGTACTTTAATTTACATGAACGAATTTTGACTTCAAATATTGAAGACAATGTACAAAAAATTGATAAATAACAGCTGGAAAAACCATGTATAAAACCGGCGATTAAGCTGACCTGTAATCCCGAAATATTTTCAAACTATACTATAAAAGACCAAAAAAAGAGACAGCTTTAAAAATTTATTTATTTATTCATTTTAATTGGAATTGTTACCTGAAGAATTCAACAAGGAACTGGATGAATTGTAAAATGGATACAATTCATATCGGATAACACATGACGCAAGCAGAGCTCTGGCCCCTCCGGCCCCGTTACAACACGTCGGAAAAGTCCCGATGGCGTTTTTCAGGCAAGTCTCACACTGAGCCGACTGTATCTCCGTCGTGCACTGCCCCATCCCATACAGAGTCTGGTTGCCGCCAAACCTTGCTTCCCCGGTGGCGAACTTAATCGGTGTCTGAGAATTCGTTGTTTGGACTGCTATATCGTTCAACAAGCTGAACAACGTTTGATTGAACTCTTTCAAGTCGTTGCCGGAGATGTTCTTCCCGTCGACCAAGTTCATCCCGGGAACGATACTGTAATACCTGAAGAACCTAGATTTTTTTTTATGATACGGGTGTTTAACATACAAAAAAAACATATTAGTTTCAAAATGAAATATTCATAACCATTTCTGATGACCAGGGGGTGATTACTGCAGCTTTGGTGCTACGCCCCCTGCTGCTCCTTAATTTTGGCGTCCTTTCCAAATTTTTTATTTATTTATTCTTTTGTTAGATTCTACAATAAATGAATGATATTTTGATGTCTTATAAAAAAAATTGATTTTTTACTATTTTTCGAAGATATTAAGATGTTACTAATTTTACTTAGAATCTAATGGAAAAAAACGTTTGGGAATGGTCCTAAAATTAAGCGGCAGCGGGGACGCAGCACCAAAGGCACAGCAAACATCCCCTGGCCATTTCTGATGCACGCACTTCATTATTCTCTATGATCAAGTAAATTTTTAGAACATGGTTTCCTTAGTTACCTGCCAGTGTAACGCAGCAGGCACTCTTCATACCAGATGATGGCCTCCGTCTGGTTAGGGCAACGCTGCGTGATCTCTGCAGCCGCGGCCGCGACACACTGTTGACAACTGCTGGTGTTGAGGTCTAGCCGGCAGTTGAAAAGTCCGTTGACCGGATTGATCTGATTGGCTGTTCCGTAGCCCATGACGGTGTAATATCCCTTCGCCTGAGTGGTATTGGTGACGAGGGAATTGAGAAGAGCATTGAGATTGCCGCGAAAGCTGCTATTAGAAGCGTAGGTGCCATTTTCTGTGCAGTAATAACCAAGGTAGGTTGGAACTGATAGGGTTTCCAAGCTCAGAAACCCACACAGGTATATTAGTGTGTAGAAGATTGCACAGTTTTTAAGGGTAGCTGCCATTATTATCTCTCTATGAGAATTACCAGTTTCTGTATTTTTTTTCCAGAAACCTGGTTGCGACAGTAAGATTGGGTGGAAGGAGAAAAAAGAAGAGTTGTTTTTGTTTTTTTCAAAGTATGACACGGCAATGAATTATGCAGGAGCTGGACGTCATGAGGAAGAATTGTTGAGCCATAGGTGATTATCCATTTTAGTATTATTTTTTTCCCACGTGAGTGGAAAAATAATGTTGCCAATTCACACCTTCTCCGCCGCAAGAATTGACATTATTAATTAATCCTCTTTCTAGTTATATACTCCCTCTTGTCCTTATTATAAGACACCAACTACCATTTCTCGCGGACCAAAAAATTGAGGTTAAGTCATTAATGAGGTCTAAAAGTAATAAATGTTTCCAACTTTACCCCTACTTAATGATGTAGGTTTAAATGAGTTAGTTAAAAATGAGGGCATAATGGAAAAATAGTAATAAATGAGTTAGTTAAAGTAAGTTGGTGCCTTATAATAAGGACCATAAAATGTTGGTGGTTGGTGCCTTATAATAAAGACTAGAGGGAGTACACACTTTCATGGTGCCCACAAGAATATTATATATACCTTCATTATTCACATAAAGATATATACTTTCATTAACATTGAAAAAATGCACATTTTTTAATATCTTTCAAAAATTAGTAAAAATAAAATTATATACAATATAATCCATTTATACATTTTAAAACAGGGAAAAATATATACAATTTTAATATAAATTCATAAGTGTGTCAATCTAATATTCTATTTCTTTTTTAAAAGTTATGTGTGCATGATTTAACTAAAGATAAAATAAATATTTATCTATTCTTAGAAAACCTTAAAAAATTAGTATAATTTGCTTTTCTATATTGGAAAATTTCTCATAAATATTTATTTGAAAATTCATTTTTGAAATGTGACCTGAAATAATGTAAAGATGTGAGGTCTTTCTCTATAAATAATTGTAATAGGAGTATGACTAAATTAACCTTAATGAAAATATAAGGGACTAATTTTGTACATAGGGAGGATAGATTGCATATAAAGAGAATTTAATTTAGAAAAAGGGATCGGAAGATGGTTTGCACTAAGAAAGATAAATCACATAAAAGGAATATTGTTTGCACATAATTGAAAATGATCTGTACTAAGGAAATATTGTTTGCACAAAAATGTAATTTACACATCAGAAGCTAATTTTAAACATAGTGCAAGATAGGTTGCACATAAGGGAAGTTAAGTTGCACAAAGGGAGGATGGTTTGCACTAAGAAAAATAGATTGCGTAAAAGGAAGATTGTTACACAAGGAAAGGTAGTTAGCACTAAGGAAATATGGTTGTCACAAAACATAATTTGCATATATATGCATTTGGACTAATTTTGCTCACAAAGGAAAATGGATTACACATAAGAGGAGTTAAGTTGAACGAAGGAAAGCTAGTTTGCACTAGGGAGATAAATTGCATAAAAGAATAACGTTTTCACATAAGGGAAAATGGTGCACGAAGCATAATTTGCAAATAGGGACTAATATTGCACATAAAGGAAGATGGATGGCTTATAACTTATAAGGGTAGTTAAATTGCATAAAGGGAAGATGACTTGCATTTAAGAATATTGATTGTATAAAGGGAAGATCGCTTGTACATATGGAAAGTTGGTTTGCACAAAGTGTAATTTGCACATTAGTGTCACTTCAAATCCGAACGAAGAACAAACGAATCACATATATGAACAAATCATTTGAATTTTTTAAAACAACAAGAGAGATAAGGATCAGTATGGGCAGTGGTAAAATTGAATAAAAGATGAGGATGAGTCCGTGGAACACATATATAGAAGACGATTGTGAAAATATTTAACTAGACTATGAAATTCAGTCACAACAGGATGAGAGCTCCAAGCAAAGACAAAGTCTTGGAGAAGCACAAAGGAGACAACAAGCAAGGAGAAGATCTGTTAGAGTAGACGAGCACTGAGAAGTTTTGGCTTTCAAGTGTGCAAGAACACAAGCAAGAAGAAGCTTTTGAGTTTTTGAATCATGAGCAAGATGAGCAAGAAGAACATAAGCAGAAACCAACAATGTGAGGGAAGAGGGCGGGTGGATGAGTGGCAACAGACGATGTATGGAAAATGGACAATATGCGGCGATTTAAGGGAAAGAAAGAGGTTATGTGAATGTATGTGAGGTGTGTGGTATGAGCATTTTAGCCATTTCATTTTAATTCAAATGTGCCCTCAAGGATCCAGGTCCTTAAAATAAACTTATGTCCTTTTAGGCCAAAAAAAAAAAAAAATAATAATAAAAAATTGTCAAACAGGGATTAATAAGCAATTTCCCCGTTTTATATTTATTTTCTTTAATTACATCTAGAGGACTTCAAACTCAATCTCTGTCTATACTTTATCTTATCCTAATTAGTTGAGTTAGTTTTTAATAGCCAATTAATTAATTTATTTATGTTTTTAATCTTGTTCTCTCAAATTAAAGGGTGCTTGAGTGGAGTCGAAGTCAAACTTCGATGATACAAAGAGAACTAAGATTTCCTTTTTTCTTTTTTACCAATTGAGAGAACTAAGATCTGAACTACTATATCAGTATTTATTAAAAGACAACTTTGAAATATTCTAACGGGTGACAATTAGGAATGCATCTTCTTTTTTTTTTTTTTTTGATGTAGAACGCTGCGTTTTTTTTTGGTATCCCACTTGGTTCATCAGAACCTTCGGTTCAGACTAATCCAGATTCGGGTTCTGCAGTGGCAATGACGACCCTCCCAACAGTGGTAGCTCCATACAAGGCAGATTACAAGTGCGTTACCGCAGCTCGAACCCTAGACCTCTTAAGGAAATCCAACACCACATTCCGCTGGACCAACCACCTGTTGGTGTAGAACGCTGCTTTAATTTGTTGGACCAACAATTTTTGTTGTTGCCATGTTTGACCAACAATTGCATTTAGAAAAATAATGTACTGCATAAAAATTTGGTGCTCATATAAAACTGAGATACAAATATTTAGTATAGCAAAAATAATAAAAATAAAAATAATTATGAATTCAACATACAAATATATTAAAAATAACTTTTATAATTTTATTTAGTGCAGCAAAGGAGTTATTATATTATCATTTTCATTACTAGAATAAGAAAATTTTATTTTTAAAATTTAGACTGTGTTTGACGATGAAAAAATAGGTAAAGAAATCATCCAGCTAGTGCAAAAAACAGTTTTAAGAAATAGTTCTTATTAAATGCTCATTGCTGTAATGAAATCAATACTTTTAAAATCTAATTTGAATTGTCAAAATTAAAAAAATTTAGTCTATATTTTTAAAATAATAAATTCATTTGAAAAATGATAGTTATCACATTATCGTTATTTTAAATTTTACATATATAACAATAAAAAATTAAAAAATTAAATAAATTTGGACAATCCAAAATTTAATCTAGATAGTCTAGATTGGAGATAAGCATGCACCATGCTCATCAAGATGATAAGGACAAATTGTACCCCCTAAAAGGAAAATTGGATACCAACTAAATAGGACTGTTGACTTTTGCTAGAAGGTCTTCAATTAATGGCCTTAACTCTGGTGCCTAGGGTGGAAATAGGCCAGGCCCCTATCAGGCGGCCTACAGCCTGACCTATTTAGGGCCTAGGTCAGACCTATTTTATTAAGGCCCGACTGTAGCCTTCAGCCGACCTATTTACACATTTAATAAATATAATTTTATTTATATCAAATAAATAACATAATATTTATTATATTTCATTCTTATATTCTACAAAAGCCTACATTTATATAGGTTTTGATAGGCTCAAAGTGTACAAAACCTATTTATGGCCTTCAATGCCTACAACATGAGGCCTTTTTAAAAGGCCTACGTTGTAAGTAGGCCTTTAAAAAAGTTTCAGGCTCGACTAGGCCTTATGAAGGCTCAGGCCTGAGCCTAAAAAAAAGCCTGCATTCAGGCTCAGGCCCAGGCTCAGGCCAATTTTGACAAAGTCTAACCTGGCCTGACCTATTTCCATCCCTTGGTGCCAACTTTACCGATACAATACGTAAAGGCTCACCCTTGACTTTCACTCCTAAGAGTTATAAAAAATTATAAAAGATCTAATCAGACCTGATTGAACTTTTAAATTTATAAAAATTAATTAACCAACTCCTTAAATTTATTAATGAGGAAGTATATTTCTAATGTCTAATTCAATGTCGTCATTAGTCATTACCAACCTTTCATAAACGGAACAACCATCCAGGTCATCACAACTTGTTACAAAAGCAACTCATCACAAGGATTTGATCTAAAGAAAGTCAAATTAAAACTTGGACTTTTCTTATAAAAAAAAACTCGGACTTTCCTGACAAGAAAACGACATGAATATTATTATTATTATTATTATTTGCTTCATTCCCATTTGCTTTAATGTTCTTCGCGGTTTTCATGTACTTGTATCTTTTTTCTAACAGCTTCTTAATTAAGAGGTACTCCTATGGTGCTATTTATAAGATAGAGAAGAAAAAAAATTGGGTCTTATTTATAGGAAAGAGAGAAATTTTTCATATGAATATACAATTTTACTTTTTATTTACTATTGTATTAATTTTATTTTTGCATGGAACTCCCTCCAGACCTTTTTATGAGCAATGTTTTTTCTTGACTACGCAAAATGAATGATAGTTTTAAGATATTTAAAAACAATAAATGTGTATAAAAAAATCATGTTTTATCTCAAATATGCCCCTATTTATGAAAAGATATAGGAGAGAGAATAAGTAAAAATTATGAGAGATAATGAGTATAAAATATAAGAGAGAATGTATAATAAATGATTGAAAAATCACTGTCAGCTCCCAAGGTACAAATGTAACCACAAAAAAGTCCTATACCAAATTCCCCTAACAAAAAAGTTTCAGGAGACTTTTTTTGGTGATTAGTTATCAATGTGAAATGACTAAGTTGCCCCAAGAAAAACTTATAGCTCACAGTAATCAATCTCCTCAGCCACAGACTATATGGCCGCTTGTCAATGGAGCGATTAGGATTGGGCGGAGGAAGAAGAGTTTTTGTTGAGTGATTATATTCGATTTTTCGGGGATATGCGAGCCACAGACTATATGGCCGCTTGGTTGGAGAGTTCTGTGCATTGTTGAATTGCAGATTCCGCCATTGTCATCGTTGTCCGAAATGGTTCCCCTTAGAGATTAATTCGACCCTCTTGTGGTGAACAAAAATAGTCAAACTTATGAAAATACCCGATTTTTTTTTTTTCCAATTAATTGAATGGATATGTGTTATATTGCAGATGGGAGACTCCTCTATCGAGGTCACTGAAGAGAGTCGTGATGCTTCCCAAGCAGCCAAAGCTATAGCCATGGAAGCCATTTCAGATGGTATTATCTATTTGTTTGTGTGGTGACTGATATGGTATATTTACAAATATATATGATTTTGTTTGTTTATTTTGAAACGTAGGTAAGTTGGAAGAGGCAATTGATAAATTGTGTGTGCTTGAAGTATTTCCTTGTTAGCTATGGTTGAAAGTTGATTGGCTATGTTTCAATGATCATTTACAGCTACCGTTTACATCAAAATGAAGAAACCTAATGCAGCAATCCGAGATGCAAATGCAGCTTTAGAGGTTATACTTTTACTTCATTCTCTGTTGTTGTTAGTAATGATCTTATAATTTTTTGAGGATTTCTAGATCTTTGAGTATACATTTCAGCGTAACACCTATATAAGCAAGGATGATAAGATTGTGTTAATTTAATTTTACTGATTTATGATGAGTATTTTAAAATCTATGTTATTATCACTTTGTACAATTCAGATTGCTGCATTACCAATTCATGACATTACCAATATTGTTTGGTGGTATTTTGGTTGAATGCATTTCCAGACTTTATGTTTATTTTGCAAAATTCACTTAAGCTCTCATAAACCAATAAGCTTTATCATCCTTCTGTAGGCCAATATCTGAAAATTCACCAAGATCAACAACACAGAGAATTAAAGGACGAGAGCTGCTAGAGGAAAAGAAACAAATAGGCTGTTAAATTTGATTGTAGCTAGGATTAGTTGTGAAATAAGATATCATACATACTATTGTATTGACCACGTGTTTTTTGGCAATTGCAATTGTGTCCAGAGTTACTGTATTGATGACAATGTTTTTATAATTATTACATGAAGACTGATTGTATCTACTTAATATTAGTGTTTATTTTAAATTCAAGAAGCACATTATCTTACTCATCTTAACAACTTCAGTAGTTATTGTCCCAAATTTCACATCAGTAGCTTATGCGTATTTTAACAACTTATGCCTATTTTGACAACTTCATGAGTCTATTTTGACAAGATATTTTCGTACGTGGAACATTTTTGGAACTTCAGTACTTATTATCCCAAATTTCACATCAATAGCTTATCTGTATTATAACAACTTCTTATGTCTATTTTGACAACGATATTTTCATACCTAGAGAACACACACACACTTATTATCCCAAATTTCACATCAATAGCTTATACGTATTTTAACAACCACTACTACAAAAAAGGGATACGGCGTCCTATTTTTTGTACATTTAACGTCCTTTTTCTGGGGGACGCCTATCTGGGGGGCGCCGTAGGCAAAACTTACGGCGTCCTATTTTTTAATTAGACGCCTTAAATTCGGACTTAAGACGTCTAATTATTGAAATAGGACGTCTTAAATGTGGTACAATTGCCTGCCTAGAGTACACTTAAGGAGTCTAATTCTGAGAATTAGACTCCTTAAGTCATGACTTAAGACGTCTAATTCTGGGAATTAGACTCCGTAAGTCATACTTAAGGAGTCTAATTCTCTGAATTAGACTCCGTAAGTCAAACTTAAGGCGTCTAATTCCAGGAATTAGACTCCTTAAGTCAAACTTACGGAGTCTAATTCCTGGAATTAGACTCCGTAAGTTCGACTTAAGGAGTCTAATTCAGAGAATTAGACTCCGTAAGTGTTTTTTTTTTTAAATATTTTTTTTCGTATGATTGCTCACTCTTACAAAAACCTTTTTACATATTAGCAGGCAACAATCACCACAATATGATAAAATAAAATAACACACCTGTGTGCTAAAAAGGTTAGCTCAACTGACCTTATATTCTTGGCATGAAAGTGTAACAACAAAGTGCAAGACAAACAGAATACATGCATGTATATATAACAAATATCTCAAGATACATAGTTCATGATGAATTGGACATAGAGGTAGCAAATTAGTAACAACAAAGTGTAAGTGGCTAACTTCAATTCATCTTAACCAACTTGCTCTAACTAATACAAGTGGTAACTACTACTACTTCTTTTATGTACAACAATCACCACAAAGCATCAAAAAGTTGTCTAGCTACCTCCTACTAATTATGCAATATAAAGACTAACTTCAATCATCTATGCATTGAAGAAAATGTCCAGCCAATAGGTTTCGAACCAAATCAATTTCTTCCTCCGAGTAGGCATCCTTAGTACAAAAAATCTGTAAAATGGAAAACAATGTATAAGTTAAATCAATCAAGTGAATAATTTAATTACACAACTAAAGTACAACTTCAAAAATATCATCATTTGAGAATGAAGGAGCAAGTACCTCCTCAAAATATGAATCTGCTCATTAATGTCAATGATGTTGACAAAGTGACAAGGGATATGAATTAACTAGTTAATGGAATGAGAATTAACTAGTTAATGGCATTCACTTGCAGCACCTACAGGATATTGTGAACATGAGGGGCATAATAGGAAGGGCATATGCAAGGCATAAATAACACACACACACACACACAATATCTCCTTAGTTTTTTGAGTTGCTTATTGGTAGTTCTTAGCATCCAAACATATGGACAGATGAAATGAGTTAATATATGATAAAAAATGGACCAAAGTTTGTTGAATCGTCCTATTCAGCATAGAATAATCAATGAAAGAGAAAAATGAAACTATAAGAAAAGGCAAGCTAAAAGCACATACATCACACCATTAGGAGCAAGTTCTCACAAAAGGAACAGAAATATATGAATCCTTACAAGCAATCAGAATTAATAGTTCGATACCTGTGATTTATGAACCTAGCAACATTCCCATAAGACGCTGCATCCAAGCAAAGAGCTTCTTTATCATTTACATCTCCTGAATCCCAATCTGCATCTAATAGAACTAGGTATGTGTATGTTCCATTTTGGGCACACTGAATGTTCCTCTCATGCAACTCCTTGACGGTTAATATTTCTCCCACAAACTCACACACAAATGCACCTTTTGGCAGCTCCTCTAAGGTACATGTGACAACTAGAAGCACTATTTTGCAAAGAGAAAACAACAATTAAATCAGCACTTGTATAAGATTTCTTAAGCCCCCACCTGCAAATTGAATGTGATTCCTCGTTGGACAACCCTATTGCCATAAAGGTAGTCAAGCAAAATACATAAAGGTAGCAACCATTATATAAAACTTCCAATACCATCATACCAAAAATTAGGGCCCAATATCAATAGTTTCGCTCTTAACACATACCAATGTTATTTTTATTTCCTAGCGTGCTTTTTATGAATGTGAAATGAATCAGACTCTAGACAGCTATTCTTTAAACATATTGCATATTCTGATAGTCCTTTGGTTAGAAACTTCAATTCAACCTCTATACTTTCTTTTATACAGTATTTCTTTTTGAATTATGATATTAATTTGCTGTCATTTAAACGAGAAGACACCTAAGAGAAAAAGTAATCACACTCAACAAATTAAATAACTTTGGACTGCTCAAATCATACTCATGGATACATTTTCCACTCTTCCTAGGGAAAATGTAAAGCCAAAGTAAACTTGCACAAGATTATCCCTTTATTTAACTAATTTTTACATGGGTCAAGGTGCAACTAGCAACTAGCACTTAGCACCCTAAAGTAACTTTTGGTGCAATTTTACTTTTGAAGTATTTTTCCGCATTGAGAAAATACTTTTAAGTGTAAAATTGCACCAAAATTACTTTACCGTTAAGTGCTACTGAACAAAAAAATTTGGACAACACTGAGCAAATATTTTAAGAAAACCATTTTTACAATTTACATTAACCTAAATTGTGGAGCCGTTAAGCCCAATGGAAAAGTATTGTCTTATCCCATTATTCTCCGAATAAAAGTAAAGCAATGATTCTGATATTTTTTTGAGGAAAGGGTACACAAACTCGTAGTAAAGTGACATACTTGAATGATGAACTACAATGTAGACCACCAGAGCATATTTTCTAACCTGGGAAAGATTGTTTCCCCTGCTTTGTATTGCATATACTGCTCCTCTAAAATAACGGCCCCATTCACATTCTTCTTGCTGCGAGTAATCCTTTGTCCCATTCACATTATTGTTCTGAATAGATTGTCTTGGCTGCTGAACCTCATCAACTCTAGCATATATCAATCAATTTAAAAACCAGCAAAGCACAAATTGTATAGTGGTAATATGGACATCGGAGAAAGAATAGCATGGTAAGAAAATCAGCATAAGGAAGATATGAAGCCTACAAACAGCATAAGTAAGATATGAAGCCTTATAATAAAAGACCACACACCTGAACCTAACCTCTCCTTGAAACTGCCTTGATCGAATTACAACCTACAAGTAGGGATTGTTCATCAAATAGATGAACATAATTATTAATAAGAATATCTTCATTTCCATTAACTTAGCCTATATGTTAAAAATTCCAATAAACAATTTTCAATGACCCAATCTCTTTTGTCCAAAATATATAGACAAAACAAAACAATACTGGTACAGCTTTAAAAGTATATTAAGATTCCAAGAGAAAAGAGCATTGAGCAGAATAAATATCAAGAATGCTAAGTAAGATGAAGATATCATTTGAAACTATAAGCTATACGAATTGGAAAGTTACAGGAACTGCAAATAAATAGAAGAGATAGTAGAATGTATAAATCATCATGATATAAAAAACAGGGGACTACAACATTCTATGAAGTATGGATATATTAACAAGCAACATTGCGCGTGTTGTACAAATAAGACACTAATTGAAGGTCAAAAAGTAGAAACAAGACACTAATTGAATGATTAATTGACATCGGGAAACTTTATATGGTCATGTTGTCATAATATGCTTTTTATTGACATTGAGTTCTGCTATAAATGTTATGTTTATAATCAGTTCTTCTAATTCCAAAGGTAATAACTAATTGACCTTTCAAATGTTCTGTAATGAAACATATTACATTTAATTTCTTTTTTGGCTGTAGTTTACTTAACACTAGACCTAAATCAGCTTTTACATGTTCTGAAACAAATGCTGAAAACCCAGGAAACTTAGAGTGACCATTTTTTAACAGTTCCTAGAACTCAGCTCATACTCATCTGCACTATAACCAAGTTTATCAGATTATTTAATGGTTCAATGCCAAAGGTAACCAGGACCAACCCAAGGAATAGGATGACCCTAAGCAGCTTAAGAGTGTGCCACAACCTTACACCTATTCTGCAGTGTGAAAATTCAATTGATGGACACCATGGAGAGAATTAAATTTGGAACATTCTCAGTTTCTCACTAATTTCTAAATTCAACGCCTTGGGATATCATTCATTGACATGTGCAAACTTTGAACATAAAACAACTTTTCCACAAAGGGAATAAAGTTAAAAAAATTAACATTTCAAGTTTTGACTGGACAACTATGCTACAATAAGGAACAATAAAATTTGGGGGGCAAAGCAGAAACTCTCAAAGAGGAAGCTGTGCTAAGAACAACAGTCTGATTATGTGAATATATAAAATTAGTTACCGGGCACACAAATTTACAACAGCTAATTCAAATTACCTTGGTAACAGGCTTCCGTTTCAGACAAGGACTATCAGTATGAGCACCAAGAATGTGGAACCCATTTCCAGCAACATATCTGAGCAAAATATTTGAGCATAAACGATGAAGGGCAACAAACAAACAATCATTTTAAAACACAGCAATTCACAGAAAAATCATTGCCAATCAGAGATGAAGCCATAAGAGCGAAAGTCAAGCAAAGCATATTCTTCTACTGCATGTAAAAAAACATAGCAAATTATGGTAGCATACCACAATATAACTTTAGGTACTACATGATGACAAGGTTAAAAATGAGTTTGTTCTAAAGCAAAACAGACTGCATTACAGCTAAAAAGAATCTATATAATATGGGCATGAGGTTTCACTAGCACAACATATGAGATGTGACCATCAGTTCCTATTCTGTTACTTACTTGATCAGCCCAAATTGTCAAACAGAAATTCTAGGTAAATTGCAGTTTCCAAAGAGAACAAACTTGACACCAGATAAATGGCATCATTCAGTCTTCTGATTAGGTTTAGACACTACTTCCTTGCAATTCAATGGAGCAAAAGGAACAATTTCATGATAGTATTTCCTCATTCAAAGTTGGTCCAAAAACAACCATAGACGGAATGTGAATAAAGTTTCAAATGGATGAAAGCATAATACTAGTAAGAGGTTATCTGCAAAGTTCCAAATTGATGAGCATTCAATACCTTCACAAATTCATAAGAAGTCAGAAGCTATCACAGTAGACGTTCATAAAATCCTCCCATAAAATCAAACTGAGCGTGTTATCTCAGCACACCGGCACGCAAAATAATGTGTTTTGACCATTAAAAGAAAGCAAAGCACCTAATTCTCAACAACACCCAGACTCAAGAATATAAAAAGAAAAGAAAATGATTGAACAAAATTTTTTCATGGTCATAAATCAGACCATTAGAAAAACACATAAACTGAAACAAATTAGTAGAAATAAAAACGAAATCAGGAAGCAAGCGAGAGAAAGAGAAAGAAAGAAAGAGGAAAGGAAGGAGGGTGCTCTCAGTGCCATCCCTCTGAATCTGAGTTTTCTTGAAAGGAGAAGATGCAGAATCAGCCATGGAACGGAATTGCCAGGTAAGTGGGTATCAACTAGCAGAGAAATTGGGGGAAACTGGAGGGAATGGGATCTGGATGAGGAATTGAATCAGGGATCTCTCATTTACAACATTAAGAGTACGAAAGAAATACGAGGGACGTGCAAGCACAAAGGAAGAAAGAGGCCTTACTGGAAGAAAGCGGCAGCAACGCACTGAAGGAAGAAATTTCTATGGCACTGTAGACCCACGACCTTTTGGAGACGCAGGACGGAGAGGGACGTACGACGGCGGTGCGAGACAGAACGACTACCGAGGACCCCTGGGTTGCAAGACGACGAACGACAGGAATAGAGAGGGAGTCGGAGCTTTGCGGCGGTGGATTTCGGGAAGCAAGGCTGAGCCACGGCGGCGACAGTGGGAGAGAGAGGGACAAATGGGAGAGGGTTCGCGAGCTATGGTGGAGAGAAAAGCAAGAGACGGAATTTCTGTTCTTTTTGCTCTCTGGATCGAATTGATGAAGCTGGTGGAGTGATAATAAGGGGCACGTTTTGCGTCTAAGTCTAGGAATTAGACTTCTTAAGTTAGATTTAAGGAGTCTAATTCTCATACTTAGACGCTAAAAGTGCTCCCTCTACCGCCAAATTCTAATTTTGGGTCTATTTTTGGCTTTCTTTGGGCGCCAGAGCTATACTTTGGGCGTCTAAGGAAAAAAGTTAGACGCCAAAAGTCAACTGATAATTACAAAAATGCCACCGCCTTCTTTTTTACTTCTAAATTTTAAAATAGGACGCGAATTAGGGAAGTAAAAGCCATTTTCTGTAGTAGTGAACTTCTTATGCATATTTTAACAATGATATTTTCAGACCTGGAGAACGAACACACACACAGTGTGTATGTCAATTAATGCACAAACTTATTTTTGTGTTATATATGTGTGTGTGTGCATGTGTGTGTGTATGGATACATATATACATATCAGATTAAATAGCAAATCTGCTCTAGAAGTATAGATCCAAAAGCAATTGTGCCTTATTCCATTAAAAACTAGCATTGATCGTCAAAAAATTGACTTTGACCATTAACCTTTTTAATTAATATGGGCAATATTGCTATGTTTTGAAACTTTCAGGGCAACATTGAGACAAAAAAAAAACTTCTAGGGTAACATTGCTCCTCAGCGAAAACTTCCGGGACAAATTTGCTACTTAATCACACACTCACACACACACACTTACTCTGTAACATCCCAATTTTAAAAGCAGTATATATATTTTTTTTTCATCCAAACATCATTTTAAATAATCAGAGTAGAGCATCGGAGCGATTGAGTAACTGATATGTATGTATAAAATGCCGTAAGTCAAATTTGGATACAACGGTACAAAAACCGTGTGGTTCAAAGGTATAATACAATAGAAAGAAATCTTCAACTTGGATCTTCTACGTGAGTGCGCTTGCTTCTTTCCTCGGCCCTCGGCCCTCCGGACCCTGAAGCTATAGTTGAGATCCAATTTACCACATTGGATCTCAGGTAACGGTTAACCTCATGCTTATAAACAACATATGCGTAACAAATATTTCTAGAATTTCAGCAACGATCCATATAGGAAAACAATACAGCATTATCATAACAATAACCTGTAAAAACTGTAATAGTGATCCAAGTACGGTTCCTTGATCATAGTGCATCTAAGTACGGTTCCATAGACACGATGCATCTAAGTACGGTTCCATAGACACGGTGCATCTATGTACGATTCCATAGACACTGTGCATCTATGTACGATTCCATAGACACTGTGCATCTATGTACGATTCCATAGACACGGTGCATGTAGCACTGAATAGAATGACCAGGTAAGTGTCTATCATGGGGCCTCACCGACTTTACGGCGACTATTTGGCTTACCGACATAGACTAGCCTTGCCTTCGGCATCAAACTATTCACACAACATATCATCACATATATGCATTCAATAATTCATCAGAGCTAGTGTTACAGTACGCGAACGTACATTCGTTGACGACGTTAGGTACTTCTGGCGGAAAACGTACTTTTTACGGAAAAACGTGAAACAGCGGCACGTCGGGCAGCGTAACGGCAGTAGACCAGAGTTTCTTATATCCTATAAGAGTAATATCACTTTCATTAGTGATTTGGCATTATAACTGGCATTTTAGGTAAAAATTACCATTTTGCCCCTATACCCCTAATCGGCGGAATTTCGCCAGCACTTCGTTACTTTGGCTCCGACTTTCCAAAATTTTGCCAGAACTCCGACCCCACCATGATTTTCGAATTTAATACTTAAAATAAAACTAAAGATCTATCTAGCATTACTACTAAAACTACTGAAAGAATTAAAGACTAAAGACCGGAAAAATTACTCGAGCTTATTTGCAAAATCCCCGGACTCCTTCCCTCTCCAGAGCTCCTCTCTCTAACTTCTCTCTAAGATTGCTCTTTGCAATGGTGTGAATTTTCAAGAAGCAAAAGAGGCTATTTATAGGGAAATTCCAGGGGCAAATTCGCACTTTTCCTCCTTTAATCTCCACCGTCGGATCGCACCTTTGCTAGGTGTCACGATCCTCACCAAGCCACTTGTCCAAACCATCCTCTCCCCCTTAGTTGGTGGTTTGTCACATCAATTAATGGGATGTGATGCTTTTGCTTTATGAACTTGTACCGATAAATTTCCCGATCGGTGCCCGAATCGCGTAATCTCGGAAAAATCTCAAAACTCCGGAATCACAACTTTGAAGACATTTTCCTACTCATTAGAAATGTCATAGTTAAACTAATTTTTGATTCCATCCAGGGCTCCAAAAGTCAGTCTGAAGTTTACGGGAAAGCGTGACAGTTACAGAATTGAAATCCGGAATCATCAACCTCTGGACAAAAATTCACTAATTCCAAATATGTCCAGACAATTTCAAACTCATTCCTAGATGTTGAGTTAGAATTTATTTTCTTCAGATCCAAAAATGTGCCTATCTGCATCTTTCTCTATTTCGTCTTATTAGGAAAATGCTCTACCGGCCTCGGAATCAACTTCCGGAAAAGTCTAACTGAAGATAAAAATCCACCGATCTATATTTTACCTCGACTTGAAAACCTATTCCCGGTACTCTAGATAGGATCCGTTTCCTATTTATTATGTTACTATTCACTATATAATAAAATATTCATATGTCTTAATCAAAAATCTCAACAAAACCTTATCCCTTATCCTTTGAGATTTTTGGTCCTTTTATTATTATTTTTAATAAATTTTCGTTTTAATTAATTAATTAATTAATAATATATAAAATAATTATTTTATAATTATTTTATATAATTTTTTACAAAATTTTCCTATTGGTCCATTCTTGTATTTAGGCTTAAAATTACTTAATCTCATCAATTTCTCTTGAAAATTTCCAATTAACTAACAAATATATTTATGCTAATTCTTAGCCATTTACCACCAATTTTGGAGCTTTACATAATTATGCTTGAATTTCCCTTAGAAAATAAGATAATATAACATACTCTTTGAGACCATATATTTACCTTTTTAAAAATAGCTATTTAATTTATCAGGGTATTACATACTCACTCACTCAAATTACAAGGGAAGATAGGGACCTTGACTATATACTTCATGGAGCATCTAAACTATAGAAGTAAATACATAAATATAAACTTATATTAATATCAAATTGAATAACTAAATAAATTTACATTTACAACAACTAACAGCTCTTTCAAAATATTTTTACAAGTTTTGATCAGCAATGAGAGTCTTCACTATTCAACTAAAGGTGCAGGTCACCGGAACTATATAAGTCCAAAGAAATTTTTTTGGTGAATAACGTCCCATTAATATAAATAAATAAAAAACTGAATGAAAAATTGATTAGATGATACTCTATATTAAAGATATAACAATTAATTCCATGAAATCATAACTATAAACAAATTTATTTAAAAGATTACGAAAAAACATAATTGAAACTATATAGAAGACCATTAAACGAATAATACCAAGTATGTAATAAAACAATTTGTTTCACAGAATCAATCTAAAAACAATAAATCTCAAACTTTATCTTCTCATAGGACTTCAACAGAACGGATAACAAGTATGTGTACATAGTCCATGAGGAAAAGTCACCAAGCACGATTGGAGACCACAAAAACAAGCGTGGACACACAGTCTACAAGGGTAAGTGACCAAGCGTGGCTCAAACCCATGAAATATGCACAGATGCAAAACCCATGAATAACAATCGTAAAAACAAATCCCATGAATATCAAGCAAGCTCAAGTTAACCATGGGACGCTAAGGACTAACAGTACTATTGTTAGTAACCAGCGTTCTGTATTTACCTCGCCTAATATCTTCGTTCAAACATTTAGATACTAAATAAACTAAGATACTCTAATAAAATATTATTAAAATATCCTAAAATTGCCCATTGATCCACCTCATCCTAAATTTAAGGACCACTCAACAAATCACAAAAATTTCCTAAATAATTGAAAATATCTAAAATAACATAATAACTAACTATTTTTTTTCTCCTAATAATCTATCATCTCAATAGTCTATAAATATTTTCATGACTATTACACTAAGTCAGATCTCTAGACTGTCCAAATAAAATTTGGATGGTCGAAATCTGAATTTTTAAAATTTAATATTTTCTAAAAAATTATTTTAATGAGTATAGAATCTAAATAAAGGTTAATTGTTAACTATTATTTTTTTAAAATAATTTTTATTTAAAAATAATCATTTAAAAAATCAAATTTAGATGCTATAGATCTAATTAACTCTCTTGTTAAGAAAAGGGCTAATCAGGAAAATTAGTCGCATGAACTTTTGTGAACAGTAAAATAAAGAAAGTAAAGAAATTGCAAGTTTCTGATTAGTGCTATATATACAAAACAACTAATAATAAACTGCCTTCATAATCACAAATTAAATTACTAGAGGATCTTGCTAGCTATATAGTAATTCTAGCGAGGCAAGGAATTAGTGTTGGACATTTCAATCATAGAAGATTGAACCCAATATGAATCAGCATTCATGTTTGGCTCCTCCTCTCTTCTACTTCCATGAGTGAAGAAGAAAGCAGGTTCTTTTGGATTTTGCAATTCAATCCAAAGATTATTCAGATAGAAAACAACGGTAGCCATTGTAGGCCTATCATCTGGATTTGCTTGAACACATAGTAACCCTATCTGTATACATTTTATGATTTCGTTTTCTGAATAAGATCCTGTCCTCAGACGTGGGTCCACTATTTTAAGTGCTGTTCCATCCTGCCATTGTTTCCAAGCCTACAAGAATTTGCAAAAATAACAGTCAATATTGTTGGTTTAAATAATTTTAATTACTTGCTGATCTCGCTGTGTGTATTGAAATGAGTTCTGAAGGGGAAATAAAGTAATTTATCTTAATACTCACATGACTTAAGAGGTGTGGTTCACTGGAGCTGCTATTTCTCTTGCCACTGATTATCTCTAAAATCATAACACCGAAGCTAAAAATATCCGATTTTTCTGAGTATTTTCCATACATTACATATTCGGGAGCCATATAACCACTACATACATATGACAATATCAAATTAGTTTAATATTTGAAAGATATAAGAATGCTTAACTATTAAAAAAAAAAAAATCAAACATGTGGCTCTTATATATATATATATATATATAGAGAGAGAGAGAGAGAGAGAATAAAGCAAATACATGCATATGCATAGTATGTATTGAATGATTTTCATGAAAATATATATGGAACAAAGATGGGGAGGACAAAAAGAAAAAAACATGACTGAAAACTTACTGTGTTCCCATAATCTTGCTTGTGCCTTCCTGATTTTGATCGGTGGTATATAGTCTTGCTGCACCAAAGTCTGATATCTTGGGATTCATATTATTATCAAATAAAATATTGCTGGGTTTCAAGTCACGATGGATAATTTTAAACCGTGAATGTTCATGTAAATATAAAAGTCCTTGAGCAATTCCTCTAATAATTTTGCATCGTTGAAGCCAACATGATATTTTTTGCTCTTGTGAACCTACAAAATTAGTTAAATAAGATGGGTTTAATACTTGAGGGCCAAGTTAGATCCTTTAATTTTAATAACATAATAAGATGTCAAAAGAACTGAAGAATTCTAAATCTTTTTTTTTTTTGCATCCGAGATACCCAATATTACCGGATCAATATAAATTAAAATAAATCATTTACTCATATGTAGTACTTTGAAATGTCATGATTACTCTCGTCTAAGTATTTGCTCTATCTTGGCAGACTTTTGTTACATGAACTATAATACTAATAATATTTCCCAAAAGAAAAATATCAATACGATTAGGATTATAGTTGTAACCAGACAAAACCATGAGATGTACTCTCTCTCTCTCTCTCTCTCTGTTTTTTTTTTTTTTTTTGGTGAAACCAATTAGAGGGTTTCCATGATTTTTAAGTTTTTGTTTAAGGTTAAACAAACCTGGTTTTTTTGTTTTTTAAAATAGTCATTTGCCATCTCAAGATCATAATTTTATATAAGAGAAGCGATAGAGTAAACTCTAATAATCTAACTTCTAATAATACATCTAACAAGCACAAGCACACGCATGGTAAAATAATTAACTTTAACAAACATATATATATATATATATATATATATATATATGATTGGGTTAGAAGTCTATACCAAATAAAAAGTAATCGATGCTCTTGTTGGATACATATTCGTAAATAAGTATCTTCTCGTGATTTTCCAAGCAAAATCCTATCAAAGCCACTAAATTTTTGTGCTGAAGTTTGGATATTAGTAAAACTTCATTTTTGAATTCTAGTGCACCTTGTTGAGAGCTCTTAGAGAGTCTCTTGACCGCAACTTCTTGTCCATTAGGAAGAATACCCTGCCCACATAAAATGCATTAGGTAATATATATTCAAACAAACCATATTACACACACACACACATCGTGTGTGTTATACTGATACCTTGTAAACTTCTCCAAATCCTCCTTTTCCTATCTTATTAGCCTGAGAAAACTTCTTCGTTGCAGTTTCAATTGCAGATAAACTATATCGCATAGACTTCAAGCTGGAACTTTCTTCTCCAACTGAACAATTAATATATAGATTTTTGAAAGTGAGATTTCTAAAATTGAAGTAACTATTTGAAATGAGAATTATTGATTGAAATAAGTTATTCCCCATTACAGTTTTGTTTGAGCAAATCGTTGCTCTTCTTCTTTTTCCATAAGTGATAACAGTACCAAGCAACCAGTACCTCCATGACTAACGTTCAAACCTGATCCTGACCAATCAGTTCAAATCAAATTAAATCAAACCGTCAAAAATAGATGGATCAAATAAAAGAACAATTACTCATGATAGTTTGATTGTACTTCTGTATTACATTGAATTGGTTTAGTTTAATCTAGAAAATGATAAGAAAAAGATTAGAAACTGAACCTGTTTGTGACAAAGAAGAGGGGGACTAATTTTTCGAAGTTTGGCAATTAATGAGATTATACGAGGAAGCAGCAATAAGTGATTGTTTATATTGTCCAGAAAAAAACTTTTCTTCCACGGAACTTGAATTAAATAGACTTTTACTGCAACAAAAAATCAAACGCGGATCTTCAGGAAAACTTCACCTAGATATGGACTTTGTATTGTTAACAGAAAATATAATTTATTCAACAGTACGTTGAATGGAATTGTTTTAGCTATTAAAAGGAGCTTTCTCATGATAGCATTATCTATTTTAATTAACAAATGGTTTTGATCCGTTCCGAGGCAGACTAATAGTCTATTATTAACTATATATATAATTAATAAATGCTTCGCTTAGATTATTATTATTATTATTTTTTTAAAAGCCAATGTAAATATAGCCACGTCCAGTAATTACTCTGAAGGGATGTGGGACAAGGGAATTATTTATGCCAAAGTCAAACTTTCATCGTATGAGGAAGGTAGGTTCTATAATTATCTGATCTATTCCTGACGTATTAGTGATTTTTTTTAATAAGTGATCACGATGAATCATTCTAACTATGAAATCAGCAAAATCGATCATTGAACATTTTATGTTAAGAAACATCTTATCCTTTTATATATATATATATATGGGAAAAGAGCCTCTCCACTTCCCTTCCCTTCACTTCTTTAATCTTACTGTTAGATCAACTCTGAACGGTTGAGAACTAATATGCTACAAAAAGAATACACACACACCACTCTGGTCCTAGGGGTGGAAATAGGCTAGACTAGGCTAGGCTTTAGCTAAGTAGGCCTGGGCTTGCGATGGAAATCCAAAGTCTAAGCCTGGGCCTGAGCCTGTGTGTAGGCTTATTTTTGGGCCTGAGCCTGGACCTTCAAAAGGCCTGAAGCCTATTTAAAGGCCTACTTAAAATGTAGGTCTTTATATAGTCTTGAAGCATATGCATCTAAGTTCATTTATAATTCATCAAGTCTATTTAAATGTCTACGTTGTGTCTAAAAAGTTTAAGGATTCATTCTCATATAAAATAAAAGAGTTAGTAAGTGAAAGAAAAGAACACCTAGTGACATCAATTGTTTGAAGAAGTATGAATAAGAAAAATCAATCATTTATTGAATAAGAAGATATATTTCTTAAAATCAACTAAGCACGATAAGTGACATGTAAAACTAGATTTTACCTCTTATTTTTCTTGCAGAAAATGAGACAAACTCCTTTGGATCATTTTCATTTGGGCTTCACTAAAATAAACTTAATGCAATTTTTATGTTACATCAAATGACATAAATCAATGGAGGAGTAGCTAGCATTGCCACCTTGAGCGATCAAAAAGGAGAAGTATATGTGATCAATTGATGAATGAAAAGGTTAAGCTCATTGATAAATTGAAAAATGTGAAATTGAAGGTTAAGAATAAGTTCTTAATTTTATAAATAATCTAAACATTAATTTAGATTAAATTATATATAACTATGCATAATAAAATATTTTAAAAAAACTAAATAGGCCAGGCCTAAAGGCTAGGCCTTATGAAAATAGGTCTGACCTGTTTACCTAAATAGGCCTGACAATATAATAGGCCTGAGCCTGAGCCTGACCTATTTACTAAGTAGGCCAAACTAGGCTTAAAGTAGGCTAGGCCGTATGCCCCTGATAGGGGTCTGGCCTATTTCCACCCCTATCTGGTCCTATTTATAAGTCCAGTTTGACCAAATCTCACATACCAAGAAAAAGTAGTTACCTCAATGATTATGGGGTAAATTTTCAACTTTGCCCTCATTTATGATTGGGCATTTTTCAACTGTTTCTTCTTTCTCTATCTTCATGAGTACAATTAATATAGGTAAAATTGTCACAATCTCATTTATTACATGAAACTGAACTTATAAATAGGACCAAAGTGGTGTGTGTGTGTGTGTATATATATATATATATATATATAAGTATAAAGATAAGAACTCTTTATATCAAATTTTAATGATGTAAATTTTTTATATACATTTTTTTAGTTATTTGATATTATAATAATATTTTTATAGAATATTAAATCTCAACAGTTGAGAGTCCTCTCTCTCTCTCTCTCTCTCTCTCTCTCTATATATATATATATATATATATATATATATATATATATGTTCTGGTGTAGAACACAGACGACTAGCCCTGAGGAGCTAGTATGTTGATGTTGAATGAGACTTGACCTAGGAGCGATTCCTAGGGCCTACGTACCCTGAAGAGGGATCAAAGTCTACGTAGTTCGAGGATTACTGGAGGCGTTTAGCCAAAGGGGGTCGTGTGTGTGCTCTGTGTTGGCGGTATGTAAATAGCCAGAGAGTAGAGCGTAGAAGAGAAGATCTGTACCTTTAGGGTTTTAACTCTTATTTATAGAGTGTACCTTAGGGTTAGATCTCCCGCATCAGGTGTGTCCATGAATCTCGGTAACCTCCCCTTTGAATAGGTCTTGCAGTTTGGATCTGTGGGTCGGTTGAAATCCTTGCGCGGACTGCCCCTTGATGGGCCGGTTATCTAGTGGGCCTAGGTTTAGGTCTATAATAGTTGCCCCCAAGCTCGATAGTTCAGGTCTCTGAGCTGCCGAGATTAATTATTTGCTTGGCTGTGAAATACGGACTTGGCCGAGATGTATCCAGCTCATTCGGGTTGTTTGGGAAGAAATAAGATCCCTTGCTTGTGTGCGCAAATCGCTTAGTTTGCTAATTTCGAATGCTTGTTCGAGTCTGCATTAATCCCGGTTATTGACAACTGTATAGTAATTGCCGCCCAGCCTGGTAGTTCAGGTCTCTGGGCTGCCGGGGTGGATCTGTTGCTGAATCCGGATATCATATCGGAGTTGTTACGACTCATTTGATTTTGATAAAGTGTCTATCCGAGTTTCAAAGAACTCCGGAGTTACTTGTATTCTGATTGAATCGCCCCCAGACATGTAGTCCGGGTTAATTTTGCTTTGAAACTTCGTCAGTTTCTTTGATTGACCGGGCCTGGGTCTTAGTTATGTAGAGTCCGCTTGTACTCTTCTGGTGTTAGAGACCAGGTGTATGGGTAGGGGTTTTCGAATCAACCACGCTACGAGGTTTCGGAGTCGTTGTCCCCGGTGTTGGTACAAGGGCTGATGACAGCGGCCTCGTGTAGTTTAAGGACCCGGGCTCGTTAGCCCTGGTGTTAGTCTTGTACCCTTGGTTGGAGTATGGCTGGGTTGAGTAACCCGAGATGTTGCCCATTCCCTTGTAGGTACTTGGCACATCGTTAAATATCCAAAATATTTGCAAGGGCAGATATCAGCGGCCTCGCGTAATTTAGAAACCAGGCTAAGTCTTGGAAGCGACCGAGCTGCGAGAGCTTACGGTGACGGCTTCACTTGACTGAAAAGCCGGAATAAGTTTTGGAAGCGACCGATTTGCAAAAGCTTACTGTGACAGCTTTGCTTGACTGAAAAGCCGGGAAAAGTTTTGGAAACGACCGAGTTGCAAAAGCTTACGGTGACAGCTTCGCTTGACTGAAAAGTCAGGTTCGATGACCCTTGCACGGAGCCCGGACTTTAACTGTATTAAGCGTAATCGGGGTCCGTCTTCTTTTTCTTTTTATGATCGTTAGGATCTCTCTACATCAATCATCCGGGTCTCCGGGTTTGTTTGCTGCAACACCGAATTTCCCTAATCCGAATTGTCCTGAAAAGGAACGGATCGGGTTTTCGGATTTGTTTACTACAACTTGCCCCCAGATCTGTACTATTGAGTGACCGGGCCAGGGTCATAGATGTGATATGCAGAATCTGCGAAAGCGCGTTTGGTATTGAAACCGTAAAGTGGTAAGGGACTAGTATTCAAACTGCCTCGTATAATTTCGGGTTCGTTGACTGGGTCATCCTAGGATAAAGGGAAGCTATCACTTGTCCGGGTTCGGTTTTTCACCGAAGCGTCTGAACATTTTGACTTGATCAAGGTCGACATGACAGTTCAGCTTGATATCCCGGAGTAAGTTAGGAAGCGTCCGGGTTGCGATAGCTTACGGAGACAACTCCCTCTGACTGAAAAGCCAGGTTTTAGTCTTCAGTTTGAATTACGACCGGGTTCAGTGACCCTGGGTTCGGTCTTTCGTTCATGTCTTGTCATTAGTGCAATTTAAGGAGATTGAATCAATGCTCTCGACTGAGAGTTTCTTTACACGGAGCCCGTATTTTAACCGTATTAAGTGTAACCAAGGCCTGCCTTCTTTTCGTTTTCCGCAAAACTTTAGACGGAGCCCGAATTTTAACCGTATTAAGTGTAACCGGGGTCTGCCTTCTTTTTGCTTCCCGCGAAACTTTACACGGAGCCCCGATTTTAACCGTATTAAGTGTAACCGGGGTAACTGTACTTTAGATGGAGCCCGGGTTGTAACCGTATTAAGTGTAACCGGGGTAACTGTACTTTAGATGGAGCCCGAGTTGTAACCGTATTAAGTGTAACCAGGGTCCGCCTTTTCACTTCCCGCAAAAGTTTACACGGAACCCGGGTTTTAACTGGGATCAGTGTAACCGGGGTCGGCGTTCTTCTATTTTTGGAGGTGGATTCAATCCAATTAAATTCGGCACCCTTGCACCCAGTGACGGCAGGGCACCAATGGCTCGAATGAAACACATGGGATATGTGGACTTGAGGAAATATGTAATGAATAACTGAGTAGCCAATTCTTTTGTTGGACAAATGCAAAGGGCATGATAGTGCACTTGATCAGGAGATGTGTCCTCTGGTTCATATCTGATGAATTCAAGACGTAAATTCTTTTATTCAGATCTTGCAACCATTTCAACTTCAAGGGTGAAAATATCATTCCTGATGCTTCCTCCCCAATGAATGTTGATGCTGACGCTACAGTATTTTCTGAAAAATATCCTTTCAACAAATTGGTGATGGTGGCCAATCAGCCGATAGTAATACAACAAGTGGAAGAATTTGAACTTCTTCATTATTGGAAATGTCTTTGTATAGTTTCCATTATTTGATCAGCATGTGAGCATAACTTAGAATAAAATTCATTCTTCATTCAGCGAAGCTATCCGGGTGCAGCATTTGGCGTGGACCTTTTACCCAACCACTCTCAGCATAAGGTCAGATTTATGTAACACATCAGGAAGAGAATCCTTCACCAATGCTTGCGAACCCAAAGAACTTGACGCGACATATTATCATGTGCTTGATGCAATTTATTTCCCAGTCAAGAATTATATATTAGCTAATTTTTCTTGCTGTGATACACTTTCTCGCAGGAGTATTAGGATAACAACAAGGAGAGGAAAGAAAATGAAGCAAAGTTTTAAGAAATACCCTCAACCATTTGCATCATCATAGACCAAATCAGCCTCAATTTGCCTCGTGCAAGAAACGCCAGCCTTGGTCAAGGAAGAATCAAGAACTTGTTCTTCGTGCGCCTTTAGCAGATTGACAGGACTAGTCAAACTTTGCGTCAGTTTTGCAGATAAATTCTTTTCTAAAAAGAGCAGAATGGGGAAAGAAGGCGCTTTGTTCTTGGTTTTTTGCGTTGGGGAAGCAACTGAGAATTTGAAGGGCAATTTAGTACTTTTAAGCTTATTTGATCCACTACAAAAAAAAAACGAGCTTTTGTCGCGGTTAATTTGTCGCTGTTAAAAATAACCGTTTCAAAATAGCATTTTGTCGCGGTTTTCACCCTAAACCGCCACTAAATTGTAGCGGAAGCCATATTTGTAGCGGTTATTCAAAAACACCGCAACAAAATTGGCGCCACGTTGGCGCGCTAGCGCGGGAAACTTTGTGACAGTGTCTTTGTAGCGGTTTATTTATTATAACCGCAACAAAATTGGCACCACGTTAGCGCGCTAGCGCGGGAAACTTTGTGACAGTGTCTTTGTAGCGGTTTATTTATTATAACCGCGACAAAATTTGAAGGGTCAGCTATTTTGTAGCGGTGAGAAGATAACCGCTACAGAATTTGAAGGGTCAGCTATTTTGTAGCGGTTTTGGTAACCGCTACAAAGTAGCACGAAGAGCGAGGCATTTTGTAGCGGTTGTTGTGGCGGTTATTTTACAACCGTTACAAAGATGTAAACTTTGTAGTGGTTTCTTTGGATAACCGCTACAAAATCGTACAACTTTATAAACCGTGACACACCATTTTCAAAGTCACTTCTAACGGTTTGAGTTTTCACCGTTTCTACCTTAACGGTTTGAGTTTTCACCGTTTCTACCTTTTAACCCAACGGTTTGAGTTTTCACCGTTTTTACTGTTAAACTTACACCTTTCAATATTATGGATTCTGGACGAGGTAAGGGAAAGGGAAAAGTAACTGGCCCACCAAGAAGGGGTTTAAGGGGCGGTAGTAGTAGAGGGGACCAGACGAGAGGCGTGTGACCCGACATATACCTCCGCCCTCTCCGGGGCCGGGCGAGTTTGCCTCGCTCTTCGCCGATGAAGAAATTCCAAACACGGGGACCGTAGGGGGAGATCGAGAAGCAAGTTTGTCGTTCGACGATTTAGACGACGAGAATGAGGACATCCCTCTTAATATTCCCATAGCAGATGTAGAGCAGTTCATCGACGGGGAAAACCAGCGGGACCACGGGAACCCCCGACCAGCGTCTTCGCGTTCCACCGGATTTGTAGTGGATGTCGAAGATATATGTAATTAGTTTTTTAGTGAGAAATTAATTTAATTTCGGTACGTTTAATTCAATTTTTTGTAAACTTGCAGATAGACACGGGAACATCGGCGGGAGGACGCTGGATGTTTCGCTCTCACTCAGACGGACTGGGAGATAGTCGGGTGTCGGGTCGTAGTCCCGTGGAACGACCAGACAGACCAGGCGATCGGCAACGGCGGTCACCTGATGAACCGATTCCTGTCTGAGTTTGGTGGCCATTGGGGGTGGTTCCCAATTTATTTCAAGGATTGGAAGAAAGTGACGAAGGAGACAAAGAACAAGGCGTTTACAGATGTTCTGCAGGTAATCAATATTGTTTAATTAAATTGTACATGTTAATAGTTATAAGTTTTAGTTTATTTCTTTCCTTACTTGTTTCTTAATTCATTAATAATTAATAATGAAATTATGATATAGAACAAGTTTAAACTGCGCGAACGACACAAGAGGTACGTTATGATGAAAGTGGGGGAAGGGTGGAAGTGCCGGAGGAACCGTCTCTACAATCTTATGAATGGAGACGGCACTATTCCTCTGCAGCAGCTGATTGAGAGAGTCGCAGACGGCGTGGAACCAGATCAGTGGGCAGCTTTCGTCCAATATAGGAGGGGTGCTGACGGGCAGGTACATTTTATTAAATTAATTAATTGTTTCACTTAATTGATAATTTAAATTGAGTTTAGGGTTTAAATTTAAATTTTGTTTCCTCCTCCTTGCGTGCTTTGTCGCAAAGGAACACAAGAAGCCGCGCACGCAGAGAGTCCATCACACTGCAGGGGACCAAGACGTTTGCGGTGACATACGAGGAGATGGTATGTTATTATTTAACATGATCATTGTTTTGTTTTTGAAATAACAAAGTTTATATTGTTTTAATTCTTTCAAATGACGAAGGCTCGGAGGAGAACACACGGATGGACTATGGGAAGTTGTGGACACGCACCCATAGACACGCAGATGGGACGCCGACCTCTGAGGCAACAGAGGAGATAATAGTAAGTTAAAAAACATTATTTATATAATGAATGTTGTATATTTAAATTGGTCGTCCATTATTTTATTAATGGTTCATAAACTCTGTTGGTCAGGCCCGGATTGAGAATACCGAGGCAGGGCTACGAGCGTCGCACTCGAGTCACAGGGTGCAGTGAATCCTACGCCCCATTGAAAGCTGCTCTGGGCCCAGTCGAGCATCCTGGCCGCGTTAGGGGTTTTGGCCTTGGCGCCAGGCCTAGCATGGTGTACCCGAGACAGGGCTCCTCCTCCGCTCCCGGACCCTCCGGCTCGAGAAGGCCACCAGCGGGAGATTTTGAGGCGATCATTGCTGAGAAGGTTGCTGAGCAGGTTGCCGCAATTGAGGCTACACGGAGGGCCAACGAGGAGGCCAGGAATAGGCGCAGGCAGGAGAGCATCGACCGTTGGTGGGACCGTCATAGCTCGAACTGGACTTCTGTTTGTGGCGTGCTGAACAAGCTGTGTCCTGACGCACGCCTTCCATCTCCCGAGCCTCCCCCTCCGTTCCTCTTGGATGATTCCAGCACGTCTTTGCGATGACGACGATGTTTGTCAACTCGGTCGTGGACCACCCCCTCCGAGACAGACCCCCGAGACAAACCCCCTCGAGAGGACTTGATGATCATGCTCCCGAAATGTAGACTTTTTTTTTTCTCTTTTCATGTCCAAACAGAGTTGATTGAGATAACTATATTTGATTATATTGTTTTCTTGTTGATCACGTTTCTTTTCTTGTTGATGAGCTTTTATTTTTCCATTGCTTTTTAAAAAAGTGCTTTAATTATAAGTTAAGCACTTATAATGTTTGGATATACCATTTAACTCATGATTGACTAATCAGTAATATATTAACTCAATTAATCAAATGATTAGTTGAGACACATATCCGGGTGGAATGTGCATACCGGCCTTGCGTGCCCAGCTTGCAATTTTGACTCTGACTCAGTGCGCCTTCCCTACAGCCGTAAGTGGTGCTTCATGGGTCATCGGAGGTTTCTCGATGGTACGCACAGGTTTAGTTGCAACGCAACCGCTTTAATGGGCAACAGGAAAAAGAGGACCTCCTCGGAATTTATCGGCGAAGACATCATAGAGCAACTTCGGGATGTTGATGCGAGTATGGGAAAAGATGACCGGCAAGGGCCGGACAAAGACTGGCAGGGGCTTCGGTTCTACGCCCAAAGAATGGTGAAAGATTAGTGTCTTCTTCGCTCTTCCGTATTGGAAAGATAATTTGCTCCGACCCAGTCTGGACGTCATGCACATTGAAAAGAATGTGTGCGACAATGTGTTGTACACGATTCTCAACGAACCAGGCAAGTCCAAAGATCATCTGCAGGCCAGGAAAGATCTACGGGAGATGGGCGTTCGTGGAGACGCGTGGCCGGATGAGCATGACAGATTTCAACCGGCAAGATTCACCCTGACAAAACCGAATAAGGAAATCTTTCTCGCTACCTTGAAGAAAATAAAAGTTCATGACGGGTATTCAAGCAACATATCACGATGTATTGACTTGCAGGCTCGAAAGGTTACAGGGCTGAAGAGTCATGACTCACATGTGCTTATGCAACAGCTTACTTCACACGCCATGAAAATACGCTGCCTCTCGATGTGTCTCTCGTTTTGGTCGAGCTTTGTACTTTCTTCCGAAAGCCGTGTTCCAAGGTTTTGATAGTGGAGGAGCTCGACCAGCTGCAGCAGAAAATCATTCTTACGTTGTGTCATTTGGAGATGCTCTTTCCTCCGTCATTCTTCACGGTCATGGTTCACCCGACAGGTACACCTTGTTCACGAGACAAAGCTTGCTGGCCCGATTCAGACCGATGGATGTATCCTATTGAGAGGTACTTGTTTAAAAATAATTACTTTAGCATTACTCCCTATTCGCATGTTTAACCATTGATGCATCGAAATATTTCCTTGTCTACTTTATAGGTTTCTTGGGAAACTTAAATCTTACGTGAGGAATAAGGCGTGGCCTGAAGGTTCAATAGCAGAAGGTTATATCGGGGATGAGGTCTTGTATTTTTGTTCCAGTACTTCGATGACATTGAGACGTCATTCAACCGACCGCCTCGTGTAGACGATTGTCCCGAGTCCGAGCCGGAGCCGGGAGGCAACAGAGTTGTTAATCCCTCGTGTTGGTAGAGCAGTTGGCGGGAGTGAGAAATTCAAACTCACGGCACTTGAGAAGTTTCAAGCACACCGACATGTCTTGATTAACTGCACCAAAGTTGAATTGTACCTTCAGTAAGCATTTCATACTGTTATATATATACATTTCCTTACATTTTATACGTACTCACATGTCATTACATGTTTAATTGCAGGGAATTCAAGAGTCATGTGAAGCGTGAACTGAGAATCCGTACACAGACATCCTCTGAAATTGATAGAAAGGTCCACAGAGAATTCCAGAGTTGGTTTAGGAGGAGAATAATGAACGACCACAACCCGTACTCAGCGAATCAGAGCTCTCGCGATAGGCCCTCTTGACCACGCCCTAAGATATACGGCATACAATGTCAATGGTTTTAAGTTTTGCACCGTCGCACGAGATCAGGGACTGCTGACCCAAAACTCTGGTGTATATGGCACGTTTGGGACGAGGAGTTATGCGAGCAGCAGTGACGGGAACATGCGATTCGGTGACGTCCCGTATTATTGAAAGCTGCTTGATGTGGTCAGGATAAGTTACACAGGCCTTTTCACCGTGACGTTGTTCAAGTGTTTGTGGGCGAATACCACAACGTCCGGGGACTCACGATCGAAGACTTAGGTATCACATCGGTGAATTTCTCCCGGCCTATTCACAGTGGTCGGTCTGAAGATGACGAGCCGTATATTCTTGCATCAGAGGCCATCAGGTTTATTATGTGGCCGATGAGAGGCACAAGGATTGGAATATGGTGGTTCACTTAAAGCCTCGGGACCTTTACGACATGGGCGATGGTGATAACGTCGCATACGATTGTGAGCCGTTCCAGCCCGCCGGCCTTCAAGACTTCTTCCCAGACGGCGATGACAATTTACCTATAGTTCGAAGACGTTTTTAAATTTACGCTTTATAAAATAGTAACATTTAATTAAAGTTTTAATTGTGTTCAAACATATTGACCTCACGCGTAACATTTTATGCAAACTTTCCTTGTAGGGATGGTGAAGAAGATTGAGAGAAACACTTAATGCCTATGCTGTAATATGAAATCTTTTTAATATTAAGTTTTTTTTTAAAAAAAAAACTCAGAAATTACTTTGTAGCGGTTATATAACCGCTACAAACACTTAAAAAAACTCAGAAATTACTCAGAAAAAAAAACCCTTTAAGTTTTTTTTTAAAAAAAAGAACTCAGAAATTACTTTGTAGCGGTTATATAACCGCTACAAACCCTTAAAAACCGCGACAAACTAAACCGCTACAAACACCCTCAAAACCGCTACTAAATACAATAACCGCTACAAAAAAGTGAGAAACCAACCGCTACAAAATGATGCGCAGACCCCACCATAAATACCCCACCCAACCTCATTTAATATGCCTCAACTTCTTTTCTACCCACGTTTTCTCTCTCATCTCAAATATTTTTACGTTTCGTAACATCGTGAGTTTGAAGGGGTAAGTACCGTGTAACCGGATCAATTCTAATTTTTCTCATACTAATTTATAGTTCTTATACTAATTAAAGTTTGTTATTTTGCAGTTGAATGGGATATATATTTCAACTTTCCCTATTCTTTCATATACATTATTCAATTGATTTGTACATATAATTTTTAAATATTGAGTATTGTTTTAATCACCTCATTTCTTAGCACTTATTCTACTTACATAATCTTATTATTTTGTTTCTATACATGCACCTTATATATTTAAATTTCATAATTTACTACCTTTTATTTTTATTAAAAATATATATTAATAATAATAACTGAATTACGCCGATAAATAATAATTTTTTTTTTAAAACCGTAATGAATTTGTAGCGGTTACAATAACCGCTACAAAATTTCAAATAAAATGGCGGGTTATTTGTAGCGGTTATAGTAGCGGTTTGCAACCGCTACAAATATTCAAAAGCACATGATGGCGGGAATATTTGTAGCGGTTGCAAACCGCTACAAATATTCAGATGGCGACAAATTTTTTTGGCGAAAAATGGCGGGAATATTTGTAGCGGTTATTAATCGCGACAAATATTCAAAATAATAAAAATTTATGGTGGCAAAATTATCAACACATTATTTTGTAGCGGTTATGAAATCGTTACTGAAACCGCTACAAGTTGATTTGTAACGGTTACGAACCGTGACTAATGTCTCAAAACACACGTCACCCCGCTCATTTAGTGACGGTTTTTGAACCGCAATAGTTGTTGTAGCGGTTTATGTGTATGTAGTATCGGTTTTTTTAACCGTTACAAATCGTCTTGCCACGAGCGTTTTGTCGCGGTTCCTCTAACCGCTACAAATGTCGTTTGTCACGTCAAAAACCGTTACAAATAGGTCATTTTAACCGCTACTAATTGTCGTTTTTTTTTTGTAGTGATCTTCCTTAATAATTACAATTTTTATGGTCCTTCTAATTAAATATTATTTTATCTAGCTAGGTCCTTTATTTTAATTTTCCCTTTCTAAATTCTATTTTGTACTATGTGACCTTATTAATGATTTATTAAGTTTAGCAACCAAAATTAGAATATGGGTATTTCAAATGGTTTTTGAAAATGATTTTCCAAAAATTAAAATCCATTGAAAATAACAACGGGATTCTGAAATGGATAGCGATGGTTACACACTACACAAAAAACAGATATAGCGTCCCTAAAAGACGTCCTTTAAAAAAAAAAAAAAAAGCGGTAGCATTTTTGTAGTTATGTGGAGGCTTTTGGTATCCTGATTTTTTAAAAAGACGTCATAGGTTATTTTTGACATCCTAATTTTAAATTACTGCCTAAACAAGGTACTTTTGGCGTCCTAAAATTATTTTAGGACGTCAAAAGTGATCCTGGCGGTGCTGAGTGTGCCAAAAAAATATTTTTGGCGTCTAAATATCATTTTAGGACGCCAAAGACCTCTTCTCTTTCTCTTAACATCTTCTCTCCTCATTTCATTGCAAGCGTATCTACTTGCTCATTTCATTGCATTCTCGCCCAACGCGCTTTGAGACCTTCACCTTCTTCTCTCCACTGCCGCTGCCCCTCCTCCAACAATGGCGAAGGTGATGGAGGACGACCATCGTACATTTGATACCTTGCTTTCATCATAAAAACGGTACGTATCGTATCTAAAATTACATCCGGGGAGACAAATCCTTGCACCTTCATACAAACTCATATCAAGCGGGCTGATGGCCAGTTGATATGCACTGTGCTAATCCGTACAGCTTCTTCGTGGCCGTGACTGTCACTTCGTCAGTGGCAAATTTCTTATCCGGCAAGGTTGAATGGGCAGCTCTTGCGGTCACATTTCTTGAAAGAGCAAACACTGCTGGAATGAAACGGCTCTAGTCAGAGATTTCCGTCTGGTTAGGATAGGCACCGGTAATTCCAGGGAGAAAGTTAAAAAAACTGGAAAGATCTGCTTGTATAATGCAACATGCACAGATCGTAGGCAATTATGAACTCGGTTCCGTTAGTGCAAGAGCGTAGTGTTTGTTTGGCTGCGAGGGAGACACAGTGTTGACATGTGGAGGGAGTGACGTCGCCACGGCAAAGAATTCGTCCCCTTAAAGCATTTGCGGTTCCCCAGCCACTAATTAACTGTGTTATAAAAGCCATTGTCTTGGGTGGCATTAGAGCTGAGATCGGAGAGGAGGGCTTTCACACTACCTTTATACGTATCGCTATCAGTATAAGGTCCATCGGAGAGGTAGCCAAGGTCAAACGTATAATGTTCAGCAGCAAAGCTAAGCATTAGCAATGGAAACATGAAAATAAGCACAAGGCATTTGATGCTACCCATCCTCTTGACTGCCAATTCCGATGATCAACTAGATCTTTAGTTTAAATCTCATCAAATGATGACCTCAAGTAATTTTAGGACTTTATTTTTGGGGCTGAGAGCGTTACTACTAGAGTACCATTGGATGTGAAATTGATAGAAGAAGATGAGAGGTATATCATGGGATTTGGGTTTCGGTCAGCATTGGCTGCTTCTTAGATATTTCTTTCTTTGATTTTTCCAGGCAAAATCCAAAATCGTCTTCTCCTAATTTCTTAAACATATGTCTTCTCTTGTTCAAAATATTAGTCATCATCCTCATAAGCATTTTTTAGTTAATAATAATAGTCACTTGAATAGTAATTAATGCTTATTTATTAATTTTACTCTTATAATTAATGCTTAATTATTGTGGCTCCTAATTTTGTTTTTCTCCTTCGAAACTTCTTTTAATATGAAAACCTTTTTTTATTGATGCTAAAAGTTGAAAAGAATTTGTAATTTAAGATAGATTACCACATGACTTATATTTTAAATCCATAGACAATATGATCATAAAAAGCAAGACTCCTGAATAAATAAAATTAAATTTGACCTAGGGGACATATGACCCAGAAAACGGGTATAAATTGAGGCTGATAATTTCTCTCCCAGTTTATATCGTACCTAACTCGACCCCACTCGTGGATATGTTTCAACTTTGAAGCTTTCAAGCTTACTTTGCCCGTTAACCACAATAAATTAGGAATAAATAAATTGCACCCACTCAAGGCTTCATGCCTTCAATATAGTCAACCCACTTCGTTGGACTTGGCCCATAAAATAAATCAATATTAGCAGTATTAAAAATAATTAAAGTTGTTAGCAAGGTTTTCTTAAAAAAATAATAATAATCAATATTTTAATTTTATATAAGACTGGAGGGAATATAGTTCCCCTAGAGGAACATAACTAACCCCTCATTTTCCACAAGTGAATTGTTGAAATTTCTTCCTTCCAATTCCACAAAACATTTTTCAAAGCCGATGTCAACTTTTTTGGCCAGCGTGTCCACATAATAGAAGGAATTATTTATCTATTACGTATAATTGTAGAATTAATAATTTTGATCACATTATTATCAATTATATTTTTGGTAATCTAGTATTAATTCTATATAATTTAAATTTAGATGAATAAATATTTTTCTTAAAATTTTTATATATATTTTTTCACCTTGGAAAATAATGACACTGTCTTGCCCCTCTAGTGGAGGGGGAGGAGCTTGCATTATCTAAAGAAAGACAGAATGAGTCTACCACTGACTTAACAAGCAATTACAATCAATTTCACTAGTTGCATTATCTAAAGAAAAAAATAGAGAGAGGAATGAGTCTACCACTGACTTAATGAAAATATAAATAGCAAAGTGCACGGCAGGGAAGCAAAGCCACAGAGTTTTTTGCAAATGGATTTTCCTCAAAATAAATAACTATAGTAAAATTCAAATGTAGAGTTGAAAACCAAAAAATGAGGGTAAATGTTCACTAAGTCCTTATCTCTATAAATAAATAATAATAAAATTAAATATTCAACCACAATCTTTCAATCAACAAAATCACTTAATATCAATCCTGGTGAGGAATAATCATCCTTTCCATATATTGTATGTCAAGTAACTCATGATGAGGAATAACCGTCTCACCTATATTCTATTTTATATACCATACACTCATTGTGAGAACTAACCGTCTTACTAATACATATACATCATATACTATTTCATATACCATACGTTCATTGTAAGGAATAACCGTCTCACAATACATATATATTATCCAGTATACATGTAACCTTTGGTGGGGAATAACCATCCCACATGTATGTAGGTATGTACGTACGTATGTATGTATGTTCCATAAATAAATATATATCATATACCTCCCCAAAATACTTTCCCTTCATAAAAATAAATTTGTCAAATTTTTTAAAACATAAAGAAGGCTTGAAATCAAATTAATTAATCAAAAAGAGAGATTGAAAGAATGTATATAAAAATAAATAAATATTTAAAAAAAATATATTTTCTTTTGTAAAAAATAAATAAATTTAATATTTTGAAAACAACGCTAATAAACAAGACAAAAGTAAGAAAATATATGTCAACATAAATTTATTATTAAAAAAAGTACAGGAAAGTGAGACATAAAAGTGTGAATTGAAATATTCATACTAACAAATACCATCACGATAATTATCTCCAATAAATTATAAAATTCTCAAACAAAACGAATACAAAAGATGTATTTAGAAATATTTCGGAGTAATAAAGTGATTTAAATTTGCTTCCCAAGAAACTGGAATAAAAGCCAAGAAAAGATATTTAATGGTGAAACATAGTAAAGGTGAAATGAATGGTTCTCCTTGCTATTCATGCTCTCACATGGTATGAACGATTGTAGAGTTCCCCTTTAGCACATACACTAGGACTGAACACCAGCTAAGGAATCCTCACGAGTATCTCCTTCCTAACACCAATGTAATTGGCAAGAGGCGATCCCTTATTATATACTTGAATGAGAAACAATCTATTTGTTCTTGAATCTCGAGAAGAGAAGATGTTGATGTGGTAGTGTGGTGGCAGTAAATTTGTTGGATGGAAGGAGGTTATTGAGATTGGTGGCCAATGGGATAATGGAATGGAGGAGGAGGCTAGATTTTGCTTTGTAGAAATTTAAATCTGAATGGATCTCCTGAATATTTCTATAAGATAATTTATAATATAATGAGATTCCTTAATATTTACTAAATTATATTCATTAATATTAATATTTATTAAATATCTTCTTATGTGTATTATTTAATTTCAAATGTTTAGATTTTCAAAATATTTTATGGACTGTATCAAACTGATTAAGCAATCACTAAAAGATATCCTCAATAAAAATTTAAGTTATTAGTATTAAAAGTGTTTGATGGAATACTAGAAAAATCCTATGGGATATACATGGTAATGTCTTTAAAATGTTACTCTATTTGTTTTCTTTTTGGGTTATCACACTTGGCGATGGTTATAATTTTTTTAATAGAATTGTTTTAAAATTGATGTTGAAGGAGTCTATTTTCTCTGATTTCTTTATTTCTATTTAGTTTTTCCATTTTCAAAACCTTGAACTTGTTTTGTCTTAACTAATTTTAGGATGTCGTCTTATCATTTCGCCTGTGTACGTGCAATCTGTTGTGTATTTTTTTATTTTCTTTCAAAAGTTCAGGTAAATCAAGGCTTAAAAACTAGATATATAGACTCACTATGTCAGAATTCAGAACAAGTCTCAGAATTCAGAAAACGCTACCATATATAACTACTAATCATTGACATATTCTTGATCTGAATAATTATTTCTCGGATACTATTATATACCACAAAGTAATCAAGTCGATTACATTGTGCCAAAATATAATCAACCAATGTTAAATACATCATATTACAATTCATGCAGGTACGGTTATGCCTACAACACAACATCAATACCATAGAGCAACATAACAAGCTACAATTTGAGTATTGTATGGCTACAATTTTTTCACATATATATAATATAATTGTCTGAGTCATTTGACTCAATTGACACCAAGCACCTCTTCAAGCCTTGACTTAAGCAATAGGTTGTGATTAAGTTTGACTTTGATGGATGCGTCAGTTCTTTCTACTGGGTAAGGATGACAAAAAAAAAGTAATAATTAATCATATTTAGCGAGGGAAAAATTTGCTGATAGACATCTCGTTAATGGATGAGGAGACAGAGTAGTTGGCGGAGTGATCAAAATTAGGACCATGTTCAACATTGTATCGTCTTCTTCTACCTTGCATGAAAAATGCAGGTTCTAGAGGATATGGTAATTCAACTGTAACGTTGCTTAGATATGAAGCCACGTTTCCCATTGTAGGCCTATCATCTGGATTTTCTTGAACACACAATAAACCAATTTGAATGCACCTAAACACTTCTTGTTGAGAATACGATTCTTTCACTGCTGGATCCATCAGTTCTTCTATTGATTCTTCCCTCCATTTTCTCCAAGCCTGCAACAATTCATATATTAATTAGTATCAATTTTAACAATGTAGTTAATAATGTTATTATTATCATAGTCTTCTTATTCTATATACATGAAGATACAAAGAAGGCAAAGAAAAATAATTAATACTCACATAGCTCAAGAGATCATCGATGCGGCATGAATCATAAGAACAATAATTCTTTCTTCCACTGATAATCTCAAGCATCATAACTCCAAAACTAAAGACGTCAGATTTTATAGAAAAATATCCATGCATAGCATACTCTGGAGATATATAACCACTAAACAAAATATAAGTTGTTAGTATTTGAACAATTATTAATATAAAAGCATGGAAGAAGGAGAGAAAGAAAATTTCACACTCACTATGTTCCAACAATCCTAGTTGTGCTTCCTTCAATCTGGTCTAGTGTTATTAGTCTTGCCATGCCAAAATCTGAGATTTTTGGATTCATGTTGCTATCTAACAAAACATTGCTTGGTTTAAGATCACGATGTATGATCTTAAGACGAGAGTCTTCATGCAAATATAGGATTCCTCGAGCAATTCCTCTTATAATCTTAAACCGTTCGGGCCAATTTAATTCCCTTTGCTTCAAAGGATCTAAATTTTAATGGTCATTTATTAGTAAGAATATTTTAAATAATCAACCACAACACGATACATCTATATGAACCAAAGAACGTAGAGAAAATAATTAAATTCATGATAGAAAACCTTTTGAAACTATGAAACGTAGGTGTTTGGATGACATACCAAATAGAAAGTGATTAAGGCTTTTGTTAGCCACATATTCATAGATGAGTATCTTCTCATCATCTTCAAGACAGAATCCTAGTAGCCTCACTAAATTTCTATGTTGAAGTTTAGCTATCAGCAAAACCTCATTTTTAAATTCTTCTACTCCCTGTGAAGAAGTTCTTGACAATCTCTTCACAGCTATCTCTTGTCCATTACGAAGAACTCCCTAAAACTTCAACCCATCAGTTAACAAGATATGATTTTTTTTTTTTATAAAAAAAACACTAATGTATGTCTATAATTTGTCACAATTATTACCTTGTAAACTCCTCCAAATCCACCTTTGCCAATCTTGCTTCTTTCAGAAAAATTGTTCGTAGCTACTTTAATAATAGCCATGTCAATTTGCAAGGAATCCATTGTGGTAATAATATCAACCCCAACTATATTAAATGTTAAAGAACATATATGTAAGAATCCAGTTAGATTATGCAAAATCTAAAGGCCTTATTATTCTAGTTAGCTGAAACATTAATCGTATATAGACAGTATTATATATTTCATTTCTTACAGTTTTCCGAGAGATCAACGGATCTTTGTGATTTCTTCTTTGAGATTTTGGGTACCATGTTGTGGCACAAAACGACTATCGCCACCAGAACAATAATCGAGGGGACAATTATTGCAATAATTAGTGTCTGCAATTTATTGTTTTTCCCTGCACGCATCAGCATTCACATCACTTTAAGGGGGAAAAAACAAATCAGCATTCACATCAATTTATTGTTTTTCCGTGCACGCATCAGCATTCACATCACTTTAAGGGGAAAAAAATAAACAAATCAGAATTCACATCATACATCGGATGATTTTGACAGCCACATGCTAAAGAATGCATGTCAATTTTTTTTTTTGACCGACAATAACTTTAATTATTAAAAGTGAAAATTTTGGCTACAGCAAGATAAATAATACATATAATTAAGTACATATTTTTTAATTTCATTATAAAGCGTTTAAATAAAGTTATATATATATATATATATTAAGTACTATATCAATTTCATGATATTCCATGATGAACTCTTTCAAAACTTGTTTCACATGTCACTTTTGTTATGGAAAGTTACCTTCAGCATCCATAATTAGTATTTACATATTAAAATACCGTATATGATAATGGAGTAGGTGCAAATGGAAGTGTGGATAAAATAATATTTAATGTTCTTTCTTTCTTGATTAACATGCTTATATCATGTTCCCTTGCCTAAAGCAGTTAATTTGAAACTTAATAATTATTTTTTTCTGGGCTTGTGATCGTCGATCTAAGATAAATTATTATAATTATATTCATAAACTAGATAAGAGGAATGCTGATGGTAATAGATTTTCGGTGATTAATTTTATTCCTGCACATATATATTATATAGACAACTCTAAGAATAATTCTACACAAAATGCCTAAAATTTATATATATATTGGTCCAAAGTTTTTTGTTTTTTGTTATTAATATTGGTCCAAAATCCAAATGAATTAATAGTATTGACAAATATTTATTAATTGTTTTGAAGCAGATATATGTACTGGATATGAAAGAAAAAAAGTCTAGCTAGACACTAACCGTTAGCCCCCGTCGGCGAGGGTATCGACGTTCCGGAATGTTGATAAAATGGATAAGTTTCGTAGCGAACAAAACAACTGGGCAACATTACACTTTGTCCAATGCTACCTCCGCAACACGACGTCGTAATCTCCTCTATCGCATCCCGGACACACCGCCTGCAGTCGCCAGCGGCTAAGTCCGGCGTGCACTGAGCCAATCCGTACAGCGTCGTGTTACCCGACGTGTCACCTTGCTGAACACCGTACTTGGAATCAGATTTCCCAAGAGCCTTAGCTGCTCCATCTACCAGATCATTCAAAATAGATCCCAACGTATCATAAAAACGACGAGTTCTTAAAAGCACAGGGTCGCCTAACGGGATCTTGATCTGATATCTCGGCCATTCTTCCATGGAAGAGAAGACAAGCCTATAGGAATACCGAAGCAAGCACTCGTTGTACCAAATGATGGCTTCTTTCGCTGAAGGACACGACGAGCTTATTCTTTGGGTGGCGAAGCTAACGCACTCGCTGCACAGTGGATACGGGACATCGCCGCGGCACATGAAGAGGCCGTATACGGTGTTTGCTCCACCGGTGCCGCCCATGGTGGCGTTGTAGAATCTGGTGCCGCCGGTGGCGTTGGAGGAGAGGGAGGAGAGGAGGGTGGCGAGGTTGCTTTGGAAGGTGCCGTTAGGAGTGAAAGTGATGTTGGCTGTGCAGTTGACATCGTTGAATACAGAGGCGGCTGATTGGGTGGCGCTGGAGATGACGATGAAGAAGAAAAGAATCATTGTGATTACTGGAGAAAGAATAATGTTTAGTTAAAGCTATATTATGAGCGGAGAGATAGATATAGTTTTTTTTAGTTGGTTACAGCAGTGATAAATTATTTTTGGGTTAAGTACCAATTTTGTCCTAGAAGTATACGCCCAGGAGTAATTTTGCCTAAAGTGTTTTTTTGGAGCAATGTTGCCTGAAGTATAAAAACATAACAATGTTGTCACTCGATTAACAGCTCTAATAGTAAAACGTTAGTTGACCGCATTATGCTGATGTGGATTGTCTATGTGGCATCTTTGTCACTTTTTTAAGTAAAAATTTTACCCCAGAAGTACACGCTTAGTAGCAATTTTTCCCTGAAAGTTTTTTTTCTCAATGTTACCCTATAAGTCTAAAAACGTATAATATGATTAAATAACTTATTTAACTTCCTTAATCTCTTCAAAAACGTCCGGTCTTATAACTAGGACCGGAGATAGTATGAACAAGTAACTTATTTAGTTTTCTTAATTTCCTCAAAAGAAAGTCAACCTGCATGGTCTTATAATTATAATCATGACAGGAGGGAGTAGGGGTGGCAATTAAATTTTTTTAAAAAAGTAAACATAGCCTACTCTTTTTTCCCCCATAGCATCCTCCATCGCAGGCATTCCCCAATCAAACAATAATCACTCGCTTGCAGAATTTTTCTAGAAAAAATGTTACAAACAAAAAAATAAGAACAAATTTGTCTGAACAGAAGATCAAGCGAGTACATCACAGGCAATTCAAACGAATTTTTTCAAACAATAATCACTCGCCTGCGGAATTATCTACACGAACGATTAACGAACCTCTAGTGCATTGTAAGCAGAGATGACTAAGAGAATAAAACTTACAAAAAGTGCCAAATACAATTAATTAGGGTTGTTAACATAGGGGCAACATTGCTACGTTTTTAAATTTCTGGGGCAATATTGAGACCAAAAAAACTTCTAGGCAAAATTGCTCCTGGGCGTGTACTTCCGGGGCAAAATTGATACTTAACCCCCAAAAAAAAAAGTGAGAAAGATGCCACGTAGACAATCCACGTCAACATAATTGGGTCAACTAATGTTTAACTGTTAGGGCAGTTAACGAATGGACAACATTACTACGTTTTTATACATTTGGGGTAACATTATATTGCTCAAAAAAAAAATTCCAGGGCAAAATTACTCCTGGGCGTGTACTTCCGGAGCAAAATTGATATTTAACCCATTATTTTTTATTATATGCAGTGTTAATGACTAATTAAATAATTTGAGTAAATTCATCAACCCTCAAATAAAAGAATCTTAGGAGGGGCCCTCAAATAAAAGAATCTTAGGAGGGGCTGTGTGTGAAATTAACATTATGACGCGCACACAAAAGATAAAAATTTAAAGAATAAATAAGTGGAGAAAGTGAGAGCCAACTGATTTTGGTGCCCCTCACTTTCATGGACAGTCTGGATTTAACTTCTGTAACCTTTTAAAAAAAAAAAAAATTCTAATGGGTATAGAATCTAAAATAAATTTAATTTTATAATCATCATTTTTTAAAAATGATTTTTTTTTTTGAAAATTTTTGGATGAAAAAAAAAATATATAAACCGCACGTCCATAAATAACAGAGCTCACGCTCCACATCAAAGTGTTGAGGGGGTAAAGATAAATATATGAACTTAATCAATATCAAGCGTACATAGTTTATTACCTTGGCTTGAGGCCTATCTTACCTTTTGTGACTGGTGATGATAAAAGGGTTAAGGTTCTAAAATTGGTATTCAATTTTTATGAAAGGTATAACAGTAACTATTGTAACATCCCGTTTTCACAAGCAGTATAATTTTTTTTTTCTTTTTCATCAAACATCATTTGAAAAACATCAGAGTAGAGCACTGGAGCGATTGAGTAACTGATATATATATTAAAATACCCACGGTAGCATGTCTTGCTGTTTAAACAATGCAGACAAGAGTGTTTCAAAAATATAACAGAAAAGAGTCTTCAGCTGGGACTCCTAAGCGTACTGCTTGTCCTTCTCCTCGATTCTTGGTCCTCCCGATCCTAAAGCTAAGTTAAAAGCTGGAGTCCATGCATCGAACCCCAGGTAACGGTTAACCTCATGATTACATACATCATATATGTACAACAGACATTCTTAGACTTTTGGCAACATTTACTACGGTCAGACATAGGGTATACATATCAAATATGTACGGCAAAAACAATACAGTCGGATGACAGACAATCATACAGTCGGATGATAGACAACAGTACAGTCGGAGTACAGACAATAGTACAGTCGGATGTACAGACAATAGTACAGTCAAAGTACAGACAATAGTACAATCGGAGTACAGGCATGACAGAACAAGAGTACAGTCAGAGTACAAGTGTAACATCCCAACTTTTCACAAGCAGTATAAAATTTTTTTAAACATCTTTTCAAATCATCAGAGTAGAGCATTTGAGCGGAAGAATAACTGATATATATATATATATTCAAAATGCCCACTGGCTAGATACAGAAGTGGTATAGTACCCAAGAGTTTTCAAAAAGTAAAGGACAACATCGGAAAGTCTTCAGCACAACATATCATCAGACTCTCAACCACAAATACGCATACGATAAATATCAGCGTTAAGGTTACCAGTACGCGCACGTACTTACCTCAGTTATCACATATCAACAGTACATAAACATACCACAACATATATGCATACCATAAACATCAGAGTTAGTGTTACAGTACGCGGACGTACCTTCGTTGACGGTATTCTGGCACGCTTACGAAAACGGTCGCTTTGACAAAAACAATAAACGCCCCGTCGGACAACAGAACGACAAAGAAATCGAGTTTCGACGTCCTGTAAGAGTAATATCACTTTTATTAGTGATTTGGTACTATATCTGGCATTTTGGGTAAAAATTACCATTTTGCCCCTATACCCCTAATTGGCGGAATTTCGCCAGCACTTCGTTACTCTGACAACAAGGTAAACTCAATACAAGGTGCTCGAGACCTCATATTCACCTATTTTTAATAGGTATTATTTACTCATTTTATGATTTTTACCCTAAGTCAGATTTTAGGGTATTACAACAGGCATGACAGACAATTGGCATGACAGACAATAGTACATTCGGAGTACAGACAATATACACATATGCATACAATAAACATCAGAGTTAGCGTTACAGTACGTGAACGTACCTTCGTTGACGGTAAACGGTACTTCCGTCGGAAATCGTACTTTTTTTTCAATGCAATGAGGCCTAAAACAATAGTAGGAATCTCACTCCCTACTTACTAAATCTATCTATCAATTCTACTAACTACCGAACTAAAAAGCTAAAGACCGAAGGACTTACCCGTTGAAGACTTCTGCACAATTTTGCCCAGAGCTTCTCTCTCTAAAAACCTCTCTCTAGATTCGGCTAGGAGGCTCTCCAAATGGTGTGAGATTTCAAGAGAACCTTAGGCCTATTTATAGGAAAACTTAGGGATATGTTGGGAATTTTTCAAGTTGTTCTAAACCATAGAAAATCAAAGCAAATGGTGTTTATTTCTTGGCCATGCAAGCACTTGGTCGACATACATGGTGATGTGGCAGCCCATGATGGGTTCAAAGTGTAATGACTTATGTTGCTTTATGGCCCTGGCCGATAGAATTTCCCGATCGGTCCCGGCCACGTAATCTCGGAAAATCTCAAAATTCTGGATTTACAACTTTGAAGATCTTCTCTTCCTCATCAATAATATCTAATTTAACTTAGATTTCAGTCCCTTACAGGGTTCCAACAGTCCAATTGCAGTTTTCTCGAAAACGTGTCCGAACGCGTCCGGCTTGAAACGCATTTCGAAATCATCAATTTCTTCGAAAAATTCACCGATTCCAAATATGTTCATATAAATTCAAACTCATTCCTAGATGTTGAGTTAGAATTTATTTTCTTCGATCCAAAAATGTGCCTACCCGCATTTTTCCCTATTTCGTCTTATTAGGAAAATGCGCTAACTACTTCTAATTAACTTCCTAAGAGGTCACTTAAAGGTAAAAACTCACTGATCAATATTTTACCTTGAATTTGGAAATCTCATTCCTAGATCTCCAGATAGGATCCGTTTCCTAATTATTGAATTACTATTCACCACATTAAATTATATTATATAATAATATAACTTTAATTAATTATATTATAAAATACTATAATTTATAAACTAAGTTTCTATTTTTATTCTTTTTTTTCTGCCCATTATTTTTTTATTTTCGTTTTTATTTTATTTATTTTATATAAAATAATTATTTAATAATTATTTTATATAATTTTTCACAAAACTTTCCTATTGGTCCATTCTTGTATTCAGGCTTTAAAAATACCTAAACTCATACATTTTTCTCAAAACTTTCCAATTAATTAGCAAATATATTTTTACTAATTTTAAGCCAAAAACCACTAATTTTAGGGTTTTACATAATTATCTCTGAATTTCCTTTGCTTATGCTTAAGTAATTAGCCAATAATTTCCTAATTACTTTCTTATCAATAGTTGATAATTTTCTTACTTAGGATGCCTCTTTATCTCATAACTTTTGTATTGACATTTTTGCTTTATGCCTCACGCATTATATTAATATTTACGGGGGCATTATGGTCTTTTCAATACTTTTTGAGTATTCTCCTTCAATTTCTCCAAGTTTGTAACTTAATAAATTACCTAAATTAGGGACAATATCCTTCCCTATTTCAAATAGATTTTTACTTGCCTCTTTTATAGCTTTCACAGTGTATTTATAACCCACAATGTGCTTAGGGACCTATTTGCAAATTTTCAATTTGTTTTAGGGACCTATTTGCAAATTATCTAATTTCAAGAGAAATTACCCTGACAACAAGGTAAACTCAATACAAGGTGTTTGAGACCTCATATTCACCTATTTTTAATAGGTATATTTCCCAATTTTGATATTTACCCTAAGTGTGATTTTTAGGGTATTACAACTATAAACTATTTATTTTTAGAGAAAAAGTAACTATAAACTTTTAAAATTAGGGTAAAACGTTAAATCCAACCAACTTCCATCTATTACAATATGAAAGTACCGAAATACCTCTACTTAATAAATTTTTTTTAAAAAAAAAACTGTGGCTACTGCATAATATGGTGATTTTTCATCTTTCTTCCTCTAACCGCGTTTCTTTTGCTCCCATCTCTCTCTCTCTCATATTGTCCACTCTTCATATTCATAACCACATCACCACCACCACTTACAATACCACAAAATGATCATCAACAATCCATACTAGAAAAGTAAAATACTGGAAAAAAAAAAGTTGTTTGTTATAATCATTTTACTTCTACCATTAACAATCCTAACTTTTCTTATTAGTACCATTATCAAAAAAAAAAAATTCAGAACCTATAGTATAAATTTTAGGGGGGGGGGATTTGCAGCAGGTTCATAGTAATAATCTAAAATGAAAAGGAAAAAAAGGCGCACAGCTAGAGTAGGGCCTAGATCTTCTTTTTTTTCAGTTTTTTTTTTTTTTTAAAACTTTTTCAGTATGGATTGTTGATGATGAATTAGGAATTGTAGATGGTAATGGTGGTGTGGTGATGAAGATCAAGAGAGTGGAGAATATGAGAATGAGAGGGATAGGGAGAGAGAATGTAAAAGAAACAGTTAGAGGAAGATAGATGAAAACTCACCATATTCCATAACAACCACGTTTTTTTATTAAGTGGTGGTATTTTAGTACTTTCATATTAGTTTATGATTACTATTGAACTTTTGATAAAAGTTAAAGGTTATTTTAGCACCCATGATAAAATTATAGGCATTTGACCATCATTTTCTTCATTTATTGCGAAGCAATTTTTAAATGATATTCCTCATGTTCATAACATAAGTCACCTTGAACTAATTTACCCAAACAAATCAATGACAATTCACTAATTAAATATGTCTTAAATTGAAATAAAAACAAAAAAGTATAACCAGTGTTTTTCATAGATATAATTCATGTTAGAGAATCAACTCGGGATTTTATGCGTTTTTTTTAATTCTTTGAATTATTTAGGGAGAATCCTTGCCAAGGCCCAATTAAGTTCCAAAATTGCAAAAAGGGCCCCAACAACTTTCACATACCAAAAAGGGCTCTAGGGCCTTTTCTGAGATTTTTCATTAAAATTTAGTTGTTAATTTGACTGATTTAGTTGTTAACCTATGATATTGTTGTTAAAGTGATCGATTTAGTTGTTAAAATATTGTTGTTAATACGACTGATTTAGTTGTTAATGAGTATTTATTTTGTTGTCAATTTGGCTGTTTTAGTTGTTAACGTTTATACGAGAAAAGGTCCTAGGGTCCTTTTTGGTATGTGAAAGTTGTTGGGGCCCTTTTTGTAATTTTAGACCTTAATTGGGCGGCAAGGATTCTCCCAATTATTTACGTATCCTATTGAGAAACTGCAATATTTTACAATTTATTTTCCGTATATGAAACCTTATCGTTTTCAATGATGGCGGAGTATGGTCATACTCATATATAGTCATAGATATTAAACAAAAGAGGATGTGATCGAGGTGAAAGAGGGGCCCAAAATTAAAGGACGTAGAAAAATGGGACTAAGCTTTTGAAACTGTTTCTCTCAAAATACGACAAAGCTTTTTCAAAACAGTTGATTGTCTGTGGGTGTTACCCTTTGTTTAACATAAAATTCCAGAATGGCAGTCAACTTAGTCAAACCTTTGCGCTGGCTGCTTTATAGTGTATGGTTGGTGGCAACTTGCATGGGACACGATATTTATAAGCTTCGTACTTGTTAAAAGTGCAAAATTGCAAAGAACGTCCCAACTTTATTATTAATTACAAAGAGTATTGATTATATACTAAGGAGAGTATCTCCTTCCGGTGTGGGTTGGGTTTCTCTTATCATCCTTTTCTCATTATCCCTCATAATTTCTAAATCACATCCGTCCAATCAACACAGTACTACTTTCACTTTCCTCTCATTTTCCCAATCAATGGCCAAAATGTGGTCAATGAGAGACAATGAGAAGAAGGATAAGGAGAGTATCTCCTTCCGGTGTTGTGTGTTGCCCATAGTCTCAAAAACTATATATTTATAAACATATATATTTTAAATTTTAAATTTAGTTTTATTTTCAAAGGCATCAAGCAAATAACATCTAGAAAACTAACACTGAAATTTATTCAAATTAAGAAAATTAGTTCAATTTATAAAAATGTCACAATTTCTTAAAATTACCCTTTAATTGGTATAATTCATTTGAAAAGAGGGATAGAAAGAATGAAAACGTCATTACTTAAACTAACAGTGAAATTTATTTGAATTAATCTGATGCACAATATTGAGGACGCTGAGAGGATCCGGACTCGTTACGAAACTAGCTCCAAGCGTCCTACTACTATTTCCTGCTACTGAATTTCTCTGCACTGCTCTGTTTCTTGAGAGCCTAAAATTTCATATGCCGAAGTTAAAAGTCTTTCAAGTTAACAGAACCCGTACGTTGTGACTTAGTAGCACTGATACTCAAACTCTTTAAGGAATTTGGACAAATAGCTAACAACTAAACACCAAAGAAGTCAAGAGCTGGCTTTAGCATGTCTAATAAACTAAGAATTTGATAGCTAACAACTGATATAACAAATGAACCTTGATTAATTTAATTGCATGTTTTATTTTGGTGCTTAGCTTGCATGTATTTTATCGATAAAAAATATTTTGCTTAAATTGATTGAGGAGCTTCACACACACACAGGGAAACAACATAATTAATCCTCTAGATGGAAGTCAATACGTTAGATATATCCTTGACATGAACATATACAAATATAGAAAAGGTGAAGTGAACCTCATTTCATCGAGGCAAGAGTTCACTTTCAGACATTTCATTTGAAACTTTCCTATCGGAACTCTGAGAAGTTTGAACCAAACCAGATTTGCTTCCTTAATTATATTATTAGAAGACATGAAGAATGCGGGTTCTTTTGGAGATGGCCATTCAATGGAAAGATTACTAAGGTATATATGAAACAATTTGAGCCATTGTTGGCCTATCTTCTGCATTTTTCTGAACACATAATAACCCAATATGCTGACATTTTATTGCTTCAGTTTGAGAACAGGATTCCATTAGAAAATATTCTAATACTTCTAATGGTGTTCCTTTATTCCACTGCTTCAAATTAGAGAATAAATTTCATTGTCTTTGATATTTGCCTTATCTGATAGCTAGATATGAAAATAAAATAAATAGAAAGAAGAACTAACAAAGATTTAATACTCACATTAGTCAAGAGAAGAGATTCGTACGATTTGGCAATTCTTTTGCCACTAAGTATTTCTAAAATTATAACTCCATAACTAAATACATAAGATTTTTCCGAAAATTTTCCATGCATTACATATTTAGGAATCATATAACCAAAAGATTTGTTAGTATTAGCAAATTACAACAGAGATCAATATTGCGGACAAACTTGAAAATAAGAGGAAAACTCCACGAATTTAAGAAATGTTCACAGAATATATCCAATATCTTTTCTCTTTTGTTCTTCATGCACTTAGTTTTTAAAAAGAACACGTGGGGAGGAAGTCCTAAGGGAAGAGTTCAAAACATACAATGTCCCAACAATTATGTTTGTATTTACTTGGTCTTCATCAATTGCAATTATTCTTGCCACGCCAAAATCTGATATTTTTGGATTCACTTTATTACCTAATAAAATATTGCTATGTTTAAGATCATGATAAATGACTTTTGAGGCGAGAATGTTCATGCATGTAAGAAATTCCTTGTGCAATCCCTCTTATAATTTTAAATAGACAGACCAATTGAGTAATCTCCGTCTTTATGTAATACCTGGATAAATAAAATGGCAATTTTTGATAGGTGAATATGTGGTCTCAATTTTTGTGTTATAAATATCGTATTTATGGAGGAAAAATCTCTTAGAAATTAGGAAAAAATAACAATGTGCCAAAATTACTAAAATGCCATTGTGGAGCATAAAATCCTAGGAGGCAGTAAAATAATTATTAAAATTAAGAGAGTATATTGTCTCTAATTTTGGTAATTTAATAAAATAAAACCTTGGAAAAATAAAGGGGGAAAAATCAAAAAGTATTATAATGACCAAAATGCCCCCGTAAATTTTAATATAATGCATGAGACATAAAATACTAATGTCAGTGCAAAAGATGTGAGGTAATGAGTTATTCTAATTAAGAAAATTATCAACAATTAGTGGGTAATTAATTAAGTAATTATTGACTAATTATTTGGGCTTAAACAAAGGAAAATCCAAAGATAATTATGTAAAACCCTAAAATTAGTGGTTTATGGCTAAAATTAGCATAAAATATATTTGCTAATTAATTGAAAAATATGAATAAAAATATGAAAGATTAAGTAATTTTAAGCCTAAAAACAGGTATGGACCAATAGGGAAATTTTGTGAAAAAATTATATAAAATAATTTTTTAATAATTAAAATATATAATATTAATTAAATAATTAATTAAAAAACGAAAATAAATAAAATAATAATAAAAAGGACTGAAAATCTCAAAGAAGATAAGGAGATAAGATTTTCTGTTAAAAATCATGCAACTATGGTTAAAGAGTAATCAAGTTGTAAAAGCAGATAGGATAAACGAGAACCGATAGAAATTAAATCCTAACTAGAAAACCATGAACAAAGTTTCTAAATTCAGAGTATATTAGAAACAAGTGAATTTTTATCTAGGAGTAGGCTGTCTCCGAAGTCATTTCCGTAACCGAAAAGGGTTATACTCGACTGACTTTAAATCTATCTGATGTTCAAAAAGCAAATCAGATAAATGAAAACCTATAGAAACGAAGCCATAAATCAATATCTGGGAATGAGTTGGTAAACATCTGGGCATTTTATGAATCAGTGGATTTTGTCCCGAAGTTGATGATTCCGGAAGTTACTTCCGTAACCGACGGCGTTTTCCGTAAATCTTCGACAGGCCCGGAGAAGACCTGAAAGGGATCAAAAATTTATTTAACCCAGACATTTCTAATGAGTAAGAAAATATCTTCAAAGTTATGATTCCGGATTTTTGAGATTTTGCAAGATTACGCGATTCAGACACTGATCGGGAACTTTATCTACCGGAGGAAAAAGCAACCTGTGACATCATCAAAGATGATGTCACTTTGTGCCACCTAAGGGCTTAAGGAAGTTTTGGTGCATCTAAGGGTCCAAGATTTGCCATTTCAACCAAGTGCGATCCGACGGTCCAGAATCCGTCTGACAAAGCATGAATAGTAACCCAGAATTTGCTTATAAATAGCCTGAACCTCTCATTTGAAATCTCACACCATTTTCTCTCTAGTCTATTCGAATTCTTGGAGCAGAGCAAGGAGGAGGAGTCCTGGGAAGTTTGCAGCGAAGCTCTGAGTAAGTTTTCCGGTCTTTAGTCTTAAGTTCTTTCGGTAGTTATAGTAGGAGTGTTAGATCTTTAGTTTTTCAAGTATGATTTAGATATCATGTTTTAGGGGTAGATATGATATTTATTTCAAAAATATGTTGGAGAAAGATGTATGTTAAAATTTTGGAGAAATAGAGTTAAAGTAGCGAAGCGCTGGCGAAATTACGGCGATTAGGGGAATAGGGGCAAAATGGTAATTTGTACCTAAAATACCTGTTATGATGTCAAATATTGACAAATGTGATATTATTTCTATAGGAAATCTTTGATCACAAACCGCTGTCGTACCGCTGTCTGACGTGCCGCTGTCAACCCGCTGTTTCCGTCAAAAGTGCAGTTTTCGTCAAAACGTACCAGAAGTACCGTATATTGTCAACGGAGGTACGGACGCGTACTGTAACACTAATCCTGTGCTGCTTAAATACATATATGTGATATATACGTTCATAGACCGAATATACAAACAGTTTTACACAAGTTATAGTCATAATAATGCCGTTATGTTTTCCTAGCGCTGAGGACACGAGTGGTTATCGTGGCACTTGTTTTTGTGCAGGCTGTTGTTGTTGTTACCTTATGAGGCTCTACATACTGCTCTGTGCTTATGTTCTGTCGTCATATTGATCATACATCTGCTGTATGCTTATTTACTGATATACTATTGTATTGTCTTGAATATCTGTTGTCTGTATACTGTATTGTTTGAACATAAGGTTAACCATTACCTAAGATCCAATACGGTAAATTGGATCTCAGCTGTAGCTTCAGGGTCCGGTGGACCGAGAGTTGGAGACCAGGGGAAGCAGCACGATTAGGCCACTGGCCGGAGAATTTATATTCCGCTTTTTTGTACTTACTTTTGAAGCAGTAGGATGACTGTATTATCAATACTATGTTACACTCTGATTTATATTTGAATATGTATCAGTTACTCTTTCGCTCCATTGCTCTACTCTAATTGGAAAAGAAAAAAAAATTACACTTTTAAAATGGGATGTTACATTAGTAATCTACAAAGTAAACAAAATAATTAAGAAATAAGTAACAAAAATAAGTCTGATGAAAAAAATCTATAAAAACACGCACATAGAACTTCAACCAAATTTGAATGGTTGTATACCAAATAAAAAGAAATCAAGGCTCTTGTTAGGCACATATTTATAAATAAGTATTCCTTCTCGTTCTTCCAAGCAAAATCCCAATAAAAGTCACCAAATTTTTGTGCTGAAGTTTTGCGATCAATAAAATTTCATTCTTGAATTCTGATGTTCCTGGTATAGAATTTTTTTAGAGTCTCTTTACAGCAATTACTTGTCCATCAAGAAGAATGCCCTGTACATAGTTGGATAATCAGGATATACAAAAGTTAATACCAATTTTTTAAGTATATACTACCTTGTAAACTTGTGCAAATCCAACTTTTCCTATTCTGTTTTCTTCAGAAAACCTATTTGTTGCAGTTTCAATTGTAGCTTATCTAAATTGCAAGGTCATCAGCTTGGAGCTTTCTTCCCCGACTGGATCGATTACATATGTGAATATCAAGATTAACATATAATTATGATATATTCTTATTTGAGTTTAAATACATGTTAATATAAGTTATTTATATTACAATTATTTCTAAGAATAGCCTTTCTGCTGACGATCTTCCATCGTTTTCTCCTTAGATCCACTACAAAAAAAAAAACTTTTGGCGGCGACAAAAGTCGCCGCTTAAAGTCTAAATGTCACCACTGAAAGGTTTTCAGCAGCGACATTATGTCGCCACTGATACCACTGTCGCTGATACTTTTGACAGCAACATTTCTATGTCGCCACTGATCAAAAGTAGACAATCAGCTACTAAAAGAGGGCTATCAGTGGTGACTTTTGTCGCCACCGAAAGTCATTTTTTTTAAAAAAAATAAATAAAAAAATTCAAATGAGTTTACAATTGTATGACACCTGATTTCTAACAACCAACTCAATGTAATTTAACATGTTACAAATTTTTTTTTGATGTAAATTGCTAAAATAAATTAATTTTAAACTAACAATGTATTAATTGGCAATGATACTAACACAATTCTTCAAAATTAACATCAAGTATTTAAATTTTCTAAACAAAGTCTAAAGATTGTCCATTGGAAAGATGAAGACAGATAGTTGAACATTTATTCTCTGCTCCATTTGTTTCACCTTGTGCTCAAATTGTGCATACTCTGCTTCCAACTTTGCACGCTCTACTTTTATCTTTACACATTTTTTTGCAATATTTGTTATTGAGTAAATACCCTTTCTGGTCCCTGGCAAAAAACACAAACCCCATTTTGGTCCCTGACAAAAAAACCGACCCTTATTCATCCTTTTTATGGGACTAAAAATGACATTTTGGAAATTTGTGAGGAATAAAAATGTTCACCAATCGACCCTTATTCGTCATTTTTATGGATTAAAATGAACTTTTTTTGTCAGGGACCAAAATGGGGTCCGTGTTTTTTTGTGAGGGACCAGAAAGGGTATTTACTCTTTGTTGTTCAATAGCAGAAGCCTACTCAGTGCCTACAATACTGGCCTTAGGCAGCAACCCCCCCAAAAAAAAAAAAAAACATTAGAATCCCTCATAAACCCTCCAAATTGTGGAACTGCCGTGTACATAGGCTTCCATCTTTGGACGAATGAGGACTCACAGAAAGGTCCATCATTAGGTGCTACTTCAGGTATCACAGGTGCTGTCATTTCAATCTTTTGCTTGTAGTTGTTCTAGCCCTGAATATAATTAAACAACCTACAAAAGATAGAGAGATAAAGAGTGCTCACATCATTGATCGAAGACTCTTTCATTATATTTGGACTTGTTAGTTCTTGTTTAGGATTAGATTAGGGAAAACTTAAGTCTGTGTTATTAAATTTACTGATGGATATAGTTATTGGTATTTTTTTTTAATAAATCAAACTGGTTAATAATGAATGGTTAGGTGTATAACATGTAGATATTAGATATCAGTTGGATGTATGTAGGGTTTAGATTCTGTATACAACCTGCGCTGTCATTTCACAAAGTTCTAAACTTCTCATCTCACAACAGAACATTTCAGCTCATTGAAGGCTTATAGTGTTAACAAGTGAATATAAATCTATTAAATTTGCAGAAGCTTAATCCAAATCAAGGGAGTATTTAGTGAACAAGAAGTCAAGAACAAACTAAGTATAAATACTTCTAGTGAACTTGAGAAGTTAAATTGTAATAAATTCCCAGCAAAATAGAATAACCATTAACTTCACTTATCAAATGAGAAAAACATACTATCACATCGATCTATTCCGTTCTTGACTTTTAGAAATACATGTTCAATTCTTGAAAAGCTTTTCCCACAACATACCTTCATTGTGTAAGTGACAATAGTCAAACCAGTGGCAAGTAAAATATGAAGGGACTAAAAATTAGCATATCCAATACCAAAACAGGGTTAAGAACTTACAAAAACTCTAGCAGCTTTAGCTTTAATAGGGAGAAAGGCGAATCCAACCATCAGAACAAAGAGAATGACGCCGCATGACCAAATAACCATCATAGCCTTTAAGCACCTGATGCAGATAGTGCATTATATTAGATAACACTCAAAACAGTTGGAAGACTTGTGTGGTCTCCCATCACATAAATTGAAGACATATATACCTCAAACATCAAGGGCAAAACCAGAATGAATTTCCATAGCATCAGAAAAACATAATGGGATGGTAATAACACTTCAAACATAAAAGGAAAAAAAAACTATTTTAATCATAAAGACAAGCAAGAAACTTATCCCAATCATATAGCACCTGATAAATACTCAGTCCAAAATCTGAAACTTTAAGAATACCATTTGAGTCTAGATGAAGATTCTCAGGCTGCAAAGTAGAACAAGGATGACTTTGAGTCTTTACTGTATCAGAATTTAGAAATGCACAGAATAAAAGTAAATCAATACTGAATACCCTTGTAAACCCATGATAATAAGAAATATCTAGAGGGACTAAGGAAAATATTTAGTTCCTTAAAGTCTCTGTGAAAGACACCTCTACTATGGCAGTAATCAACAACATTAAAAGTTGTTGGAAATATTGCCTTGCTTTGTTCTCCTTAAGCTTCCCATTATTAGCCCAGAAATCAAAGAGGCAATAAAGCTGATCCTTAGATACAGAGTAAATACAAATGATAGATCATCAACACAAGACATCAATGTGATCAAAGAAATATGCGCATATTTTAAGTATTGTCCCTTGAAAGGAATAGGCAAAAGAATGAAGGAAAAACAGTATCAAAGAGAGAAATATGTGGGGGGAAACTTGCAACTTACTATTTTTTCAAATAGTTCTCCCCCACAAACAAACTCCAAGACAATGTAAATCTTTGTTTTACTTGCCATCACCTATACTTAACACATAAGGAGTTAGAAATATTAAATAACATGCATCTGAAGAGTAGAAAAATGAAATTTCCATCCAACATTTTAACCCAAGAATCAAGAATGCAGTTTTCATTATTTGTAATCATACATTCTACCATGAAATTATTCTAAAATGAAGGTATGACTATTGAAATATACCCCAGTGATTAAGCTTCTCAGAGAAAAAGGATTAAGAGACTTTGTAAGTGCTCTTCCTTCAAATTATATATACAAAAAAAGTTTGAATAAATACACATTGCACACTCACGCACAAAAAAATGTGCTTCATTTTGCTTTAATACGCCATCCACACATCATCATTAACTACGTAGGCTTATGGAGTTGATAAGCACTAAAGGGTGCTTGTATAGCACAAATGACCTGCCAAATTTGTAGCTCTTAGGTATCTATTTACCTCTTGTTTTTTCTAAATTACTCGGTGAACCTTTTTATATTTGAAAAAAAATTTAGTTATAGGAAAAATCATCATCATAGAATGCAGAGACATATTGGATTCAAGCACTCCGATTGTGATCGGTATGCTGCCAGACTAATGCTAAAGTAGCTCTCGCTCTCAAGAGGTTGAACTTTTGTGCTTTACTAACAAAATATATGACTGAAAATATCAACAGTTCTAAGAAAACCACTTTCTCTGATTCGACTAAATTTGAAAATGAAAAAAAAAAAAATTGATTGAAAAGTGCATTTTTCCTCAAAGTAAGAAAAGAAAACACTTTCGCTATTTCAGGAAACAATCGCAAGCGACAAGAAACAAGTAAAAAGGAGACATTAACTCCAGATAATAGTAAGAACCCTAAGAAGGAGAAGGAAATTTCTATCTGCCAAACAAACTAGATATAGGAAGCAAAAGAGAGAGCAGTCACCTCCTGATTTTGTAGAAAGAAAAGTAGAAGCTTGGAGCTAGGGGATATGAATAGCGATTCTTCTTCAAATACAAAAGCACTAGATGTTTCTCCTTCTTTCCATTGTTTGAGTTTAGTGAGGAGGGTGGAAAAACGAAGAGTCGACGGCGCCGTGAACGCAGTCACTGAGGTCGATGGCGCCGCGAACAAAATCACTGAGATCGACGGCTAGCTGAGAGAGGTGAAACGTGAGGGTGAAGAAGGACTGAAGGAGAATGAAATAGGTTAGAAAAGACTAGATTAATTGTCGGCAGATTGAAATTTAAAGAATTACAAAAAAAAAAAATAGAAATACTTTTAGTGGCGACACTAAGTCGCCGCTGAAACACCCTTCGGTGGCGACAATAAGAGTCGCTACTGAAAACTATTACTTTTAGTGGAGACATTTTATGTAGTGTCAAAACCCACCAAATAAAGAGGTATCACTACTGTAATCGTTGAGACAGTAATCTTGAGGAGAAAAGCTTTCGATACATCACCCCTATCTCCTTCTGATTACATAAACACAAGCAAATATGTCATTTGTGTTGTTAAGAGCAGAATATTGTCCATGCTGACAACACAAGGAAAAAAAAAACAAGTTGTGTTTCAATGTTTTTTACTTATATCAATTATGGTTTGATTCTACATTCCGTTAAAAGACCTTGAGATTCATAAATATGAAAGTATTTCTTGAAGTTGAGTGGTTAAATTGTACTTAACTTATCATGGTCACCAAGTTGGAGAGAGATATAAATACCCTGTGATGATGGAGGAGGAGAAGCAGATGGTTGCAGTGAATTGACTACTGCACTACTACTATTGTAGAAGAGGTAGACCTCATACCAAATATAGAAGCTCAGTTTGATTACCCTTGCACCATTTATATCCCCACAACAACCATTGATTTCCATTCAAGTTCGCTTGCTTTACAAAATTTAAGTTGTTAAAATGGAGGAAATAATTAGGGTTCTCATATAACCCACATCTTGACGTATCTAAGTATCGTAGCATGCAATAGTCATCGTATACCATTGCCTCTTTCACATTTAATTTGGACAATGCTCTAAGAGATGAACTGTTGTGTAGTTGAGGCAGCTACGACAATAGTCTGGGCTGATTTCTCCTCCGCATAGCCCGATGGCTCTAACTCGAGTGGGATCTCGACCATAAGACATATTGTAGAAGCCATAGTCAAATTTTGTTGTAGACCTATTGAGACTGGAAAGAACGGTGATGAGTGTAATACCCTAAAATCTGACTTATGATAAATATCATAAATTAGTAAATAATACCTATTGAAAATAGGTGAATATGTGGTGTCAAAACCTATGTGGTAATTATGTTATTTTTCTAAGGCATTTCTATTAAAATTAGATAACATAAAGAGTTGAAAAGCCCTAAATGTAATTATGGGCCATAAAATGCCTTGAAAATATTATGATAAATCCCAAGAGGCAACAAAATATTTATTAAAAATAGGAAAGTATGTTGTCTCTAATTTAGATAATTTTTGGGATTATTTTCCCTGGAAAATAATGAGACGAAATTAAATATTATTTTGGGGATCATAATTCATAAGTGACCCCATGATTTTTAATATTTTACATGGGACATAAAATACCAATGTCAGTGTAATAGTTGTGAGAAAACGATTAATCCTAGTTAAGAAAATTATCAACAATTAGTAAGTGATTAAATAAGTAATTAATGGCTAATTATCTTAAGTATGAATCAAGGGAAATAATCAAAGATAATTATGAACAACCCTAACTGATGATGAGATTAAGATACTAAGCAATCTTGTTAAACAACTTTGACAAGTCAAACAAGAATCAAAGGCACGGATTGAAGTTAATAAAGTTAATCTAATGGTCCTAATAATTCAAAGCTTGATCCATGTGAAAATGAAAAGAACCAATGGGGGAACTTATTTCTAAAATAATATAAAGTAATATAAAAACTAAATTGAAGAGCAAAAAGGGGATCACACACGGTTTTGTAAACTTGTAAAAGAAGTGAAGAATTGTTTAATAGTTAACATAGTGTATATGGATAAAGCAAAGTTCAAAAGTCAAAAGTTTAACAAACCAATGAGAACACAAGAACATGGGTTGTTTGTAAATAGGGAAAGCAACATCTTTTGCCAAAAAGATGCTATGTATTTCGAAAGTATGAAGGGAAAGGAGAGAGAAAATGTTGTGTAGTGTGAACACAAAAATAAGTGGTTGTGCAAGTAGATTTAAAAAGGGGATATTTTGTGATATTTGTTGAAAAAACAAATAGGATAAATGATAACCAATAGAAATTAAATCCTACCTTGAAATCCTTGGATTAGGTAGAAAACATCTAGACATATTATGAATCAGTGAATTTTTATCCAGAAGTTGGTGTTACCGGAAGTCATTTCCGTAACCGACGGCATTTGTCCGAAAATGTTCAGCAGGCTTCAAAATACCCTGAATGGAATCGTAAATTTTATTAAATCACGTATTTTTCAAGAGTGAACAGAGATCTTCAAGGTGACATCGAGGAATTTTTGAGATTAGTTAAGATTACGAGATTAGAACACCGACGGGGAACTTTATCGGTAGAAGCTCATAAAGCACATGGATGACATCATCATGATGATGCAATTTTTTGGAAAAAAGGGGGAGGGGAGGTCGGCATGCATGAATGGAGGGCAAGGATTGAAGCTTCAAAAGTGATTCTCAATCCAATGGTTCAAGATTAAAGGAGAAGGTTTGGAAGATTACCAAAATGCCCTCACATTTTCTCTATAAATAGCCAACATCCATTTCACTTCTTCCTCACCAATTCCTTTGAGAAATTTGAAATAGAGAGAAGGTGGAGAGAAGGAGGAGCTTTGGAGAAAGTTGCAGCGAAGTGCTGGGTAAGTTCTTCGGTACCTAGTCTTAAGTTCTAGTGTTTCTTTCGGTAGTTATAGTAGGAATGTTAGTTTGATCTTTAATCTTCCAAGTTAGTTTAGATATCATGTTTTTGGGTTAAATATGATATTTATTTTGAAAATATGTTGGAGAAAGAGTTATGGAAAATTTTTGGAAGATTAGAGTCAAAGTAGCGAAGCTCTGGCGAAATTTCGCCGATTAGTGGGGTCAAGGGTAAAATGATCATTTTTGACTAAAATGACTGTTATAATGATTGATTAGTAACAAATACGTTGTTGTTCTTATAGGATACCTGTGATTACGTTCTGACCAACAGTTGTACCGTATATCGTCAACGAAGGTACGTTCGCATACTGTAACACTAACTCTGATGTTTATTGTATGCGTATATGTGCTATATGTATGGTATGCTTATATGAGGTAGATGATAGCTCTGTGGTATGTTCATATACTGTTGTTATGGTTATGCTTGCTGGGTATTGGCAGACGTATACTAGGTGTGAAATGCTTGCTAGGTGTGAAACGACTGCTAGGTGTGAAGCGATTGCTAGGTGTGACACATCTGCCAGGGGGCTTATGTGTTGTTGGGATATGCTTGTTTGTATGATACATATGTTGTATATTGTATATGTGAACATGAGGTTAACCGTTACCTGAGGTCCGGTGCGGACCTCAGCTCTTAACATAGCGTCAGGGTCAGGAGAACCGAGAACGGAGGAGAAGAGCAAGCTGCACGCATAGAGACTCGGCTGAAGACTATCTTTTGCTGTCACGGCGTGGGAATCGCCAGGGAGACACTTCTGTTGTTGTTTACATTTGAAAACACTCGGATCAATGTACCGTTACTACAGTTAGCCAGTTGGCATTTTGAATATATATCGGTTACTCTTATGCTCCAATGCTCTACTCTGATTGAAAAAAAAAATATACTGCTTTTCAAAATGGGATGTTACAATAAGGTTGAAGTGGTAGGTAGGCACTTTTATCAGTGTAGTTTTTTGCTTGGTTATCATGGTAACAGTTTGTAGGGATATCCCGTGAGAATTCGGGTTGGGTGGTGAGAAGGATGAAACTGAAAAGGAAAGAGAGCGAGCCAAAGAAATGATAGACATTGTCTATGCCAATTAGCTGTGATAATCCTAATTATCTTCTTATAATTGAACTCAAATTGCCAGCTTGCAAAATAATAATCACAAAAAATAATAACAATAATAAGTGTTGAAGCTTTAGAGGACAAAATAATATCATCTCCAAAATTGAAAAGAAAAAGAAAAAAAATGAAAATATATCTCAAAATGATATCTTTTTTAATTTTCTCATATATAGCTAAGTAATGGTCATAGATGATTTTTAATTTTTACATCCAGCAATATTGGCAAATATAGATCACATAACCATAGTGCTAGGAATATTCAATTTGGAATCACCGAGATTCCACCTGGATCCCACCAGGGTTGTCACATCAGAAATGTCCCAACTAGGAGTATTCGACTAGGAACCACTGAGACTCCGCTTGGATCCTACCGTGGTTCTCGCATCGGAAGCACCTAAATCATCTGAATGCAACTAGGTTCGCCACCTATGGACTACCGGTCCAATAGGCCCTACACCTAGTTCTAACGATCTCCATGGTCAGCCCTTCCAGCCAATTAGCTCACGAGTGGTACTGGCCCCACAAGAGACAAGATTTTCACATATATGGTTCAAACATCATAAACAGTCATATAAGGTGTGTGAGATTATAGTTACTACCTAGACGCTTTATCAATTCCTAAATTGGCTCCCAGTCCTTTCATCATCTCGAGCAAACATTGAACCTATAAATACACATCCACGGACGGCGGATTAATACTTGCACAGAATTTTCCAGTTTTCATATATAAACTTAGAAAATTCATAACTTGAGTTCTAGACCTCCGATTAAAGTGTTCTAAGACTCATTTTAAAACTTATGAAGTCTAATACTTTTTGACCAAGTTTCACAAATAGAAAGGATCATTTACTAAGTCAAAACCTCTGATAAGTATATATTTTATATTTAAATTGGTGTATATTTTAGGTTATAATTAGCTGGATTTATTAATATTATATACCTATTTAATTATCTTTTATAAACTTTTCCATCATTGAATCAAACTTAGGATCAAAGAATAAATCGACATAAAATCTACTAATATCCTATTTTTTATTGTGCAGGAGATATTATATGAAAGAGGAGACAAAAAGCATATGGAGCTTGCAGCCATAAATTAAATAAAAGGAATAAAGACGTGGACCCCACATGCTAGATATTAAACTTGGATCCTAAGCTTGGTGATTAAACTTGGATTCTAAGCTTGGTGATTAATTAAGAGGAGGAGACCTAAATTATAAATAAGGAGGTGGAGACATGCACAAGAAAAGAGGAGGAAGAAAACGGAGGAGTAGAGTGAGAGACGCAGAATGAGAACGAAGGCTAGACAACAGCAATTGAGCAAGATAGGCATTTTGACTATCTCCATCATCTCCACGGAAGGACGAGAGGACTGTAGAGGCGACGGAGAAGCTTTCTTTCTTCTCTCTCTCTCTATTTATTCTTTGAAGTTGAATTCCTATCCTTTTGTTATGGATTTTATTATAGCCATGTGTGGCTAATTCTCTTTTCAACCTAGAGGACCTATGAACTTGTTTGGGTTCTAGAGATTATTCCCATTAATTAGTTTTGCTTAATTTTATTTCAATTTATTTAATATTGTCTTTATTCTTATTGCTTATTGATTGGCCATCATTGAGCATGTTTTGGGGATTTAGGGTTGAACTTGGAAGAGGGAATCTTAAATTGACATTGGGATTAAATAATGTGGAATTAGGTTTTAATCTAATTTGTGTCTAGGATAGGCATATACCTAGAAGCTCCACATAATCAAATTAGAGTGCACCCGATCTAAAACGCATCTTATTTAGTTGTGTGAGACATTACATAATTAATTAAGGTAGGTATATAAATGGACCGGAAGGCATTTGTAGACATTAATACTCTAGATTAGCTGACTATGTTAAGTCAAAATTAGTTTAGTAGGGATAAAATCTAAGAAAAAAATAAGGGATTATTGACTCTAGGTTACTCGTTCGATATTTTAGTAGTTTGTTATTTTGATTTTCTTTTCTTTTGTCATAATTAAATTCAAACTGGTTTGCTCAACTTAAACAAAATTGTGAAATTAATGCTTAACTGAAGTTTGTGATAATAAGTCCTCGTAGGAATGATACTTTTCTTATCACTTTATTACTTGATACGGCCCATATACTTGTAGAGTTATAGGCTATAAAGTTTTGTCCTATCAACCTCACTCAAAACAGGAACCCGAATTCTAGAAACATGGACTTTGCAATTCCCTAGTCCAAATTTGAAACATCATAACTAAATCCACACAGACCCAATTGAGGTGATTCCAAAGGCTAAACAACCCTTATTAAGTCTAGTTTCAGAGAAAAATAATAACCTTATCCAATTAGACGTGAATCATTCCATAAATATTAATCAAGCCAAATTGTCCCAAATTGTATTCCAGTTTAGTGTCTAACTTTAAAAATTCATAGTTACTAATATATAGATTCATTCGGCCCATATTATATATCCAATTAAAGTTTAGGATATCTACTACAATCCTGAAAAGTTTCATGGCTATTGAAAACCATTCGGTAAGTCAAAAACACAACACAACCAGGCTGCCTCCAGAGAATGAATTCTGGCAGCACACCAACCTTAGCCCTAATCTTTGGGTTTTCAATCCAACCCTTTTAAAATCATGATCATAGCCTATTTCCACACAATTTTACCCAAGGAATCAATTTCTAACCTCAAAATCATCAAAATCCAATCCCTTCTTAAAGGAACTGGGCTGGCCAAACAGTTAGGGTTTTAGGGCCAAAATTCAATTTTCTCTACTGATGCTTCCATGATCAGTTTCTCACCTCTATCTGTTCGCCTCGTGTAACAACCCGACTTTTCGAAAGCAGTATAATTTTTTTTTTTAAATCATCAGAGTAGAGCATTTGAGCGGAAGAGTAACTGATATATAGATTCAAAAAGCCAACAGTAGTGTATCTGGCTGATTACAAAGGCGGCTCAATAACCGAGAGTTTTCAGAAATAAAAGACAACATCAAAAGGAAGACTCTGCCGGAACAACGAAGTGAAGTCTTCAGTCCGGTCTTCTACGCGGGCTGCTTGCCTCCATCCTCGGTCCTTGGTCCTCCCGAGCCTGACGCTATGTTAAGGGCTGAGATCCGCACCGGATCTCAGGTAACGGTTAACCTCATATTCATATATACAACATATGCATTACGAGATAATCATACAAAGAAACAAGCATATCCCAACAAAGACATAATCCCTTTGGCAAATGCGTCACACCTAGCTATCGTGTCACACTTAGCAGCCATTTCACACCTAGCAATCGTGTCACACCTAGCATTTCACACCTAGCAATCGTATCCCAATACCCCGCAAGCATAACAACAGTACATGAAGATATCACAGAGCTAACAATTACCACAATAGGCATACGTTACACATAGTACATATACGCATACAATAAACATCAGATTAGTGTTACAGTACGCGAACGTACATACACCAATACTACATAACCACACAACAAACATATAGTTACCATTCATCACACATAAGCATACATAGACATCAGAGTTAAGGTTACCAGTACGCGAACGTACTTACCTCAGTTATCACATATCAACAGTACATAAACATACCACAACATATATGCATACCATAAACATCAGAGTTAGTGTTACAGTACGCGGACGTACCTTCGTTGACAGATTACGGTATTTCTAGCACGTTTACGGAAAGCGTACTTTTACGGAAAATCCAAATCAGGATTTCTGATATCCTATAAGGGTAATATCACTTTCATTATTGATTTGACATTATAACTGGCATTTTAGGTAAAAATTACCATTTTGCCCTTCTACCCCTAATCGGCGGAATTTCGCCAGCACTTCGTTACTCTAGCAAATTTTCTTCCCGAAATTTCGCCAGAACTTCGACGCAATTATGATTTTCGAAAATAATGACTAAAATAGCCCTCCCATATGATATCCAATCATACTTGAAAAATTTAAAGGCTACTCTAGCATTACCACTCTAACTATTGAAAGAACTACGAAAGCTTAAAGCTCGGTACCGAAAAACTTACCCAGAGCTTCGCACTACTTTTTCATATCGGATATCGCCGCCGGATCGCACTTTGCCACATGTCACGATCCTCACTGGGCCACTTGGCAGCTGACATCATCATTTAAAGCCATGATGTCATGGTGGTGATGTCACTTACTTCCTCAAGAAGCTGTCTTACCGATAAGTTTCCGATCGGTGTCCGAATCGCGTACTTTCGGAGAAATCTCAAAATTCTGGTTAACTAACTTTGAAGATCTCCTCTTACTTACTAGAAATGTATATTCTAATCTAAACCTTGATTCCATACAGGGCATTCCGTGTTCAGCCGAAGTTTCTCGAAAACGTGTCCGTACGGGTCCGGTTACGAAACGCGTTTTCGAATCACCAATCTCTAGAGAAAAATTCACTGATTCCAAATATGTCTAAATAAATTCAAACTCATTCCTAGATATTGAGTTAGAATTTATTTTCTTTATTTCCAAAAATATGCCTATATGCATTTTTCCCTATTTTGTTTTATTAGGAAAATGCACAAACGGCCTCGGAATTTACTTCCGGAAGAGGTCACTTGAAGGTAAAAACTCACTGATCAATATTTTACCTTGACCTTGGAATTCCTATTCCTAGATCTCTAGATAGGATCCGTTTCCTAATTATTTAATTACTATTCATCATAATAAATTATATATTAAAATAATGTAACATGTGCAAAAATGCTACAAATATCATGATATTATTCCATTGCTTCTTATCTTCATTTTGAACTCATGATTTTCGGTCAAAAATCTGGTCCCTTTTTATTTAATTTTCGTTTTTATTTAATTAATAATTAATTAATATTATATAAAATAATTATTTAATAATTATTTTTATATAATTTTTACAAAATTTCCCTATTGGTCCATACTTGTATTTAGTCTCAAAAATACCTAAACTCAACTATTTTTGTCCAAAATTTACAATTAATTAGTAAATATATTTTTACTAACTCTTGGCCAAAAACCACTAATTTTAGGGTTTTACATAATTATCTCCGAATTTCCTTTGCTTATGCTTAAGTAATTAGCCCAATATTACTTAATTACTTAATTATCACAAGTTGATAATTTTCTTACTTAGAACACCTCATTACCTTCATAATTTTGTATTGACATTTTTGTTTTCATGTCTCCTGCATTATCTTAGCATCTACGGGGGTATTTCGGTCATTTCCTTACTTTTTGAGTATTCTTCTACAATTTCTCCAAGTTTGTAACTTAATAAATTACCTAAATTAGGGACAATATCATTCCCTATTTCAAATAGATTTTTACTTGCCTCCTTTATAGCTTTCACGGGGTATTTATAACCCATAATGTATTTTAGGGACCTATATGTAATTTTCAACATTTTAGGGACCTAATTGCAATTTATCTAATTTCAAGAGAAATTACCCTGACAACAAGGTAAACTCAATACAAGGTGCTCGAGACCTCATATTCACCTATTTTTAATGGGTATTATTTACTCATTTTATGATTTTACCCTAAGTCATATTTTAGGGTATTACACCTCGCAAGTGTACGAGATTCGCAAGTAATAAAGTGATAAATAAAGTATCGTTCCCACGAGGATTTGTTTAACAAAATGGTCAAGCAAGAGGCTTAGTGAATTTCATCAAGTTGAGCTAAAACAAAGTTTTGAGTTGAAATGAGAATTTTTAAAGACTATTTCTAAAACATAAAATTGATAAAGGCAATTGATTCTTTAAATTCAAGGATAATTGAGCCTAGGGCTCTTTTTCCCCTTTTGCATTTCATAAAACTTGGTTAATTTCCTCTCTAGTAGCATTTCAATACATATATGTGTTAGTCTAAGGTTCTAAAACACTTGACCTGCTCTCTCAAGTCAAAATCAAGTTTCTCTTCTCATTAAAATGCACAATCTCTTGCTACAATTAATGAGAATCAATATTTAAGCAACAACCCTAATGTGACAATGCAAGGCTAGTAAACATATCTCTATTTTACCAACAAACCATCCATTTATCAAGTAAACTTCAAGACAAGCATGATTTTAATCAAGTTCTACACCTAGATTAGCTCTCTTAAGTCAAAACCTAAGTGAACAAATCATCTAAATGGAGGCCAATCACTTAGAAGCATTAAGCCAAGGTTAAAATCAACACACATATATATTAATCTACCAAAAGAGAGGAATATTCAAGTATTAATCCATACAAAGGGTCAAAAGAACCCTAGAATGAAAGATTTAGCTACTCATGTTCAAATACAAAGAGAGTCTAAGCAAAACTTCGAATACATGAAGAATGTAAGAGGAAAAGAGGAGAAAAGAGGAGGAACCAAGGTGAAATCCCCAAAATCTCTTCTAGGTTGAGCACCCAAGCCTCCAAAGCTCCAAGATCTCTCTCCCAAGCTCTTCCCTTGTGTGCCCACTTGTTTCCTTAGGTCAAGAATGTGATTTTCGGCCCTTCCCTTTAGGTTAAGTAGGGTTTTTCGCTTCGAAATGAAAACGCGCAGCTGTACTTTCGCACTTTTCGCGATCGGCTACGGCCGGTTGCAACACTTTCCGCGGAAAGTTGACACAGAGCAATTTTTCTTAACTTGTTGCGGCGGTCTGTCAACTTGTCAGCCCGGTTGTACAGTTCCTTCTAGCTTTGCAATACTTCACTTCCTTTGTTTCTATCCTTGTTTCCGTGTTCTTATAGAGCTTCAAAACTTATCTCCATCCTCCTACAAAAGAGGGAGGATTTATCAATTCTCAATTGAATCACAAACTCTATAAAATTTAACAAGAATATTTTGATTTTTGTCGATACTTTGATATGCACGTTTTCTCCTATATACTTCATTTGCTATGCATATTTTGAACCAACAATGGGTAAAAGAGAGGGAAAATGTGCTGGAATGTTGTCAATTTCTAAGAGTTAACACACCCCCAAACTTAAATATTTGCTTGTCCTCAAGCAAAAACATGTATCTTCACTAAATTTCTCAGTACTTGCCATTGATGCATGAATGAATTTGTCCTCATCTACTGCTCAAAAAATTATGTAAAATAGGAAACCAAGTAAACATGCACAAATGAACACTTCATATATTTAAAACATGCCTTTCAAGAATTTCCAAATGTGAGTGTGTGAATGGAGTTGACATGTACTCTTTTTGCACTTGCTAAAGTTAGAAGCAACAATTCAAGTCATATAACTATATTCAAACCATCAATTCCATCATTCTCTCATTTCTTCCTCTTTTCTTCTAATTCACTTCACTTGACTTAAAAATCAAAGGGACTTTTCAGCTTGTAATGGGGCCATGGGTTAAGGTTCTCAAAAGAAAAGGTAAAGGATAATCAACAAATACCTCAAGATAGATGATAACCACTCAAGGGCTTTCTTCATTTTCTCATTAGACATACTCCCCCAAACTTAAGACAAATTGGCCTATTCCATAACAAGCCTTTTTGGACTACTACTTTTTCTTTTCTTTTTTTTTATGCACAATATTTTTTTTTTTTTTTTGGCTTTGATTTCTATACATTGTGATCCCTTTTACTTTCTACACTCCTTTTTCTAATCATTTGAATTTCACACATCACCAAATTCCACAACCCAATCAATCATCATCCATCTCAAGGCAAGGGAATCATGGTTTTTCACATTGGCTAAGGTAGGTAGATGTTAGGTCTTTCAAAAGAATGTTTAATTGGTTTTTCAATTAGGCTCAAAATAAGGGTTCAAAAAGGAATAGAATCAATTAGGTAGGCTTGAAAGGCTCAATCGCATTTTATGAAGTGCCCAAATCCTTTATTTAAATCTTATGAAACAAATCAAAAGCTTTGAAGAATTCCAAAGATTATTTTGAAACTAAGAGTTTGAAACAAAAGGCATATAACCTAATTTGCCACAAAGCCCTTCAACAAGAACATCCAGACTAAAGTTAACTCCAATAGTGCCTTTTTTAGTTCAAAAATTCCTGAATGACATGATTTATCACTACAATCCATCCATCAATGCACATCAAACATAATTTCCCATCAGATATAAGAGATTGAGCAATAATTCTATCACCGGACCATTCAAGCAACTTTGACAATTAACCTAGAATTTCAATTCATTTGTAACATTCTTTACAAACAAAAATTTAAGCATGAGAAATTTCAAACATTCCAACAATTTTCTTTCAAAACTGTTCAAAATTTGCACTATGCACTTATCAAAGTTTCAGAAATTTCCAAAATTGCAAAGAAACTTTCACCCCAAACTTAAAATGAACAATGTCCTCATTGTCAACTAAAAGGATGGGAAAGTAAAGAAGTAGCACATGTACACGATTCAGCTCATATCCACAACATTTACAAACTACAATTAGGCCCTCAACAGACTAGCCACAACATTTTCAAAATTGCTTCCATTACTAGCTATCAGTAGCTAGGATATTAACAATCAGAACAGGCAAGTCAGAGAAAATTTTATGAACCACTCAAATTAGCCATCAATAGTTAGGAAATGCATATTCACATGCTAACAAGAATGTCATATAGCAGTGGCTATCAATAACCATCAAGAACCATAATCAGATATCCCCATCAAAAACTATCAACAATCTAATCCAAAACCGAGGAAGGCACCGACTGTTAATCATTGGACACAGGATGCATGCACATCAACAACAAGAAGATTGGCACAATAAAACATGCATCCATCAACAAAAATTGTAGCACAATCTAAGCATGAGCCCAATAGTTAACGTTCACAAAAAAAAATTATTTAACCTATCCTAAAAAGAAAAGAAAAAGATCCCCCAAACTTAAAATCAAGCTAATACCAAGCAGCCAATCAACATTCCAAGCCTAAATCTACTCCTCATTGCCTTAGAAAACCATTTACTTTCTCAAAGTGAACTTTCAAAGATGGCAGAGGCAATCAAAGTATTTCAAGAGAGCAAGTCAAGGGCAACAGAAAAAGCAAAAGGTCAACGGGAAAACAAGTTTTTAGATGACCAACAGCTTTTCCCATATCAAAATCAAATGAGCCAAACAGAAATTGGTTTCAACCGATGCAATCATCAGTAATTGCATAAAACCAAATAATCACAAAGATTTTCAAAGCCCATTGTTATCTTGTTGAATAAGAATTTGGTCTTCCACAATGAAATGATTTTAGTACAAGCAAAAGGTGCAAAACAAAGTGACCAAGATCTAGTTCACAACTTTGCAAGGTCCGGCCAAATCAAGCAACTATATAAGTAGTTCAATTCTAGTGGATTGGGGTCCAAGCTGGGTTTTCACAAATAATAAACACATTGCCATTTGAAGGCATGTTTTCATGGTTCAAAACTCAATTGCAACCTCAAATCCAACACAGAATGGATCAAGCAACCATCAATAGTTGCTACATGCTAAACCTTACATCACATCGAAATTCAAGCCTAATTCTCAACGATCCCAATAACCTCTTAGAGCCAAAAAATTTTGTCAATGACATTAACCAAATGCAGGTACTCAATAGAACATTTCCAAACATGGACATTTTCAAAAATATCCACTTTCACAGAGGAATTTTCATGTTTAATTCCTGCAGGCTCAACTTTAGGTTCTGCAAACTTGGGATTTGAATAAAAGCCAGCATCCACAGAAACCTTTAGTGTTCATTTATAGCAACAATTCAAGGGAATTTCACAACTGAATTTGCCAAAGTGGCAGTAAGGTTCAAAAAGAAGTAATCTTCTTAATTCTCAAGATAATAGGAAAAAAATGTAGTTGTGAAAAACCATTAAACTCTTGCTATGAAGTTAGAAGCCTAATCCCAGTGGGAATCAAAAATTATTTGAAATCCTTACATATCAACTTCAAGTTTCAGAAAGCAATATCATTCTTTATTGTGACTCTCATGATAACCAAGCAGATACAGAGTAATCCAGAATATTAAGGACTTCTATTCCTGTATTTCAAAGACTAACCAAGCAAACAATGTGATATACTAATCCTCAAATTACCATCTCAGTTCAACCAAAACAAGCAAGCATTATCAGTCCAGAATCAAGGCAGCAAGCTCGTCTAACCATTATCAGTCCAAACTCAAAGTCTCCAACTGATCGATCCAGACATCGAAACTGACAGGGGAAGAGGAAAATGAACTTACCATTTGGAGAATAATAGAGACGAAGACAACAACTGTGTACCAACGGCCGTAGAAGACAGAATCTGAGAAGACATGGATCAAAATCGACTGCTCCAAGATTGTGTATTCCCGATGGTGAGAAAAATAAAGCCTGAGAAACAAAGGGAACATCACGGAACAAAGGAGCAAAGCGGCATTTGGAAGGGAGTCATTTTTGCTGGGCAGTGAACAATAGAACAAAGAAGCATCGAGAAGCTCCGCGGGTCCAGACCTGGTTAAGAGGCGATGACGGTGAGCGCCGGCGAAGGTGAACGGAGGAAAGGAAAATGGCGATTTTGGAGGTGTGGCGGATCTGGAAGGTGTTTGTGAAGAAGGGACGGTGCGGTGGAGGAAAGGAGAAGTTTGGTCGAGTGAGCCGAGAGAAAAGAGCGCCGTGGGTTGAGAAAGAGGGAGGCTGTGATCTTGAAACGAGAAGGAAGAGGGGAGCACGGTGAAGATGTGACGGTGGATTTGGAAGGGGGAAGAGACAGGATGAAGAATGGAGGTGGGCAACAGCAGTGAGAGATGAAGGGGTGACCGTGAGAGCTTGATCGCGAGAGGAAGGCCATGAGAGCTTGCCGCGATCGAATGGGAAACAATGAGCCGCGAGTTGTGAAGATGTGCGGCCAACTGGAAGAGTTGAAGGGAGGAAGGGAGGATGCACATTTTCCAGACGGTGGGAAAGAAGGGAGCCAACGGTGGTGGTGGTGGTGGTGGTGAGCAGGGCGACGGAGGACGCCGCGAGAGGGAGGAAGGAGCAGCGATTTTTGGGCGCTCGAATGGGGGAGAGTGACAGGTTGAGGGATTTGCAGAATGGAGACTTGAGAGTGAGCGGCCGACGAAGATGATGGAATGTAGAAATTAGGGTTTGATGGAGATGGAGGGAAATTACATTTAGGATTAGGGTTTTTGAAATGTGGGGATGAATTTGGTCCCAATAGTGGGTCACATTCATTTGGGTAAAATGGGAATTACATGGAATAATGAAGGGTAAATCTGAAAGACCAAAGTTTTTTTTTTTTTTTAATTTTTTTTTAACGAAAATATTTTTTTTTTAAATAATTTTTAAATAAAAGAAAAACCACTTGCCTTTGGAGTAAATTATTTTTTTTTTCGAACACTGGCCACAGCCAGTTTCAACACTTGCTACGGAAAGTGAACACAGAGAGCAACTTACGACCACTGGCCACGGCAAGTTGTAGAACTTGCTACGGAAAGTGAACACAGAGAGCAACTTACGACCACTGGCCACGGCAAGTTGTAGAACTTGCTACGGAAAGTGTCTGTCAAAAACAAAACCAAACAGCAAAATTGCAAAACACAAGAAACATTCCCAAACACCACAAGAATCACCCAATGAGCTTTATACCAATCATCAACAACCAAATTACTCAAGATCAAGCATTTTAGACTATCCAAGACCATAAGGCACACATATTTACACATACTCATAGAGAATACCACAACACATCAAATTTGAGCACTCAATTCATGGTCATAAGTAAATTTCATATAGATAATCAACCAAATAATCACAATAGCCACGATTACTCAAACTTGACTAGTCATCCTAATTTCACCTCGAATCACATATGTATGAGCTTAAAGTCAAATGAACTTCCCTTAAAAGCATTCCCCTTGGCATTCATGAGTTCTTCCTCCTCCATTGATATTCCTCCCAACTACAACAGTCCATATCTAAGTGGGGTACCTTTTCTTCCTACAAAATAAAAAGGTCAAACATAAACCTACTAAAGAAAATAAAGACACACACATACAAATTGAAAAGATTTAGTTTAGAACTTGGGTTGCCTCCCAAGAAGCGCTTAATTTATAGTCTTTAGCTTGACTCTTGATGTTGGTTACTCCTCATTAACCAAGTAGATAGTGGACACAAGTCTATCCACATCTCCACCCCAATAATGCTTCAATCTTTGACCATTAGCCTTGAATCTTTCACTTTTATCATTTTCCAGCTCCACATCACCAAATTTAGATGCTTGAACCACCGTGAATGGGCCGGACCATCGAGATTTTAGTTTTCCCGGAAATAACCTCAACTTGGAGTTATAAAGGAGGACACTTTGACCGGGTTCAAAACTCTTGGGAACAATTTTGCTATCATGATCCCGCTTGGTCTTCTCCTTGTATATCCTTGCATTCTCATAGGCATTTAGGCGGATTTCATCTAACTCATTGAGTTGAAGTAGCCTCTTCTTCCCCACAGCTTGGGGATCAAAATTTAGCTTTTTGATGGCCCAATAAGCTCCATGCTCCAATTCCAAATGTAAGTGGCATGCTTTCCCAAACACCAAGCGATAGGGGACATACCAATAGGCGTTTTGAAAGTCGTTCGTATGCCCATAGAGCATCATCCAACTTGGTAGACCAATCCTTCCTCGTAGTTCCCACCACCTTCTCAAGAATGTTCTTGATCTCACGATTGGAAATTTCGCTTGCCCATTACTTTGAGGGTGGTATGGCAATGATACCTTGTGCTTGACACCATATTTCTTCATCAAGGCTTGAAATTGGTGATTGCAAAGTGAGAACCACCATCACTTATAATTGCTCTAGGTGTTCCAAATCGAGTGAAAATGTTCTTCTTGAGAAATTTCAACACTGTCTTGGCATCATTTGAGACACATGCAAGGGCCTCAACCCACTTGGAGACATAGTCAACTCCAACTAATATGTACTCATTGTTAAATGACTTAGGAAAAGGGCCCATGAAGTCAATTCCCCAAACATCAAAAAGTTCAACTTCAAGCATGCTAGTCAAAGGCATCTCATTCCTCCCGGATATGTTCCCTACTCTTTGGCATCTATCACATTGGAGAGCAAAGGCATATGCATCCTTGAATAGAGTGGGCCAATAGAATCCACTTTGGAAGACCTTTGCAGCAGTCTTCTCTCCTCCAAAATGGCCACCATAGTCGAAGAGTGGCAACAATGCAGAATACACTCTTGTTCATTTTCTCGTACACATCTTCGAATGAGTTGATCGGGACACCTCTTGAATAAATATGGTTCATCCCAAAAGTATTTCTTCACTTCATGTAAAAACTTACGCTTTTGGTGAGAATTGAAATCCGGAGGTAACACTCCACAAACTAAGTAATTGACAAAATCAGCAAACCATGGTGTGGATAAGCTATCAACAAAGAACAACTGCTCATCTGGGAATGATGCATGAATCACATCCGAATCATCAAGTTGAGCCTTGATAAGTGCAGATTTTATAATTAAATGAGTATCAATTCTGAGATATATTGGATTAAATTTATTACTATTTATATATCTTGCAGGAGTTATTAGCTGATTGAGAAAGGAGCAGAAAAAGGAAATCAATTTGAATCAATTGTGTGATATGAGAGAGTGGATTGCAAAAGATTTGGAGATGATTGGAAAAGGATATCGCATATTTTGTATTTAAGACAGATCGATCACGGCCAAGTCACCAAGGGAATTTCTATATAAAGAGCAAGGGAGACACACACTAAGGGACAGGGAGAGACAAGACGCGAGGCGTAAAAGCACAAAAGAGAGAAAATAATATCCTTATGCTCTCTAAACTTCGGTATTTACCAAAGGTTTAGAGAGAAAGGATAAAGGAAGAAAAGGAGAAGACAGCTGAAGGAAGAAAGAGGATGCAAGAACAATTCCAATTTTCATCTCTTTTCTTCTATTTTGTTAACCTAGCCATGCTTGGCTAATTTTCTTTAGTAGTTAGGCGAGGATGAACCCTATGCGAATTTAAGTATTTGTTTGAATTCTTGATTGAACGTTATTTTCCATGATTGAATGAATTATCTTTGCTTAAAGCTTTCTTAAAGAATGATCACCTTTTAGATTGTTCATAGGTTGGTGTATGACAATAGAGATGTTGGTGCATTTAACTGGAACCGTTAATTCGTCATAGAGTTGCATGACCTAGACATAGGCTTACGAGTTTATGCGATCTTATAATTCTGGTTTAAATAATTGATCTTTCCAAACAATACTAAGACATTAGGTTGTTTTCAAAGATAACGGACTAAGGTAGCGTCAAGACATTGGGACTTAGTCTAATTTTAGAGAATTGATCGTCAATCATGGGAATAATAGTCAATTAGGGATTTAATTCAGATACTCGAAGGAACATAGGGGGATTTCTATGCCCTAGCTACGTTTTTCTCCACTGATTAACTTTTCTAAACTATCATCTTTGAGATTATTCATCTTGAATGCGTGATTTCTATTAAACTCTTTAAAAATTCTGTTAAGTTACAACTCACCCTCTTTTACTCATTTGTCCAACTAAAGCTAAGATAACGAATTAGTGGCTGGAATACTAGTCCTCGTGGGACGATCTTTTCTCACTACTTTATTACTTGATACGGCCCGTATACTTGCGGAGTTTATAAGGCTTTAAAGTTTTGCCCTATCAAGTTTTTGGCGCCGTTGCCAGGGACTATTTATTTCAACACTAAGAGTAGTTATTGAAACTCTAGATTGGATTTTCTTTTTCTTTTGTTATCATACTGTTTATGCGAGGTACCATTAATGTAAATTCGCTGCAGCTTTGATCCCGAAATTGAAAAGACAAAGAAAGAGAAACCGGAAACTTGCTAAACAGAGAAAAGGAAAGGTTGTTAGCTCTAGTACTGAGACTAAACCAGTTATAATGGCGTAAAATATTACAGATCCTCCTCCTCCTCCTCCTCCAAAAAGGACCATGGGCGATTACATGACGCTTAATCTCGCCAGTGGCTGCAACTAGCATCGTCAATCTGTTGTGAATGCAAATAATTTTGAAATCAAGCCATCTCTCATAAGCTTGGTTCAACAAAGCTCTTTTAGTGGGAGTGATTTAGAGGATCCTAATCAACATATCGAGACTTTTCTGCAAATTTGTGATACCATCAAGATGAATGGAGTTTCTGGAGATGCTATTCGTGTGCGACTGTTTCCTTTCTCTCTGACGGGGAAAGCAGCAGCTTGGCTTCGTTCTTGTCCTAATGGAAGTCTCTCCACTTGGGATATCATTACCACAAAGTTTCTTGAGAAATTTTTCCCTTCTTCTAAGTATACAAAGTCGCTTTCGGACATCAATTGCTTTACCCAAGGCAACGGGAATCATATTGTGAAGCGTGGAAAGATTCAAGGAATTGCTTAGGAGGTGCCCACAACATGAGCTGCAAGACTATGATCGTGTGAGAATATTCTTCAAAGGGATGCTTCCGTCCTCTAGGATGATGATTAATGCTGCAGCAGGTGGTACGCTAAAAAATAAAACTCCCGAAGAAGCATTAGAGTTGTTTGAAGATATGGGGTCCTTTGAGAATGAACCTGTTACTCCACAACCAAAGAGGGGAGTTCTTCAGCTAGACTCCTACAATACAATGTTGGCCCACAATGAGACCATTGCCCAACAAAACAAGGTGATCCAACAGCTAGAAATCAGTTTAATCCCTATAGCAACACATACAATCCTGGCCGAAATCTCACCCAAACTTCTCCTATAAACCTCAAGCAAGACCTCACAGCCTCCACCAAACCACCACTACTGATTTGGAAAAGGCTTTGGCACAGCTTGACTCTTTCCACTAATGAATTCATACAGGGACAAGCTTTCCGAATGAAACAAGGTCTGCTCTCAAAAATCGGGGGCTTCGATCCGAATTTGGAGAATCAAGTTGGTCGCTTGTCAAAGCAAATAGCAGAGAGAAGCCAAGGGTTCTTCCCTAGTGATACTGTGGTCAATCCAAAGGAGCATTGTAAGTCCATAACTACAAGGAGTGGTATAGTGGTCCAGCCGGTTGAGAAATCTGTTCCAATGGAGGACAAGTCTGAGAAAGGGGAGGAAGAGGTTGAGCAATGTAGTGTGCAGCAGGTTCCAAAGGAGATAGCTACAAAGAAGTCTCCCACTCCTTCTTATGCAAAACCTCCTTACCCCCAAAGGTTGAAGCAGCAGATTCGCAAACAACATGCCAAGTTCCTGGATATTTTTAAGAAATTGCAGATTAACATTCCTTTTGCAGAAGCTCTTGAAAATATGCCTAATTATGAAAAGTTCAATTTGAATCAATTGTGTGATATGAGAGAGTGGATTGCAAAAGATTTGGAGATGATTGGAAAAGGATATCGCATATTTTGTATTTAAGACAGGATCAGATCACGGCCAAGTCAGCCCAAGGGAATTTCTATATAAAGAGCAAGGGAGACACACACTAAGGGACAGGGAGAGACAAGACGCAGAAGCAGAAAAGCACAAAAAGAGAGAAAATAATATCCTTATGCTCTCTAAACTTCGGTATTTACCAAAGGTTTAGAGAGAAAGGATAAAGGAAGAAAAGGAGAAGACAGCTGAAGGAAGAAAGAGGATGCAAGAACAATTCCAATTTTCATCTCTTTTCTTCTATTTTGTTAACCTAGCCATGCTTGGCTAATTTTCTTTAGTAGTTAGGGCGAGGATGAACCCTATGCGAATTTAAGTATTTGTTTGAATTCTTGATTGAACGTTATTTTCCATGATTGAATGAATTATCTTTGCTTAAAGCTTTCTTAAAGAATGATCACCTTTTAGATTGTTCATAGGTTGGTGTATGACAATAGAGATGTTGGTGCATTTAATCGGAACCGTTAATTCGTCATAGAGTTGCATGACCTAGACATAGGCTTACGAGTTTATGCGATCTTATAATTCTGGTTTAAATAATTGATCTTTCCAAACAATACTAAGACATTAGGTTGTTTTCAAAGATAACGGACTAAGGTAGCGTCAAGACATTGGGACTTAGTCTAATTTTAGAGAATTGATCGTCAATCATGGGAATAATAGTCAATTAGGGATTTAATTCGATACTCGAAGGAACATAGGGGATTTCTATGCCCTAGCTACGTTTTCTCCACTGATTAACTTTTCTAAACTATCATCTTTGAGATTCTTCATCTTGAATGCGTGATTTCTATTAAACTCTTTAAAAATTCTGTTAAGTTACAACTCACCCTCTTTTACTCATTTGTCCAACTAAAGCTAAGATAACGAATTAGTGGCTGGAATACTAGTCCTCGTGGGACGATCTTTTCTCACTACTTTATTACTTGATACGGCCCGTATACTTGCGGAGTTTATAAGGCTTTAAAGTTTTGCCCTATCAAGCCTCATTGCTCAACCGTGAGAGGTGGTCGGCCACTTGATTCTCGGTGCCTTTCCTATCAATGATGTTCAAGTCAAACTCTTGAAGTAGAAGCACCCATCGAATTAGTCTTGCCTTAGAGTCCTTCTTCGTGAGTAGGTACTTTAAAGCCGAATGATCAGTGAAGATAATGACCTTAGTACCCACAATGTAAGACCGAAACTTCTCACAAGCATAGACTATGGCAAGTAATTCCTTCTCGGTAGTGGTATAATTCAATTGAGCACAATCAAGAGTTTTGCTAGCATAGTAAATGGGATGAAATAGCTTTTCCTTCTTTTGCCCAAGAACAGCACCAACTGCATAATCACTAGCATCGGCCATGATAATGAAAGGTAGAGCCCAATCCGGAGCTATCAAGATAGGAGAAGAAATGAGACATTGCTTCACTCTTCAAAAGCTTTTAAGCACTCCTCATCAAACTTGAATTCTACATCATTTTCCAATAACTTGGAAAGTGGCTTGGCAATCTTAGAAAAATCCTTGATAAATCTCCTATAGAACCCAAAGCATGACCAAGGAAGCTTCAATACCCTTTACACTAGTAGGAGGAGGCAATTGCTCAATGATCGCAATTTTGGCTTTGTCCACTTCCAAACCCTTCTTGGACACCCGATGGCCAAGTACAATGCCTTCTTGCACCATGAAGTGACATTTCTCCCAATTGAGAATCAAATTTGTTTCTTCACACCGTTGAAGCACCGCATCCAAATTATCCAAGCACGAATCAAAGATGGACCGAATACAGAGAAATCGTCCATAAATACTTCAATGGTCTTCTCAATCATATCAGCAAAGATGGACATCATGCACCTTTGAAATGTGGCAGGAGCATTGCAAAGTCCAAATGGCATTCTTCTGAAAGCGAATGTGCCATAGGGACAAGTAAAAGTAGTTTTCTCTTGATCTTCTGGGGTTATAGCAATATGATTGTAGCCTGAATAACCATCTAGAAAACAAAAAGAACTCTTGGCCAGCTAACTTGTCAAGCATCTGATCAATGAATGGCAAAGGGAAGTGATCCTTCCTTGTAGCAGCATTAAGCTTCCGGTAGTCCATACATACTCGCCATCCAGTCACCGTGCGAGTGGGAATCAATTCATTTTGGGTGTTAGCCACTACAGTCATGCCACCCTTCTTAGGGACACATTGGGTGGGCTCACCCATGAACTATCGATATGGGATATACTATTCAGTGAAAGCCATTTAAGAATTTCCTTCTTGACCACTTCTTTCATAACCGGATTCAAGCGCCTTTGATGCTCAATGGAGGTTTTGTGATCATCCTCCAATAGAATCTTGTGCATACAAATAGAAGGGCTTATCCCTAGATGTCAGCAATAGTCCACCCGATAGCATGCTTGTGTTCTCTCAAGACTCTTAGTAGCTTCTCTTCTTGCAAATTAGAGAGGGTAGAAGAGACAATTACCGGTAGAGTGTTAGAATCCCCAAGGTAAGCATATTTGAGATGAGAAGGTAGTGGCTTCAACTCTAAAACCGGAGGAACTTCAATAGAAGGCTTCAATGGAGTACTTAAGGCATCAGACACCTCAAGTGGTTCAAAAGTCCTCAGTCTAGAATGAGGAAATGAGTCAAAACGGAAGAGCTCTTCAACAACATCTTCATCCAACTCTTCAAAACTCTTCTCACCAATCAAGAATGCCTCTAAAGGGTCCTTAATCATGGAGGCATATGATTCTTGAGGAATAACTGCATCTAATATATCTACAAAAGAGCATTGAGCAGAATCATCATGAAAATTCAAGGCTTTTTGCATGTTGAATATCACTGCTCGTTATCAACCCTCAAAGTGACCTCACCCTTCTCTACATCAATGAGAGTCCTTGCAGTGGCTAAGAATGGACGCCCAAGGATTAGAGGAATTTTCCAATCAACTTCACAATCAAGCACTACAAAATCCGCGGGGAAGATAAACTTGTCAACTTTAACTAGGACATCCTCAATGATTCCTCTAGGTCTATAAATGCTACGATCGGCCAAGAGAAGAGTTACCGTAGTAGGTCTTGGCTCTCCCAAACCCAATTGGTTTAACACAGCTAGAGGCATTAAGTTAATACTTACTCCCAAATCACAAAGAGCTTTACCATTAAAGTTGGTCCCAATATTGCAAGGAATGTAGAAGCTCCCTGGAACCTTAAGTTTAGCCGGTAACTTCCTTTGAATGACTGCACTACACTCTTCGGTCAATGCCACGGTCTCAAATTCATTGAATCGTCGCTTCTTGGACAAAACATCTTTAAGGAACTTAGCATATTTAGGCATGCTCTCCAAAGCTTCGGCAAAAGGAATGTTCACATGGAGTTGTTTGAACATGTTCACAAACTTTTTGAACTGAGCATCTTCCTCCTTCTTCTTGAATCTTTGAGGAAAAGGTAGTGGTGGCATAAAAGTAGAAGTGGTGGGCTTTTTCTTTTTCTCATCATTCATCTCTTGCTCCACCTTCTTGTCTTTGCCAACATCATGCAAACTTTCTTCAATTTTCTTTCTCTTCTTAGTGTCATCTTCCTCCCCTACACTTTCTTCATCAACATGAACAATCTCTTGATCATCTTGCTTTGGTTGAGGAGTACTTGAGCTAAGCACATCCGGCAGCACTTTTCCGCTTCTCAAGTTAATGGCATTGCATTCCTCTTTTCCAACTCGTTTTGGATTAGGAATGGTGTCACAAGGAAGATTGCTTCTTGACATAACATTTACTTGTGATGCTAATTGCCCCATTTGCACTTCAAGATTTTTAATAGCAGTTTCATGGAGAGAAAAAGTAGCCTTAGTTTCAACTCTCGAAGATTCTACTTCAGACAAGATTCGGGCTAGCATCTTGTCCGTTTTAGATTCCTCTTCCTTAATAGGAAGTTGCCTTGATTGCGTTTGAAAACCGGGTGGAATAGGCTTAGTGCCAGATGTAGACCCATGTGCTTGATTCAAACTATAACCTTGACTCCAAGAGAAATTTGGGTGAGTTCGCCAACCACTATTGTAGGTTTGTGAATAGGGGTTGCCTTGAGGATTTTGGAACTTGCCCATGTAGTTGACAGATTCAGCAGCCATGTAAAGAGGACAATGGTCAGGCATATGGACATCATGGCATTGATCACATACAATTGGTGTGGCATGAACAGAATGCACACCTTGAGAAGTGCTCTTTTGCACTTGAGACTCTAGCACATCAAAACGCTTATTCAAAGCGGATAAGAGTTACAATTTGTGAGGAAGAGTCTTCTTTTGCATTAGGCATAGCTTGGTTAGTCCTCCTATCATTTCCTTGAGTATTGTTTGTAGACAACTGATCCAACAATCGAATCACCTCATTCACAGGAACATTCCGGTATCCTCCATTGGTCATAGAATCAACCATTGCTTTAGATTGAGGATTAAGTCGAGTACAAAAAATTTGGACTACAACCCATTTGTCCACCCCATGATTAGGGCATTGCTTCATTAACATCTTGTATCTCTCCCAAGCGGCATAAAGATGCTCATCGGGATGTTGTTTAAAGCTTAGAAATTCATCCCTAGCTTCCACGAGTTGTCATCAGAAAGAATCGAGCTCTAAACTTAGCCTCAAGATCGGCCCAAGAAGTGATAGACCCTTCCGGAAGATTGTTGAACCAATCTCTAGCCTTGCCTTGCAGAGAAAGAGGGAATAACCGTAGCTTCAAAACATATTGGGGAACTCCATTTTGCTTGAAAGAATCACACACTTCCAAGAAGTACAACAAGTGCTTGTTGGCATCTTCATTGTAAAGACCATGGAACATCCCATGCATTTGAAGCAATGTTATCATAACCGGCTTGATCTCAAAGGTACGTGCTTGCATTTCCGGCATCCGAATGCAAGATTGAGGACCTTGCATATTCCGACTAGCAAAATCATTGACGGTAGCTCTATCATATTCATCGTCTGCCATGGTTTTAGATGCAGATTCAGTCTCTTCTTCAATGGGAGGCACCTCGTCAAGTATCACTACCAATCCGTCCGGATGCAAGTTTTGCATATACTGAAATGGTACCTACAAGAGAAACAAGCAAGAGCGAGTATCAAACTAAAACAAAAATCAATAAAGGAAAAAGAAAGAAAAATTGTAAACCTAACTAAAAGCTCAAGCAAAGTTTACTAACACAAGCCCAAGGTTGACCAAAGGATTTGTTTACACAAATCCCCGGCAATGGCGCCAAAAACTTGTTCGCCTCGCAAGTGTACGAGATTCGCAAGTAATAAAGTGATAAATAAAGTATCGTTCCCACGAGGATTTGTTTAACAAAATGGTCAAGCAAGAGGCTTAGTGAATTTCATCAAGTTGAGCTAAAACAAAGTTTTGAGTTGAAATGAGAATTTTTAAAGACTATTTCTAAAACATAAAATTGATAAAGGCAATTGATTCTTTAAATTCAAGGATAATTGAGCCTAGGGCTCTTTTTCCCCTTTTTGCATTTCATAAAACTTGGTTAATTTCCTCTCTAGTAGCATTTCAATACATATATGTGTTAGTCTAAGGTTCTAAAACACTTGACCCGCTCTCTCAAGTCAAAATCAAGTTTCTCTTCTCATTAAAATGCACAATCTCTTGCTACAATTAATGAGAATCAATATTTAAGCAACAACCCTAATGTGACAATGCAAGGCTAGTAAACATATCTCTATTTTACCAACAAACCATCCATTTATCAAGTAAACTTTAAGACAAGCATGATTTTAATCAAGTTCTACACCTAGATTAGCTCTCTCAAGTCAAAACCTAAGTGAACAAATCATCTAAATGGAGGCCAATCACTTAGAAGCATTAAGCCAAGGTTAAAATCAACACACATATATATTAATCTACCAAAAGAGAGGAATATTCAAGTATTAATCCATACAAAGGGTCAAAAGAACCCTAGAATGAAAGATTTAGCTACTCATGTTCAAATACAAAGAGAGTCTAAGCAAAACTTCTGAATACATGAAGAATGTAAGAGGAAAAGAGGAGGAACCAAGGTGAAATCCCCAAAAATCTCTTCTAGGTTGAGCACCCAAGCCTCCAAAGCTCCAAGATCTCTCTCCCAAGCTCTTCCCTTGTGTGCCCACTTGTTTCCTTAGGTCAAGAATGTGATTTTCGGCCCTTCCCTTTAGGTTAAGTAGGGTTTTTCTACTTGCTGCAGCCAGTTGTACAGGTTCCTTCTAGCTTTGCAATACTTCACTTCCTTTGTTTCTATCCTTGTTTCCGAGTTCTTATAGAGCTTCAAAACTTATCTCCATCCTCCTACAAAAGAGGGAGGATTTATCAATTCTCAATTGAATCACAAACTCTATAAAATTTAACAAGAATATTTTGATTTTTGTCTGATACTTTGATATGCACGTTTTCTCCTATATACTTCATTTGCTATGCATATTTTGAACCAACAATGGGTAAAAGAGAGGGAAAATGTGCTGGAATGTTGTCAATTTCTAAGAGTTAACACTATCCCACCTAAATTTTCGTTCTAAATCCATTGAAAGAATCAAAACTAAAAAACTCACAGCCCTTCATGCACAACCAATACTGACCGAAAGCAAGGCAACATAACAACTTAGAAAACCCCAAAATATTCGGCACAAATTGGAGCCTAAACATACCTCTACTCGATTCTACAGTCGGTTTGGAAATCTAGAAGCATCTCTTCCATGGAGACGGCACCAAACACCTCTGTCACGCCCCGAAACCTAAAGGGGTGATCGGCACGGAATATGAGTGGACTCACATTCCTTAAGCCTTAATCTTATAAACATATGTTCCGAAATACATGGATCCTACCTATAATTTACATGAGGCATCTAACTTTAAATAATAATACAAAAGTCTAAGGCTATGACACTACTAGAAAAACTCAATTTTGCGATGGAATTTTGGGACGGAATGTAATCCGTAGCAATTTCGACAAAATTTACGACGGAACTGAAATTCGTCGCAAATTGCGACGAATTAGTCCTCCGTCGCAAACTTTGCGATAGATGATTATATCCGTCGCAAAAAATTTGCGACGGACACGAAGGTCTGTCGCAAAAGGGCGGACCGGCTGGGTCCGCCCTTTTGCGACGGACCTACGGGTCCGTCGCAATTTGCGATGGATCGAGAGATCCGTCGCAATTTACGACGGACCGACGGGTCCGTCGCACTTTGCGACGGAACGACGGGTCCGTCGCACTTTGCGACGGACCGACGGGTCCGTCGCACTTTGCAACGGACACGTCGGTCCGTCGCATAATGTTTGCGACGGAACCGAGGGTCCGTCGCAAAGTGTCGGTGAGTATTTGCATGATGTCCTCTCTCATCAGATTTGAGCCTCATAATGAGGTAAGGGAGTTCATCTCGGCCCAATTATTCCGTAATTACAACCATCCTTGGGCCAAGCGGACAGACATTCCTAGCACTATTCGAGATGTTTGGTTCGATGAGTTCTTGGTAAGTTTTTTGTTTTATGGTTATTTAATTAAGTACTTTTAAAATTTGGAGCACTAATTGTTCGTTATTGATTTTCAGCGCCAGCATATGACGTTGCCTGAACATCGTGCAGAACTGAAAGCAAATTATAATCATAAGGGAGGCCGATATTTGACTCAAAAGCTTTATGGCTTAAGAAATAAAAAAGGCAAGAAATGCTGGATTCCCCAGGACACTGTAGACGAATTAATGCAGAATTGGGCCACAAATGAACAGTTTCAAAACATGAGCACGAAAAATAAGCAAAACAGGGCCAAAATGGAAGGGCCGTCATATGCTGGCGGCTGCATTCCTATTAGTGAGCATCGACGGAAAATTGTAAGTACACATTATTTTCTATTTAGGTATTTGATATTTTGTACTTTGAAGTAATTAATTAAGGTCATCATCTGCGTTTGCAGGTAGAGTCTGGGGAAGTTCTTGAAGGATCAATTGAGTGGGCTACCTTTGAGCGGACCCATTCCCGGCAGTCTGAAGGGAGTGAGAGACAATGGATTAGCCAAAGGGCGCAACAAGTAGCGGTTAGACATTTATTGCCTTTATTACTTGTTTTATGCACCACCATATTTAATTCATTTTACATGTCTTATAAGCTATGTATTTTTGTGCTTGTAGGAATCCTTTCAGAAGCTGTAGCAGGAGAGAGAGTCGCAGCTTGGGGCTGGCCCCACATCCTCTCAGTCCGATAATGAGAGTCTGTTCTTTGAGGCCGCAGGCAGATTTAACAAGAAAGGGAGAGTCTTTAGATACGGTGCCTCTGCTGGCCGACTGAATCAATCAAAGCGCTCCTCATCCAGCACTGAAGGTGTTTCTCCAGGTACACGTAATACATTTGATATTGATAATTTCCATTCTCTTGTCCATTCAAATGAAGTACAAATAATAAATGTACTTCATAATGTTTCTGCAGATGAGCTGAAGAAGATGAAGGCGTTAGTGGAGGACCAAGCAACACAGATGAGTCAGCAACAGGACATCATGAGGCAAGAGATGCTTCAGGAACGGGAGAGGATGGAGCAGGCGATGAATCAGGAACGGGAGAGGATGGAGCTTGCGATGCAACAGGAACGGGAGAGGATGCGACAGCAGATGAATCAGCAAGCGGAGATGATGAGACAGATGCAGCTTCAACTCCTGTCTCTAATGACACAAAAGGGTTCGGGGTCGGCTCCTGGTGATGATGACCATGCGGCTGTTTAGACTACTTTTTAGTATTTGCTCCTTACAACATTATTATATATATTTTGTTTTCTCTATGTAAACTCTTTTTTATTATATTCATGATACTTTTGCATTCAATTTTCAAAAAAAAAATAAAAAAATAAAAAAATAATTAAATTTAAAAAGATTCAAAAAATAAAAAAAAAAAATTTAAATAATTTTGAGAATTTGCTACGGAAACCATTTCCGTAGCAAAAATTGCTACGGATTGCTATTCCGTAGCAATTAAAATCCGTAGCAATTTGCTACGGATTTTTGAAATCCGTAGCAATTTGCTACGGATTTTCGAAATCCGTAGCAAATTGCTACGGGGTTTTTTGCTACGGAAAAAATCCGTAGCAAATTTGCTACGGAATTTTGGCATTTTTCCGTAGCAAAATCGATTTGCTACGGAATTTGATACGGATTTTTTCCATAGCAAAAATCAATTTTTTTTGTAGTGTGATTACATCAACCACTAGCACCTCATGATGGATCAATGATCTCTACATCATTAAAGAGGCCCTTCACCGCTCAGCAGGAGATACATGGCCAGCCATATCATTTGAACCAAAACAAATTTTTCCGGTGAATAGCGTCCCATTCTTATATTTTAATAAAATACAAAAGTAAATAATTTAAACATTTTTATCTTCCAATAATAACAATGTGGCAACAACTTCAATCTCTATATCATATGATCATGAATAATAACAAAACTCTATATAGGATCATCCATCAACAACCTCAGAATACGTAATAAATCATTTTGTTTCATAAAACCTTCTTAAAACAGTAAATCATAAGTAAGATAGAACATTAAATAAAAATATCGTTAATCAAATAATTTCATGTACGAAATAAAACCTTTGATTTAATATAATCAATTTAAAAGATAGTTCTCAAACCTCATATTTCTATAGAACTTCTTACAGAACGAATGACAAGCGTGACCACACAGTCCACGAGGGTAACTAACTAAGCATGACTCGAAGCCATGAGAACAAGCATGGACACACAGTCCATGAGAGTAACTAACCAAGTATGTCTTAAGGCCATGAAACAAACATAGACACACAGTCCATGAAACAAGCATGAGAACAAATCTCATTAATATCAAGCGAGCTTGAAGTTAATCATGGTGCACCAAGAACTAACAGTACTGCTGTTAGTAACCAGCGTTCTGTATTCAGTCCTCTCCAAAACATTTTCAAGCATGCTTGGGGTCAATTTATCAAAGTAATAAAAATTCTTCCTTCAAGATAATAACAGTTCTATCTCATGCTTCATAATCAATTTCCCCAGCATGAAGTTTCACAAACAATATTTCAAAAGTTTCCTTCAAATCCAATCTATCAATATAATCTTTTTAAAACATCAAGCACTCATGTGAAAACATTACATTTCAAATAATAAATTCTAACTTGTAAACTTTTCCAAAATCTAAGATCATTTCGATATAAAATTTATGAAAATGTCTCAAAAGTCTCATTTCCATTTAACTGAATAATCATGAATTATGCTTCGAAACAATTGGAAGAAAATACATGATAACGAATAAAATCATCATTCTTTACTCATATGCTATCAACAAATATTCCTTCACAAAATCATACTTTTAAATATGGAAATAAATATAAAAGTTCAACAATAAAATATCATTTATTAAAATTAGAGACGCTATTCACTCACTTGTGTGCTCTTAACTGTACAACTTACTCCTGTATCCTCTTCTGACTCATTCACTCCTTATTTCCTAATAACCAAAATACATTATTACTCCAACAAGCAAGCTCACTAGCTACATGCAAATTCATACATTCTTAATACAAGCTTTAATCGTTGCTTAACTATAGTTATTTTTTATTGTTCTATGATTTTTCTGTCACCAACCAAGATTTTTGAGCTTCCTTTTTTCATTCATTAGAAGATCTCAAATTAGAGAAATAAAGGTAGGAGGATGTCTAGAAAGATTACCTAGATCAGATTCCTTGCTTGCATGTAATGATTTACCTATTCTTTTCTCCGTCTCACCTCTCGGTCTCACTCTCTTTCTCTTTTCTATTATTTCTTACCGATTGAATGAAATAATGAGGGCGCTGGAATGGTGTTGACCGAATGGTTAATTGGCTTAATTAAAGAAATCAGAATGTGGTGATGCATGTGGGTCCAAGTGTTCTGAAAGGGAGGGAGTACGTGTCTGAAATAAAAATGGGAGGTGATGTGGTGTCTCCAAGTGCATACAACAGGTGTCTGTGATCTCGTTCACTGTCTATGGTGTTGGGCCGAAGAGTAATAGTAGTTGAGTGTGGGCTGTGTTGTTGTCCTAATGCATGCAGCTGTGTATTTGGGTGAGAGCTGCCCTAAAGGCTATGCATGTGGGCCAATGGAGGAATGAATAATGATGAAATATGGTTCTGCATAATGTGCTTTGCTACCCCTCGTCCTTGAGTTCAATTGGCAAGGGGATCGGACGTCCTCACCTCAAGGGAGGGGGTTCGATCCCTGCGTTGGTCAAGGCGCTGGGGGAGACATCCTAGGGGTCTAGGAAGCAGTGGAAACGCTGGTAGAGGTGGAGGCATGTGTACTCTCTGTCCAGTATGCCCTGTGGACTGGGCTCCAAGCGCCCTGCCCTTGGATTGTGGGTGAGCCAAAACCCTTTCCTAAAATTTTTTATCAAAATAATAATAATAATAATAATGTGCTTTGCTACTGTCAAAACGCATGTGGGCCGAATGAAATTATTGAAACAATTGAGAGTATATAGGTGTTTGTATTTTGGCCTGATGAAATGAATATTAAAGTGTGTGTGAGGTGTGTTGTGGGACCCACTCCGAGATTATCCCACTTGATCATTTTTAATCATCTACAAGACTTTTATTTGCAACTTGACCCTTTACTCATTTAGTTGCAAATATTGAATAAGTGTTAGAAATTAATCCTTAATTCCATATAAGGACTTTTCTTCCTCAATTAGCTTCACAAAGCTATAAAATATCAACTCTAAAATTTATAGGCCACAATTTATCCTCTAACTATTTTTCCTTGAATTTTCAAGGTCCAAAAATAATTTTGTTTAACATTTTCCTCAAAATAAGTTTAAGACTATTGACTCCTACTGGTTTAGTAGCGTACTCATCTTAATCTTATTTCTAAATTCCTTGTCCCAAAATTCGGAATATTACAACCTCTAACCAAGATTCCAAAACAGTAGAAATGTTGCTCTCACTGAAAGGAACAACATTAGAGAAGGCCTCAGGAGCTAGAAACGCTGAATTGGAAGTGAAATCAACTTTGGAGTGTTTCTCTCTCCTTCGTCTCTCTTTCTTCATCTCCCCTTCTCTCTCTTTTGGCCTCCCACTTCCTTTTCTGTCTCTCATCTCATTCTACACAAAAATATCATGGATGAGGAGGAAGAAATATAAAAAGTCAATTGGCTTGTTGAAGAAGCCAAAGAAAAAGGGATGAATTCTTAAATAATAAGCCATTGAGCAACTTGGCCACCAAGCAAAGGTGGCATCTTGGACAAGCCAAAGGAGGTGGCTACCTGGAGGACAAGCTAAGAGGAGGTGAGGTGGTGCCCTATATGGGGTCCACACCCTACTATTGTCATTTGACCATTTTACCCCTCCACCCAACTCATTTTCACCCAGAGTCAAAAATGGAAAAAATTTCAACCAACTTAGAAAATTCATATCTCAATATACAAATGTCCAATTTGAATTATTCCAAAATCTATGTGACCATTAATAAGTCTATTTTTAGGAAAAAACACCTCCCATGGTCAAATACACGTTATCTGTCTTAGATTCATCAATCATTACACACTGGTCCAGAAAAAATTTCAGATTTTAGGGCTATCTTCAAAAATTCATAACTCATGGTATACAAGTCCAATTGACCTTATGACCTATCAAATTAAAGATTATCTTGTCTACTTTAAATATGAAAATTTTCATAGCCATTGGATATCATTGTCTCTGTCAAAGGCACATCACAGGCTGGCTGTGTCCCAGAAGTCTTAATCTGCCAACTTCAAGGGAAATTTATTTCATAATATTTGTCACACTTCCCAAACTGAGCTTAATCATTTGCCTAATATAGGCTTATCTTCAAATCTCTAGGCCCAAAATTTAGGATATTACAAATAACAAAAATATACTACTCCAGTTCTATCTATATATAAGATACAGGGAATGCATTTTTTTTCCTATTTGCAAGTCATATCATTAAATTTTCATAGGGTTAAAAGGCTAAAATACCCTAGAAGTTTCCACAAATGGGCATTGACCACATGAAAGTTTTTAAGAGGGCAACTTTTCCCCAAAAGTTTAAAAAATAGGGCAATATTGCCCTAACCTAACGGATCTAAATGATCAACTGTTAGTTGACCACCTATGTTGAGATGGCCTACCCATGTGGAATCCACATCACCTTGGTTAAAGGGCATTTTTTCCCTAAAAGTTTCTATGAAAGAGCTGTGGGCATCATAAAGATTTTCAAGGGGGCAATAATGCCATAGGTGTCACATTTTTTTTTCTTGTTTATTTATTTCATATCTAGTATGCCATCATTAGGCACCAAATGATCAAATAAAATGAAAAATTAACAAAAATCAAGAACCCATAAATCAAAACTAAATATATGAATAGAGAAACTCATAAACCATAAATTCAAAATCAAAATCAAAACAAAAAATCCTTAAGTTCAAAAAAGCTAACAAAAATTTTGGATTCAGGGAACTATAAGATGTATTGGAAATAATGGAGAAGACAGAAAAATAGAAGGCCATTCACTGAAAAACTCTTTACAAATTTGTTCTGTGAAGCACACCCATATCTATCATCAGCAGGACCAAAGATATGGGTGCGCTTCACCAAACAAATTGTGAAGAGTTTCCCAATGAGTGACTTTCTGTGTTTTCTTTTGTTGTAGCTTCTAGTTTACTTAACTTAAAATTTCGGTTTGCTTTTTTCTAGGTTTGAAGATTTTTTGTTTTACCTTAGATTTTGAGTTGTCTAGTTCATGGTTTATAAGTTTTTCTACTCATATATATGTGTGTTTTGATTTATAGGTTATTTATTTTTGTTGATTTTTCAATTTATTTGATAGTCTGGTACTTGATGATGGCGCCCCAAATATGAAGAAAACAAAAAATAAAAAAATTGTGACTATTGGGGCGTTATTGTCCCCTCGAAAATCTTCTCGGTGCCTACAGCCCTTTCATAGAAACTTTCAAGGCATAAATGCCTCAAAAAAAATGACATAGATGCCATGTGGGGATGCCATCTCAATATATTTGATTAACTAATAGTTGACCGTTTATATCCATTAGGTCAGGGTAATATTAGCCCATTTTTAAATTTCAAGGGGAAAATTGACCCTTCAAAATTTTTTGGGTGCCCATGCATATTTGTGAAAACTTTCAAGGCATTTTAGCCTTTTAACCTAACTTTCATATTAATGTACAATTTTATCATTTGTTAATTATTGCATAAACTTTGTTCTCACTTGGTGTAGTGTGTATATATTAAATAGGGGTAAGTTGAAAATTTGTTAAATTTTAAGGAAGAGTTAATGGGATTTAAGGCTTCTATTGGTTCTAATGAATCATGTTGAAAATAACTTATAAATACAATCATATAAGTATATGTATATAGTAGATGACTGCTACATTTCTATTCAATAATACATATATATAGGGCACTATAAAAGTACTTAAGGGCACCATAGACCTGAAGACTCAAAGACATATTGATATGTACCTTGAGATATTTTTTTTAAAAAGGGATAATTGATTTGTAGGTACTCATAGTCTCTATTTATCTTTAATCAAGTCCATGTAGTTTTTTTTTCTTTTTATCATGTAACACCCCAACTTTTCGAAAGCAGTATAAATTTTTTTTTTTAAAATCATCAGAGTAGAGCATTTGAGCGGAAGAGTAACTGATATATAGATTCAAAAAGCCAACAGTAGTGTATCTGGCTGATTACAAAGGCGGCTCAATAACCGAGAGTTTTCAGAAATAAAAGACAACATCAAAAGGAAGACTCCTGCCGGAACAACGAAGTGAAGTCTTCAGTCCGGTCTTCTACGCGGGCTGCTTGCCTCCATCCTTGGTCCTTGGTCCTCCCGAGCCTGATGCTATGTTAAGGGCTGAGATCCGCACCGGATCTCAGGTAACGGTTAACCTCATATTCATATATACAACATATGCATTACAGATAATCATACAAAGAAACAAGCATATCCCAACAAAGACATAATCCCTTTGGCAAATGCGTCACACCTAGCTATCGTGTCACACTTAGCAGCCATTTCACACCTAGCAATCGTGTCACACCTAGCATTTCACACCTAGCAATCGTATCCCAATACCCCGCAAGCATAACAACAGTACATGAAGATATCACAGAGCTAACAATTACCACAATAGGCATACGTTACACATAGTACATATACGCATACAATAAACATCAGATTAGTGTTACAGTACGCGAACGTACCTTCGTTGACGGTGTTAAGTACTTCTGGGCTGAAAACGTACTTTTTACAGAAAAACGTGAAAACGTCCAACAGCGGCACGTTGGACAGCGTAACGGCAGCAAATCAGGATTTCTGACGTCCTATAAGAGTAATATCACTTTTATTAGTGATTTGGTACTATATCTGGCATTTTGGGTAAAAATTACCATTTTGCCCTTCTACCCCTAATCGGCGGAATTTCGCCAGCACTTCGTTACTCTAGCAAATTTTCTTCCCGAAATTTCGCCAGAACTTCGACGCAATTATGATTTTCGAAAATAATGACTAAAATAGCCCTCCCATATGATATCCAATCATACTTGAAAATTTAAAGGCTATTCTAACAAAATCTATCCTTACTTTTGAAAAACTGCGAAAGCTTCAACTTTTCGGCGACTCGATCCCTACTATGTTTACACCTCTGCATATTTTTTCAACGCAAACAAGGATCAAAACAAGGATAGGAATCTCGTCACCTACTTCCTAAATCTAACTAACAATTCTACTAACTACCGAACTAAAGACTAAAGACTAAAGACTTACCCGTTGAAGACTTCTGCAGAATTTCCCCAGAGCTTCTCTCTCTTCTTTCTCCCTCTAGGATTTCGAAATTCTCAAGTGAGAATGGTGTGAAGAAATGCCAAGGCTTGAGGTCCTATTTATAGGAAAATGAAGGGACAAGGTGGGAATTTTAAAATTGTTCACTTTATGCCCGGTCTACCAGATTTTCCCCGATCAGTCCCCGTTTCGCGTAATCTCGGGAAATCTCAAAATTCTGGATTTATAATTTTGAAGACCTTATCTTCCTCATTAATAATATCTATTTAAACTTGAATTTTGACTTTAGACAGGGTTTCAACTGTCCGGCTGAAGTTTCTCGAAAAACGTGTCCGTACGTGTCCGGTGTCGAAACTTGTTTTTGGAAACATCAATCTCTTCAGAAAATTCACTGATTCCAAATATGTATAAATAAATTCAAACTCATTCCTAGATATTGAGTTATTATTTATTTTCTTTATTTCCAAAAATATGTCTATATGCATTTTTCCCTATTTTGTTTTATTAGGAAAATGCACAAACGGCCTCGGAATTTACTTTCGGAAGAGGTCACTTGAAGGTAAAAACTCACTGATCAATATTTTACCTTGACCTTGGAATTCCTATTCCTATATCTCTAGATAGGATCCGTTTCCTAATTTTTAATTTACTATTCATCAAATTTTACTTTAATTAATTATATATTAAAATAATATGCAACTTGCACAACTTGATCTTCTATTTCATTTTTCATTTTTTTTTCTTTTCTTTGGCCCAAAATTTCGACAGCCCTCTTTTATTTTTTAATAAATATATTTTTTTTTTTAATTAATTATTTAATCATTTATTTATTTACTTTTTCCCAAAAATTCCACAAAATTACCTAATTGGTCCATTCTTGTATTTAGGCTTAAAAATACCTAAACTCAACTATTTTTCTCCAAAATTTCCAATTAATTAGTAAACATGTTTTTACTAATTTTAAACCAATAACCACTAATTTTAGGGTTTCATATAATTATTCATGAATTTCCCTTACTTATGCTTAAGTAATTAGCCCAATATTACTTAATTAATTAATTATCACAAGTTGATAATTTTCTTACTCAAAATATCTCATTACCTTCACACTCTTGTATTAACATTGGTATTTTCATGCCTCTTGCATTTTTTAGAAATTACAAGGGTATTATGGTCATTTCACTTCGTTTTTGAGTATTTTCCAACAATTTCTCCAATTTCATAATTTATAAAATTACAAAAATTAGAGATAATATACTCTCCTAATTCACTTGGTCATTTTACTGCCTTTTAGGATTTTTCATAATTTTTCTAAGTTATTCTCCCTTTCCAGGGGCATTTTGGCACTTTGGCCCTTAAATTCCCTGATTTCCTACAGAATTTAACTTAGAATAATAGACTATATTTCCACAAGTCTTACGATCATGATTTCACTTATGAGAAATAACCCATTTATTTATCAAAATATAATATTTCAGATAAATAAATATGCGGGTATTACATATCATATCATTATAGTTTCATCTAATTTTTAATTAGGTCTTTGTATATTTTTTTATTCTTTGTTTTGTGAATTCTAATAATATTCTTCTTTAAATATAAGACACAATATTACTAAATATGATTTTTTAATATTACTGTATAAGTGATTATATTGTATAAACGATAAGTTATTCTAATACTTTTATTTTAATATTATTTCAAACTTTTAACTAAACATATATTTATATTATATATTTTTTATAATTTGTTTTTATTTATTTTTATAACCCAAAGTTTGAATCATAATAATAAAAATTTCTAAAAATATAACTTAATTACAATTAATTATTCTAATTATTATTAATTATTTATCATCTTGACGCAACAACAGTAAGGTTGTTGTCATGTAATCTGGAGGTCGTTCAAATCTTGGATACAGTATTTGCAATTACCTATCCCTGTGCACTAGACCCCGATAAATTGGATGAAAATAATTTTAAAATATATGCTGAAATTCGCAAGGAATTCATACAATTTTTAAAGGCAATCATGCTCACAAATATAAATCTTCGTAGTTGGAATGCATTTTTTCAAAATTCAGAAAAATAATGGCAAGCTGATTTGACAATAATTTAAGAGAATTTGAGCAGGGATGGAAGAGCAGGTTAACCTAGATCAGCTGAGGTGGCCTATCAATAGCTAAAACGAGAGAACCGAACAAGCTAGGGTGATCCACTTTTTCGTGGAGAAGGATGTTCTTCTCTTAGCCATTGAGCAACACAAAGCAGATATGTACATCAACTGATTCATCAATCTAAGTATTTCCACTTATATTCGAACATGAAAGATAAAGCACAAGAGGTAAGAAATTTGGTGCAAATGTCAAAAGCACTAATCAAGAATCACAACCAACGTATTAAGGTTGGTACTTAATTGGTAATAGCTAACCACCAAACAGCTGAAAAAGTTAAAAGCTAGCATTGGCTGCTTAAATTGATGGAGGAAGACAAACAGAAAAGTGAATACTTTTCATTCCGTCAGTTACATGAATATATATAAAAAAGACGAGTCTTATTTCATCGAGGCAAGATCTCAGTGATAGATGTTTCATTTGAAGCCACTGTATTGGAGCTCTCAGTTGTTTGATCCGAACTAGCTTCTGTTGACATAGTTGGATTTAAATGAATTAAGAATGGTGGCTATCTTGGAGTTGGTAAGTCAATGGAAAGATTACAAAGATATGAAACAACTTGAGCCATTGTTGGCCTCTCCTCTGGATTCTTCTGAATACATAGTAGTTCAACCTGAACACATCTCATTGCTTCTATTTCACAACAAGACTCCATTAGAGAAGGGTCCAATATTTGTAGCGCTGTTCCCTCATTCCACTGCTTCCAAACCAAAAATTATTTATCAAATAATGATATGATAAAATCCTTAGTGATCGAATTTCGCATTAAATAATACATTTTGCATTACATAGATATGAAAAATGAAATTTATAGAGACAGTAACATAGATTAATAATTAAATCAGCTAAGAGGAATGAGTCGTAGGATTTAGCATTCTTCTTGCTGCTAAGTACTTCTAAAATTATAATTCCAAAACTAAATACATAATATTTTTCTGAAAAATGTCCATATATTAAATATTCAGAAGTCATATAGCCACTATAAAAAGAGAAAAACAATTATTATTGCTAGTATATTATCAAAATATGTAGAGATCCATGTTGTGGACGAACAAGAAAATAAAGGAAAATAATTGACATAATAAATAGGAGAGCAATAACGGAAACTTGAAATAGCATGTGGAAACTCCTGCTTCTCAAGCACATAATTTAGACACCATCTGGGGAGAGGCATGAAGAAGAAATCCCAACAATTCTTTTTCTACTTCCTTGGTCTTCATCTATAGGAATCATTCTGACTATACCAAAATCTAATATTTTTGGATTCATCTTATCAGTTAATAAAATATTGTAAGGTTTGAGATCGCAATAAATAACTTTAAGGCGAGAATGTTCATGCATGTAACAAAGTCCTTGCACAATGCCTCTTATGATTTTGAAATGCTCAGACCAATTGAGTAATCTTTGTTTTTCAGAATCTATGTAATCAGATAATTATAAAATTATTATAAGTATAACAAATTATGGGGGCGATAATCTTGACATCAGTTGGTAATTTACCATCTCCTCATCCTGACAATTACATCACAAAAAGTACTTGTGTTTATTAAGAGCAAATGACCATATATAGCTCATGGTGAACAATTGTAATAGGGAAAAAAAATATAGTATTGCACATGTAATACCCGATATTTATATATCTGGAATGTTATATTAAGATAAATAAATGACTATTTCTGATAGGTGAATATGAGGTCTCAAGTCTTGTGTGTACGTAGCTTATATTTCTAAGAAAATTTCTCTTAAATTAAGAAGGAAATAAATGCCAAAAATGTATTTATGGGTTATGAAATGCCCTGAAAATATTGTGATAAACTTTAAAGGGAAATCAAATATTTATTAAAAATTAGGAAGAATATTGTCCTTAATTATAGCAATTTAATAAATTATTTCCTTGGAAATAATAGAGGGGAAAATTAAATATTATGTTGGGGATCATAATTGACCCCATGATTTGTAATATAATGCATGAGACATAAAATACCAATGTCAGTAAAATAGTTGTGAGAAAATGGTTAATCCTAATTAAGAAAATTATCAACAATTAGTAAGTGTTTAAATAAATAATTATTGGCTAATTGTTTAAACATGATTAAGGGAATATCCAAGTTGAATTGTTTAAAACCCTTTAATTAAATGTTAATGACTAGAATTAATTAGAATAGAATATACTTGCTAATTAATTAGAAAATATTAGGAAAAATGTATGAGATTAAGTACATGAAAACCCTAAATCCTAAAAAATTACTAATCATGTGATTAAAACCCTAATTAAGCTTACTAATCAATTGGACAAATTGAAACATTAATCAATGGTTGGGATCTAATCTATTAAAGTAAGATCAAAGGCTACCATAATTTCTAACAATTAAAAATGCCTTAATCCATGATAATTAGAAAGGACCAATGGGAGAATTTTGTAAGATTAATATAAGATAATTAAAATGTAATATTAATTAATTAAAAAATAAAAAGAAATTAAAAAGGGGGCAGCCGAAATATATGGCTTTTTGGGAGAAAATATTTTGCAAAAATAATATCATGATATTTGTTAATATAATAATAATATAAAATGAGATATTTTGTGAAAAAGCAAATAGGATAAATGAGAACCGATAGAAATTAAATCATATCTTGAAATCCTTGGATTAAGTGGTAAACATCTGAACATATTATGAATCAGTGAATTTTTGTCCCGAAGTTGGTGTTACCCGAAGTTATTTCCATAACCGACGGCGGTTATCCGAAAATCTTCAGCGGACTAGGAAATACCCTTAATGGGATCAAAAAATTTGTTAACCCAAATATTTTGAAAGAGGAAGATTAGACCTTCAAGACTACGTTGTTGGATTTTTGAGATTTTCTAAGATTACGCGATTAGAACACCGAACGGGGAACTTTATCGGTAGAAACCCATAAAGCAAGTGATGACCTCACTTGCATGAGATCATCTTTTGAAGAATGATCTATGGGGAGGTCGGCCAAGGGGCTTGAAGGGCCAAGATTGAGCCAACTCAAGAAGCTAAGATCCAATGGTTGGAAATCAAGAAGAAAAGCCATGAATAGTGCACACTTTTTGCCTATAAATAGCCATGAACCCTTTGCAAGTTTTCTTCACCAATTCACTTAGCAAGTTCGAAAATTTTGGAGAAGGAAGAGAGAAGGAAGAGCTTGGAGAAAGTTGTAGCGAAGCCCTGGGTAAGTTATTTGGTTCCTAGTCTTAAGTTCTAGTAGTTCTTTCGGTAGATATAGTAGAAGTGTTAGTTTAATCTTTAATCTTCAAAGTTAGTTTAGATATCATGTTTTAAGGATAAATATGATATTTATTTCAAAAATATGTTGGAGAAAGAGATATGTCAAAATTTTGGAAGATTAGAGTCAAAGTAGCGAAGCTCTGGCAAAATTTAGCCGATTAGTAAAGTCAGGGGCAAAATAGTAATTTATGCCTAAAATGCCTGTTATGATGATTGGTCATTAATAAATGTGATATTATCCTTATAGGATATCTGTGATCACGTACCGCTGTCGTACCGCTGTCAGACGTATCTTTTTAGTTCCAACAGTATCCTAAACTATTCTTTCAAGATCTTAAAATAATTTTTAAAAATCATAAATAATTTTTTCAGTATGGTTAAGTATCCAAAATTATCTTTTTTAGCATTTGGAAGTGCCTGAATTTTTAAAAAATAAAATAAAAAGGACAAGTGTGTGTGGGGCGCCAAAACGGCGCGGTGTAGTGTAGCGGACAAAGGTCTGCAAAAGACCTAAGACAAGTCAGAAATAAATACATCAGCAGAATTTTGTCTCATAAAATATAACGTCGGACCTTAATGCAGTTTCAAGTGGGCCCAACATAGACCTAGTCCCGTGTGATTGACTAGTTTCCACTAACACGATTCTCTTCTCCATTCTTCCTCATTTCCCTTTGTGTTCTTTATTCAATCCTTCTGCCTACTTTCCCTTCTAGGAGATATAAATACTACTCTCTTCGTTTTTCTATAAGATATAATTTAATTATATCTTATAGAAATTAGTTAGAGACAATAAAGATATAAAAAATGTAACTTTTTGCCTCAAATACCATCATTTATATAAAAGAGAATGTGTGGTGGAGAGAGCATAAAGAATTAAATACAATAATATAGGTAATATGAATAATTAAATGGGGGTAATATGAGAAATTAATAAAAAAAAATTCAGATAGTCTCTAAGGGTATGTTTGGTTTGAGGGAGGGGGAGGGGAGGGGGGAGAAAAAAAAAGAGGGGAGATGAAAACTTGTAGACCCCACTACACTTAATTTTAAAATTTTTTTTCCCTCCTCTCCTTTTTTTTCTCTCCCCTCCCCTCCCTCCCCTTCCCTCAAACCAAACATACCCTAAATGAATTTTCTAAATGAGAACATGTCATATCAAAAGTGTATCTTATAAAAGAGGACAATTGGTGTTAATGTGACTTTCCTTTCTAGCATAAATAAATATTACTTGCATTGACATGACTCTTTAATATATTAGGGATGCAATGCCTAATGACGTTTTAGAATTTTTATCCTTATTTTTGTGTACATGTAATTTGTATTGAGCTCAATCTTTTTTATTATAAAAAATACAATATTCTTTTCTCCAATATTATTATGGTCAATAGCACATCCAATGGAGATTTGAACCTACTAAATGTGGGCATGTCTTTCTCCTAATAAGAATTTAAATTTTGATTCATTATGTTACAAGCAACTGACCTCTTTTGCTAATAGAACCACCTTCAATTAGTTTTGTAATTGTCTGTTTGTTTTAACTTTTCAAAAATACTTTTATGATTTATGAGGTAAATATGTAAGATGAGTTTTATCTTAAATTACAGAAAATAGCTTCTGCAAATATGGTTTGAGGGTTCAAATAGATAATGAGTTTGTTTCGTGTCAGTTTTTTTTCTTATATATATATATATATTGCTAAAAAAATTTTAGGAATGGGGTTGGGCTCACCCACAATCCAAGGGCAATGCGCTTGGAGCCCAGTCCACAGGGCATACTGGACAGAGAGTACACATGTCTCCACCTCTACCAGCGTTTCCACTGCTTCCTAGACCCCTAGGATGCCTCCCCCAGCGCCTTGACCAACGCAGGGATCGAACCCCCTCCCTTGAGGTGAGGAAGTCCAACCCCCTTACCAGTTGAACCCAAGGACCAGGGGTAGTTTTTTTTCTTATATAAAAAAGAAAGATTGTGCGAAAATAGAGCAAAAGCCAATCAACCCCAAGCCCATCAAATCAAGCTAATGTGGAGTCTAGAGAAAATTGGACAGAGGCCCGACGATGCCCACTCACCTTAGCCTTTGGGCCAGCTCTAAAGGGCACTTCAAAAGTTATTTATTCATTTTAAGAATTGTCTCAGCCCAGAGAAAATAGAAGTTCGAATTCTGAAAATTATACTTATTGGGAGAAACCAAAACATGTTCTAAGTAAAAAGAAGAAGAAGAAGAAGAAGAAGAAACCAACAGGTGGTTGGTCCAGCGGAATGTGACGCTGGATTCCTTTAAGAGGTCTAGGGTTCGAGCTGCGGTAACGCACTTGTAATCCACTTTGTATGAAGCTACCACTGTTGGTAAGGTCGTTCGCCACTGCAGAACCCGAATTCGGATTAGTCAGAGCCAAAGGTTCTGATAAACCCGAATCCGGATTAGTCACAGCCAAAGGTTCTGATAAACCGGGTGGGATACCAAAAAAAAAAAAATCTTAATTTTAATTATAAAAAAAAAAAAATAGAAGTTTGAATTCGAATTCTGGAAAGTATACTTGTTGGGAGAAACCAAAACATGTTCTAAGTAAAAGAAGAAGAAGAAGGAGGAGGAGGAGGAGGAGGAACCAAAACATGTTCAATAAACTGGGTCGGATACCAATAAAAAAATCTTAATTTTAATTATCAAAAAATTAAAAAAAAAAATAGAAGTTTGAATTTGAATTCTGGAAAGTATACTTGTTGGGAGAAACCAAAACATGTTCTAAGTAAAAAAAGAAGAAGAAGAAGAAGGAGGAGGAGGAGGAACCAAAACATGTTCTAAGTAAAAAGAAGCGGATTAGTCAGAGCCAAAGGTTCTGATAAACCGGGTGGGATACCAAAAAAGAAAAAGAAAAATAATTCTTAATTTTAATTATCAAAAAAAAAAAATAGAAGTTCCAATTCGAATTCTGGAAAGTATACTTGTTGGGAGAAACCAAAACATGTTCTAAGTAAAAGAAGAAGAAGAAGAAGGAGGGGGAGGAGGAACCAAAACATGTTCCAAGTAAAAAGAAGAGGAGGGGGAGGAGGAGGAGTAGGAGGATTCTTAATTTTAATTAAAATACAAGAAAAAGTATAAGAAATAGAAGAAGGAGGAGGAGGATTCTTAATTTTAATTAAAATACAAGAAAAAAGTATAAGAAATAGAAGAAGAAGGAGAAGAAGAAGAATTCTTAATTTTAATTAAAATACAAGAAAAAAGTATAAGAAAGTTTTTTTGAATCCATAAATCAAGGGGCATCACCATATTAATACAAAGGGTCAGTTTCGCGTCCGAGTTTATTATAAGATTCACTGCAATGATCAGTTTATATAGGCTACATAACTACACTGTTTCTTCGTTGCATCATACCCCATAATTCTAAAAGAAAGTAAATACATCTCACGACACACAAACACACAGAAACAAACACATACATGCATATAGATAAGATGAACTTCATTTCATCGAGGCAAGAGGCGTGACGCTTCATTTGAACTGGCTGACTTGGAAGTTGAACTCTGATGAGTTTGATCCAAACTCAAATCTGCTAACATAGTTGGATTGGAATGCATGAAGAATGCAGGCTCTCTTGGAGATGGCAAGTCAATGGAAAGATTACTGAGATATGAAACAATTTCAGCCATTGTTGGCCTGTCTTCTGGATTTTGTTGAACGCACAATAACCCAATTTGCACACACTTCCTTGCTTCAGTTTGAGAACAAGATTCCATTAGAAAAGGGTCCAATATTTGTAATGGTGTTCCAACATTCCACTGCTTCCACACCTTCTCAAATAATTACATAATCAAACTCATCAGATAGATATGACAATATATATGATTACCATAGGAGCAACAATTAACACGATTTTATTGATACTTACATTGGTTAAAAGGTATGATTGATAGGATCTAGCAGCGTTCCTCCTCCCACTAAGCACTTCTAAAACTATAACTCCATAACTAAATATATCTGATTTTTCAGAAAACTGTCCATTCATTATATATTCAGGAGCCATATAACCACTGTAATTTTTTCAAAAGGAAAATATATCAATGATAGCAGGTATAAGAGCAAATATAAAGGAAAACTCATCATGGTGATTAATAGGATATATGAAGCTAGTGATGTTTACATAATAAAGAGATACAATCACCTTTTGTTTCTCATGTAGTTTATTAATTAAGATAACCAGTTAAGAAGGAGGATATCAACACTTACTATGTTCCGACAATTCTATTTGTATTTCCTTGGTCTTCATCTATAGAGATCATTCTTGCTATACCAAAATCTGCTATTTTTGGATTCATCTTATCACCTAATAAAATATTGCTTGGTTTGAGATCACGATGAATAACTTTTAAACGGGAATGTTCATGTAGGTAAGAAAGTCCTTGTGCAATTCCTCCAATGATTTTGAATCGCTCAGACCAGTTGAGTAACCTTTGTTTTTCAAGATCTGTATATAAATAGGTAATTAAGTCAAATAATTATTAAAGTAAGCATTAGTAACAAACTAGTTGGAGAAAAATCCATATAAAAGGTATGCATACAAGCTTAACCATAACATGTGGAATAAATAAGGTTAGAAGTTTATACCAAATAAGAAGAAATCAATGCTCTTGTTAGGCACGTATTCGTAAATAAGAATTTTCTCCTGTTCTTCCAAGCAAAATCCCAATAACGTTACTAAATTTCTATGTTGGAGTTTGGCTATAAGCAAAATTTCATTCTTGAACTCTAATGTTCCTTGCAATGAACTTTTTGAGAGTCTCTTGACAGCAATTTCTCGTCCATCAGGAAGAGTTCCCTGAAAGCATATATAATTGAATTATTATAATTATAAATATGATATATAATTAGTATTGACATAGTTAGTTTAGTATATCACCTTATAAACTTCTCCAAATCCTCCTTTGCCTATTTTGTTCTCCTCAGAAAACTTATTTGTTGCAGCTTCAACTGTAGCCAAACTAAATTGCAAGGACCTCAGATTTGAACCATCTTCTCCAACTGGACCAGTATATGTGTGAATATTAATATAATAAGCATGCTATGGTAAAATATAAATATTCTTAAATTTAAAAGTGAAAAAACAATATATTACAATTTTCTGTGAGAATAGATTGTCTTCTCTTCGTTGTTCTTCTCCTTAGCAAATAGCAACTCACCAAACAAATAAATATCACTGAAATAATAATGGGGACAATGACCTTGACAACAGTTTGTGATCCGGTGCTATCACTTCCTCCTGATTATAAACATAACATCAAAAAATGGGGCCGGGTCACTTGTTTTATTGAAAGCACATGTACTAGATAATTCATGGTGTTGACATGGAAGGGGAAATATACTATTCTCTCCAGTCCTTAATATGATATCCATTTCATATTTAATTTCTTCATTAAAGTGAGTCTTATATTAAAAAACAAATATAGTACCTTTTTTTATTTCAAAATTTTGTATTCAACAAATGAAAATATCACAACATGAAAAAAAATTCTAATATATTCATTATCCAACAGTCAAAAACTTATAATAAAGTCAATTCCTTCAAACTAAACTTGTTTCTTTAATTATGTCCATATATAGCAAAACCAACTTAAAAAAAAGCATATGATGCGGCATGCATATCATTATAAAATAAGTAAAAGGAAAAACTATATTGATAGGACAAGCCAAGTACCTTGGGGCCGCGGTGGCATCAAGGTGGTGGCCGGCGGAGGAGATGGTTGGGCTGAAACGGCGGTGTAATTATAGAAGAGGAAGCTCTCATATCTAATATAACAGCTGGGATTGATAACCGTAACACCATTCTTTCCTTTACAGCATAGTTGAATTAGTTTGGAAACATCCTCTAAGCAGGACCTGCATTCATCCTCAGACAGATCCGGACTGCACTGAGCAAAAGCATACACATTCCCAGATTGGCTTGTAGTATCATTGGCTGCTGCAAACTTACGATGAGAGCCTCCTGTTGGTGCTTGATCCATTACCTTATCCAATTCTACCTGTGAATATTGATTCGTGAGTGTGGTTGAATTTGCTGGGTTCAATAAAGCGACTGATTTATCAGAGACGTTGTATATTCCAAAGATTGAACGATATGAGTATCGAAACGTGCAATTGTCATAGTATCCAACTGCCTCTTTCTGATTTGGACAAAGTCGCGGGAGAAGGATGGTGGCGTTGAGGAGGTAAGTACGGCAAGAATCAGGCTTCACATCGCCTCTGCAGAATCCAAGTGCGTGAACTGTGTCAGGGTTTTGGCCATAAGAGGAATTGATGAAGCCATATTCAATGTTTGTGTCGTCCGAAGTGAAATCAGAAAGAAGGGCCTTGAGGTTGGTGTGGAAGGCACTTTTGTCTGTGTAGTTATTACCTCTTTCTGGGTAACAATCGTAAGATCGGAAATCAGGCTGGGCCGTGAGAATAAGAAAGTGATGAGAAAAGAAAGCAAGCAGAGGTAAATGAAGTAAAGGCATTGTGCTGAAGGAATTATGATAGAAGAATCGAAGCATTTTAGACTTCCTGGATGATTGAGCTCGCTTCTCAAGTTTGTAAAGTCAACTTCTTCATTGATGGAGTGGAAGAAAAACGGGAGCAGTAAAAAAATCATACATGAATTATTAAATTAAATAATGGATAACTAAATTAAAATATGATAAATTAATTCACATATCTGAAATGTGTGTATTGATAGGGACAAGGAGCCGGCCGGCTCATATTTAAGTTAGGCCTCTTCCAAACTAACAACTTATTCAAGAATGAGTCAGTACTAATGATCAATCTATATTTCTATATGAAGAGTAGGTAATGTATATAATCGAATATAATGCATAAAATGTGACTTGCTAGGGTCATTTTCGGCCAATAGAAATAAATATTCGGAAGTTTCCGATCATGGCATGACTTTTGGACCATTCAATTCCATCGGTGAATAAATTTTTTAAAAAATTCATACTATGTTGGAATCATAGGTGGTCATTTTATTTTGCTATATAGAGTGAACCAGGCTATCTTTATTTAAAAGCTAGATTCAATTATGCATGACTTTTTGTTTCAAAAAGTTACACAAGACTTTGTTATGTGGTGGTTTGGATCATAGACCTTAATTTGTGAAGAGTACTCCTGAGAATAGTTTTTCAACATTTCAAGCTTCCCTTTCGTTGCCAAGCAGCTTGATTATTGGATGAAGGATTCATTGCTGTTGGGAAGAAGTCTTGGAGTTTGGACAAATGAGAAGTTATGATCAATATTTTGACAAATTAAGTTAGGGAAATTATTGTTCAGAAAAAAAGTTAGGGAAATTGATGGTGTTGTGTGGGACCCACCATTTTCTCCCTCACTTATTTTCTTTCCACATTTTCTCTCATATCCAAATAGAGGAAAAACTGCTTCTCTCCCTATATTTTCTCTTCTTCAAAACGGGAATAGAATTTATGACAAAAATTAACACCCTAATTAACTATACGTTTAGCACGAGAGGAGTGTCGCGTATTGAAATGGCAAGGAGCCCGTTGATATTTAAGGTAGCCTTCCAAAACCAACAACTTATTTAGGAGACTAAGAGGCAAAATTTATAGTTTATAACTTCACAAGTGCACAGCATATGCCGTATCAAGTAAAAAATTGTAAGTAAAATATTATTCTCATGAAGATTTGGTACCAGCGATTAAGTTGAGCAATAACTTTACATTTTTATTTAAGTTGAGTAAAATAAAATTTAATTGAAATGAGTGAATCAAAATTAAAACAAAACAAAACTACACCAAAAAACAAAAAAGTCAATAATCTCTTATTAGCTTCGTAAATCCCTTGATTTCACTTATTAATTACTTTTAATATCAATTTTTTTATTCTAGAGTATTAATAGATGTAAGTATCCCTCATTACTTACATACATCTCTCAAGTTAATAATGTTATTCCTAACATATATAGCTACTCAAGAGGCCCATAAATATATAATACTTCATCCGGTCCTAATTATAAGATCTAGTTAACTTTTTTGGAGAAACTAAGGAAGCTAAATAAATTACTTTAGAGTATTTTTATTTTTTTCTTTAAACTAATTAGTTTGACTAATAAACTAATATATAATCTAAAGATACACAACATATGAAATGATTAAGTAACTTAATTAGCTTCCTTAATCTCTCCAAAAAAAGTCAACTAGGTTTTATAATTAGGACCGGAGGTAGTATTATTCTAATATGATTATATGAGTCCAATAGGTATATTCATATCCTATTGGTAAATTAGAATCAATTCTAATCCCACATTATTCAGCCTTATGGTCCAACTAAGATCCCTTTTCAAAGGCTAATCATTCTCCAAATTCATACTAGGTACTACCTCCGTCCCTCATTATAAGAGCAATTTAACCGATTTTGGGAGAATTAAGTAGAGGAGTTAAATTAGTTAATTTTACTCATTTTCCTAAAATGTCCTTATATAAATTTAAAATAACACAAGTTGCCCTAATTATAAGTGTTTCTAATTTGTCTTACGTTAGATATCCATGACATATTAGTTTATATGTGTATACATATAGATCTAATTTTCTTTCCACACGCTTTCTAATTGAAATAATGATCTTGCTATATAAACATATATGTGTGTATATATATGTGTATACATATAGATCTATCTACACACACACACATGTTTATATATGTGTGTGTGTGTGTGTGTTCACACATATATATCTACACATATATATATTGACACACATAAACACAAATATACATATATATGTAAACACACATATATATAATGCTCCTAATAATAAGTATAAATAGGGGTATTATAGGAAAAAATTGACAAAAGTTAAAACTTGTTCTTATAATTAGGACCAAAACCAACTCTAAAATTTGCTCCTATAATTAGGGACGGAGGGAGTATTTAATAGTGATTAGGCACTAAACAAGTAAGAAATAAACAAGATTAAGTAACCAAGATTAACACTAAACATAACCAAACAAAGTATAATTCACAGTTCATAGTTCCCCTATGTTGCATGAACAAAATTAACTACACATGACTTTAATAAACTCCATTACAGCACAATCAATCTCAGCAATAATTCCATGCTAAACAGCATAACGAAAAGATGAAGAAACAGAGTTAAACTGAAGCTCCTCCCCTTTCGATCCTTCTGAAATCACTCCTTCTGCTCAACACTCAAGAACACTCAAGAAGAATAGAGAACTAAAGCTCAATAAATGGTGCTTTCCACGTTTAAGGAAGCAAACAATGGCGTGGAACTTCGAGAAGTCAAGCTCTCCTCCTTCCTCCATGCTCACATTAGGTGTTTTTCCTTTATGTACTCTTTTTCTTTTTTTGGTTGCCCATCCAGTATCTAGAACTTTACCCTGACTAATCCAGATCCGACCCAGGTCGCGCATCTGGCTATGGTGGGTGAGTCTCCCAGCGCTTATCACTCTAATTTTGGGGGTGAGCACAATTATTTTATATATATTTTATTTATTTAGATTAAATTATATGTTACATCATGAAATATTTTTCACATCTAATATATCAAATTAATTAATATTTAGTCTTATTTTCAAAAATATTTTTCCTATAACACCAGTATCCTAAAGATTAATTAATTTGAGATACTGGGTGCAAAAAATATTTCATGATACAACACATAATTTAATAAAAATATATATAAAAAAATGCACTCACCCCAAAATTAGAGAGATAAGAATATACTCTCTCCGGCCCTAATTATAAGAGCAAATTTGAGAGTTGGTATTGGTCCTAATTATAGGACTAAATTTTAATTTTTATCAATTTCTTCCTAAAATATCCCTATTGATACTTTTTCAATAAAAATTAAACATAATAATTGTTTAATAATGAACCTATATATTCTATAAAGTAAGTAATGTTTACAACTCATTAATGCCACATACGCCTCAATTCTACCCTTTTTTTTAATAAATTAATTTTAACCAATTTTTGTCATATTTTTCTCATATCATCCTTACTAATACTTCTTCCACAATAATTAATTTAACAATACACTTACTCTTATATTCTATCAAGTGAGAGATTTTACTTTTTTTTTAATAAAATAATTTTAATATGTTTTAAAAATATTTTCTTATAACTATCCATCCAAAGTGATTGATTTTTTTCCTAAAATAATCTAATAAAATATTAATTTCATTATCTTTTTTCCTTGACTAAAAAAATAACCTTGCACATAGCTAGGAATTTTTAAGGTGTGGTATGGTTGAGGGCGACATGTGCAGAGTCAGACAAGCAAAATATGAGTGGTTGAGAGTCTTTGTTACACTATATATCTTGCTAATGTCATTTTAAATTTTAAATAAGGGTATTTGAGGAAAATAAATATAATTAACTAATTTAACTATCATCCTTAATCTCTCCAAAATCGGGTAAATAGCTATTATAATTAGCACTGAAGAGGGAAGAGAAGAGAAGCACCTAATCTGAAACCCCGCACTGCTGTCACTGTTGAAGGTAGCAAAAGAAGAACAGAGCACCCGACGGGGTCCTCTGATGACTGATCTATCTCCCTCCAAGCTTTCGTTCTTTGCTCTCTACTGTCGAACCCAAACTGAAACATTCTCTACTTTCCCTTTCTTTTTGATTTCTACATAAAGTCTGAGCAACTCTAATTCATCTAAAAAAATTCTTTACAAATTCCCATAATAATTGCCAACAAAGATACATACATGCTTAAGCATCCATAAGTCTCTTAAATTAAAATTGTTGAACCACTCCAAAATTGCATATAAATTTCTTTCCACCATCAAAATACTACAGAAATACATATAGGAATAAACCTCATTACTCCTTTAACATTTCATCGAACACCTTATATGCGTTCTTCATATCAACTTGCAAAACAACACCACTACTACATAATATTACCTCAAATAACCTCAAACATCAACTTTAATCTCAAAGCCTTAAAATTCTAAGTTCTCAACAAGGCTATGCTCAAAATAAAGTACCATTCAAGCCTTTTACATTCTTCTTATAGCATAAGTTTTAACTATCTAACAATTTTAAGAACATTCCAATCACTTTCTGCTCTCCGACATTATATGTGTCACCAAAATCATATAATACTATCGAACTCCTTACTTTACAAATTATTGCCAAATAATCCCCAAACCTCAATATATACCCATACTATGCTTCCCAAAGTCAGATATTTACTTATGATCAAAACTGATCCATAAAAATCAGATATGGAAGTTTTCTTCCTCATGATTTGTTAACCAAAACCATAAATAAAACTTACCCAACCACCAGATTCGCCCAGCAGCATAAAGAAGAAAAAAAAATGAACTCAACTCATTCCCAAGCCACCTAGAAGCACCGATCAGAGATGAAGGACAAGGAGGAATCAATAATCTTTTTACCCAAAGTCTAACAGATTCGGCTTAGGCTAGAAAGAGAAGATAAACGACCTGAATCAAGAGCAAATCGAAAAATCAAGGAGGGAAAAACAACTTCTGCTATTTGGAGCATAGAACCGATATGCCGACAGTCGAACGGACGGACAGCGGCGAACGGACGAAGGTAAACGGACCAGAGGCGGCAAGGAAGGGCAGAAGGACATAGATGAACGAAGGAGGCTAGGGTTTGATTCAAAATTGCAAGCTTCTGCTGCCATTCGAACGGAGAAGACAAGCCTTTGAAAAAAAAGAAAAAAAAGAAAGAAAAAAAAAAAAGAGAGTAAAAAACTGATCTCTCGCGTTTTCTTTTTTACACATAAGGGCATTTTCGAAATTTCACTGTGCTAAGATAAAATAAAATCGACTATTGCCCAAGAGAGGATTTTCCAATGCCACCAATCTACAAGCTTCTTGTCACCAAACTACAATAAATAATACTCTCTCTAATCCTAATTATAGGAGCTATTTAACTGATTTTGGGGGAATTAATGAGAGGAGTTAAATTAGTTAATTTTACTCATTTTCCTAAAATGTCCTTATATAAATTTAAAATGACACAAGTTGCCCTAATTATAAGTATTTCTATCTATATAGCCATGTGTATACATATAGATCTAATATCATTTCCACACATTTTCTAATTAAAATAATGGTTTTGCTATATAAACATATATGTGTGTATATACATACATACATACATACATACATACATATATACATACATAGAGACACACACACCATACATACATACATACATACATACATACATACATACATACATACATACATACATACATACATAGACACACAAGGAGGAGCCCAAAAAGGAACCCGAACCGGAGAAGCCGCCGAAGGAGGAGAAGGAGCCACCGAAGGAGAAGCCCAAAGTCGTTACAGTGTGTGTGGTTGCCTCCTCCGCCTCTCGTTACGTAGTCGTTTATGATCAATATTCAATAACCTGCAGATAGTGATGGGGGGCGGCGGTCCAGATCGATTGAGAAGGGGAGGGGAGTTGCAGATTGGGATTGGGTGGGGGGAGTCCGGATGAACTTGAGCGTGTTTTTTTTTTTTTTTAAAATAAAAAAATTAGGGGCATTTTGGTATTTTTCATGAAAATAGTGTGGGCCCCACCTCCAAAGTTAACACCGTTAAGTCAGATTTAACGGTGGTGTGACTTTTACACCTATTTTCTAATCATATGTGTATTTTTGCTCCTAAAAAAAGCATGTGGTGTTGGGCGCTCCTCCGGGTAGAGCACATGTGTATTTTCGCTCCTTTACCCTATATGTGTGTGTGTGTGCGCGCGCGCGCGCATACACACATATATATATTGACACACATAAACACAGATATACATATATATGTACACACACATATATATAAATACTCCTAATAATAAATATAAATAGGGGTATTATAGGAAAAAATTGACAAAAGTTAAAACTTGCTCTTATAATTAGGACCAAAACCAACTTCAAAATGTGCTCCTATAATTAGGACCGGAGGAAGTAATTATACTAATCAATTTCTTATAATTTAATTTAATTTAATTAGTTTTATTTTTTCCTGGGTATAAGTATAAACTTGTTTTAGTTTCAATATAAATTGCCTCTTTTAAAAAAAGAAAAAAGATTTAAGCATATGTGGCAGCAGACATAAGACCTGTTTAGAAAAGTGAAGGGGGTTGAAAAGCCGGGTAAAATAAGGTGTTTTGATTGATGTGTTTTTTAAATAGGTTTTTAGATAAAAACTACTTTTTAGAAGAAGTTACTGAAGACTTACTTTTTACTTTGTATATAGACTGCTACAACCCTTAATTTAAATATAAATCACATTTACAACATGATTTTTATTTTATTTTAAGTTTGCAAAAATTAAATTAGAAAAAGGTCATTTATCCCATGTAAAATTTCAAAGCTAATACTAATTAAGGGGTCTCTCCTGGATGAGTAAATAACTAACAGCTCGAAAAAAGTTACATGATATTGTTTCATGGGTAAATAATATAATTCTTGAGCAAAAAAAAAGGGTAAATAATATAATTATTTAAAGGACATGTTTGGTAGAAAGGAAGCCTTTTCTAGGAAGAAAGATGGAAGGAGAGAGGAAACCCAAATTGGGTTTGGTGCAGGTAATAGAAATGGAAAGCCTGCAATAATCATTTTCTCCAGTTTGGTGTAACATCCCAATTTCAGAGCCAATTTTTTTTTTTTTTTTAAAAAATCAGAGTAGAGCATCGGAACAAATCATTGAGTAACTGATTATAACAATAACAAGCGTGTAATCACTGTTCATAAAGATTAATACATTATCTGATTTTGACTTTACATCTCATCGCCCGATCATTACTCGGTCTTCACGTGGTCTTCATCTTCATGTGTGATGTCTGCTCTGCTTACTCTTATCCTCCGTCCATGGTCTCTCTCTCTAGACCTTGATGTGATGCTATAGTAAGAGTTGAGATCCAACGTTCATCGGATCTCAGGTAACGGTTAACCTCATGCTTATATAACACTTTATGTTCAACGGATATTTCTATGATTACAGCAATGATACATGATCATTTAATGACAACTACCCTACAAGCAAAGTCATTTGTCTGCACTTTAATTGTGTGCCACGATGTACTGTCGTGTCCGTAGCGCTAGGAAAACTCTAACGGCATTATATTTACTATAACCCGTAAAGTCAGTAAGTGATTATCTAAGTTTATTACCTTAGTCACCGTGCATGGCCCGTAATGCAGTTCCACCCATGGCTTATGAAACTATCCGTACCATATATAAGCGTACTATAAGCATCGAGTCGATACAAGACGCCGCGAACGTACCTTCGTTTGATGGTACTTCGGCATTTTTGACTTTAAATGGCACGTTTACTTTAAAACGGCGAAACGTCCAACAATGCTCGTCGGACAAATGTAACGGCAGCAAACTAGGATTTCTGACGTCCTATAAGAGTAATATCACTTTCATTAGTGATTTGACACAATAACTGGCATTTTAGGTAAAAATTACCATTTTGCCCCTATACCCCTAATTGGCGGAATTTCGCCAGAACTTCGACGCCATCTTGATTTTCGAAAATAAAGACTAAAATAGCCCTCCCATATGATATCCAATCATACTTGAAAATTTAAAGGCTATTCTAGCATTACAAGCCCTACTTTTGAAAGAACTATAAAAGCTTCAACTTTTCAGGTACTCGATCCCTACCAAGTTTTTTACCTCGTCAGGCATTTTTCAATGCAATGAGGCCTAAAAACAATAGTAGGAATCTCATTCCCTACTTCCTAAATCTAACCAACAATTCTACCAACTACCGAACTAAAAACTCGAACCTAAAAACTAAAGCCCGAAAGACTTACCCATCAAGAACTCCGTACAAAATTTGCCCGAGCTTCTCTCTCTTCTTTCTCCCTCTAGGTTCGGCCAAGGCAAGGAGAAATGGTGTGAGATTTTGTGAAGAGAGGCATGCCTTTATATAGGCAAGAAGTGGGCAAGTTGTGTAATTTTCACAAATCACTTTGTGCCCAAAGTTGTAATTTTCCCTTTGATTTATAACCATGGAAAATAAGACCAAAATGGTGTATAAACCTTGTCCATGGAGCATGTTTGGCCGAAATTCAAGGGTGATGTGGCTGAAATGGAGTGGTCCAAAAGTAATGACTTATGTTGCTTTATAGCCCTGGCCTAATAGAATTTCCCCGATCGGTACCCGATTCGCATGATTTCGGAGAACTTTCAAAATTCTGGATTTACAACTTTGAAGACATGTTCTCACTTACTAGAAATTTCCAAGTTAACCTAAATTTTGATTCCATATAGAGCTCCAACAGTCCAGTTGAAGTTTTCTCGAGAAACGTGTCCGAACATGTCTGATGTCGAAATGCATTTTTCCCTATTTCGTTTTATTAGGAAAAAGCACAAACGGCTTCAGAATTAACTTCCGCAAGAGTTTAACGGAAGATAAAATTCCACTGATCAATATTCTACCCTGACTTTGGAAATCCTATTCCTAGATCTCTAAATAGGATCCGTTTCCTAATTTCTAAATTACTATTCACAATATTTCACTTTAATTAATTATAATATTAAAATAATTGCAAGTTGTAAAAATATTTTCCTTTTTTTTTCTTTTCCTTTCTTTTTTCTGCCCATCATTTTTTTTATTTCGTTTTTTTAAAATTAATTATTTAATTAATTAAATAATTATTTTTACATAATTTTTTACAAAATTTTCCTATTGGTCAATACTTTGATTTAGGCTTAAAAAAATACCTAAAATCAACTATTTTTCTCCAAAATTTCCAATTAATTAGTAAACATATTTTTACTAATTTTAAAACAAAACCACCAATTTTAGGGTTTTGCATAATTACCTGTGAATTTCCTTTACTTAAGCTTAAGTAATTAGCCAATAATTTCCTAATTACTTTCTTATCATTAGTTGATAATTTTATTAATTAGGATGCTTCATTACCTCATAACTTCTGTATTGACATTTTTGCTTTCATGTCTATTGCATTATCTTAGCACTTACAGGGGTATTACGGTCATTTCCTTACTTTTTGAGTATTCTTCTACAATTTCTCCAAGTTTGTAACTTATTAAATTACCTAAATTAGGGACAATATCCTTCCCTATTTCAAATAGATTTTTACTTGCTTCTTTTATAGCTTTCACAATTTTCCTAAATAATTTATGTCCCTTAGGGGCATTTTGGTCATTTGGCACTTTGGCCCTTAGATTCTCTAATTTCCAAGAGATTTTCCTTTAGAAAATAAAATAATTATAACCTAATATTTGATATCCCATATTCACCTACTTTCTATAGGTTTATCTTTACCAAATTTATGATATTGATTTTTAGGGTATTACATTTCTTCCGGGGATAAGGCTATCTAATAGCGACTTGTTTGTTGTCAACATATACTTCGAATGATCTCATGTGATGCGAACTACATGCTCGTCTTTGAGGTGTTCTTTTGTCACCGACATCTAGGAATATACGATCATCTCAATCACCAAAAGATTCTCATGATCTTTTGTGACTTGTACAAACTATCAAGAGACGTGATCAATCATATCCCAACTACGAAAATTTCTGCTCCGATAATTTTATCGAGCAATATAAGTGATTTACACTTCGCCCATTCAAGGCGTCAATCTGTGCCATCTTGATTGTAAGAAAACTTAGAAGTTCGGCTTCATCAAAGCGTATTTACAGTTTCATGGGAATTTCCTTTATCAAGATCAAGTTTTCATATCCCCTGCAGCTTTTGTTTCCTCAAATCGTCATGTGAAATACCGGTACAATCTTTTGCAGAAAGTATCTTCTTGATAGTTTTCTTTATCCGATTGCTATTTATTTTCTATATTGCTGCTAGTTTTGGTTCACCACTGATGGTGTTCCGGCGTAAGGCAATTCTGACAAGGTTTAGATAATGGAGTGGATTGTCGATCCTGGAAAGTGAGTATTTGTTTTTGGATCTATACCCCTTTTAAATTATGGTAGTTGATACTAATGTCGAAAACTTGAGTCTTTCCTCCTAGCGATCGAAAATTCGTGTCAGTTTGATTATAAAGTTTTTATCATGTTTTAAGTTGATATATAGTGTTTCCGTGGCGTCAATACACCGCGTACTTTATATATATTGCTTCCGTGGCACCCATAACACCGCGTACTTTAGTGTTTTAGCGTTTCCGTGGCGCCCATAACACCGCGTACATAAGTGTTTCCGTGGCACCCATAATACCGCGTACTACACATTCATCATGTCGTATTTTGATATACTGTATCCCCATGGTTCCCATACACCGTGGTAATACCATATATCTCGTACTCATGGATATCATATCGTACTTCGATATATTATGTTCCCATGGTTCCCATACACCGTGGCCACATAAGATACCTTATACTTAGTGATACAATCGTGATATGTTTTATAGTTACTTAAGAAATATGATAATACTTATCACTATGTTATGTGTGGATTGGTTTGACTTTAAGAGACTTGAGAGTGGTAAGTTATCACACTGTCATGCTGCAGCTAGACATATCCCAATTCATGTACCATTAAAAATATTTGGATTTGGGATAACCAATTTCTCGGTGCGGTAATCAACTTCTCACTCAATTTATGAAAACTTGTCTCACATACAAGCTAAAAGCTTACACCCAATGGTGTAGCTGCTATTACATCGTAAGGAAGATATATGTATGCATCCCAAAAGGATCCGTACAAGCATCAAAAGGAATTGATCGGTTTAGCACTTGGATCGATTCATAATATCTACTGAAATAGTTTTAACTAAACGATAGTATCCGGAACCATCTCTGAGGATTTTCCGACTTCTGCTCTGGTCTATGTTCTGTGGCTTGAATTCTGTAACTATCTGGGAACAGTCTTTGCCAATATGCCCTGGTTCTCAGCATTTAGAGCAAATTGGTCTTACATCACAGGCAACACCAGGATGGTAATTCCCGCATTTCCAACATGGATGAAGTTTCTGCTTCTGCTTCTTCTGTCCAGTCTGGCTTAGGTTCTGCGGCCCTTTCTTTGCAGTTTTCAAGGGACAATTCCAGCTGATGTGTCCAGGCTTCTGGCACTCGTAGCATATTTTGTGGTTATCCGCCACTTGAAATGACGAATGAACAGATGAAAACTTTGGCTAGTCCTTCTCCTAAGAGCTCTTTTGTGCTTTCCACCCAAAAGCGGTTTCAAGGAAAAATGATTAGGAGTGGATCTAGTCCAATCTCCAGAAAGATAAGAAATTATGTAATGGTTCTTCCGATAGAAGTCTTTAACATTGGTCGAATACCGCATGTATTTCTATTCGTCGGTCTTAGAGTTTCGTCCGGCGTGGCTTAGCTCCACCTACAAGCTTTTGTGCTAGGATAGAACTATCGTCCAGTACAAACTGACGACTATCAGAGTTATCAGAGTGAGTTATCAGAATTCGTGTCGGAACTGATTTTCAAAGTCTATGATCTCCCGGGTAGTCAAAATTGTCGTCGGTAGGCGACATTACCAGGGTTATCAGGGTTATCGAAGGCTGATATCAGGGTTATCAGAGCTACTCGAAACTGATATCAGAGCTATCAGAGCTATCAGAGACTGATATCAGAGTTATCGGAGACTGATATCAGGGCTATCGGAACTATCCGAGATTGATAACAGGGTTATCGGGACTATCAAATGCTGATACAAGGATTATCAGAGGTATCGGAGATATCCGGGTTTTCGGTGGTATCAGTGGTATCAGAGATATCTGATATCGGCTCAAGTCCAGGCGGTGAATACACCGATTCTAGGTTAAATCTTAACCCTATCTTACGGATATATGCACGGTACGCTTTCTTCAACCTAAATATTTTATGCAAAGGACCTCGTTTCTGTCCATCTCCAGAACATAACGCTAGAGTTATATCAGTACTCATTTTCAAAATATGCTCAAAGGCTTTGAACCTAACTCCGTTAACCGAACAGAATGGCCAGGTAAGTGTCTACCATGGGGGCCTCACCGGGTTAGCGGTGACTTATGGCACACCCACGTAGACTAGCCTTGCCTTCGGCACCAAACTATCCGTAATAACATAGTCAGATCCATGCCAGGAAAACTGCTCTGATACCATAAAGTGTAACATCCCAATTTCAGAGCCAATTTTTTTTTTTTTTTAAAAAAATCAGAGTAGAGCATCGGAACAAATCATTGAGTAACTGATTATAACAATAACAGTGGCGTAACCGCCTGTTCATAAAGATTAATACATTATCTGATTTTGACTTTACATCTCATCGGCCGATCATTACTCGGTCTTCACGTGGTCTTCATCTTCATGTGTGATGTCTCGCTCTGCTTACTCTTATCCTCCGTCCATGGTCTCTCTCTCCAGGACCTTGATGTGATGCTATAGTAAGAGCCGAGATCCAACGTTCATCGGATCTCAGGTAACGGTTAACCTCATGCTTATATAACACGTTATGTTCAACAGATATTTCTATGATTACAGCAATGATACATGATCATTTAATGACAACTACCCTACAAGCAAAGTCATTTGTCTGTACTTTAATTGTGTGCCACGATGTACTGTCGTGTCCGTAGCGCTAGGAAAACTCTAACGGCATTATATTTACTATAACCCGTAAAGCTGTAAGTGATTATCTAAGTTTATTACCTTAGTCACTGTGCATGGCCCAGAACAGAGTTCCACCCATGGCTTATGAAACTATCCGTACCATATATAAGCATCAGAGTCAGTATTACAGTACGCCGCGAACGTACCTTCGTTTGATGGTACTTCGGTACTTTTGACGGAAATGGCACGTTTTACGGAAAACGGCAAAACGTCCAACAGCGCTCGTCGGACAGCGTAACGGCAGCAAACTAGGATTTCTGCGTCCTATAAGAGTAATATCACTTTCATTAGTGATTTGACACAATAACTGGTATTTTAGGTAAAAATTACCATTTTGCCCCTCTACCCCTAATTTGGCGGAATTTCGCCAGCACTTCGTTACTTTGGCTCCGATTTTTCCAAAATTTTGCCAGAACTTCGACGCCATCTTGATTTTCGAAAATAAAGACTAAAATAGCCCTCCCATATGATATCCAATCATACTTGAAAATTTAAAGGCTATTCTAGCATTACAAGCCCTACTTTTGAAAGAACTATAAAAGCTTCAACTTTTCAGGTACTCGATCCCTACCAAGTTTTTTACCTCGTCAGGCATTTTTCAATGCAATGAGGCCTAAAAACAATAGTAGGAATCTCATTCCCTACTTCCTAAATCTAACCAACAATTCTACCAACTACCGAACTAAAAACTCGAACCTAAAAACTAAAGCCCGAAAGACTTACCCATTGAAGAACTCCGTACAAAATTTGCCCAGAGCTTCTCTCTCTTCTTTCTCCCTCTAGGTTCGGCCAAGGCAAGGAGAAATGGTGTGAGATTTTGTGAAGAGAGGCATGCCTTTATATAGGCAAGAAGTGGGCAAGTTGTGTAATTTTCACAAATCACTTTGTGCCCAAAGTTGTAATTTTCCCTTTGATTTATAACCATGGAAAATAAGACCAAAATGGTGTATAAACCTTGTCCATGGAGCATGTTTGGCCGAAATTCAAGGGTGATGTGGCTGAAATGGAGTGGTCCAAAAGTAATGACTTATGTTGCTTTATAGCCCGGCCTAATCGAATTTCCCCGATCGGTACCCGATTCGCATGATTTCGGAGAACTTTCAAAATTCTGGATTTACAACTTTGAAGACATGTTCTCACTTACTAGAAATGTCCAAGTTAACCTAAATTTTGATTCCATATAGGGCTCCAACAGTCCAGTTGAAGTTTTCTCGAGAAACGTGTCCGAACATGTCTGATGTCGAAACGTATTTCTGGAATCATCAACTTCTTCAGAAAAATTCACTGATTCCAATTATGTTCATATAAATTCAAACTCATTCCTAGATGTTGAGTTAGAATTTATTTCCTTCATATCCAAAAATGTGCCTATCTGCATTTTTCCCTATTTCGTTTTATTAGGAAAAAGCACAAACGGCTTCAGAATTAACTTCCGCAAGAGTTTAACGGAAGATAAAATTCCACTGATCAATATTCTACCCTGACTTTGGAAATCCTATTCCTAGATCTCTAAATAGGATCCGTTTCCTAATTTCTAAATTACTATTCACAATATTTCACTTTAATTAATTATAATATTAAAATAATTGCAAGTTGTAAAATTATTTTCCATTTTTTTTTTCTGCCCATCATTTTTTTTATTTCGTTTTTTTAAAATTAATTATTTAATTAATTAAATAATTATTTTTACATAATTTTTTACAAAATTTTCCTATTGGTCAATACTTTGATTTAGGCTTAAAAAAATACCTAAAATCAACTATTTTTCTCCAAAATTTCCAATTAATTAGTAAACATATTTTTACTAATTTTAAAACAAAAACCACCAATTTTAGGGTTTTGCATAATTACCTGTGAATTTCCTTTACTTAAGCTTAAGTAATTAGCCAATAATTTCCTAATTACTTTCTTATCATTAGTTGATAATTTTATTAATTAGGATGCTTCATTACCTCATAACTTCTGTATTGACATTTTTGCTTTCATGTCTCTTGCATTATCTTAGCACTTACAGGGGTATTACGGTCATTTCCTTACTTTTTGAGTATTCTTCTACAATTTCTCCAAGTTTGTAACTTATTAAATTACCTAAATTAGGGACAATATCCTTCCCTATTTCAAATAGATTTTTACTTGCTTCTTTTATAGCTTTCACAATTTTCCTAAATCATTTATGTCCCTTAGGGGCATTTTGGTCATTTGGCACTTTGGCCCTTAGATTCTCTAATTTCCAAGAGTTTTTCCTCACTACAAAAAAAATTGATTTTTGCTACGGAAAAAATCCGTAGCAAATTCCGTAGCAAATCGATTTTGCTACGGAAAAATGCCAAAATTCCGTAGCAAAATCGATTTGCTACGGAATTTGCTACGGATTTTTTCCGTAGCAAAAAACCCCGTAGCAATTTGCTACGGATTTTGAAAATCCGTAGCAAATTGCTACGGAATTCCAATCCGTAGCAATTTGCTACGGAAAACAATCCGTAGCAATTTGCTACGGATTATTTTCCGTAGCAAATTGCTACGGAATATCAATCCGTAGCAATTTGCTACGGATTGATAATCCGTAGCAATTTGCTACGGATTGGAATTCCGTAGCAATTTGCTACGGAAAACAATCCGTAGCAAATTGCTACGGAATGAAATCCGTAGCAAATTGCTACGGATAGAATTTCCGTAGCAAATTGCTACGGAATTTTAAATCCGTAGCAATTTGCTACGGAATTTTAAATCCGTAGCAATTTGCTACGGAAATCATTTCCGTAGCAAAAGTATTAATTTTTTTTTTTAAATTTTTTGAATCTTTTTAAATTTAAATTTTTTTAATTTTTTAATTTTTTTTTTGAAAATTGAATGCAAAAGTATCATGAATATAATAAAAAGAGTTTAAACGAGAAAACAAAATATATATAATAATGTTGTAAGGAACAAATACTAAAAAGTAGTCTAAACATCGGCATTGTTATCATCATCATCATCACCCGCATGGTCATCATCACCAGGAGCCGACCCGAACCCTTTTGTGTCATTAGAGACAGGAGTTGATTCTGCATCTGTCTCATCATCTCCGCTTGCATCGATCCATCTGCTGTCGCATACTCTCCGTTCTGTTGCATCGCAAGCTCCATCCTCTCCCGTTCTCGATTCATTGCCTGCTCCATCCTCTCCCGTTCTGAAGCATCTCCCGCCTCATGATGTCCTGTTGCCGACTCATCCGTGTTGCTTGCTGCTCCACCAACGCTTTCATCTTCTTCACTCATCTCGCAAATACATTATGAAGTACATTTATTATTTGTACTTCATTTGAATAGACAAGAGAATGGAAATTATCAATATCAAATGTATTACGTGTACCTGGAGAAACACCTTCAGTGCTGGATGAGGAGCGCTTTGATTGCTTCAGTCGGCCAGCAGAGGCACCGTATCCAAAGACTCTCCCTTTCTTGTTAAATCCGCCTGCGGCCTCAAAGAACAGACTCTCATTGTCGGACTGAGAGGATGCGGGGTCAGACCCAAGCTGCGACCCTCTCTCCTGCGACAGCTTCTGAAAGGTTTCCTACAAGCACAAAAATACATAGCTTATTAGACATGTAAAATAAAATAAATATGGTGGTGCATAAAACAAGTAATAAAGGCAATAAATGTCTAACCGCTACTTGCAGCGCCTTTTGGTTAATCCATTGTCTCTCACTTCCTTCAGACTGTCGGGAATGGGTCCGCTCAAAGGTAGCCCACTCAATTGATCCTTCAGGAACTTCCCCTAATTTGCTTTCGCCCGCACGATGTTCAGGCAACGTCATATGCTGGCGCTGAAAATCAATAACGAACCATTAGTGCTCCAAATTTTTAAAGTACTTAATTAAATAACCATAAAACAAAAACTTACCAAGAACTCATCGAACCAAGCATCTCGAGTAGTGCTAGGAATGTCTCATCCACTTGGCCCAAGGATGGTTGTAATTGCGGAATAATTGGGCCGAGATGAAGTCCCTTACCTCATTATGAGGCTCAAATCGATGAGAGATGACATCATGCAAATATTACCATACAAACCATTTACATAGAGAAAATTGTAACATTACTGGTAACTTGGCATGACTTACCCGACGCCGTCGGGACGGATCCAAAGCTTCCGTGTCGAAGGATCTCTGGAGCCCCAAATTGGTGGATCGGAGGAACTACCTTCTTCCCCAACGTGGCTATGAGGCGACGCATTGTGCTAAGGAAGGAATGTGAAGTATTGAAGATAAACATATGTAAATCATATGTAACTAAACTTATGTAAATCAATCAGAAATTATATTGTAAACTCCGTGATCCCCCTTGCCGTGGATCGGTGGGGGAGTAGACGGTGATGACGACATATACAGACGGTGATGACGACATATACAATGACGGTGAAGATGACAAATATGTAGACGGTGAAGATGACATATCAAAGGATGGCATATCCGGGAAGCGCTGGACCCTCTACCTCCATAAGGAGCGAGATGACGTCGCCTACCCCTCCGATAGGACGGGGTTGGGCTCGACCACTACCCCGTCCACTATCTGAACGTCCTCCTAGATGCTCCATCTCTAAACACTCATAGACATAATGTCAAAAAATATATAACAATAAGTAGCGCATTAACAAAGTATGTAGTATAACAAATCATCACAAACAAAGAACTAACAGAAATCAATCGGACGATTCTTGTTCATCAACATCAACATTTGCTTGCACGTCTTCCTCTGAGGAGGTCTCATAGTCGTCGAACTCCGATTCACTATCAGAGTAAATCACTTCTTCCTCATCGTCTGATTCCTCATCGTCAATTTGTAACATCTCAACATGCCACAAATATGTAAATTTATATATGTAAAATCGTCTGATTCCTCATCGTCAGTTACTAACCTAATTAACATCTCAACATGCCACAAATATGTAAATTTATATATTAGTGACCAATTTATAAGAACAAATCAAGATTATATAATATGCAAAAGGAATTTTATATTTTGTATTTATAATTACCTATTTATCTAAATAGTATTTATAATTTAGTTTTTGAAATTATCAAACTTTATTTATTATATAAATTGTTAAAGATAAATTGAAATAATGAATGTAAATGAGATTTTTTTTCATAAAACTAAATAGTCATTTTTTCTTTAAATCTTTATCTTCTTTAATTATACTTTATGTTAATTAATTAATTCCTTTAACCCTCAATCTTACTATGCACAAATTATCGTTCTCATTTGAAAACTATCATATTTATACAATTATATATCTAGTTACCAATTATCAATTAATATAATATCATAACAATTTTTGTAAGCCTCTAACAAATTATCAACATCAAGTACCTTTTAATCTACATACCCAAATCAATAACTATAACATTTTAATCTACATACGCAAATCAATGTCCATAATAACTACATTTTCATCTACATAGGCAAATCAATATTTATTAACAACTACATTTAAACAATATCAATATTTAATCTATCTACCCTAATCAATATTTAAACATACTAATCAAGATTTATTTTATCTATACTAATCAATATCCCCATCAACTATATCTACACTAATCAATATTTAAACATACTAATCAACATTTTAATCTACATAATCAAATCAATATTTAATCTATCTATACTAATCAATATCAATTACATATTAATCTATATACAATAATCTATCTCAAACATTTAAACATACCTAAACCGTGAACAAAGGGAAGAACAAAGAACGTTGGAAAAACCACCACCTACTCCGACGAGCAAGCGAAGAACCACCACCGCACCAACACAAGCAAGGAGGGCGCCTGAAATCGCAGGTGGAGCCGGAAATCGCGAGGGTGGGGGGTGGCAACTCGCACGTGGGCCGGAAAACGAAAGGGGGAGGCCGGAAAACGAAAGGGCAGCCGGAGAAATCAAAGGGGAGGGGGAGCTGCGCGGGTCGCAAATTGCGACGGACTACGTGTCCGTCGCAAACTGCGACGGACAGGGCCGTCCGTCGCAAATTTTGCGACGGAATGTTTTTCCGTCGCAAATTTTTCTTTTTTGCGACGGATTTTTTTCCGTCGCAAAAATCCGTAGCAAATTTGACTTTTTCTAGTAGTGCCTTTAGAAAATAAAATAATTATAACCTAATATTTGATATCCCATATTCACCTACTTTCTATAGGTTTATCTTTACCAAATTATGATATTGATTTTTAGGGTATTACATTTGGTAAGAAAGATCAAACATGGAAATGGAAGATAAAAACATTTAAAACACTATAATAACTCAATATTATCAAATTAAAAAGAAAACAAAATTAAGAAGCTTTCCAACAATGTATGGAAATAAAATTTGGAGGGAAAATTAAAATAAAGGACCTAGATAAAATAATATTTAATTAGAAGGACCATAAAAATTGAAATTACTAAGGAGGACCAAATAAACTTAAAAGTACTAAATTGCCTTTCAAATTCTTAGTTGCTTCCGTGACCTAGAAAACAAAGAATAAAGCGTCTTCTTCCTTCCTCCTTGTGAATATCAAGGTGAGGCCATTTGGGATGAAGCCATTTGGTAATCTAGTATTGGAAGTTAAAAACGACAATATTTAGTAAAAGTGTTTGCATAGAAACAGGATCCAGTTGATCGAAGGAGAGAGGAGATATGTGAAGCAAAGAAAGAACCGGAGGTAGTAATTTTTTTTCTTGATTATTACAATGCACTAAAGTACATTAAGTAGAGAAAGAACTGGTAGGAAACACATGCACGACGGTCAACTTCAACCAAATCCGTTATCGCTGCCGGAGGTGAATGCAAAAGAACTAACTCAGATATTGCACCATGGGCTTCCGAACCTAGAGCATCCGCCCGTTGAATTTGCAAGTCTATCGCACCACCAGTAATTCGACATCCCATTCCTGCTTCAGTAAAAGCTGAATTTCAACCAGAATCTGTCTCATAGTCTGGATGATCAGCAGGAACTGAAACATATACAACTCCTTCCCTCTAAAAATCTTTGCATTTCTGGCCAACCAAATGTGCCTGTAAGAAGATGCTTTGTTCTTTGTTTTCTGCATTGAGAAAGCCACTGAGAATTTGAAGAGCAATTTAATACTTTTAAGTTTATGTGATCCTCCTTAGTAATTTCAATTTTTATGGTCCTTCTAATTAAATATTATTTTATCTAGGTCATTTATTTTAATTTTCCATATAATAAACGCATAGAGGAAATGATCTTATGCTCATTTTATTATGTTATTTAGAGTAAACTAATCTATTCTTTAAAATGATGTTTCAATAATTTATATTTGATCCTTTTATTTTTTTCATAAATGTGTGTGTGTGTATATATATATATATATAAGTGTGTGTAGATATATATATCTATATACATATATATACATATATGTATGTATTTATATATGCATGTATATATCTATGTATGCGTATATATGTGTGTGTATTGTAACACCCCAAATTCCATACTTCAAATTGTGTCGGTTGACACTTGGTTTTAGAAAAATCAACAGAGTTTGATGTGCTACACCAGAGTAATGCGGAAACGGAGAGCATGCACTAATGTTCGGACGATGAGTAACTGATATAAAATACCCAGGCGTATGCTGGTTAAATTGAAAATCCCGAAGGAATATTCATGTGATACAATAATACAAGACTTGTATAATTACGTCTTTAGAATAGTAACTATACATCCTTAAATCAAGCCTTAACTATACTTGTGGCTTGGAACCCAATACAGTTAATCAAACTCATTTGGCCAGGCCGAGTAAGTCTAGTGGAAGTCTCTCCGTTTTTCACGGTGACTTATGACTAAACCACATAGACCAACCCTTTCTTGGTTTAAGCACCAAATGGTTTGATACACTCTATTGAATTCATGCCAGAAACTAGACCCTCTTGTCCTTCTCCCAACTTCTGTCTCGGCCGCACTACTACAAACAAACCAAAAAACGACATAAATAAGACCCAATTAACGTCCTTTTTTAGAGGGACGTCTCAGGCAGGGTAGTTGTTTTTTTAACGTTTGGCGTCCTGAATAAATTTCAGGACACCTCATATGAGGCGTCCTAAATTAATACAGGACGCCTCATATGAGGCATCCTAGTATTTAGGATCGTCATGAGGCGTCCTTAATTTATTTAAGGACTCCTTATGAAATTTTTTGACGTCCTGAATTGAATTTCAGGACGCCTTATTTTAGTTTTTTTTTAAATGACTACTATATATTTATATAATTCCCAAATTGTCTGCAAAACAGGAAAACAATATTTACAAGCCACTAGCCACAGTGCTCAAAAACAACCTTCCTTCATTAACTAATTAGGCTGATTAAACAGTGAGACATATATAAACTAGTGCACTATACATTTGAAATACATGAGCATCATCAGCAACAATGTCAAAATGAAATACATGAGCATGAACACAATGTCAAATTTGCACTATACATTTGAACTAGTGCACTACCAACAACAATAATGTCAAATTCACATATATACCTATAGGTATTGCAGAAGATGTCTAGCCATAACGTCTCGAACCGTATCGACTTCTTCGTCCGAGAACGGAGCAACACTATCAAAAATCTGTAAATTGGAAAACAAGCCATAAGATAAACCAATGAAGTACTTCACTAGTGAATGAAATAATAAAAAACTCAAGTGTGCAATCTACAAAAAAAAAAAAAATCATAATTTGAGAATCATGAAGCGATCACGTACATGTTGAAAACCTGTAAGACGTCCGGTGGAAACGATGGACTGCATGAAATGGATAACGTAGTACCCGCACTCGGTGTCCCCTAGTTGTCGAGGGCACTATAAATCAAAATCAACTTGTTAAAACGAATAAAGACATATCGAAAGTTACTGTGTCAATGAACGAACTTGAATTGAAACTACTTTCCTTCGGATAATACCACTTCGGTCCACCTTGCTCTTTTGCTCCAGAAAGCTGTCTATACGTCTTGAGACCACTATCATTAAAATGGAAATTAACAGACATGAAAACAATTCATTTAAAAGAAGAATCGATGATTTAGACAAAAATTTACTTACTCGGCAAACATGGTTTTGATGTCGTCGTTTGGCTTGCCACCTAAAGAATCCAACCAATAACATGCGTTCTTGGCGGGACAAACAACAACTAGGATCCAATGACCACTACAACATATACATATTAATATTAAATTAAGACAAGAAAGCAATTTATTCTAAAAAATGTAATATAGACAAAACTAAAATACGTACCCTTCAATTATTGGCGCTAGATAACAAGGTAATTCTCCGTCGCCCATTGTTAAACCGACATAAAGCGTCCTTCTGGCTAACTTATTACTCTCACTCGTCGTGTTTGCAGGACATAAGAAGCCATAAGAACCCGTTCGGGCATACTAGATGCATATGTCGTGGCAGACGCTATGATCAAAATAAAATGATAACTATTGTTAAATATATAAAACATAAATCATTGCAATAATTAAAGGGGGGAAAAACTTACATGATTGTAACTTGAAGAAACTCTATATCCAAACACTCCAAATGCATAAACTCCCCCAAATCTTTATTGTCAATGGTAATGGGATATGTCTTCTCTGCACCGACAATGCCCGCATGCATCTCCAAGGATATAAAGGGGATGTCCCTGTACAGCTCTCGCAACTGTGCTAAGTACGGAAATCTGGGGGCAGCTTTTTCATCCTATGAAAACATACAAAACATATTATGTGAGTGTGTTAGCAATGAAAATCAATCGGGAACCTACTCATCATCACTCAGTAATGTATGTCCTACCATTGTAGGTGTCGTCACCATCTCAATAAGATGAGTCGGCCAAAAGATGAACGATCCTATGGCCTTGCCTAAATCAGGAACCTCCTCATCAGCAATCGGTATGGCTGTCCTTTCTTCCCCCTCTTGCACACTTTTCACAGTCACCCGACGTTGGTCTTATGGAATTTGGTTGTTATGGTGGATGATTTGCTCTAAGTAAACAAGATCATCGGCAACAATACGCCGGTGTGGGACATCCAAATATAGTGTACAAGGTCGTCCTCCCTGTGGAGTGTGAGAAGGCTCACCAATATCAACTTGTGGACGCTCGCCACCGATATCAACTTCTGGAGGCCGAAACTGTCGTTGCTGCTGGGGAAGGCCGGCACTTGCTCGGTTGTATGTCTCGTACTTTCCTTCTCATGTATCATGGACCTCATCTCACATCGCTCGTACTTGTGCCATAATCTCATCTACGAGGTTCGCCCGAATTTTTGCTACGAGCTGGGGACTAGGGTTGTCGTCGTCATGTGAACAACGTGAACGCCGTCCAAAATATTTTGCGACACTAACTCCCTCTGTCTCCCCTCAAACAGCATCAAGGTAATCTGGCTTCCTAATCGCCCTGGACAAAATGTCCATCCGTGTAGCTGGCGTGAATGAACCCTGGCTGCTCTGCTCCTCAAGTGCATCCTGCATCAAAAGATTGTTCATAAATAATGTCTAAACTTGCGTAATATGAAACAACTGAGGCTAGTAAATACATCAAATTTAACAACTTACAATCTTTGAGGCGACCTCAGCTACATCTGCATTGATGTATTTGTCACCCTTCATTCTCGCAGCTTTCCATTTTTGGTGACGAGGAGGACGGGCAGGGGGCTGGACAACAATGGACGGATTGGCCTGGGAAGCTTCCTTCATTCGCTCCAACTCTTCTTCCATCATCTTCCGTTCCAGCTTTTTATATCCACCTCTAGACATGCAATGGAGATACTTATTTTTTGCCTGCCTCTCTCTATTGGCTTGAGCTTTTTCTTGTGACACGAAAACAAATAAAACTTAGCATACGATGTCAAGTAGATTCAACTAAAAGATAAGATATGAAAGAAATTTTACAATAAATTCAGGATTTTGCCGAGACGCCACAAACTCTTGCCAGTCCTCTGGAGAAATGAAATCGTAGATCTTACAGGGATCCTCGTTCCTCTTTGGCCCTCGAATGTACTTTCTTGTTATCTTGTTCTTAAAATCCTTCCAACGTATACGAACTTCGCCCATCCAATGCTTGTACATCGCCTTATTGTTGGGGACATCAAACGTTTGCTGCAATGTAAAAGAGAAGATCATTACATATCAAGTAATAAGACTAAAGATACAAATGCATTAATGTGGAAAGTGATATACCAAAATTTGTGCCGAGATCAACTCCTTCGCTTTAGGAGGAACCAACTTCCAATGAAAGTAGACAATGCGAACTTTGCTTTGAGCCAGATAGCCTAAATAGCTAATGAAATTGTCTTCCTCTTTACCAATTGGATTCATATTGGCATCAAACTTCACATGCAGCCGCTTCTTTTGACTATCACGGCGTGCAATTAGCGCACCCATATGCGTGCTACCTCTACCCTTTCTTTTAACGGGTTCATCAACCCTATCACCCGATGACTCCTCTGAGCTCGACATATTCCTGTTCATCAAGGACAAATCAATGTTAGATAGGTTATTAAGTAATAAACAATCAAATAATAAAGGAAATACAAAAAAAAAATCAAGGATTGGATGAAAGCAACATAGCTCAAGAGTAGAAGAAACTCGAGTCAATGAGTGTTTAACAATTTGTACTCCCTTGGAGCTTCAAAGGTGTAGAGTGGATCACTGTTTGATAATTATAGTCCTATGTGGGAGAATAAATATTTATGGTCTTATAGACCATTGGTACTAAGCACCTAAGAATTGAAGATTATACAAGAATAACATCTCTCTCTCTCAACCAAGTATAAGTCATATCTCTCTCTCAACCAAGTATACAAGAATGACATATCTCTATTAATTCTAACAACAAATTATCCATTTAATCCATAAACTTCAAGTTTAACATGATTTTTCTCAAGTTGGACAACCAAAATAGCTCTCTCAAGCATAATTCAATTGAACTAATCTAGTTATGTGGTGATTAAGCACAAGATAAGAAGTTTATGAGCTTTCTAATTTCTTTAATAGAACAAGTGGCTCTAATAACTTTCACCAAAATAAAAATCAACAAAACTAGCAAAGACACATTTGTCAATTTGTCATAGAAAAAAAATCAAGAAATATTCTTTGCTCAAAATGATACTACATGCATCTTAATTATGATCAATTTAATCTAACGAGAGAACCATAAACCAATACCTCAATTCAGTTTTCATAACATGCTTTTATATTAAGGCACGAAATAAACAGACATAAATGCCTTAATATAGAATTCAAATATGCAAATCACATTTTAACACAGATTTCTACAAATACCTATAAATTAGCTTTTAGTTGTTGATTCTCCACCCTGTTTCAAGACAAAATGATGTTGCTGCCGGTTAAGGCTAGCTCAGGGAGTTGGGAAGGAGGGGATCTCAATAATGAATTGCAAGCATCATGTACCACAAAAGATAGGTTTGGAAAATAGTTCATACAGTATCCCAAAAGAAAAGGGTATGAGCTCATTGTGTGATAATATATTTGAGTGAAGATCGTATCAATACGGAGGTTGATGAGTCTAAGTCATACACCATAACCTAGTCTCAATTACGTGCATTAGCATGAAAATACAACGTTGGTCATATCAAAATTTAAAACAAAAAAGCAAATCATTCAATATCACTACGCATGCAAATCATTACAAGTTATGGCCGACGATTACCTTGAAGCTAAGAAAGAACCGGAGACGGAGAGGACCTCGGCTTGGGTTTTCGCGAAGACGGCGGGAGGAGATGGAGAGGCTCGGCGACGCACGGCGGAGACGGAGACGGAGAGGCTCGACACGGCGCGGCGGAGACAGAGGCAAGGTGTAGAGGGAGGGTGATTTAAACCTAGCAGAGAGCTATCGGGGTGAGAGCGAGGATCGGTTAGTGTGATGAGACGAGGAGTGTACTGTGAGTGTGAAATGGGAATTCAAACAGTTAAATGAGCCAAAATTGGCGTCCTGAATATAAGTTCAGGACGCCAATTTTCAATTTTTGGCGCCCTGAAAAATTTTCAGGACGCCAAAATTCAGGTTTTGGCGCCCTGAAAAATATTCAGGACGTCAAAATTCAAGTTTTGGCGCCCTGAACATGATTCAGGATGCCAATATTTTTCATTAAGGCGTCCTGAAAATTTTTTAGGGCGCCAAAAAATGCAATAAAGGCGTTCTGATCCTAATTCAGGACGCCCATAAGTAAAATAAAGGCGTCCTGATCATTATTCAGGATGCCAAAAAAAACATTTACTCCTCCAACGTTAGCTGCCGCCAAATAAATTCGCGGAATGGCGCCAATAGAGCTAAACAATTAATTTTTGGCGCTAAAAAATTAATTTTAAGCGTCGTGAAATTATTTTAGGACGCCTTAATTGTTTTTAGGCGCCCTTAAAATTATTTTAGGACGCCAAATGATTAGAATTCAAGTATATAATTACAGGAATGCCACTGCGTTCAGTTTTGACTTCCTTTTAAAAAATAAGGACGTTTTTTAGGGAAGTAGTAACCCTTTTTTGTAGTAGTGTCGGTGCCTCTTCACGGCTCCATCCATCCATGCCTCTACACGGCTCCGTCCATCGGTGCCTTCTCAAATCCTGGTTCCTTTCCTGAACCTTACACAAATCTGAGGTCCAATACCCATCGGACCTCAGGTAACAGTTAACCACATATGAAAAGTATGAACAGTATATATGACAGATATTCATTACATCTCAGCATCAACCATACATAGCACACAACACATGTAAGGCTACAAAAATACATAAGCACACAATAGATGTAATGTTAACAACACAACAATACATAGCACACAACACATGTAATGTTATCCACGTTTGCACTAACCAGTGCGACGACAGCTCATCGTGTCCTCAGCGCTAGGAAAACAACACTACGGCGTTATCAAGACTATAAACCGTATAAAGCTGAATAGATAAACAGTGACCTAAGACCGGGTCTTAGCCACGGTACATGACCCAAGACCTAGTCTTGTCCATGACCCTATGAAATCATCTATCACATATAAGCATACAAGACACATTAGAGTTAAAGTTACTAGTACGTGAATGTACCTTTCACCGTGTAATTCCAAACGCCCTACCTTTGAATCCAACTCCGGACTTCCCGGATATCCTATACATTATCGCCGGATTATTTCATTTTTCATAACTTATATGATATTGTCATTAATACCATATTTCCTAGAATAATATCAAAAAGGATATTTTCACCTTGTTTGACATTTCTACCCTTGGTGGACTTGCTATTCCACTTTTACCCTTACATTTTATTAAAAACGAAATACCGGATTTTCTGGGCAGATTTTTCAGCAACTTTGAAAAAACATAATTAATTCTAAAAAAATCATTTTTGAGTGCTTAAAAATTCCTCATGACTCTTGACATGTCTATTTTCAAGTAAAAATATTCCCAGAAGCTATAACATCAAGAATCATTCCCAGGTTTTGCGTTTTCAAACACTGTTCAGATTTAATCCCAAAAAACAAGGCTTATCTTCAAAAATATGTTACTCCTTGTGTAGAACTCCAAATGCTTCATATTTTATATATTTGGAAATCCCTACATGTCTAATTTATACCTGTAAAATATCATGATTTTTAAAGATTATTTGATATATAAAATAATAGCTTTAACGTGGCTGACTTCAACAGCCCAATTTCTGGGAATTTTCACAATCTTGTTCCATTAATACCATAAACTATTTCCCAACATGTTTTTACCCCCATTTTACGTTTTAAATGCATTGGAGGCCTTAAAAACAAGTATAGGAAAAATATAAGAATTATAATAATTATTAAAGAAAAGGATAAAATGGTAAAAATAACTCATTAATCCTCCATCTTCCTCCCTTACTATTTTTTTAACTCCCAAACAAGGGAAGGCAATATCCTTCATTTCCCTTCCATCCCCTCCCCTCCATTCTCCTTGCATTCCTTTCCTTCCCCTTCCTTCCAAACTCCCAAACAAAGCCTTAAAGACTCAAGCTCAAGAACAAGAGAGCTTACCTTTGAAGAACTTTCCTACTCCTTCCTCCTTCTTGCTTCTTACTCTAACTTCTCTCTACTCTCTGTAGAATGGTTTTGGTGTGAAGAATGAAGAAGCTTGGCTTCTCTATTTATAGGGAAAGTTCAAGATCCTAAACCATTGGATCATCTTACTTAATCAAGGGTTCATGTGCATTGGTCTTCTTGAAGACACAAATTATGGATAAGAGGTTCTCATTGGTCCATCTTAATTACATAGGATTTAGTCTATTTTCCTTTTTCTCTCCTCTTTCTTTCCTTCTCAAAACCGTCCCCTCCTTCCTCTCTCATTATCCTCTTCCATTTCATTAATTTCAGTTATGACCATTAATTATCTTATCCTATCCCATGTGCTTATAACTTAATTAAAACAATAATAAACTCCCTTATTCTCCAAGCTAGCCGTGCTCTCCCCTCCTCCTTGGCCCATGGATTGTGCTTCTTTATGTGTCAGTTAACCAATGATTCAAACCTCCCATTGGTTGATTTAATTTTATGAGGATTAAGGTTAATTATAGGATTAATTAGGACCATTGGATTCAATTTGTGTTTGTTCAAGATAAATCCTCATCATTAATCCTTGATTCAAATCTCCTATTGGTCTAATTAATTACTTAGGGATTTAGCTTTTTTTTTTCTCATTGGCTTATGCACTTAAATGAGGATTAAGCTTAATTCTTGCTTAAATTAGAGCCATTGGATTTGTTTATTAACATGTGTCACATCTCAACCATTGATCTTAGTTGCAATTGTTGACTTTTCAAAGTTGATTAACAAAGCTTAATTAACCTTTAATCCACTGCTTAATTGTCCTTGCATTGCATCTCACATTGATTAATTGGTTTACTCCACAATCTCATATTCCATTGGCCTTCATATTTTCGAAAATATGCAGCCCCTATTAGAAGTCTTAATTGCTTCTCTTAGATTAATAACATAAGCACAATTTGGTTATCAAGGAATTAGATATTAATTCCTTTCCTAATAACAAGTGCTTAACCTTAATTTCAATTAAGGTAATTTCATTACTCAAGGATTTGTTATCATTTGATAGTAATTCAATTAAGTGTCATTCATTCTCTTTTTCTTGTCTCATGAGCATTTAAAATAACTATTATTTCATGTGGTATTTTTATCCCATTTAATAGCCCCTAAATGTAGTCTCATAATTAATCATTGGTTACTTGATTCCAAAGTGAAATTTGGACAAAAATATAATCAATAGATTATAATTCTTTGAGACACATATTCCTCTTTGTATTTTGCTAATTTATTTGTCAAAAGACAATGTTTATAAGGATTATAAAAATTAGGGTATTACATGTATGTGTCTATACATACATACATACATACATACATACATACATACATACATACATACATACATACATACATTCTTTCTCTTTTTTGGTTTTTATCGAAATTTTCCAAGCATTATGATTTTTCTAAGTTAATTAGTTATTCTTTCATATCTTAATTATCAAAATGACAAAATAGTGTTTCCAATAGAATTTAGTTTCAATAGGAGGATACATGTACTTATAAAATAAATTATACTGTTTCTTCTTCTCATCCATCCCATAATTCCAAATGCCTATGGATAAGGAAGTTTGGTATAACAAATAAACCATGAAGAATTAAATGTAGTTGTTGGCAATAAAAAATATTTTTCTTAAATTAATATAGGAATAACTTAATGGAAAGAAACAACAAAAGGCGTATATCCATCGTCATTTCTCTAAATGAAAGTTAATACATCTCACGACATATATAAACGCACACAAAGAAAGGATGAACCTAGCTTCATTTTGGCAAGAGCCAAGACTTTTTGTAACGTCCTCCATTTTATCAACATAATTACTAATTAAGGGTTTATCAACAACTAAATAATGCTTCATCACTTACCAAAATATACAAAAATAAATTAGAGTATGCAGAATGAGCCATAACGTGACAATATACAATCATTCAACATAAACCAAAAAGACAGAAGCACTATTTTTAGCAGAGTAGCCTAAGCTTCTGAGGTCTTCCCTGATGGACCCGCACAAGAACTATCACCTGGAAAATGTGGTAACCATCAATCCAACTTATTACAAATACTAATATGTACTAGTGAGGTGTCAAGTGAAACAATTTATATAATAAAGTATTAAGTATATAATTTACCAATATACACGTCACAAATTTCATATCATTAATTATGTATCACAGTTTTCATTAACACAATTCCCAAGATGCCTCCCACTAATCCAACCGAACTGCCTTATTTCCTCCAACTAGACCCATGGGCTAAGTTACATCCATATTACTGATTACTCAAAAGCTCACTGGTCATGTGTTGAGGACCGGCCAAAATCCTCAGGGCACATGTCCCAGACCATAGGTCTTTTCCCCTCATTGAATTAGTGGGGTGTCGTAAGCCCTCATTGAACTAGTGGGCCAGTCCCTCATTGAACATGTGAGACAATAGAAAGCCAACCATCCTGCACCAATGGAGGCCTCACCACGTGGTAGAATAAACTACTCCATTTCTTCCCAATTCAACCCTTTCCATAATTATCATAATAGTTCACTCAACAGGAATTTTTCCAAGATAAACATTTCACAAATTCTCAATCTTATACATACATAAAAATATGTATATATATTTCACAATTCAAATCATAAGGTTCCACAAGGAAATTTCTATCAAAATATTCATAATTATTTCACAACATACTCACAAACAACATATCAATACACAGAAGTGGAAAGTGGTTACCTCTCGCTGAAGCTAACTATTATCACATTACTTCTAATCCAAGAGCTCAAACACACGCAAAAAATCAATCTACCACAACCAATTACTAACCATTAACAACTATTCTAAAACTCTAAATAATCAAAATTATAACTTACAATTTCATAAAATAAAAAAATATACAAATTTTAATAATAATAATAATAATAATAATTATTTATTTATTTTATTACTATTTATTATTATTTTACTAATTATTATTATTTATCTACAATTATTTTAAACTCCCAGAGGCTATCCTAACACTTTAAATTAGGAATTTATAAATACCAATCATATAAATTATGCCTTAATGCTTTACATATAATGTTTCTTATGGTTTTCCAATCCATAATGAATTAGTATATTATATACACACACTAACATGTGGGCAATAGTTTTCCTACTTTTTTTCTTTTCAAACGCCACGTGATATACTTTGACAACAACCATATTTATATATACAACGTACCATAAGTCTTTGGGGTTCAATATATACACACAGTGGCGGAGCCAAGATTTTTTGTTTGCGTCTACACAATTAGTGGGCCCCTTTTTTTAAGGAAATTTTTAAATACATTAAAAAAACAAAAAAAATAGACAAAAAAAGAAAAAAACTTCAACTTAACATAGAAAAATAATAATCAAGAGTCAACTAAGCTATTACAATAGAACGATTACAAAAGCATTCTTCAATTCTTCATTCATTGAAAATATTGCATTATATCTTCATCATCAATCTTATCAAACATATCATGTTCAACATAAGTTAGCAAAAGGTATATAGAATGAGAAGAATATGTAATGGTGGAGAAATTGTCCAATCTTGACAGGTGACAAATTTTTCCAGTTAGTAATCAGAAGAATTCGTGGAGATAGATACCATACAAGAATCAAACAAGCAAAAGGTATATAGAATGAGAAGTTGAGGACCATGCAGAAGAGTTAAAATCAACATTATATTTTAAGAGTAGGGCCTCTCTAGAATTCTGAGAGGCGGGTAACACCCAATCAGTCACAACCCCATGAAAGGAAGCAAGAGAGTTTTTAATAAACAGATTTCCAAAGCCGCAAGAAAACCAAAGAAAGAAAGAGATATGATTGCACTTTGAGAAGATAACTTGTGCTTATGATTTAATAAACAATGTCGGCATAATTTGACTGCACACAATTTTTTTTTTCATTTATTTATATAAAAAAAGAAGCAAAATTTATGTGTGCACTTGCCCCCACTTACAACAACCACGGGTGGAAAAAAGGCTTTTAAGACCGGACAAAAGATGTATATTAGGACCGAACCCGTGACAAGTCTTGTTCCAGGCAGTATTAAAAGTCTCCCTATTAAGACCGGACTTGTAACCGGTCTTAAAGAATTTCTTTAAGACCGGACATTTCAAACATCTGGTCTTAAAAGTGTTTCAAAATAATAATAATAAAAAAACTCAAATGAAACAATCGGTCCCAAATCATCAGATCTGACAACATTTTGAATGTCCCTCCGTCATCAACGACGGAGAACCAAGAGAAGATTGGAAACAACAACAACAACCAAAATCGAAATCCAGATCTGAGCAGGAGCGGTCAATGTAGGAAATAAACAGACTTAAGCAAGAAGATATCTGGGTTTGATTTCAAACCGGATCTATGCGAAGGCGGCATGGAAGGACCCATAGATCGAAGAGGAAGGAGCCGCCGTCGTCCAGAATCCTCAAAGTAGTACGCTTTGCTGTTGCTGAGGATTGGAGTCGACGCCATCGCAAAACCCTCGAAGCATCTCACTGCCAACGTTGCCAAGGATTTGATTGTGCGACTCTTATGATGACTTACGAAGATTGCGAGTAGGTTAGAGGAAGAGGATGAAATTCTTGCTGAGGATTTGCCCGTGAGGCTCTTGGGACACTCGTTGAATCTATAACTAAGCAAATGTTATATCACCAAGAAGACAAAGCAAACTCACGGACTTAACAGATTTAGCGAATTTAGTTTTTTTTAAACACTTTTAAGACCAGTTTTTTGAAACAACCGGTCTTAAAAGTATATTTTTAAGACCTGTTGTTTTAAACAACCAGTCTTAAAAGTGTAAAAAAAAAAAAAAAAATTTGACCGGTGGCAATTTCGTAAATATATAAAACACTTTTAAGACCGTCTGTTTGAAACAACCGGTCTTAAAATTGTTCTATATAAATTTTTTTTTTTACACTTTTAAGACCGTCTGTTTCAAACAGACGGTATTAAAAGTACTTTTAAGACCGTCTGTTTGAAACAGCCGGTATTAAAAGTGTACTATATAAATTTTTTTTTACACTTTTAAGACCGCAAATTGGTCTTAAAAGTGTTCTATTTATTTAATTAGTTAGCGTATACGATTATATTGTGCAATTATCTTAATTAAGTTGTTAGAGAGATTTTAGGAATTAAGTTAGCAGATCAAGGTTTTTTGAATTTCGTAATTAAATTCCTGATTATAATCATCTTAATTAAGTTGTTAGAGAGATTTTAGGAATGAAGTTAGCAGATCATGATTTTTTGAATTTCGTAATTAATTCTTGATTGTAATCATCTTAATTAAGATGTTAGAGAGATTTTATGAATTAAGTTAGCAGATCATGGTTTTATGAATTTTGTAATTATATTCCTGATTGTAATCCCTAAATTATAGGAACTGCCTAGGTTTATTTACTTATTAGCATCTGTATATAATTCCAATTAAGCGAAGGAATAAATCATCGCATTCTCGGACTTGATCAGCGTCTTCTCACAATATTTACGAAATTGCCACCGGTCATACTTTTAAGACCGGATATTTTATAGCCCGGTCTTAAAAGTGTTCTATATATTTACAAAATTCCCACCGGTCATACTTTTAAGACCGGATCTTTTATAGTCCGGTCTTAAAAGTATTCTATATATTTACGAAAGTGCCACCGGTCATATTTTTAAGACCGGATCTTTTATAATCCAGTCCAAAAAGTTCTTTATATTTACGAAACTACCACCGGTCATACTTTTAAGACCTGATTCTCTATAATCCAGTCTAAATGAGATGGTCTTAAAGCTCTTTTTTGCACTAGTGAACGTGGCTCCGCCATAATACACATATGTATATAAGTAAACAAAACAACCAGCTTCTTATATATATATATATATATATATATATATATATATATATATATATATATATATATATATATATATTATGCAATGATATACATATACCTATCATAACAAAGCTTCCTCTTTGATTCATTTACACACACACACACACCATGAATTCGAAAATTGTGACCGAGAGTTATGCATCAGGTTGCTGCTCTTATATGTGTGTGTACTCTCAACACACACAGTAAGCTCTTGGGTTTACCTTCCTTTATTTCCCATATTATTATGATTCCTTTCAAAGCTTTAACTTTGCACTGTGTGAATATCTAACAATACTATAGCTTCTTACACAATAAACGAGTTTATGCAGCAATATATTTTTCATATGCGTTAGTTTCCTTTCTTTTTCTCTAGTGCAGCTACTATATATATATGTTTTATGACAGCAACTTCCCTTCCTCTTTTCTCATGCAGTGGCTTATATACATGTACAGTGAGATTTGTTTTTCTTCTCTTTCCTTCCAGATTCAGTATATCTAACTGTGCAGTGTTTTTATCATGGAAACAAGAAGGAAAGGAAAGGCTTCAACTTACCTCTGTTTTCCTTGATTTAAAACAGAGCTACCAAGACAGTTGAACCCCCCCTCACTCCTTCCTCGACTTCATTCTCTATTTCTGCTCTTGGACTCAAGCTCGTTCACCCTCTCTTTCCCTCTCGGCTTGGCTGAAGTAAGGTGAAGAATGAAAGCCATGGAGTTTTGATTTTATACTGGACTAATGATCCAGTTTGAGGAGTATGAACAGACCAAGGGGAGAAGGACCGATGGGTATAAGTGTTATTGGGGTTCGAGACGTATGGCACCCTGTTGCATATGGTCTCTTCCTCTCAATTTGCGTGATCTGGTGTTCTGGCCAATGAGATCAACAAATCGAGGAGGGGTATGGTGCTATAATCTCTTGCTGGCTCTATTCCCTTTTCTGACTGAAATGAATTAGTATTTGAGGGAGGATTATAGGCTTTGTAGTTACAAATGGTTTTGTAGACATATGGGCTGAATGGGCTGGTATATATATATATATATATATATATTTCCTTTGTCAGTGTGTTTCGGCCGTGAGTTGCAGAAGAAGACTTGTAAATAGAAAGCAATGGGTTGGGTTGTATATTTCATTGAGTGTATGGGCCAATAGGTATTGTTGGGTAACCATAGAAAATAAATCCTTAATTCTTTATAATGATCCCCCCTAATTAATTTTTTTTAGGCCATAAAATATAAATTCTAAACTTTTTAGGCATAAACTATTCCTTTATTGAATTTATTATTTTCCCAAAATTCATGAAAATTAGGCCTTAACTTCCAATAATTATTTTAGGCCATAATTTACCCCTTCCAAATATTCTTTTCTCAACTAATTTATTTTGGCCATAAAATATCATCTCCAAAATATTCTAGCCAATAATTATTCTCAACTAGATTTCCTTAAATTTACAGGAAAATATGCCTTAAATTCTAATTATTAACTTTATAATAATAGAGGCCAAATATTTCCACAATTAATCCCCTCATATTATTTCTAATTTCTAAATTCCAAAATTTGGGATATTACACTTTCCATTTGAACCGGTTGACTGGAAAGTTGAACTCTGATGAGTTTGATCCAAACGCAAATCGGCTACCAATGTAGTTGGATTGGAATGCATGAAGAATGCGGGTTCTCTAGGAGATGGCAATTCAATGGAAAGATTACTAAGATATGAAACAATCTGAGACATTGTTGGCCTTTCTTCTGGATTTTGTCGAACGCACAATAACCCAATTTGCATGCATTTTCTTGCTTCAGTTTCAGAACATGATTCCATCAGAAAAGGATCCAATATTTGCAATGGTGTTCCCTCATTCCACTGCTTCCACACCTTCTCGGATAATTAAATAAATAATCAAATTCATCTTAGCATCTTAATTTGCTTCACATAGATATGACAATATAAAAACAATATATAGGAGCAACAATTAGCATAGATTTAATACTTACATTTGTTAATAGGTATGATTCAAAGGATCCAGCATTCCTCTTCCCACTAAGCACTTCTAAAACTATAACTCCAAAACTAAATACATCAGATTTCTCAGAAAATTGTCCACTCATTGCATATTCAGGAGCTATATAACCACTGTAAAAAATAAAAAAGTGTGTTAATACAATATCATAAACATGCTAATGGTAATACAAACTCCAAAGGATGAATTTGTGTGTAGGAAGAGTAGTATTATTTTATTTTTCTTAAATAAAGCATACTAAGATGAAGCTATGTTTTTAACATACAAAACTCAAAGAATCTCCTTTTCTTTCTCATGCAATTTAATAATAAAGATAAGCTATTAGGAATGACGAAACAAAAATAATTTTAGACTTACTAGGTCCCAACAATTCTATTTGTACTTCCTTGCTCTTCATCTATAGCAATCATTCTTGCCATACCAAAATCTGATATTTTTGGATTCATCTTGCTATCTAATAAAACATTGTTTGGTTTGAGATCGCGATGGATAACTTTAAGGCGAGAATGTTCATGTAGGTAAGAAAGCCCCTGTGCAATTCCTCTAATAATTTTGAATCGCTCAGGCCAACTGAGTAATCTTTGTTTATTAGAATCTATACAAGTCAATCAAATAATTATGAAAATAAGTATTAGTTGGGGGGAAAATCCATATAGATAAAGGATATGCATGAAATGTAACCAAAGCATATGTAGAAATGGGGTTAGAAGTTTGTACCAAATAAGAAGAAATCTATGCTCTTGTTAGGCACGTATTCATAAATAAGAATTTTCTCTTGTTCTTCCAAGCAAAATCCCAATAATATCACTAAATTTCTATGTTGGAGTTTGGCTATGAGCAATATTTCATTCTTGAATTCTAAAGTTCCTTGCACTGAACTTCTTGAGAGTCTCTTGACAGCAATTTCTCGTCCATCAGAAAGAGTGCCCTGAAAGCAAAATCGAATTATTATAATTAGGAATGTGATATATAATTCAGCCTAGTGGTATGGTCCTGTGAGAATCATAAGTGTAAGCTCTCACTTATCCGTTTTAATAATATATCCCTTTTCACTCGAAAAATATGATATATAATTAGTTATTGGTAGTTAGTTTAGTATATCACCTTGTAAACTACTCCAAATCCTCCTTTTCCTATCTTGTTCTCTTCAGAAAACTTATTTGTTGCAGCTTCAATTGTAGCCAAGCTAAATTGCAAAGACCTCAGATTTGAACCTTCTTCTCCAACTGAACCAGTATATGTGTGAATATTAATATCATAGGCATGCTGTGGTAAAATATAAATATTCTTAAATTTAAAAGCGAACAAGCAATATATTACAATTTTCTGTGAGGATAGATTGTCTTCTCTTCGTTGTTCTGCTCCTTAGCAAATAGAAACTCACCAAACAAATAAGTATCACTGAAATGATAATGGGGACAATGATCTTGACAACAGTATGTGATCCAGTGCTATCACTTCCTCCTGATTATATACATAACATCAAAAAATGGGGCCGGGTCACTTGTTTTATTGAAAGCACATGTAAATTGACATGGAAGGGGAAATATACTATTCCCTCCGGTTCTTAATATGATATCCATTTCATAGTTTAATATCTTTATTAAAGTGGATTTTATATTAAGGATCAGAAATAGTAACTTTTAGTATTTCAAAGTTTTGTATTCAACAAATGAAAATATCACAAAATGAAAAAAATTCTAATATATTCATTATCCAAAAAAAAACTTATAACAGTAGTCAATTCCTTCACACTAAACTTGTTTCTTTAATTTAATCTTTAGAATAAATGATGTCCATATATAGCAAAGACTAACTAAAAAAAATGCATATAATTCGACGTGCATATCATTTATAAAATAAGTAAAAGGAAAAATTATATTGATAGGACAAGCCAAGTACCTTGGGGCCGCGGTGGCATCACAGTGGTGGACAGCGGAGGAGATGGCTGGGCTGAAACGGCGGTGTAATCATAGAAGAGGAAGCTCTCATATCTAATATAACAGCTGGGATTGAGAACCCTACCACCATTCTTTCCGTTACAGCATATTTGAATTAGTTTGGAAACATCCTCTAAGCAGGACCTACAATCATGCTCAGACAGATCCGGACTGCACTGAGCAAAAGCATACACATTCCCAGATTGGCTTGTAGTATCATTGGCTGATGCAAACTTACGATGAGAGCCTCCTGTTGGTGCTTGCTCCATTACCTTATCCAATAGTACCTGTACATATTGATCCGTGAGAGTGGTTGAATTATCTGGGTTCCATAAATAGAAGAATACATCAGAGACGTTGTATACTCCAAAGATTGAACGATACGAGTATCGAAACGTGCAATCGTCGTATAATCCAAATGCCTCCTGATTTGGACAAAGTCGTGGGAGAAGGATGGTGGCGTTGAGGAGGCAAGTACGGCAAGAATCAGGCTTCACATCGCCTCTGCAGAATCCAAGTGCGTGAACTGTGTCAGGGTTTTGGCCATAAGAGGAATTGATTAAGCCATATTCAATGTTTGTGTCGTCTGAAGTGAAATCAGAAAGAAGGGCCTTGAGGTTGGTGTCGTAGGCACTATTGTCTGTGTAGTTATTACCTCTTTCTGGGTAACAATCGTACGCTCGGAAATCAGGCTGGGCCGTGAGAATAAGAAAGCGATGAGAAAAGAAAGCGAGCAGAGGCAAATGAAGTAAAGGCATTGTGTTGAAGGAATTATGATAGAATAATCGAAGCATTTTAGGCTTTCTGGATGATTGAGCTTGCTTCTCAAGTTTGAAAAGTCAACTTCATTGATGGAGTGGAAGAAAAAAGGGAGCAGTAGAAAAAATCATACATGAATTATAAAATTAAATAATGGATAATAATAGTGACAACTAAATTAAAATATGATAAATTAATTAACATATCTCAAATGTGTGTCTTGATATGAACAAGGAGCCGGCCGGCTCATATTTAAGTTAGGCCTCTCCCAAACTAACAACTTATTTAAGAGTGAGACAGTACTAATGATGAATCTATATTTCTAGCCAATAGAAATTTTGGAAGTTCCCGATCATCCCTTCTGCCTACTCTCTTTCTCCTTGGAAGATAAATTAATATATATTTTTTGCCAACATTTGTAGGAGAAATAGATACTATACTTTATTAATGTCATTTTTGAATATACATGGATACTATGTAAAATGACATTATACATTTGTTCTTAGTGAGAACTGAATACCATTAGATCAGACCAGAAAGCATAACAAAGCAAAGGGTACTATCTTCCTTCATTAGCGTCTCCCTCTTGTTTAAATAGTGATGGATGATTAAGGACACAAAAATTATCTCCAATCCCTCTAAGAGTGTTTAAAAAGACGATATGCAAGAAAGATGATGGCTTCTCAATGAAAATGAATGAACAAAATTTCCCAGTCTCTATGAGTATGCACGGATTATAATATGTACCATCAACCTAATTTCATCTACTATTTTTATCCCCGCCTTTAAGTAATATGTAATTTTTATTGGATTTAGTTCATTTCCTCGTTATAAATAAATATTATTCTCTATTTTTTTTGGCCCCTACATGTATTATCATTGTGGTCGAATCTCCTAAGCAGGAATTTGAACCTACTAAACGTGGGCATTTGATTATTAGTTCACTTATGTTGTGAAGGATCAACCTTTTGCACTAGATCACTCCACTTTAATTGTTGAAGTTCATTTGGAATATCCGCAAACTTTATTTCATATTAAAAAAAAAAAAAGGACAGAAAGTGTGCGCTGAGAAAGAGTAAAACGCAGTCAAAAGAAAGAGTAAAACGCAGTCAAGCCCAAGCCCATCAGATCAATCTACGTTGGGTCGAAAGGAAATTGGACAGAGGCTTGACATTGCCCACGGGATTGCATTTAGCCTTCAGGCCAGCTCTCTAGACCGATTCAAAAGTTTTTTATTCTTAATTAAGAATTTTTAATGATAAATACTTATGATTTCATTTGTAAATTAATTAGTATTGTTTGAGTGATGAACAGTAGTAAACATCACTTGACTTACAAATTTTTGCTATTATTTTAGATGCAAATACTCATATCTCATAGTAAATTTGTGTTATTTTGGATGGCAAAAATCTTGGTAAATTAGCATTATTGGGTTGTTAGATGGTACTTTACCTAATACAATTTTTTTTTTTTAAAAAAAAAATCAAACCTAAGTCTGTTATTCCGAGTTGATATAAAGTTTCACAGCATAATACTCGGTTTATAGAGGACAAATAGTTTGCTTAAATTAACGAAGGAAAGATAGAAAACCTAGCAAACAGGGAATTTGGTGGATAATGCATTGAGCCACTAGCAATGCTCTGGTCCAGATATATATATCTTTATGCATAACAGAAAGTTGTTACATGGCGGAGGAAATATTCCTACTCAATGAATCAGAGAATGACACGTACACAATGGCTACATCTATACAAGATTGACCCTAGATTTACAAATTCTTCATGACTATACTAATTCTCTAATATTCCCTCTCAAACGAAAGAGTATAACTTATAGGTCGAGTTTATGTCTGAATTTTGAGAATTCTCAATAGATGAACTCCTTAGAGATCTAACCCTACCAACAATTTTTAAGTTTAATTCTCATTGTTAGTGATAAGTATATATTTTATAATTAAATAAGGGTAGATTCTGGGATATATTGAATTGAATTTATTAAATTTTGTACTTACTTAATTATCTTTATGTACTTATCTATCTTTTAATTAAATATAGGATAAAAGAATATTATAACAGAAAATCTATTGATATCCTATTTTATTTTACAGGAGATATTATATAAAGAAAGTTATACAAAGGAATCAAATAATAAAGTCTCAGGCAAGCATAGGCGCAGATTTCATCTATGTAATATAATATAATATAATATCTATAATATATTATATTTGAGGAAAAGGGCATCTGATGGATAAATCCATTGAGGTTTGGATAAAGACAAAAGAAGCATATGCAGATTCAGCCCACGTATATGATATCTTTAAGCAATTGGGATAAAGGCGTGGGACCCGCGGCAAATAGAGAACAACAAAGTAATATATATTGAAGAGGATGCCTGGAACAAGAGGGCACATAGAGATTAGAACGAAAAAACCGGAAAAAGAACGCGGATGCAATATATATAAAAACGAAGCATTGACGCAATAGGAGTGTGTCGAGACGCATCAGAAAGAAAACACGGACGAGAGCAACGCAAAGCACGGACGACGGCAGAGTAGTTGTGACTTTTCATCTTTTTATTTTGTTAACCTAGCCATGCTTGGCTAGTTTCCTTTAGTAGTTAGGGCGAGGATGAACCCTATGTGAATTTAAAGCTTTTATTTTTTTTGAATCTTATTTGATTATTGTTTTCTTGACTGAATGGATTACATGCTTAACGCTTTCTTAAAGAGTGCTCGCCTTTTAGATTGTTCATAGGTTAGTGTATGACAATAGAGATGTTGGTACATTTAACTAGAACCGTTAATCCATCATAGAATTGCATGACCTAGACATAGGCTTACAAATTTATGCGATCGCATAATTCTGGTAAACAAATCGATTTTTCTAAACAATACTAAGACATTAGGTTGTTTTCAAAAATAATGGATTAAGGTAGCATCAAGACATTGGGACTTAGTCTAATTTTAGAGAATTGGTCGTCAGTCGTGAGAATAATAATCAATTAGGGACTTAGTTCAAATACTTAAAGGAACATAGGGGAATTCTGTGCCCTAGCTGCGTTTTTCTTTATTGATCATCTTTTCTAAACAATCGTTCTTGAGATTCTTAATCTTGAATGCTTTTCTTGATTAAATTCCTTAAAAATTCTGTTTGGTTACAAATCAACCATTATTACTCATTGATCCAACTAAAGCTTAAATAACGAATTAGTGGTTGGAGTACTATTCCTCGTGGGACGATCTCTTTCTCACATACTATATTACTTGTAACGATCGGTGCAGTTGCCGAAGTCCCTATCAAGTTTTTGGCGCCGTTGTCGAGAATAGTTTTATTTCAACACTAAGAGTAGTTATTGAAACTCTAGATTGGATTTTTCTTTTTCTTTTGTTATCCTACTTTGTTTATGCGAGGTACCACTGACGTAAATTGCTGCAGCTTTGATCCCGAAATTGAAAAGACAGGGCTGCAACTAGCATTGTCAATCCTGATGTGAATGCGAATAATTTTGAAATCAAGCCATCCCTCATAAGCTTGGTTCAACAACGCTCTTTTAGTGGGAGTGATTTAGAGGATCCTAATCAGCATATTGAGACTTTTCTGTAGATTTGTGATACCATCAAGATGAATGGGGTTTCGGAGAGGCTATTCGTGTGAGACTGTTTCCTTTCTCTTTGACGGAAAGCGGGAGCTTGGCTTCGTTCTTGTCCTAATGGAAGTCTCTCCACTTGGGACATTATTACCACAAAGTTCCTTGATAAATTTTTCCTTCTTCTAAGTATACAAAGTGCTCTCAGACATCAATTGCTTTACTCAAGGCAATGGGGAATCATATTGTGAAGCGTGGGCAAGATTCAAGGAATTGCTTAGGAAGTGCCCACAACATGAGCTGCAAGACTATGATCAGGTGAGAATATTCTTCAATGGGATGCTTTCGTCCTCTAGGATGATGATTAATCTTTGCGGCGGGTGGTACACTAAAAATAAAACTCCGAAGAATCATTGGAGTTGTTTGAAGCTATGGGGTCCTTTGAGAATGAAATTGTTACTCCACAACCAAAGAGGGAGTTCTTCACTAGACTCTTACAATACAATATTGGCCCACAATGAGAACCTTGCCCAACAAAACAAGGTGATCCAACGGAATTAGCTTCCCTCACTAAACAAACTTGCCTCTTCTCAAATATCATCTATCACTTCTCACCTCCTTTGCTTTGTGATTTTTGCAAAGGGGAACACGCTAATGGAGATTGTGCAGCATTCATTCTTGGAGAAACAGTGAGGTTAATTACATGGGTGATCCTCCTAGGAATCGGTTTAATCCGTATAGCAACACATACAATCTGGTTGGAAATCTCACCCAAATTTTTCCTATAAACCCCAGCGGACCCGCGCCAGTTCCACCAAACCACCACTACCGATCTGGAAAAGGCTTTGACACGTTGACTCTTACCACTACCGAATACATCAAGGGGTCGAAGCTTTCCGAATGAAACAAAGTCTTCTCTCAAAAATCACGAGGCTTCGATCCGAATTTGGAGAATCAGATTGGTCGACTATCAAAGCAAATAGCGAGAGAGAAGCCAAGGGTCCTTCCCTAGTGATACTGTAGTCAATCCAAAGGAGCATTGTAATGCCATAACTACAAGGAGTGGTATAGTGGTTCAGCCGGTTGAGAAATCTGTTCCGATAAAGGACAAGTCTGAGTAAGGGGAGGAAGAGGTTGAGAAATGTAATGTGCAGCAGGTTCCAAAGGAGATAGCTACAAAGAAGTCTCCCACTCCTTCTTATGTGAAACTTCCTTATCCCCAAAGGTTGAAGCAGCAGATTCAGAAGCAACAGTATGCCAGGTTCTGAGATATTTTTAAGAAATTGCAGATTAACATTCCTTTTGCAGAAGATCTTGAAAATATGCCTAATTATGCCAAGTTCATGAAAGATTTGCTTTCAATGAAGCATAAGTTGCAAGAGGCCGAAACAGTGGCATTGACTCAGCAGTGTAGTGCCATTATTCAAACAAAGTTGCCACCAAAGGTTAAAGATCCGGGCAGCTTTAGCATCCCTTGTGTAATAGGGAACGTCAATATGAGCAGAGTACTTTGTGATCTGGGAGCTAGTATAAATTTAATGCCCTTATCTGTTTCGAAAGCTCTCGGCATTAAAGAGATGAAGCCAACTATGATGTCGTTACAATTGGCGGATAGGTCCATTAGGAAGCCAGAAGGTGTCATTGAGGATGTGCTTGTGAAAGTGGACAAATTCATCTTCCCGGTGGATTTTGTGGTTCTTAACATGGAGGAAGATGTTGAAATTCCTTTACTTTTGGGCAGACCCTTCTTGGCTACTGCTAGAGCGGTAATTGATGTAGCTGCAGGAAAAATGGAGTTTCAAATGAATGATGAGAAAGTCACTTACAATGTGTTTCAACCCATGAAATATCCAGCTGATAATAGTGACTGCTTCAAAATTGACGTGGTTGATGAGGCCATTCAAGAAATTTTTCAAGAAGGTTCAGATGAGCCTATGGAGGATGATCTTGCTCAATTATTACAAGTGGAAGAAGAGGCTTCTGCAAAGGAGAATTCTGATTTACAGGTTGAGGAGCTGAAGAAGAAAGATTATGATGCGCCACCTGTTACTCCTAAGGTGGAACTAAAGGAGCTCCCTTCTAATCTGAAGTATGTTTTTCTAGGGAAGGATGACACTTATCCTGTTATTGTTAGTGTTGAGTTGTCCCCTACTGACGAAGAGAAGTTGCTGAAAGTTTTGACTACCCACAAGAGTGCCATTGGGTGGTCTATATCTAATTTAAAGGGGATCAGTCCTTCATTTTGCACTCATAAAATTCTTATGGAGGACCATGTGAAACGAGTAAGGCAACCCCAGAGGAGACTTAACCCGACTATGAAGGAAGTGGTGAGAAAGGAAGTGGTGAAACTGTTAGATGCAGGCTGGAGAATGTGTGTGGATGATGCCACTCGCAAGGACCACTTTCATTTGCCATACAAGGAAAGAACCAAGAGATGGCATGACAGGAGGATTATTCCAAAAGAGTTTCATCCGGGACAACAGGTATTACTTAATAACTCTCGTTTGAAACTTTTTCCAGGGAAATTGAAGTCTAGATGGTCAGGAACTTTTGTAGTCAAAGAAGTCACACCTTTTGGTGCAATTGCCATTGCACCAATAGGTTCGATGAAGCTTTTAAGGTAAATGGGCAGAGATTAAAGCATTACCACGGTGGAGACATTGACAGAGGAAGAACCTCTGTGGGATTGGAAGTTGAGAATTAAGGTGACATCCGTCAGGCTCGCGACGGTAAACAAGCGCTGATTGGGAGGCAACCAATAAGTTTTTCTTGCAGTTATTATTATTATTATTTTGTTTTTTTTCCTTTCATTTTTCTAGGTTTAAAGATGATCACTCCTCTTGTTGTTGCCAAGTCTCGCATGTGCACTCGCTCCTCTCTAAAAATTTGAAACATCATGGATGGTACCGAATAAAGAACTCCACATCGGAGTTAGAGACCTAAACCAGGGGAGTACTAGTTTTTCCCTCTTTATATTTTTGCAACATTGAGGACAATATTTGATTTAAGTATGGGGGAGGGATATGATTTCCTTGGCTATGCTTGTCCTTATACAATCGAAAATAATTTTTTTATTGTTTAGGATTGACCTTAATTTTGAGTTTTCCCCATCTTAGTGAATATTATCAAGTCAAAAAAATTAAAATAGAAAAGAATGTTTCAATTAAGTCTCTAAGCCTTGAATTTTTGTAGCAGTCTTGAGATGGACTATGAGAATAGGGAATAGTTTGTAATAGGATCAACAAATTATTAGTTTAGGAATATTTTGCTACATGATTTCTTTAGAAAATTAGATGATGACCTTGCTAGCTAAGTAAAACTTTGGTTCAGGGAAATGACTCAAAAAAGAAAAAAAAAAAAGAAAAAAAAAGAAGCATAGCAACTCCGCTGACATCTCTAGAGTTGACTTAGTAACCGGTGCTGCATCACCCATGTGCAGGGTCGCGCCAAACGGTAAAGTCCAAGAGAGTTATGAGTTGGGCTAAAAGCCTCTTGAGGTGCCTGTTGGAGTAACGAGTAACCGGTCTTTGCATCACCCATGTGCAGGGTCGCGTAAAAAGGGGACCTACAACAGCTCAAGACCAAAAAAAAAAAAAAAAAAAACGGAGAAAAGAAAAAAAAAAAGAGTCATTGCCCACCTGAGGATCCTTATTAAATTAAATGAAAAACTTGGTTTAGTAGGGGCATTTGAATTTTTTTGGAAAAATTAAGTAGCGTAATATTCTTCTACTAATCTTATTGTTGCTCTTATTATTCACTGATCCTTTGATTATGGGATATTAAGAGATTGTTATAATTGTTTAAGGCTATTGACTTAGTGACCTATTCTTATAAGACATTCACTTAAATAAGATTTGATGATATGATCTAAGTGATGTTCCTTTCAGATAATTAATTCTCTTTCTTTTGCTTGAGGACAAGCAAATATTTAAGTGTGGGGGAGTTTGATAAGTATATATTTTATAATTAAATAAGGGTAGATTCTGGGATATATTGAATTGAATTTATTAAATTTTGTACTTACTTAATTATCTTTATGTACTTATCTATCTTTTAATTAAATATAGGATAAAAGAATATTATAACAGAAAATCTATTGATATCCTATTTTATTTTACAGGAGATATTATATAAAGAAAGTTATACAAAGGAATCAAATAATAAAGTCTCAGGCAAGCATAGGCGCAGATTTCATCTATGTAATATAATATAATATAATATCTATAATATATTATATTTGAGGAAAAGGGCATCTGATGGATAAATCCATTGAGGTTTGGATAAAGACAAAAGAAGCATATGCAGATTCAGCCCACGTATATGATATATTTAAGCAATTGGGATAAAGGCGTGGGACCCGCGGCAAATAGAGAACAACAAAGTAATATATATTGAAGAGGATGCCTGGAACAAGAGGGCACAGAGAGATTAGAACGAAAAAACCGGAAAAAGAACGCGGATGCAATATATATAAAAACGAAGCATTGACGCAATAGGAGTGTGTCGAGACGCATCAGAAAGAAAACACGGACGAGAGCAACGCAAAGCACGGACGACGGCAGAGTAGTTGTGACTTTTCATCTTTTTATTTTGTTAACCTAGCCATGCTTGGCTAGTTTCCTTTAGTAGTTACACTACTGGAAAAAGCCATATTTGCGGCGGAATTTGCGAGGGAAAAATTTCCCTCGCAAATTTGGGTCATTTTGCGAGGGAAAAAGTTTTTCCTCGCAAAATGGGCATATATTTTGCGAGGGAACGTTGGTTCCCTCACAAAAAATGAGTAAAAATTCAGAATGAGTTAACAGGAAATAATAATTTTTTTTTTTAATTTATTGAATGGTTTGGAGTTTTAAAAATGGAAAATCCCATATAAAACTACTTTAAATAGGAAAATTTTAAATTAGGTTGGTAAATTCAACTAATCGCACTACTAAAAAATCCAAATTTTGCAGCGGAATTTGCGAGGGACAATTTTTCCCTCGCAAATATTTGTATATTTGCGAGGGAACTAAAAATCCCTCGCAAATCCAAAACTTTTGCGAGGGAAAAATTGTTCCGCCGCAAAAAAGCTTAATTTTGCGGGGGAATTTTTTTTCCCTCGCAAAATTAAGTAATTTTGCGAGGGAAGTTTTGTTCCCCGCAAAATATCAACAAATGGAGCAGGAACGCGTCCAGCTCTCCTCTTCTACGTAAGCGTCCTCTCCCCTTTGCTGTTTCAAGGCGCAGAGGCTTCATTGCTCTATTCCTCTCTCTTCACTTCGTATCCCTTCTTGAGATCTGCGTTTCCTCTTCAAGGTTTCATCCCGATTCTCCGTTTTGTCAAGTGCCCGGTGAGTTTCGAATCTGCTCTATTTTCTATTAGACGACATTTTACTAGGGTTTTTAACGTCTTGTTTGGTTGCGGTTTTGCTCAATTTTATTCTCATCTACCGAATGAATTTGATTGCTGCCATTTCCCTCTCACATTGAATGTATGGGATGCTACTGAGCTATACATGCGTTTCGCTTTTACGGATTTCTGTTTTTGCAATCTTGTCTTCATTTTTATCCCGAAAAAAATGGCTTAAATTTAGGGGGGAAATGTGAACAGCTAATGGGCTAATCCGAACGTCTGTGAAGTGGCGTTTGTTTTAAGTCGTGGTGGCGGTTCAAACTCTAGAACCTCTTTTGTGAGGATTTGTTCTTGTAATTTTGTGATTAAATCTTGGACTCCATTTGTCCAGATCTGTGGCTTCTTTGGGTTTTTTCTGCGCTTTCTTTCCACGTTCTGTTTCTTTTAAAGATGGAGTGAAGGAATAGATTTTTTCTGGCTGATTCTTTTGAACCGACGACACTTTAGGCAAGAATGTATTGGAAACGGGGGATGTAAAAGGAATAGATTTTATTTTTGTTCCTTCAACCCTTCCTGTGCTATAAAAGGAATTCGGGATTTTCTCATATCGCGCTCAATGAAAGAATACTTTCTTCAATGTCAAGTAGAGCTGTTGCTGCTCATCCCTGGCATGACTTAGAGATTGGTATGGTACTTTTATGGCTTTGCTGTCAGTTGTCGCTATTTAATTATCATATTTAGTATGAAAGTTTTCTAATACTATTTTATATGGAATCAAACGTATGGATCTAGCAGACTAGCACTCATTGTCTAAAAGTTTAGCTTGTTTTTATGCAGGGCCTGGAGCTCCATCAGTTTTCAACTGTGTAAGTCGTGAATGTTTAATGTTTGGCTTTTTCCGTTTGGCCAATGATAGCTTATATTCAACCTCTTTTAGGGGAATAATTGCAAAAGCTTTCACATTCACAAAAATTAGGAAAACCTTGAAAATTAAAAACAAAGAAAGATATCGTTTGAAATGCCATTGACCAACTCACTCTGGGCCATATTGATGGCATTTCTGGGAAACCATCATATATATTTAGTGTGAGCAACTCAAAAGTGGTTCAGTTTCATCAATGACATGACGATAATGGCAATATTGCTCACATTCTGAGAGTGGAACTACAAAGTTTTACATTAGCAACATAGATTGACCGGTGCGCTTCTGGTCTTCTTCCATTCACTAGGATCACCCAAATTCAAACATGAACTTTATGGCAGGTTGTTGAAATTAGCAAAGGCAGCAAGGTTAAGTATGAGCTGGACAAGGCAAGTGGACTTATAAAGGTGTGGCTTCTCAAACTTTTTCAGTTATTAAATTTGGTTCATTCCCTTACCATCATACCATTCTCTGGCATAACAATAGAAAAGGTTTTCTCAAGGAAATTGTGTTCTCGTTACAATTTTTACGCATCAGCCACTTTTCCTAGATAAGAACACACCTATTGTTGAGATTTTGTCAAATTTAATGCTTGAATGTCACTGAAATTCTGGGCATCTGAATAATATTTTTTCAGAATTTCAAGTAGTGAATTTCCTGTGCAGAGCTCACATGTTAAGATGCTTGACTTTCATAGGCAAGATTGTTAGTACTGTTGTTTAGGTTACTATTGAGGAATGTGTATTTAAGAAACAAGTGGATAATCACATATAGTTGAAATTAAGCGAACTATTTGCTTCAGATTGTTTATTTTGCTGTTTTTTCCCCACTTATCAGTTATTTATGAAAAAGTTTTGTTGGCCAAGTTAATTTTAAAATCATGACCAAAATAAATTACGACTATCAGATTTACTAAAGCTAAAGGTTTACTTTTTTTGCTCTGATGCAGTGATGTCTCTGGGTTCATGGCTTCAGAAGCTGCAGAGACTGCAAAGTCAACATATCCATCTCTTGGCCTTGGGAATTCGTTTGTCTTTAAATTTGAGGATCCTAAGGGTTGTGTACATCGATTAAGCTGTGGTGAGTGACTATTTTGCTTAAAGAAAGCATAGCAAGAACTTGGGGACTAAGCTATTCTGTCTTCTTTAACGGATATTTACAGCTAACGTTCATGTGCATTGATATTTGGATCATGGTTATGTGATTCTGTAACTCCCGCTCCCTTTGACCTTGCAGGAAACTTCATCCCAAATTCTCTAGTAGGCTCTCTGTATGTGTTTTTTATTCTGTTTTTCAGGGGCTGAACATTTAGAGCAAGAAAAGAAGATGGAGGAGCAAGGAGAGATGCTTAATGAGATGTGGACAATTATCCAGTGCTATTTAGATGTTTTTTTAGTTCATTTTGGGACATTATAATTTGTAATATTTTGTTTTTGGTATGTAAACTCTTATGATAGTTACAATCTATTTTTATGATATACAAGTCTTTTTTATTCTAAATTTTTATATTTTTTTATGTATTTTTTATAATTTTTTCTGATTTTTTATATTTTTTTTTTTAAAAAAATGGAATTTGCGAGGGAAAACCTGTTCCCTCGCAAAACTCGAGATTTTGCGAGGAAAAGCCTTTCCTCGCAAATTCCTAAATTTTGCGAGGAAAACACATTCCCTCGCAAACTTCGAATATTGCGAGGGAAAAAAAGTTCCCTCGCAAAATCCTGAATTTTGCGAGGGAACTTTTTTTCCCTCGCAAAATACATTTTTGTGACGGAAAAAATGATTTTTCCTTCGCAAAAATTGTTTGCGAGGACATTTTTTGCGACGGACTATTTTCCGTCGCAAATTCCGCCGCAAACCATTTTTGCGACGGAAAATGCCCGTTTTGCGATGGAAAAGTTCCGCCGCAAAACAAGGTTTTTTTTGTAGTGTTAGGGCGAGGATGAATCCTATGTGAATTTAAAGCTTTTATTTTTTTTGAATCTTATTTGATTATTGTTTTCTTGACTGAATGGATTACCTGTGCTTAACGCTTTCTTAAAGAGTGCTCGCCTTTTAGATTGTTCATAGGTTAGTGTATGACAATAGAGATGTTGGTACATTTAACTAGAACCGTTAATCCATCATAGAATTGCATGACCTAGACATAGGCTTACAAATTTATGCGATCGCATAATTCTGGTAAACAAATCGATTTTTCTAAACAATACTAAGACATTAGGTTATTTTCAAAAATAACGGATTAAGGTAGCATCAAGACATTGGGACTTAGTCTAATTTTAGAGAATTGGTCGTCAGTCGTGAGAATAATAATCAATTAAGGACTTAGTTCAAATACTTAGAGGAACATAGGGGAATTCTGTGCCCTAGCTGCGTTTTTCTTTATTGATCATCTTTTCTAAACAACTGTTCTTGAGATTCTTAATCTTGAATGCTTTTCTTGATTAAATTCCTTAAAAATTCTGTTTGGTTACAAATCAACCCTTATTACTCATTGATTCAACTAAAGCTTAAATAACGAATTAGTGGTTGGAGTACTATTCCTCGTGGGACGATCTCTTTCTCACATACTATATTACTTGTAACGATTGGTGCACTTGCCGAAGTCCCTATCAGTTAGGAAATAAATCAGTCTAAATATATTATAATTAATTAGTATCACATATAATCAGGGATATAGGAATTATAAGTGATTAGGGAATCAATCATCATAATGAGTCATTACTCTCTTGTCTTCTCTCTTATGTATAAATACCCTATTGAGCATATGAATAAATACATTGATTTGAGAGTATATTTTCTCTATCTTTCTCTCTCTGATTTCTACATGGTATCAGAGCTAAGGTATATGTCTTGGCAAATTTGAGTTTTCCGGTGGCCACTGTTACTGTAGCGTTAACAGTAACAGTGGCCAGCTAGCGCGTCTGTACGAGTGTCATCTCTATTTCTTTTCCGGTTTCGTGTTTAGAGGATTGCATTTGGCAATTAGGTTTTCTTGTTTTGCTCTTCTTCGGTTTACGTCGATTTTTGGTTAGAGGTGGACGAGGTGCACCCTTTATTTCCACATGGGCGATGGTGTGGAGGGAGAGAACCGACGGTGGAGCCTCTGTTTGGTCTTGTAATCTCAGGTGAGATTGTTCTATTGTGACTAAAGAGGTTTCTGTTGTAGAGGTTGTTGATACCTCGTTTGGTTGCTATGACCATTTTATGGTCATGTTTTGTTCTACAACGTCGAGCCTTCATTTCCGGTATATGTAGGCTGGTTCTTTGCTTTGAAGGTTGCGTTGTGAGACTGGGTTTCTATTATTTCAGCATGGTTGGCATTTTGTTTCATGCACATTCACTTGTCTCTAGTGGCTGGGTTCTTCATTTGTTCCGTTTTCCAGCACGTTCGTGAAGTGCTCTTTTGTCTTGAATGCTGTATTTGTGGTTGGGTAATTTCATTGGCTCGTTCGTTGCTTTGCCTCCTGTGAGGTGTTTGTCTCAGGTGAGACAATTTGGTGGTCCTTGTGTGACTCGTTCGTTGTTTTGCCTCCGGTGAGGTGTTTGGTCTCTGGTAAGACGTTTGAAGTATTTTTTTGGTCCCTTATGAGACTGTTTGCTGCAGCTTCTACTTTGGTTTGGTACTCTTTGTTATTCGAACTCTTGGTGAAGTTGTTGGATCATTTATTTTGAATGTCCCCGGTGTGACATTTGGTTGAACCATTCTTGCATGTGGCCGAACTTGTTAGTGGATTCAAGATCTCATGATGAAGAAAATTATTTTGTTTGGGTTTATTTATTTTAGGTTTTCTTGTAACAAGTTGAAGATGATTAACATCTATGCTCCAACTTGGGGGTAGTGTTAGGAAATAATATATTAGTAGTAATGTATATATCTGAAATCATGGGATTGCAATCAAATCCCATATAATTAGAGATTACACATATAATCATCATTATGAGCCATTATGTATCGGCTCCTCTCTCTTGTATAAATACCCATATGATTATCATGAATAATACAACTTTCTGATTCATTTCACTACATGGTATCAGAGCCTAGTTAGTTCTTGGCCAATTTGAGTTTTCTAGTGGCCGTTGTCACTGTACAGTGGCTAGTGTACAGTGGCAGTGGCCAGTCTCTCGTCTCTGGTGTGTGTGTTCGTGTCATTTCAGACTTTTTTTTTTTGTTATCCTTCGGTGGTGCTCCTTTGCCAGCATCAGATTTCTTTTTCGTTTGTGTTGATTTGCTGTTTTTGGTACTATTTCGTGGTGTTGTTTTGTGAACAGGCCTTGTTCACAGGGGGAGAGAAAGTGTATACCTCTTCATTTGGTTGTTATGCTGCATCTGATTAGCTGTTGGAGCTTGTTCTGGGTTGTCTCCTCATTTTTGGTACTTTTCCATCTGTTGTTTTGTGAACAGTGAACCATGTCGTCACTATTCACAGGGGGAGAGAAAGTGTGTACCTCGTTGTTTGGTCATCACTATAACGTCGAGCCTTCATTTTCGGTGTGTGTAGGCCGGTCCTTTGCTTCGAAGGTTGCGTTGTGAGACTGGGTACAGTTGTTTCTACTATTTCAACACAGCCGACATTTTGTTTCGTGCACGTTCACTTGTCTCTAGTGGCTGGGTTCTTCGTTTGTTATGTTTTCCAAAGACGTTCGTGAAGTGTTCTTTTGTCTTGAATGCCAAGTTTGTGGTTGGGTCATTTCGTTGGCCCGTTCGTTGCTTTGCCTCCAATGAGGTGTTTGTCTCAGGTGAGACAGTTTGGTGGTCCTTGTGTGATGTGTTCGTTGCTTTGCCTCCAGTGAGGTGTTTGTCTCAGGTGAGACAGTTTGGTGGTCCTTGTGTGACTTGTTCATTGCTTTGCCTCCCATGAGGTGTTGGTCCTTGGTGAGATCGTTTGGTATTTATCTCTAGAGAGATGTTTGGAGTATTATTTGGTCCCTTGTGAGACCATTTGTTGTGGCTTCTACTCTGGTTTAGTACTTTTTGTTGGTTGAGCTCTTGGTGAAGCTATTGGATTGTAGCTTTTGAATGTCATTGGTGTGACATTTGGTTGAGTTATTCTTGGCTATGCCCGAACTTGCTGCTTGATCCAAGATCTCATGAAGAAGAAAGTTATTGGTGATTAGTTTCTGCTCACATTTAAGCTGCTTTCAGCTTGAGGGGGAGTGTGTGAAATTGGGTGAAGAGGTTCTTAGAAAGAAAAATTATTTTGTTTGGATTTATGTTTTCTTGTAACAAGTTGAGCATGATTAACATCTATGCTCCAACTTGAGGGGGAGTGTTAGGAAATAAATCAGTCTAAATATATTATAATTAATTAGTATCACATATAATCAGGGATATAGGAATTATGAGTGGTTAGGGAATCAATCATCATAATGAGTCATTACTCTCTTGTCTTCTCTCTTATGTATAAATACCCTATTGAGCATATGAATAAATATATTCATTTGAGAGTATATTTTCTCTATCTTTCTCTCTATGATTTCTACACTCATGAATAAGAATGCTATCTCTGAAGGAGAAAACGACCAAAAAACATTTGTGAAGTTGGTATAAATATTTAGATGATAAGTGCCTTCTGGATGGCTTCACCAAACCTTTAGTACTTCCCAAGTTTTTGCATAGACGGCAATTTAAAGGTGGCAACTTAATGTGGTGAAAGAAATCAAGGAGTTTGATCGAGCAAATGGCACCAGTTTTGCTTGCTAGACGAAGATGATGGTTTTGAAGAAGCGTGTTGGAGTTAAACCATGGTAACTTTTTTAAAATTAAACTATGGATTATAATAAAGGGTGCAATCCCATATCGTCTCTTGAGGAATATTGATGATTGACATGAACCAACAATTAAAAAGAAAAAAGAAATTTTGATCTTTTAGCTACCAACTACTTTTTACAAATGGAAATTAAATTGTTCTATGCTACTTGTTTTGAGATTTTTCTTTAAAATATGAAATGGAATGACGATGGAGTTAATGCAATGAGAGAAATAACATGATCAATAACGGGATGAGCAATCCTTCATAGCCATAGAATAAGCAATCATCACTCCAAATAATTATGAGAGATTAAATATGCTAGCTTCAAAAGACTCTAAGGGTCACTCCTTAGACTATACCAAACTTATACTCCCTCCGTCCCTAATTATAGGAGCAAATTTTGGAGTTGCTTTTGGTCCTAATTATAAGAGCAAGTTTTAACTTTTGTCAATTTTTTCCTATAATACCCCTATTTATACTTATTATTAGGAGCATTATATATATGTGTGTTTACATATATATGTATATTTTTGTTTATGTGTGTCAATATATATATGTGTAGATATATATGTGTGAACACACACACGCATATATAAACATGTGTGTGTGTGTGTGTGTCTATGTATGTTGTAATACCCTAAAATCTGACTTAGGGTAAATATCAAAAATTGGGAAATGTACCTATTGAAAATAGGTGAATATGAGGTCTCAAACACCTTGTATTGAGTTTACCTTGTTGTTAGGGTAATTTCCCTTGAAATTAGATAATTTGCAATTAGGTCCCTAAAACGTTTGGGAATTTGCAAATAGGTCCCTAAGCACATTGTGGGTTATAAATACCCTGTGAAAGCTATAAAGGAGGCAAGTAAAAATCTATTTGAAATAGGGAAGGATATTGTCCCTAATTTAGGTAATTTATTAAGTTACAAACTTAGAGGAATTGTAGAAGAACACTCAAAAAGTAAGGAAATGACCGAAATACCCCCGTAAATGCTAAGACAATGCAGGAAACATGAAAACAAAGATGTCAATACAAAATTTATGAGGTAATGAGGCATGCTAATTAAGAAAATTATTAACTAGTGATAAGAAATTAATTAAGTAATTATTGGCTAATTACTTAAGTATAAGCAAAGGAAATTCGTGAATAATTATGTAAAACCCTAAAATTAGTGGTTTTTGGCTTAAAATTAGTAAAAACATATTTTTTAATTAATTGAAAATTTTGGGGAAAAATAGTTGAGTTTAGGTATTTTTAAGCCTAAATACAAGAATGGACCAATAAGGGAATTTTGTGAAATTTTTAAGAAAATTGAAATATATAATTAATTAAATAATTAATTAATTAAAAAATAAATATTTATTATAATTAAAAATGGGGCAGCCGAAATTGGGACAAAATTGAGGATAGAAATGAGTAAAAATATTATGATATTTAAGTTGCAACTTGTAATATTTTAATATAAAATTAATTAAAGTGAATAGTAATGAAATAATTAGGAAACGGATCCTATCTAGAGATCCAGGAATAGGATTTCCAAAGTTAAGGTAAAATATTGATCAGTGGGTTTTTATCTTCAAGTAGACTTTTCCTAAGTTCATTCCAAGCCGATAGAGCATTTTCCTAATAAGACAAAATAGGAAAGTCGATAGAAAGTCAGATAGTCAGGAAATTAGAATTTGAACAAAATAAATCATAACTCAACATCTAGAAGTAAGTTGAGGATTTTCGGACATATTTGGAATCGGTGAATTTTTGTCCGAAGTTGGCAATTCCGAAATGAATTAGGAGCAGCACGCCTTTCGAGAAACTTCAGTGATTGTTGGAACCCTATATGGAGTCGAAATTTATTTAGCCCGGACATTTCTAATAAGTGAGAAAATGTCTTCAAAGTTGTAATTTCAGATTTTTGGGATTTTACGCGATTACGCGAATCGAGTGCCGATCGGGAAATTCTATTAGTACGAGCAAAAATCAAATTGGAAAATTCCCTTTATGTCCCCAAATTCTCCTATAAATACCCCACCCCTCCCTTTGGTTTTTCACACCATTTCCTCTTGAGATTTTCGAATCCTAGAGAGAAGTTAGAGAGAGGGGCTCGGAGAAAATCTGCGGCGAAGCTCTGGGTAAGTTTTTCGGTACTTAGTCTTAAGCTTCGGTAGTTTTAGTAGGATTGTTAGTTAGATCTAGCAAGTAGGAGATGAAATTCCTATTCTTGTTTTTAAGCCTCATTGCATTGAAAGATGCCTGACGAGGTAAAAACATAGTATGGATTGAGTCTCTGAAAGTTGAAAGTTAAAATAGCAAGCTTTAAGCTTTCGTAGTTCTTTCAATAGTTAGAGTAGCCTTTATTTTTCAAAGTATGATTAGATATCATATGATAGGGCTATTTTAGTCATTATTTCGAAAATCATGATGGGGTCGAAGTTCTGACAAAATTTTGGAAAATTAGAGTCAAAGTAACGAAGTGCTGGCGAATTTCTGCCAATTAGGGGGTCAGGGGCAAAATAGTCATTTTGACTAAAAATGTCCGTCGTAATGCTAGATCCTTAACAAGTACATTGTTATGTTGATAGGATATCCGTAATCACGAACCGTCGGAAATACTGTTTTACGTCCGGAAGTACCGTTTTCCGTAAACGCGTGCGATTCCGTCAACGAAGGTACGTTCGCGTCGGTAACCTTAACTCGATATTTATGGTATGCGTGTATGTGCTATGTGAATTATATGTTATGTACTTGTTGTTATGATTGCTGGGTAATGGGATACGCATGTTAGAGGCCTAGGTGCCGCCAGGATACGGTTGTTAGGGGCCTATGTGCTGCCAGGGATCAAGAGGCCTAGGTGCTGCTAGGGTTACACTGCAGGGGGCCTATGTGCTGCCGGGATACGCTGTTTGGGAGATGCTTGTACTATGTGCTTTTATACTATTGATTCTGTGTTTGTCTGTAGTCCATATACTGTATATGTAGATATGAGGTTAACCGTTACCTGGGGTCCGATTGAAATGGACCTCAGCTCTCCATATAGCTTCAGGATCGGGAGGGCCAGGGCCGAGGAGAAGAGTAAGCGATCCGCGTAGAAGTTCGGGCCGACGATTTCCTTTTGTTGTTCCGGAGAAGCTTTCCTTTGTGTTGTATCTCACTTTTGAACCACGCGGTTACTGTACCGCTGTTGTAATTAGCCAGACTTACGGCATTCTAAATACAAGTATCAGTTACTCAATCGCTCCGGTGCTCTACTCTGATGATTTTAAATGAAAAAAAAAAATTATACTGCTTTTGAAAAGTTGGGATGTTACATATGTAGATAGATCTATATGTATATACATATATATACACACATATATGTTTATATAGCAAGACCATTATTTCAATTAGAAAGCGTGTGGAAAGAAAATTAGATCTATATGTATACATATGGCTATATAAAAAGCAACTAATATACATATATAAACTAATATGTCATGGATATCTAACGTAAGACAAATTAGAAACACTTACAATTAGGGCAACTTGTGTCATTTTAAATTTATATAAGGACATTTTAGGAAAATGAGTAAAATTAACTAATTTAACTCCTCTCATTAATTCTCCTAAAATCGGTTAAATTGCTCCTATAATTAGGGACGGAGGTAGTATTAATTAACATCAAGCTATCTTGAATACTAATTTCTCTAAATTAGATTGATTACGCATCCTAGCAATTAATGAACTTAAAAATAGTATTTAGCTTTTAATCTAATAACTGACTCATTCACATTGTGACTTGATTTTTTAATTAATTTTAACAATGACCACCTATATGAAAAATCAAGATTAATGATGCTAAAATCCAATGTAAAACACAAATAATAAGCTGATCAAATTCAAGAAACTAATGCAAACACATGACACCATTGATTCACTAATCAAGCCACCTTAAAATTAGCACAAAATATTCTTAAATTAAATTATCAATTCAATGATTAACCAATAGAAAGAAATTATAATTAAACTAATTAAACATATCCCACAGAGGGATATGATATTGTCACTACCAACTTTGGTCACTACCAATGTCACTACCATTTTTTTCACCGTTAAATCAGAATCTCAATAAGAGAAAGAAATTATTAAGGTAGATATGAGATTCTGATCTAACGGTGAAAAAAATAGTAATGACCAAAATTGGTAGTAACAATGTCTTATCCCTTAAACATAATATTAAACATCTAACAAAGATTTAGCTACGTCCAATCCTCTAAATACATCAAACTAAATAAGTCCAACATTATAAAATTCATCCAAAAATCTAGAAATTGAGCAAAAAACCCCCCAAGTTGATGACATTGCTTCTTACTTAGAGCTCGGAATCAGGGCCAGGGCCGGCCCTATAGGGCCTAAGGAAAGAAAAACATCTATATTTCAAAGCCCAGCTCAAGAGCATCAGGGCCAGGGCCAACCCTACAGGGCCCGAAAGTTATTATTCCAAATTTTAACTATTTTTCCTCCGTTTTTTTTTCAAAAAAAATATAATTAGTAAATTACAACAATTAAAATTCTAATTTATCAAATTAATGTTGTCAACATTAATATCCAAATAATATGAATCATCCAACAAATAAACTCATTCACTAATTCGTAATCAAAAGCAAACTATTGTCCACAAATAACTCACATAAAACATAAGTATACCACTAAGCAACATTAGTACGGTGACTATCATTGTCATCTTCTTCCCCACTATCATCAATTTCAAAGACATTTGATTATGCTTCACTTTGAGTAGTAGGCTCTACTTCATGAGTAATAATATCATGAATTTCTTCTCCCACATCATGAACACATACATAATATTTATCTGCAATAAATAATAAATCAAATCATAAAATTAAATCAGAGTATAGTTATTATGTGTTTATGTATTTGTATTTAAATGGATAAATAACTCTATAACAAATACAAAATACATATAAATTAGTAAATTATCATCATATGTGAATCCATGCATCCAGAAAATAATAATAATAAATTAAAAGGGCTGGCCCTTTTAAGCCCGAGGCCCTATAGGGCCGACCTTGCAAGGCCAATTTCATTTAACTTCTCTAATTTTCAAGCCCGGCCCTTGAGGGCTTAAAAGGGCTGGCCCAATTTCCTAGCTCTACTCTTACTGCAAGGAATTGAATGATTTAGCTACTGAAATTCTTATAAACAACCTCAAGAAGCAGCACAAGTGGTAAGCGACTTGTGTCGCTTTAGCAAGGTCTCGAGTTTGAGCCTTGTGAATGCCAAAAAGCCCCTTTGGGAGACTCTCCCACCATAGCCAGGTGCACGACCAAGGACGGACAGAGGGGGGGCTAGGGGTAGCCCCCGCCCCCCCTAAAAAAAAGGAAAAAAAAAACACACACACACACGCTGGATCAGAGACACTGTGAAATAAAGTGCAGGTTTGTATCTTGTTGGCCCACAAGTATACCATAAAAAATATATATATGCTGGCCTACAGGTTTGCTTTTTTTTCACTTTCACAGACGTGGCTTTCATTTATATTCACAGAAAAACAGCCCACACTTTAATATATATTCCAAAAGTTACTTGTTTTCCACTTTTAGAAAATTGCCAGTCTCTTCTTCCTTTCTCACTGGCTGCTCCTTCAACATTTTTTCAATAGCTTACGCGCAAATTTTGAGAATTAATAAGGTACTCAAAATCACTTCTTTTTGTTAAATTTCTTTCATGAAATTTATTATACATGATTTCATCTTTCTAATGATACTAATTTTATACTGATTTGAGAATATCTTAGGGTTAATATTTTGGATAAGTTTTGAGTTTTATTAACAGATGGCTATGAGAATATTGATGATGACTACTATTTAATTTTAATCGGTTTACTTTTGTTATTAATATTATTTTTAAAATCATATTGGTCATGGAATAATTTATACTCTTTGTAGGAGATTATTATGGGGAAGAGTGCTACCATTGATACTTATTTTAAGAGAAAGAATAGTGAGTCTTTGCCCTCATCGTATTTTAAGTACTTTTATTTATGATTTAACATTTTTTATTTTCGCCCCCCATAAGTAAAATTCCTGGGTTTGTCCTTGTGCACGACACATGTTGGATCTAGATTAGTCAGGGAGAAGCTCTGGATACCAGATGGACAACAACAAAAAAAACCTCAAGAAGCAAAACCCATGTTCTCAATTGAACAATCAGACCAACCATGAGTATATGAAAAGAAAAACAGAATGAGGAAAGTTGGAGGAAGCTGTCAAATCTTGAGGATAAGGGAATGAAGTGTGATGAAGATAAGAGGCAGATAGTGAAGGTTGTGGAGAGGGAAAGAACCGACGGTGACTTTCCAGTGAGCGAAGGTGAAAATGGTGAGGAATGAAGGCGTAGTTGTGGAGCTCTGTTCTGCCTTTGAAACTTGAACTCCCTCATGGCTACTCTGAGTTGACGAAGCTTGCAGGCGACCGTGGTGGTGAACAAATCCGTCTGCGAGGAATATGGAAAGCCAAGGTGGAGGAAGATGATGATGATAGAAGAATGATGGTGTGGTTCTAGGTTCGCAATGCTATTGCTCTGTTTTCTCGCTGAAGGCATCTTCAAAATAAGACCTAATTTAGCTGATAAAACGTTGTCACTTTGGGTGGACTATTCTGGCATTTTTCAAATTCGTTGTCCCAAAGCGTCATTTCTAAAATTTGAGCTTCCAATCACCTCCAATTAAACTAATATCAAATCATCTAAAAACTTTAATGATTAAGAGTAATTACAATTATTATGACAATTTTGTCATTTTTTAGTTCTAATTGCATTTACTCTTAATCTAAATTAATCATGATAAAGGCCTTTCAAGCTCAATAATTATGAAAACAATTCTCAAATTAAGTATGAAAATATATAATAAAATATCGATTGGTTAGGTTTGATCGCAAAGAAGTCGTCTTGAGTTTATTTAATCAAATATCAAATGAGAAAGATAAGTATCTATTTGCTTTTCCTTCTTGAATATGATTTTTTTTATTCATTAGGTTTATTCATGATCTGGTATGATGCAATTATTTTGCTTAAATTATGTGGTTTATTGGATTGTGGGATCATGAAATTTTAATCATGATTAGAAGGTGATAAGAAGTATGATGTATTTTAAATTTACTAAATTGATAATCATCATGAGAAATTCTATGGTCAATTAGATGAATTGATAATTATCATGTTGTTTTCTAATTTTAATTGGAATGATTGATGAAAATGTACTATATAATAAATGCATGAATTGAACATGGTTTGAATAGTTTCAAACAACTTAACATGCATGTGGATGAATTTATTTTGTTTCATCAATCATAGATAACACTTTCTTTCATGAAAAGACTTAGCAAGTCTTTAACATAAAAGCAAATCTCTCGAGCAATTGGGGAATTATTTTCTCTTAGAAGAGGATAATGGTTAATGATCTATGATACAGAAAGCACACAATACTCATGAGAAGGTACATGTGGTGAAGGAATGATAGTCTGATAAGACCTTAGATAAAAGAGATAAGGATAGAATTATAAATTTTATTTATATGTTTGACTATGGTAATTTTAATAATACAAAATGAGTCATGAGTTATTGTTGACATGCTTATAATTTCGATTGTTGTTATAGTTCTTCATTGTTTGACTCTTGTATGAAGATGACACTAATATATATCCATTGTGATAGTCTACCTACTCTTGCAAGGGATTATAGCCAAGTTTATAATGGCAAGTCGCAACCTTGGCCTACGACTTAGCTACATGAAAGATTTGATTTTAAATGGAGTAATATCCATTAGTTATTTACGATATGAATTAAATCTTACAGCTCCTTTAATGAAAGGTATGAAATTAGGGATATGGTACTAAAAACATCAAAAGGGATGGAATTTAAGCTCTATAAACTTTGATTACCAATAGTGGAAACTCAACTCACACTTGACCATTATATAAAGTCTTGAGTTCAATGGTGAAAGTACGTTATCAAAGTGATAGTAAGTACTTGACTTTTAATACATCAGGTTGGAAAAGTACTCGGTAACTATAAGACTATAAGGGGGTAGGTTGAGCCTCAAAGTGGCTCTTAATAGACCTGTAAGCACATATTTACTAGAGCATTTTATCATGGTGATGCTCTTGACGAAGTCTACCAATATGAGAGTGAAGTGAGGCCACTTCTAATAGTCTAAGGTCTTGACTCTAAAAAGTTCTCATGAAAAGGATACATACACAAGGCTATGAATAAATGTGTCATTTAAAGTGGCATACAATGGCTTGAGATCCCATACGTAATTCATGTACACATGTTCATATGGGATAGTTGGTTCAAAGCTTAGTCTACCATTTTATTTTGGATGGGTGAAACCATGTCTTACTAAGGTAAAAGTTCAGAACCTCGAGATACCTTTACTGACAACTTGAGATTTCCGAACTAATAAGATTTTGTGATCATTTTAAAATGGTGTGGGATTGTTGGAATATTTTAAAATGAAGAGATGTGTTTTTTATAAATTAAAGTTATGTTCATTAAATTAAGGGATTTATGTGAAAGGTTGTGTAGGGAGTTATAATACTAAATGTCACCAAGGTCATGTCCTTTTAGTTTATAAAGACACCTATAAAAAAGTGTATTAACTACTACTGGTGAAATGTTGTGTTAGTTTTTAGGAAAACCCTACATACTGTAAAGGTGTAACTTTTCATGGAAAGGTTATAATAAATAACTATTGGTTATTTAAGTTATGTTGGTTCATAAATGAACATATAGTGTTCATGAATCTAACATATGGTTATGACTTCTAATTAAGGAGGTGTTGCTTCAAGAGTAACCACTTCAAGACATCACTTCATGGCCTATAGATACCCTACACCAGCACTTCATTTGAGACATACAACATCAGAAATCACACAACAACCAGAGATCAAACTCATTGCCTTTATTCTTGAGTGCATACAAAGATAAAGTCAAATTATCATTTTGTAAAAGCCATTAATGCATTGGCTTGAGTGTTGCGAGTGCAATCCAAATTTAAGAGTCTTCATTACATCATGCAGGAAGTTTGCCCGTAATCCAAATTGCACCATATAAGATAGGTATAGGTTGGGGTAAATTAAGCCTAAAGGAAAGTGTTGTCCACGCCTTAAAGACATTGTACACTAATTTCTTCTTCATCTCTTGTTCTTGTACTCCTCTGAGATCTAACCCCACCAACAAATGTAAAGGAATAACTTAATGGATAGAAACAACGATAGGCATGCATTCATATAGTCATTTCCCTTAAATAATAATTGTTGGAATATAGTTTAATCCACCCTAGGTGGATTAGGGCCAAGCCCAAAGCATTAGGGTCAGAGTTTAAATAATATAAAAGCTTAGGTGGATATATGTGGTATTTCCTCCCAATTATTATGAGTCATACTATTTAACATTAAATATGACTCTATGACTGATATTGCTTTACCAATATATATGTCTCTCTATAAAAGAAATATGTTGTCTCTCTAAGGAAATGATACGTTAGTAGAAAGGAAGAGGTACGTAGAACACTATAAATAAGCATAAGGGGTTCAGTTGTGAATCACTTAAATAGAGATATTCAAACGCACTAATTCCTTTTCCCTATGCTATAACTCTCTCTTCTTCATGTTTTTGGTGTATTTTCTGTGTCATAATCGCTTCCATAAGTGTGATCCGATTCACGTTGGCATTAAAGATAAACAGTCACACTCCAGGAACGCCCAATATCTTACATGATATCAGAGCAAATAAGTTTTTCCTTGAGGCAAATTTTGTTATTTGTTTCTATCACTCTATCGTATAAGTCTTTTTGTGTGCGGTGTATGTCTATCTATGCCTTGTCTCTTTATGAACAAAAATAGTGTCAACATGTGTTTTCGTTGCTCTGTGTGTGTGCACGTGCGCACGTGCGTTTATGTTATCGTTGCTATATTTATGCGTCTATATGCTTCTATTGTTTTTTGTCTTCTGTGATTTATGGGATATCCAAATTTCTCCATGCATATAATACATATACCCTAATATAATGTTTCAAAAAAATATGTTCCTATTTTCCTCCTTCGTTGAATGTTTCCATTTTGAAAGAATTAAGCAAGTTTTTTGTTCTATGCTTTATCATTGTATGTATATATTCGTAGACATAGGAAGAGTTTCTTAGAGAACCCTAGAATGAAGGAACATAGAAAGAGAAGACAGTATATGAAAAGAAAAATGATAAAGATTGGTTTCTAAGATTGTGTTGTTTTAAAAATCAAAGGTTTAGGCTTTTAAAATAGTTTAATTGCATAGAGCTTAAAAAAAAATGAAGAAAATGACACCAAGAACGCTTGAAACAGATGTTGGACGGAGGATAAATGAGAGAAGTTTCATGCCCGATAGACTCGACCCTTAGCTCTAAATGGGTGGCGGAAGGTCAAAGAAGATCTCATGTTCCAAAATGACATCATTTTGGTTGTAGGGCATCTCCTTCTTTAATGAGATATGACGTCGTTTCACATAATTTTTTTTAAAAAAAAACAAGGAAAAAATATTGGGTCGTAATGCCACTTGGCACATAGGGCCACGTGGCTTCTCCATTTGACAAGTGGAGGTCACAATCCAACAGAGCACCACGTGTGGAGTTCGACGATCCGGTGTGTGTTGCCGGGAGCAACCCCGTTTATGGCACGTTGGTGACATGCACTACTGACTTGAGTGGGTCTCGTCCTTTTTTTTTTTCAATTTTTCAATTTTGTGTTCTTCGTGAGGCGCATGCGCGCGTGACATGTTGGATGAAGGCATGGATTGTTTCGAAAACTCACTAAATTCGATATCTTTAATATGATATGATATATGCTTATTTTGGACACCAATAGAGATATATTTATGACGTTTTACATTTGTTTATTAACTTTTATATGCATTTTGAAACTTCTAAAATTTATTTATTGGTTTTTAATGCCTTTTTATTATGTTTAAATGTAGAGTAAATACCCTTTCTGGTCCCTGACAAAAAACACAGATCCCATTTTGATCACTGACAAAAAAACCGACCATTATTTGTCCTTTTTATGGGACTAAAAAGGACCTTTTGGAAATTTGTGAGGGATCAAAATGTCAACCAATCAACCCTTATTCGTCCTTTTTATGGACTAAAAATGACATTTTTTTTGTTAGGGACCAAAATGGGGTCCGTGTTTTTTTTCAGAGATCAGAAAAGGTATTTACTCTTAAATGTATTATTCATGTATTGTAGATAGACTTATTGTCTTACTTATTTTATGATGAAGCATGTTTTAGTTAAGCTTGACTAATTATTCGATATAATGTTATATGTTTTTAATAAGTGGGAGCTTTTAGGAGATGATGCTTCTAAAAGTTAGAATTGTATTTTAAAAGTACTTATATATAATTAATGACGAAACTTAGTGACGGTGCCAATATTTTTGGGATGGGAGATACAAGTGTATGCTTCTGATCATGAATTTAGTAGAATTTAGTAGTGTTATTATTTTTTTTAGGAATAATATAAGTACATGACATTTTATACTGTGTTGTACTATATATTATCGATGGTATGTTTCAATGGTTTGATTTCCTTAAAGAGACATACTTAAATGTAGAGTAGATTTGTCACAAAATCGAAAATGACAACTACGAATAGCATCGCTAAGTTAAATAAAGGGGAGGTGACAATTGGGATATCTGGCAACGAAAGGTGCTATATATGTTGGAGCAACAAGAACAGACATGCATTGCTTACATTCTATGGAACCCAAGTTCGTAGCACACACTATACCAGTACCAGAGGCTTTATGGTTGAAGAGGTTTATTGATGATCTTGGATTCTGCAATGAGAGTACCAATACCATGTTAGTGCACTGTGATAACCCCGCAGCCATACACTCGCCTATACTAAAGACCCTAAGTATCATAGTAAGACCAAGCATATAGACATTAAGTACAATTTTGTAAGAGATTATATGGCACAAAAACCTGGTACTGTACAACATATTTCGACCAAGAGTATGGCTGATGATCCCCAACCAAACCAATTGCCAAGGAGACATTTGAAAAACATGCAAGGGCACTTGGTGTACACAAAATGTAAAATTGCAAACTTTATGTAATACATTTGTGATTAAGTGAAGTACTTATTCATCATTATTGATTTATACATATTTGCGTGAAAGAATACAATGTCTGGTATGTCGTACAGGTTTATGAGTTTGGTTCTCTCACATGAGCAACTGCCTTTGACACTCGAGAAGCGTATTCAAAGATGAGACAATTGTGTTCACCAATAAAGCGACTAGAATGTCGATATGGCTGAGAAGCAACACAAACTATGTTGCCTCAACAATAGTGTAGCGTGTCGAGATGAGATCCATAAACGTGAATGCAAGTATGGATCGAATCATGGACATCCACTTCCATGATGCCTACAGCCAAACAACAAATTCTTAAATATTGACGTCTAAAGAGAGTGAAAGAATTTGGGTTTAGATATTAGAAGTGTTTAAACTTAAGTGTGTACATTGTTAATAACAAAATTCAAAACACCATAGGTCTTTTGGTGTAAGAGTAACATTGTAGCATGCAATTCATATCGTATGTGCTAAAGAACCGCAAACAAGAAGCAAGTAAAAAGATCCTTGCTTAATTTTTGAGAGTCCCCAAAAGTTTCAAATCCTTCCATTGATATCCTTTGACGTTTGACAATATCACAGAGGTATACTTTAGGGACTGCTACTTTAGCACATGTCCTACAGTCATGATAAATGCGATTTTTGTTATTATGTTAGGAAAGTGGTTGATGTATATTGAAGTGATATCTAGGTGAAAGGAAAATTACTTGGAATATACACAAATATGCTGGTGTTTGAGACATGTTCCTTATGATATTGTTTTAGGTAATTTCATAACTTTGGACACTTTGCGTACAAAAAAGGCAATATGAGTTTTATACTGACACTAAAGGAATTACATTAGCCATGAGAAAGTGTATATAAGTGAATCTAGGATATTTGAGGCATAATATTAAATTCAAGCTACACATAGAAGGTTGTCTTGTGTTAGCCTCCATGAAGGGGATTTCTAGTACAAACACCTATATATATATATGCACATTTCATGCCTACTCGATCATGGTAAATTAAAGCACCTAGTAAGAAGGAAGAAAAAGAGACATATCTAATCCACCAAGTGTGAGGGGGAGATATGGGAAAATAGACTAATCTACCTTGGTGGATTAGGCCCAAACCCAAAGTATTGGGCTAGAGTATAAATAATATAAAAGCTTGGGTGTATATTGATAGGGCAAAACTTTATAGCCTATAACTCTGCAAATATAAGAGTCGTATCAAGTAATAAAATGATAAGAAAAGTATTGTTCCCACGAGGACTTAATCCAACTAGCGATTAGATATTAAATTCACTTGTTCCGTTTAAGTTTAGTGAGTTAGAATTGTTTTCAATAATAAAAAGAAAATTAATAAGGAACTAATAACTTTGCATGACGAGCGAATTCCAATATCAAGAAGTACAACGTAGAGTCACTAATCCCTTGTTTGCTTGTTAGATTTTATCCCTACTAAATTAATTTTAACTTAACTTAATCAGCTAATCTAGAGTATTAATGTCTATAAATGTCTTCCGGTCCATTTATACCTACCTCAATAAATTATGCAATGTCTCACACAACTAAATAAGATGCATTTTAGATCGGGCTTACTCTAATTTGATTATGCGGAGCTTCTAGGTATATATCTATCTAGACGCAAATTATATTGAAACCCAATTCCACATTATTTAATCCCAATGTCAATTTAAGATTCACTTTTCCAAGTTCAATCCTAAATCTTCAAAACATGCTTAATAGTGGCCAATCAATAATCAATAACAATAAAGACAAGATTAAATAAACTGAAATAAAATTAAGCAAAACTAATACGTGGGAATAATATCTAGAACCCAACAAGTTCATAGGTCCTCTAGGTTGAAAAGAAAAATTAGCCACACATGGCTAGACTAAAATCCATAACAGCCAATAAGAATAAGAATTCAGGTTCAAAGAAACAGCCTAAAGAAAAGCGGAAATCAAATCTGTCGATGAATTTCCGCCACTGCAATCAAGTTGCACTTCATCCCAAGTTGTGCTCTCCTTCTGTGCTGTTCTACTCTGTGTATCTTGGCTGCGTCAGCGTCTCGTGCGTTTCTGTACGTTGGCGTCATCCCGACTCTGCTAATTAATAGGTTTTCTCCGCTGGCTGTGTGTCTCTGATTGCAATATCCTTTTTAAATATTTATTTGATTCAATTTAATATAATATAATAAGATATTATATTATATTCTTTTCAATTTAATTCTTTGCCAAGAGTATTTGCATTCATGTTCAATTTACGCGGGTCCGCATCATCTCCAAATATCATTGATTCTGCTTTTTCTTTCAATCCTGTATATCTATCATATACTCCCTCCGTCCCTAATTATAGGAGCAATTTAACCGATTTTGGGAGAATTAAGGAGAGAAGTTAAATTAGTTAATTTTACTCATTTTCCTAAAATGTCCTTATATAAATTTAAAATGACACAAGTTGCCCTAAATAGTTACTTTTTATATAGCCATGTGTATACATATAGATCTAATTTTCTTTCCACACGCTTTCTAATTGAAATAATGGTCTTGCTATATAAACATATATGTGTGTGTATATATGTGTAAACATATAGATCTAACTTTTACATACATAGAGACACACACCCATATATCTACACACACATATATATGTTTATATGTGTGTGTGTTCACACATATATATCTACATATATATATTGACACATATAAACACAAATATACATATATATTTATATATATATATACACACACATATATATAATGCTCCTAATAATAAGTATAAATAGGGGTATTATAGGAAAAAATTGACAAAAGTTAAAACTTGCTCTTATAATTAGGACCAAAACCAACTCCAAAATTTGCTCCTATAATTAGGGACGGATGGAGTATAATATTCTTTTATGCTCCAGAGTGATATGCCTCTTGCCTTTTCTATATTTTCTTCTCTCTTAGATCACACAATATCTTCTGCAAAATAAAATAGGATATGAGTAGATTTTATATCAAAATATCCTTTTATATCCTATAATTAACTAAAGGATAAAATATATAAAAGATAATTAAATAAGTATAGAATATTAATAAATTCAATCCAATATATCTTAGAATCTATACTTATTTAATTATAAAATATATACTTATCATATATAAACCGTTTTTCCCAATTATTATGAGTCATATTATTTAACGATACAATATAACTCTACGAGTGATATTATTTTACCGATAAAATATGTCTCTCTATGGAAAGAATATGTTGTCTCTTTGAGAAAATGATACATTAGTAAAGAGGAAGGGCTATGTAAACCACTATAAATTGGCGTAAGGGATTCAGTTGTGAATCACTTGAACAGTGATATTCAAACACACTGATTTCTTTTCCCTTTGTATAACTCTATCTTCTTCTTCCTATTTGTGGTGTGTCTGTTGTGCGTCATAATCTCTTTCGTTACTATGATCCAATTCATCTTGTCATTAGAAATAAATGGTCGAACTCCATGTACGCCCAATATTCTTACAATATTTGATACATCTCATGACACACACACATACACATGCATGTAGAAAAAGATGATCTTCGTTTCATCGTGGCAAGAGCTGAGACTCTTCCATTGAACCGACTGACATGGAAGTTGAACTCTGACGAGTTTGGCCCAATCTCAAATGTGCTACCATAATTGGATTGGAATGCATGAAGAACGCGGGTTCTCTTGGAGATGGCAATTCAATGGAAAGATTACTAAGATATGAAACAATTTGAGCCATTGTTGGCCTATCTTCTGGATTTTGTTGGACGCACAATAACCCAATTTGCACACATTTTCTTGCTTCAGCAGTTTGAGAACAAGATTCCAGTAGAAAAGGGTCCAATATTTGTAATGGTGTTCCCTCAATCCACTTCTTCCAGAGTCCAGACCTTGTCAAATAATTGCATAATCAAATTCACATTAATTAGCATCTTAACTTGCATGACATTGATATGACAATATGAATACAATAGGAGCAACAATTAGCATAGGTTTAATACTTACATTGGTTAAGAGGTATGATTCATAGGATCCAGCATTCCTCTTACTGCTAAGCATTTCTAAGATTATAACTCCAAGACTAAATACATCCGACTTTTCAGAAAATTCTCCATTCATTAAATATTCAGGAGACATATAACCACTACAAAATTTAACCCAAAAAAATGGAGGAAATATGTCAATGTTACATTAGTATAATATAGAAACATATACTTAGATCGATTTGGGACAAATTAATGACGACATTGAGGAAAACTCATCAAAGATAGAAATAGGATATATGAAGCAACATGTTCACTTAGTAAATAGATACAATCTCCTTTTGTTTCTCATGCGATTTGCTAATAAAGATAATCAGTTAGAAAGGAAGACATCAATACTTACTATGTCCCAACAACTCTGTTTGTACTTCCTTGGTCTTCGTCTATGGCTATCATTCTTGCCATACCAAAATCTGATATTTTTGGATTCATCTTGTTATCTAAGAGAACATTGCTTGGTTTGAGATCACAATGAATGACTTTAAGGCGAGAATGTTCGTGTAGGTAAGAAAGTCCCTGTGCAATTCCTCCAATGATTTTGAACCGCTCAAACCAATTGAATAACCTTTGTTTTTCAGAATCTATATAATTAAGTCAAGTAGTTATGAAAATAAGTGTGAGTAACAAACAAATTAGAGAAAAATCCACATAAAGGATATGTGTAGAACTTTAACCATAATATGTAGAAATAAGGTTATAAGTTAGTACCGAATAAGAAGAAATCAATGCTCTTGTTAGGCACATATTCGTAAATAAGAATTTTTTCTCATTCTTCCAAGCAAAATCCCAATAATGTCACTAAATTTCTATGTTGGAGTTTTGCTATAAGCAAAATTTCATTCTTGAATTCTAACGTTCCTTGCACTGAACTTCTTGAGAGTCTCTTGACAGCAATTTCATGTCCATCATGAAGAGTGCCCTGAAAACATAATAGAATTATTATAGTTAGGAATATGATATATAATTAGTTGGTAGTAGTAAGTTTATTATATCACCTTGTAAACATATCCAAATCCTCCTTTTCCTATTTTGTTCTCCTCAGCAAACTTATTTGTTGCAGCTTCAATTGTAGCCAAGCTAAATTGCAAGGACTTTAGATTTGAACCTTCTTCTCCAACTGGACCAGCACAATTGAATATCAATATAATTAATAAGCATGCTATGGTAAAATATAAACATTCTTTAAGTTTAAAAGTGAAGAAACAATAGATTACAGTTTTCTGTGAGAAGGGATTGGCTTCTCTTCCTTCTTTTTCCCCTCAGCAAGTAGAAACCCACCAAACATGAAAGCATCACTGAAACGATAATGGGGACAATAATGATCTTGACAACAGTTTGTGATCCAGTGCTATCATCTCGTCCTAATTGCATAGGACACCAAAAAAACGTGTCACTAGTGTTATTGAGAGCACAAGATAGTTCATATGGTGATGACAAAGAAATTGGGGGGGAGGGGGGGAATAGTTCTTTAGTATCTCAAAATTCTGTTTTTTTTTTTAAAATTAATTATACCGCTGTGCTTCGTTCAATTGCAGTGGAAAGAGAAACACTGAAGTAACAAGAGCATAATTGTTTTGCCGGAAAAAAAAAAAATAAGAGCATAATTGTTCAAAGGGTTAAGGTGCAAAAATAGACAAATGCTTTTCTCAAAAGAGCGTCCAGTAGCAAATACTTTTTTTAGGTGCAAAAGTAGACACGTGGTTACAAAAGTGGAGCAAAATTAGCATTGACCGTTAGTTGACCGTTATCTGACGCTGACGTGGCAGTGGGATCTGACTTCTCCATTAAAATTAAGCCACCTGTCACTCCTCTCTCTTCCATATCAACTTCTTCTTCCCTTCTTTCTCTTTTTTTTATCCACCTGTCACTCCTCACTCCCTTCTTTCTTCTTCCCTTCTTTCTCACCTTCGAATTGCATCTGGAAAAAAGCCCGCCGCCGACTTGCATCTTCAACTTTCTTGCCGTCGGCGATCCAAGCCCCGCCGCCATCTCCTTCACTCTCTTCCATTCTCAACTTCGTCTTCCCTTCTCAACTTCGTCTTCCCTTCTTCCCTTCTTCGTCTTCCCTTCTTCCATTCTCTTCCATTAAAACTCAGATCGAGATTGGGGGGTCCAGATCGAGGAGGGGGTGGATCCAGATCCAGATGTTGGGGGGTCCAGATCGAGGAGGGGGTGGATCTAGATCTAGATGGTGGGGTGGGGAGGTTCAGATCGAGATTGGGGGGGTGGCAGGCCTTCTTCGTCCGACCAACATACTACCCGTCGCCGCTACCATGTGGGCGGTAGCACCAGCTCCGGCGAGAAGAAGGATCACCGGAATCTGGGTTTTGTGAAAAAGGTGAAACTTTACTTCAACACAGGAAATCCATTATTCTACTCTGTGGCCTCTCCTTAATGAGAGAAATACTGAAATAGGACGAACATTTTCATGTCCATCCACCTCAGGGTCCCAATACGACATCGTTAGTGGATTCCTCTCTAATTCTCTAGTTCCTTCCCCGCAATAAGCGAATTTCTATTCCGATTTCGGATTGGGATCGAGGGAAGGTCTCGAATTTGAGATCTTGGCGAATCAGCAAGGACCCAGAGGATGGAGATCGATACGTTGTCCGTTAGTTCAGTCTCCAAAGAACACCAGAAGATCTATCAAGAGTGGTTCAATCATGTTGATTCTGGTACAATTGTTTTTCCCCTTCCGATTTCGCTCTTGGTGCTGCTTGGGTTGCGCTTTATAGAATTTTGCGAATGCTGAGTTTTCTCCATGTCCAATTTGTCTCGCCAAGATCTCAAGCAGGTGCAGCAACGTAAAATTTTCTCCCCATGGTTATTTTGGATGGTTTGGTTATTTCTGAGTCTTCAATCATGATCTTCTGTATATTATTTGTTTGCATGATTGCTTTCTTCGATTGAGTAGTTTAAAGTTTAATCAATCTTTCCCTCTGGTGAGGAACGGAAGTGCACCTCCGAGGGAGAAGAAGGGTCACCGGAATCTGGTGGTCAAAATGTAAGTTTTGACTAGGGACTTAAATGAAAATTTTAAAAGTTTATAGAGGGACTAAATTGAAATTTTTGAAATGTATCCGGGGCTGAACTATAATTCATAAAGCATTAACATCCACGTCATCATCCACGTCATCATTTTCAGTTCAGAAAAAGTCAACTAACGGTCAAACACTAATTTTGCTCCACTTTTGTAATCACGTGTCTACTTTTGCGCCAAAAAAAAGTATTTGCTACTGGACGCTCTTTTGAGAAAAGCATTTGTCTATTTTTGCACCTTAACCCTTGTTCAAATTTAGGAATTTCCAACAATATCTTCTCATGGCAAATTTTTTGGTTTTATTCAATCCTATTATCTATAACTTTATCCTCATCTCGAATATATATAAGCTTGCTACCTATACATAAATGAAAAAAAAGGGTGGCTCAATGGACAAGGTTCACTCTCTCTATACATAAATGAAATTGAAGAAAGTTAACGATAAAATGAGATGCAACTTAAATCCTCAAATCACCTCTGAAAAACAAGCAAAGCGCAATCTTCATATATCATAAGAATAGTTGTTTTTAAAAGCAATCACTATATTCTGCTTGAAATGACATTAATTAATTAGTTGTCTTTAAGTCTTTATTTAGTGTAAGGTTGCGACTCCATGATTATGACGTATGTGTGACCTGATGAAGTATGGAAAAAAAAAACCAAAATAATTAAGGTGGAGTTCAACTCTAAAACTGGCTAGCTAAAACAGAGTATAACAGCGAGGGAAAGAAGAAGATTGAACACAAGCGATTTATACTGGTTCGGTCTAAATCCTCGACCTACGTCCAGTCCTCAGACTCTACGGGATTTCACTAACTCAAAAGATTACATACTCTATAACTCTCGGAGTAATTGTCTCACTAGAACTTACTCCCCCTTACAAGTTGTAATCAAATGACCCAATCCCAAAGTCCCAATAGTTTGAGATTCTTACAAAGATTAATAATCAATAGAGAACTCTCTAAAAGAGCAGATGTATAACACTGAAGATTTAAATATCCGAAGATATTGTCTAATAGAGTAGAAACAATAAATGCTTATATCACTAATTGAATGTGCAGAGTTTCGGTAAGTGAAGAATTCAATGCTTTTGGCTTTTATAGTTGATGGCATTGATGACCGTTGAAGAGAAATCAATGAGTTGTCGAGTGTAATGAATTTATTCGTTGAAGTCAAATGTTACTCTATCTCTTCGTATTCTTTTGATGTTAGCCGTTATTCTCCGTTGACATTCTTCATTCGATTTGTTCGTTAAGACTCAGTTGGAATGTTGAATGGAAAAGGCCAGAATACTTTGTGATTGCTCAAAAGATCAATTTCTGCTTTCGTGTTTTATCTCTGCTATCAGGCTTGGTCTTTGAGAAGCGTTGAAACCATGCCATGACTCGAGTCATTAAGTGACTGACTTGGGTCATCCCTGAACGATGAGAAATACTTGAAAAGTTCTAAGTTGAAGCACACCCATATGACTCGAGTCACACATGCTTGACTCGAGTCATAAGCCTTTCAAAATTTGTTTTAGCAAAAACTATGACTCGGGTTAAATGTGTCTGCCTCGAGTCATTTTGTTCAAGGATTATTTTACTTATGACATAGAGAGGTATGACTCGAGTTATAAAACTCTGACTCGAGTCATATCAACACAGAATGACATATTGTTATTGAACCAAGTTAACTTTCGAATTTAAACATATTGGCTTGAATCAATAACAATCTTTTTTATTTTCAATTGTCAGTTATTATCAAAACATACAGAGAACTAACACACTCCCCCCCCCCCCAAAAAAAAATCATTTGAAATGGTCGTCTTGGAACTTTAAGAAGTTTGATCTAAAGCAGATTTAACTTCCGTAATTGTATTGGAATGCATGAAGAATGATGGTTCCCTTGGAGATGGTAATTACTTCAATGGAAACTGTAAAGTTAGAGAGAAAAGATACTCTAAATTGCTTGATTATTCATGTATACAAGAGAGGTATACATACACAAGAGGGGAGCATTAGAATTAACGCTCATTATAATAATTGATTCCCTAATTGTTATCGCAATCCTTGATTTTGTGTGATACTAATTGATTATAATATTTACATTAATATATTTCCTAACACTCCCCCTCAAGTTGGAGCATGGCTGTTAATCAAGTGAACTTGTTACAAAGTTAATCAACACGAGTCTCATTTAGGGCTTTAGTCAATAAATCACCCATTTGGTCACTAGAACTCACATGCCTTGTAGAAATAAAGTTCTCCTGGATCTTATCGGGTACAAAGTGACAGACGATCTCAATGTGTTTCATGCATTCATGAAACACAGAATTGGAGACTATATGTAAAGCAACTTTATTATCACACCATTACTTCACCGGCAATGACGTGGCAAAACCAACCTCTTTCATTAACTAGTGAATCCACACAATTTCTTGCACCGATTGAGCCATGGCTCTATACTCAACTTCTGCACTAGACCGAGATACAACATTCACTACTACAGAAATCATGATATATGATGGTTATCAACTATCATACATCACTGTTCCGAACCGTTATATATGCGATTTGCTCAGCGAAGATACATTATAGTTCAGAACCATGATTTATTCTGAATCTATGATAACGGTTCTAGTATAACTACCATTATGTATTAAGATGTGGTGAGGTCATGATGTGCGCAATTTTGTCATGATAATAAAATGGGTTCACGTAAACAATCGTTATATATACCGTAATGTTGGCATAATAAATAACGATCTCAAGTAAACAACCGTTATAAACTCTGTAACATAAATATTGATGCTTTCAAAATAACCGTTATATAAAGTTTAGCATGCATAATGGTCGTTATATCACAACCGTTATTTATTTGATATAAATGCTAACAGGTTTAATGAAATAATCGTCATATATAGTGCATAAATATATAAGGGTTTTTATGTAAGAACCGTTAAGTTTTTGAGGCAATTTTTTTTTTAAAAAAAATGGGGAATCTCCTTTCAGTATCCCCCTACATGCATATAGAACAAAATTGTACACAAATTTTGTATATTATAAAAGCTCACACATCGAGTGCAATTTGGGATGGATCAAGATTTTCCTGGCTTTGTGGCTAGGCTTTATAAAACTCCCTACCATAAAGGACTCAAGGGGTATGCATCCTCGAGAAGAGTTGATAGAGAAGGAGGGGTTAGATCTATAGTACGCCATATACTCCTTCTCGTTAGGTTGCTTATATGGCTTTTTATATATCTAATCTCTCCTTCTCTATCAAGTCTCGCTCGAAGCTACATACCCCTTGAGCCCTTTACGATAGAGAGTTTCATTGAGTCTAGCCACAAAGCTGAGAATGTCTTGATCCATCCCAAATTTCACTTGATGTGTGAGCTTATGTTCTATTATACAGTAAAATCCAACAAACAAAGCAAAAATAGAAACTCTATCTATATATGATAAGACGATTGTGTTCCTTTTTTGTCATAGATGGTATGACAATAAGGTGGTCAAGCCAAGCAACAAGTTCAAGCGCACAACACAAACACAGCTTCTCCCACGAGCATTTGGTGGTGGACACTGGAAGAGCTAACTTGGATCGATGGCCACCTTTAGCTCTCTAGGCTAACATGATTTTAAGGGAGAGGCAAGTTGTGAATCATGTTCTCCTTCTATAGGTTATACATGTTGCCTGTAGAGACAATTGTGAATTGTGTTCTCCCCTTGTAAGTTATACATGTGACTTGTAGCTATAAAACATGAGCACGACTTAGTTCAAAACCTAGCTATAAAATATGAAGTGAATAATAATGGAGACTACAAAATGGAGAAGGGAAGTCATACCTCTATATGATTAGAACAGACCATGCAAAGAAATGCGACATGGCTAGGGCTGAAGAACAAAAACGCGAGTAAGGGTAACCAAAGCAACTCGTGCAGCTATTGCTAACAAAAGTACATCGAACACTTTGGATTGTGTGGCTCCACTAAATACGACTGACGGATGACGAAAAATACAACCGAAGAATTGGAGTTCTGAGGTTGGTTGGTTACAATAAACCCTAAGACAAGTGTTGTAATGAACGAAAACATGTGTTACGGCTTGCGCAACAACTTGCGCAGTTGTCACTGAGAAGCATGGAGAAGGCTTTGTGGTGGTGTGGTTTAACTGAAAATGATGATCAACAACTGGAAAAGATGACTGGAGTACGTAGTGGGGTTCTAAGGTTGGTGGGTTTGGGGTTTCCATTTGGCCTAAGACGAGTGTGCTAATGAATAAAATGGATAAGTGAGGAGATGTTTATATAAAGGGTAGATTTTAACTTTAAAATGATTTAAATATAACACTCATAATGTATTGCTTTGTTGTTACATATATAACAGTTACTACAAGAAACCGTTAGTTATTTTGGATGCATATATTATGGTTTCTAGCTAATAACCATTAAATATCTGCAACATTTTAAAAAAAAAAAAATTTAAGGGGTACTGCTATTGATTTCCTATGCTTTCATAAACAACACACAAACAAGCAACGATACAATACACCATCCATAAAAACACATAAATTGACCCAATCCAACAGTAGGAAAACAACAATACACAGTCAAAACACAGAAATTAAATGTTTTTTTCTTTTCCTCGTTTGGACTTTTTGTATGTTACATTTTTTAGCTTGAATTCTTATCTTCTTATGAAGTAATAATTTCCCATCTTTGAAACCCAAATGCCTTCATTATGTTGTGTCTGACATACAAAGTATGTTCTTCACACAAATTTAATGGTTCAAGTGACCTCCCATTGAATGGATCATCCTCAACTCCATCACCCATCTCCTCATCTATCAATTTATTTGTCAACAAAACAATATACCTCCATGTTTAGAAGGATCACGGACGTAGAACACTTGTTTATCCTGAGAAGCCAAAATGAAAGGCTCTTCTTTATACTCTTCCTTATTCAAATTCAACTGTATCAAGCCTAAATCATCAATTATCAAACCATGATTATTGTCAACCCACTTGCAATTGAATATGGGAACTTGGAAGCTGATATAATCGAACTCTCAGATGTCCGCGATCACCCAAAGTATAACAACTTCACACAAATAGGATTTCTATCTTTGAAACTCAATACATGTATGGTGTTAGCTATAAGAGTTACACTACTATTTTGCATTTTGCTTTGATCATGTTGCTCTTTGTTGTAGAAGGTGAACCCATTGATGAAGTAGCTTGCGTAAGACGTCGCTTGATTGCTTGGACTGTATGCTAAGAACTTCAATTTGCTAGAAATTGATTTAGGATTAGCTCTATACTCTCAAAGTACTTGATCTTTAAACCATGTTGTAAAATATTTATTGTGTTGTTGAACACACCATCTTTCTCCTTTAAAGGGATTTTCCTTCTAAATTTGATGTATATGGTTGCGCACGTACTCGTTAACCTCCTTAGAGTTTTGCAGCACATATAGGTGTGCTTGCTCCAACTGTTGGTCTGAGATGGTTACAACTATCTTGCCCATGATCCCTTCCCCATTGGTTCTTCTTCTCTCATGCCGAGACACGGGAAGCCCAATATCCATTGCATGCTTTAAGTATGTCGTAGAAAATTCAGTGGCCTCTTCACATATATATAGTTCGACAATGCAACCCTCCAGATGACTTTGATTTTTCACAAACCCTTTCATTATCTTCATGAAACATTCAACCAGGTACATTCACCTTGAATAGGATAGGCCACAAAGTTGTACCTCTCTAACTCAATGAATTGTCAGGTAGACCATGATGTCAAATAATGCTGGAGGAAAATACATCTCAAGCTCACACAATGTGTGTACAATTCGGTTTTGCAACCTTGCAACTTTTTAGAGTATATCACTTTATTGAAAAGTGACTTAAAAAAGAAAAGAAAACAAACTTAGTGATTGCAACTTGCACTTCATAAGTCAAGATACCCTGTATAGCCACCGGAATCAAGTTCTCTATCAAGACATGGTAGTCATGAGATTTTAATCCCATTAGTTTCAAGTCCTTCGTTGACATGAATCTTCTTATGTTTGAAGAGTAACCCTCTGGCACCTTGACTTAAGCAAGGAACTGACACAAACTAGTTTGAAGATTTTAATACCCTGTTTGAAGAGTTTAATGTGTAAGCCGCGAGACGAAGAAACGTACAGGCTCCCCTCTCCTCTAGTGTAACATCCCAACTTTTCATAAGCAGTATAATTTTTTTTTTCATTAAAATCATCAGAGTAGAGCACCTGAACAATTGAGTAACTGATATTTAGATTCAAAAGGCCAACAGTAGTGTGTCTGGCTGATTACAACAGTGGTACAGTAACCGAGTGTTTCAAAAGTGAAGTACAACATCACAAGGCTTCCGCCGGAACAACAAAAGAAGTCTTCAGCCGGAACTTCTACGCGGGCTGCTTGTCTCTCTCCTCGGTCCTGGGTCCTCCGGAACCTGACGCTATGTCAAGAGCTGAGATCCGCACCGGATCTCAGGTAACGGTTAACCTCATGTTTACATATACAGTGATACAACATTTGTATCATACAAACAGACATATCACATACAGTAAGCGCATCCCAATAGCACATAAGCCCCCAGGAAGATGTGTGGCCCCTAGCAACGTATTTCTAACAGCACATAAAATGTGTGGCCCTTAGCAACGTATGGCCCTTAGCTAACGTATGGCCCTTAGCAGACGTACCCCAATAGCACATAACATGTGTGGCCCATAGCAACGTAAACATATTAACATTACATAACATATAGCAGTGTCATCATTCATCACAAGTAGGCATACCATAAAACATATCACATATACGTATACAATAAACATCAAAGTTAGTGTTATAGTACGCGAACGTACCTTTGTTGACGGAAATTCGATACTTCTGTCGGAATACGGTACAACAGTAGGTCAGAACGTAATCAGGGATATCCTATCAATATAACAACGTACTTGTTAAGGATCTATCATTACGACGGACATTTTTAGTCAAAATGACTATTTTGCCCCTGACCCCCTAATCGGCGGAACTTCGCCAGCACTTCGTTACTTTGACCTTAATCTTTCAAAATTTCAACATAACTCCTACTCCAACATAATTTTCGAAATATAATCATATTAATTAATGATTCACATCATAACAGGCATTTTAGGTAAAAATTACCATTTTGCCCCTGATGCCCCTAATCGGCGGAATTTCGCCAGAGCTTCGCTATTTTAACTCTAATCTTCCAAAATTTTGCCATAACTCCGACCCCATCATGATTTTCGAAATAATGACTAAAATACCCCTAACATATCATATCTAATCATACTTGAAAGATTAAAGACTAATCTAGCATTTCTACTCTAACTACCGAAAGAACTACGAAAGCTTAAGTACCGAAAAACTTACCCAGAGCTTCGCTGCTTTTTCCTCCAGAGCTCCTCTCTCTAAAACCTCTCTCTATGTTTCGAAATTATCAAGAGAGAATGGTGTGAGATTTGAAGAGGAAATGCATGCCTATTTATAGGAGAATTTTGGGTCCAACTTGGTAATTTTCCCTTGCAAACTTGGGAATTTTCCCTTCCATTTTAACCATGCAATTTTTGAGACAATTTCTCCTCCATATAACCTTGCTTGCCGACCTTCCCAGCCTCCCAAGTCCACAAAAACAATCAATGTGGTGCCACCTTGCCTTCATCTAGAAGGTCTCTACCGATAAAGTCTCCGATCGGTGTCCGAATCGCGTAATCGCATAAGATCCCAGAAATTCGAAATTATAACTTTGAAGACATTTTCTCACTCATTAGAAATGTCCGGGCTAAATAAATTTTTGATTCCATACAGGGTTCCAACGGTCCTGCAGAAGTTTTACGAAAAAACGTGCCGGTTACGGAATTGAATTTCGGAATCATCAACTTCTGGACAAAAATTCACTGATTCCAAATATGTCCAGATAATCATAAACTCATCTCCAAATGTTGAGTTACAATTTATTTTCTTCAAATTCTAATTTTATGACTATCTGCCCTTTTTCCAGATTTTCCCTATTTCGTCTTATTACTAGAATCCCCTACTGATCTCAGAAACGACTCCAGGTACAGCTCAATTCGAGATAAAATTCCACTTATCAATATTATACCCTGACTTTAAAAATCTTGTTCATGGTTCTCTAGATAGGATCCGATCTTCATCTGTGTTTATTTACTTTTTACCTTTTTACTCTAATTAATTTTTAATTAGAATTTATTATTTACACTCTTCCTTCATTACTATTATTATTATTTTTTTCTTTTTCCCTACACCATGTCGGCACACACACACAAATAATATATAATTTTTATTTTATTTTTTTAATTAATTATTAAATAATTAAATAATTATTTTTACATAATTTTTACAACTTTTTTCCTATTGGTCCATACTTGTGTTTAGGCTCAAAATTACCTAATCTCATTTATTTTTCTCAACATTTTCCAATTAATTAGCAAATATATTTATGCTAATTTTCTAGCCATAAACCACTAATTATAGAGTTCTACATAATTTATCACAATTATTCCATTGTTCAAGCTTAAATAATTAACCAATAATTATTTAATCAATCACTTATTATTTGTTGATAGTTTTCTTATATAGAACTAATTACTTCCTCTCAAAATCCGAACTAACATTGCTATTTTATCTCCCATGTAAAATATCAATAATTATGGAGTTAGTTATAATCTCCAAATATTTTATAATTGTTATTTTACAATTCTTCCAAGATTATAATTTATTAAATTACCAAAATTAGAGACAATATATTCTCTCAATTTTAATAATTATTTTACTACTTCTCAGGATTTTTCATAATTTTCCTAAGTTATTTATGTCCTACAAGGGCATTTTCGTCATTTTGGCACATTATTATTTTTCTCCTAATTTCCAAGAGATTTTTCCTTTAATTTCCACAGTACTTTCCTTAGAAAATAAGATTATTATGATATTTTCCCTAATTCAAATTTTAGGGTATTACACTCTAGTGCTAATTCTTCCCTTATTCTCATCCCAACCATATCTAGCCTAGCATTTATGCCATCTTTGGTCTTCCCTGGCATATGGAATAATGTGCCAACAATACTTTCTCACATATTTTTCTCAATATGCATAACATCAAGAAAATGTCTCACATCTAATGTCTTCCAATAAGGCAAGTCAAAGAAAATGGACCTCTTTTTCCACCCGCTTGTCCCAACATCCCTTGCAAAAGGTTTACCAAATAGACATTTATGTCTTTCACCTTTTGATATACATGTTCACTGGTCAAATGTTGAGGTGCCTTTCCCTCTTTTGATTTCCCATTGAAATATTTTTTAAACACTGGTAAGGATGCTCCAGAAGAAACCATCTTTAGTGTCCCATGTAGGAATTCTTCATGCCATGCTTCAATCTGATTGAATGTGTACCCTCTTCATAAATTGGACATCCAAGTTAGTCTTTAATGATGTATCCTGACAAATTATCATATGCAGGAAAGTCATTGATAGTGCCAAAGAACATGGCTCTCAAGTTGAACGTTTCTTTCTTGTAAGCATCATACACCATAAACCCCATCACCCACAAGCACTTTAAGTCTTCAATTAGCAGAGCCAGATAGACATCTATGTCATTCTCGAATTGCTTGGGCCCCAAGATTAGCATAGACAACATGGAGTACTTGTAGTTCATACAAATCCATGGAGGAATGTTATATATAAACAATATTATTGGTCATGTATGTGTTATGGGTATTGTTTTGCATCCCAAACGGGTTCATCCTATCAGTAGTCAATACAAGGCATAAGTTCCATAATCTTAGCGAATTCAGGGTGGTTCATATCAAACTTCTTCTATTATGGAGATTCAGCATGATGTCAAAACATGTTGTCCTCTATCTTTTCATCTACATATCACCTCAAATTTTTTGTATCATCAAGATTCCCATACAGGTGTTTAAATCTAGGTATAATGGGAAAAATACCATAACGCCTTATTCGTGCTCTTCCCATTTTGCTGGTAGTGTCACTTCTCACACATGGGACAATGTGTTATTGATGTATATTCATTCCTGAACAAGACACAATCATTAGGGAAAGCATGCATCTTCTCGAAGCTAAGGCTAACGGAGCATAACATCTTCTTTGCAGCATATGTTTTGGGTGAAAGAACATTTTTGGTTGATAGCATTTTATTTAAAGCCTCGAGCAATTTTGTAAAGCTTGTATCAGACCACCCATTTCTCGCCTTCAAGTTGTACAACGTCAACACAACACTCAATAGGTAAACTCAGTGCACCCCTCATACAATGGCTTCACCACATCACCCTTCAAAGTTTCCATCATTTTAGGACAATCTTGGAGGTTCTCTTATAATGCCTTAGCCTTATCAGTGAGATGGTCGACGTCAAATGCACTTGTGTTGAAATCAGGTGATGCACAATTTTTTGTATATTCAACCACCCCACTGATTGTCTCCCCATGCCTCGTCCAACAAGTATAATTAGGACCGATTCCATGAATCACTAAGTGTGACATACTAGTTTCTCGATCACACCACCATACATTGCCATACTTTACATAGGGGCAAAGAATTAAACTAACATTTGGGGGATTATGCGCAAATATAAAGTCAAGGAAATATGTCGCCCCATCCCAATAGTCTTTATACATGAATCACGAAATATGTACAATGAAAGAAAACTCATAAACCTTATGTCAACCTAGCCAGAAGTTGAAGAAAGAAAACTCAAAGGTTGAACGGACGCCTTTCTTAGAGCTGAAAGATCTAGAGCTTTTGATTGAGTGTGAAAGTTTTCAAATGTCAAACTGATTGGATGTTTTACAAGAAAACCCCCTTATATATTTAAGGTCTTACATAACTGTTAGTTGGTAAGAACCGCTAATTGTTTTATTTTTGTAATAGTTATATTCAAGTAACCATGAGGTATGTTATTAACAAATCTATAATGTTTAAGGTCTTATGTCTTACATAACGGTTAGTTGGTAAAAATTGCTAATTATATTTTTACCTTTATAATGGTTATTTTGATTTATCACAGTTCTTTAATAACAACCATAACGTATGATATTTTTTTTACATATGTTTGAGTCATTACATTAATATATTTATATATATATATATATATATATATAATGGAAATAAATAAAATCTACCCATCACCCTCAGAGGAGTGATCTAAATCATATGAGAACACGAGGACGAGCGAAGTGGAAGCGGTAGTGGGTTCGGTCGCAAGCCAGAGGTGGAGGAGCAGGTTGGGAAGGAAGCGCACAAGGAGGGCATGTAGGTTTGGTGTGAGAAGGAAGGGAAGCATGTGGGGGTTGAGGTTGGGGAGGAGGAAGAAGCAAAAAAGGCGGAAGAGGATAAGGTTGGGAAGGAGGAGGAAGAGAAGCAAGTGGAAGAGGAGTACAAGGAGGGCGTGGAGGTTGGGTGGGAGGAGGAAGAGATGCAGGTAAAGGTGCATATTGAGAAGCAACACGAGGAGGAAAAATAGGCGGAGGTTAGGGAGGACGATTCTCTAGCAAAAAGGTACCTGGTTCTCCTGACCGTCATTGGGTAACGAGGAGGCACCTAAAGTTAGCACAGGGAAGAGGAAAGGTTTCGAATGCTTTAATTAACATTTATTAAGTTAGAACCATTAAGTATGGTACACAAATATGAAGTTGTTTTTTTATAACTTATTTTTAAAAAATATAATAGGAGTGTTTAGTTATCACCATCACTATAGTCCTACTCCTCCTCTTCATTCTCATCATCGAAGGAAGGAGATAAAGGGTTTGATTACAAGTCATATTCAACCTTATTGTGATAAAGTATGAGGCTCAACTTTGACAAATCTCTAATTTTTTTATTTTATATTTTCATATTTTATTTGGGGTTTTTGTCATAATAATTGAACTTAAAATGCCTTCTTTGTGATTAATTGGGATTTAGAGTAAATATATTAAATTAGGACCCAAAAAAAAAAAGCAAAATTGTCAAAAAAATATTGTAATTACTCTTAATCATTGACTTTTCTAAGAATAATTGATGTTGGATTAATTATTTTTTATTGCATGAACTTGGAGAAGTTGGCCCAAACTTGAAAATGGAAGTTTGGGCTCAAGTTGCAAAAATTATAGTTTAGCCCAACAAACATTTTAAAACTTGGAGATAAGTCGTTCCACTAACTTTTATACTTTGCAGTCAAGTCCTTGGGTCTTATTTTTAGACCAGCAGCTAGACACTTCTAGAATTGAAGAGAGGCACCACAAAAACAAGAGCTTATACCTTGAAGCATCGTCTTTCAGGGTCTCATCACCTTCACTTCTCCGTCGCCAGCAACTTCACCCTCATCTCCATCGTCACAGGCGACCTACATCCATATTCTTCATCGTCGGTAGAGCTTTACCAAGACCTCACCTTCACCATCGTCATCGACTTCACTCACCACCAACGACCTTTCTCCTCCACTAAGAACCATCACTGGCGAATTCACTCACCACCATCGAGGCTGTAAACACAAAAAGATAAATCATCGGAACAAGGGAGGAGTAGAGAACTAGAACTGAAACTTCTAGCATTTTTCCTTCCTCTAGCACACACCAATCACTCCACCGTTTTCACCTCCATTAATGCCAGTGAGTGGAGTTTTCATATGCTTAGTAACCTTCTTCCAACAACGCCATCACCATCGTTTTCTTCCTAACCTTCTCATTCCTTCCATTAAATTAGTATGGCTAAAGTCTTGAAAGTGTATTTTTAGAGTTGTAATGATAAATTACAGTGGCTAAGTCTCTCTTCTCTTAGAGCAATGGATTGATTCTTGAGCTTGGAGCTTCATAAAGGAGTGCTTCACTAACGAATTTCTATCCTTAATCTTTTGTATTGGTTAAATTCTAGGATTATAGTTTAATTAGTATATTGGACTAAAATTTTGCATTGGGGTTCCATGCAATTTTGTTGCAATTAGATCTTTATTTGAATTTTAATGTTATGTATTTAACACTTTGAACTTCATTAGTAGTAATTTCTTGTATATTGACTTGGTTAAGCTTATACTTGGAGTTGCTATGAATATATAATTGTGATTGTAATGCAAGGGTTCTTAGTTACTTGTGTCATTACATTTCATTGATTCAAATTGCTAAAGTTCAAATTGGGTTTCATTAGAAGGATTAAGTCTTGCCCGGTGTGGGAGAATTAATTCACCTAACTCAAGCTAGCCCAAATGGTCTTTTGGGCATTTTTGTTGAACTAGCACACTCCTAAAACAAATTTGAAGGATAGATAAAATTCATTGTTCTAGGATATTTTATCATACTTTTCTAAACCATTTACCATTTCATCTACTTTTATTCCAAAAATATTAGTTTTTAAAGCATTTTAGTTTAATTGCAACTTAGTTTATAGTTAAAAAGGTCAAATCCTTTTTATTGTTTCATGTCAAACGTTGCACTTATTTCCTAGATAATTAATAAAAGGTTCCTCAAGACCTCTATGTTTTGTCTTCGTTGATATAAGAGGTTAGAAGTCGAATCATTTATAAGTGTTACATGGCTGTTTATTCGAAAGAACCGTCACTTTTGTCACTAAATAAATTATGGTTATTAACTACAACCGTTATTTTTGATTTTGTGAATTCTGTCTCACAATACATGATGGTGCGCATAATTAACCATTACTGTTAAGAATTATATAGCCTTGCGCGACCTCCACCTCGATATACATGACGTTTATTAGCTATAACATTTATGTATTAAGCGTTATAAAAGCTCAAATCTGTAGTAGTGATCCTACTTCTTGCTTTTCCAGGACACCAAAATTCCACCCACAAACACAATCCTGTGGTGGATCTTTTAGTAGCCTTTGACCCCCATGACTTGCATCACATAAACATCCAATCTCGGTGTGACCATAATTCATATAAAGTATACCACGACCAGGTGAACTCTTCAAGTAATGTAAGACATGATCCAAGGCTTCCCACTGGCCTATTGTTGGTGCTATCATGAATTGGCTATGCACACTAACTGGAAATGTCACTTCAGGGCGAGTCACCGTGAGATTGTTCAATTTCTGAATTAGTCTACGTATTTCTCAAGATACTCAAATGGTTTAATCTTCTTAGGATCAACCTTGTTCCTCACATCCTCGGGTAGCTTGTCAAACGGTATTCTATCATCAATATCCAAAAAAGGATTATGAATCATGGTTACTGTAAGTGGTTTACTGCTTTGGTACCATGTAAAGTTAAAGAGAAAAGATACTCTAAATTGCTTGATTATTCAAGTATACAAGAATGGTATATATACACAAGAGGGTAGCCTCAGAATAAATGGCTCATTATTATAATTAATTACCTAATCGTAATCCTAATCCCTGATTTTGTGTGATACTAATTCATTATAATACTTACATTAATATATTTCCTAATAGAAACATTACTAAGATATGAAACAATTTGAACCATTATTGTTGGCCTACCTTCTGGATTTTGTTGAACACACAATAACCCCACCTGCACACATTTGATTACTTTTGTATGAGGACAATATTCCATTAAAAAAGGGTCCAATACAGTTAATAGTGTTCCACTATTTCCAAGCCTGACTCAATTTGATAAGATGAGATAGAAATGAAAGAAGAGCCAAACAAGTGATGGACACTGTGTCATATTAAAGGCACTACCGGACACTAAATGTGGGTATATCTTTCAACAGGGAATCAAACCTTGGTATGCCAAGTTGTGAGGGATTATCCCCTTCCACTAAACCAAATCATGTTGGTGGTAAAGGAATTGTTAGCACAATAATGAATTCAACAACAATCAACGCCCAGCAGAAGCCCAAGACACATATATAAAGCCCAACACAAATGAGCTTGTAGATATTTATTATGCAAATAGCCCTAAATAATATTCTAGATTTATTGCTTCTGCCAAATATCCGATGTAATAATACTGTTGAAAGCAAGATGGAATATACAAAAATTCATATTGTGGCAAGGAAGCCAAAACCCCTTCAAATGCACTATTGTGGCATTATCTTATGCCTTGGGTCCTACTATGACAATTTTTTGTTTGAGATGGGTAGTGTGTGAAAGGAAAGAATTGAGGTTAAATCTTTTAGAGCCATGAGAGTGCTTTTGCATTGGTTTTATCCTTTTTCCATTTTGGTTAGTTTTCTATCAATGGTTTTTTAATCCTTTTAACTATGAGAGTGATTGTGAATGAAATTTTTATCATTTTCTCATGGCCAAATAATGTCAATTCCTCTCTGTTTAATGCTGACTCAAGTTATCCTTGAAATGACTCGAGTCAATCCTACTCTGATGACTTCTATCAGCTGAATTCAATACAGAATCTTGCATAGATAACATCTAGAGACTCTGAAGCTTAAGTCTGTGATTATTGATCATCAAAAATATATAACTAACATTCAGTAGGAGAAACTTACAGTTCATTGGGCTTTACCATTCCCAATTCTCTTCTGATAAACATGAATTGTTCTTTGGCCAAGGGTTTGGTAAATATATCAGCAAGTTGCAGATGAGTTGGTATGAACATCACCTTGACATCCTTCTTCTGAACATGATCCCTTATGAAGTGATGTCTAACATCAATATGCTTGGTCTGAGTATGTTGCACTGGATTCTTTGCCAAGCTTATTATACTGGTGTTGTCACACAAGATTGAAATTTCTTTGAGATGAATCCCCAAATCTTGAAGTTGTTGTTTCAACCAAAGCACTTGAGCACATCAACTTGAAGCAGCAATGTATTCAACTTCAGTTGAAGATACAGATACGGTTTTTTGCTTCTTGTTGAACCAGGCGACAAGTGAGCCACCAAGAAATTGACACTGGTTACTTGTACTCTTTCTATCCGTCTTGTACCTGGCATGATCTGAATCCGAATACGCCACTAGATATTCTGCTTGCCCTTTAGGAAACCAAAGACTAAGGTTTTTTGTATTAGCAAGATATCTGAATATCCTCTTCACATTCTCAGCATATAGGATCTTGAAAAACTTATTTCAAAATGCTGATTGGTACTAAAAAAATACTTCAAGATGCTGACTAGTATTGAAAAAATACTTCATGATCCTGAAAATTATTTTAGGATATTGAAAAAATATTTTAGGGTACTTACCGGTACTAAAAAAATAATTCAAGATAGACAAGTACTAAAAAAGAAATTTTTGTACACTTACTAGTACTGAAAAAATACTTCATGATCTTAAAAAGTATTTTAGGATCTTTAAAAAAATATTCCAGGATACTAAAAAAATACTTCATGATCTTGAAAAAAATATTTTAAGATACTGACTGGTACTAAAAAAATACTTCAAAAAACTGACAGGTACTAAAAAGATACTTGAGTATACTGGCTGATACTGAAAAAATACTTCATGATCTTGAAAAATTATTTTAGGATCTTGAAAAAATATTTCAGGGTACTCATTGATACTAAAAATAATATTTCAAAATACTGATCGGTACTAAAAAGATACTTCAAGGTACTGAATAGTACTAAAAAAATACATCAGAATACTGACTGGTACTAAAAAAATACTTAGGATACTGACTGGTACTGAAAAATATTTCATGATTTTGAAAAATTATTTTAGGATCTTGTAAAAATATTTCAAGATATTGAATGATAGTAAAAAAAAAAAATAATAATACTTCAAGATACTAACTGATATTAAAAAGGTACGCAAGTTTTGACCAGGGACTAAAATGAAAACTTTAAAAATTTATTGGTCACTTTTGCACCTAAAAAAACACTTGGTGTTGGATGCACTTTGGAACAAACCACATGTATATTTTTGTACCTTAACCCTAAAAAAATGTGCTCAGCCCTAAATTAGAGAAATAAGAACATAAGGAAGAAAAACCTAATGTGAACCCCCTCCGCAGTGCTGTTGCTGTTGAAGTTAGGAAAAGAAGAACAGAGCAGCCCCGGCGTCCCGTGTGTGTTCATCCTATTTCCACAGCATCATTCTCTTGTCCTTCTTCGTCATTTCCCTTGTATCCCACAATCATCCCTTCTGCCTACTTTTTTTTGCCAACATTTGTAGGAGAAATAGATACTATACTTTATTAATGTCATTTTTGAATATACATGGATACTATGCAAAATGACATTATAATAAATTTGTTCTTAGTGAGAACTGAATACCATTAGATCAAACCAGAAAGCATTACAAAGCAAAGGGTACTATCTTCCTTCATTAGCGTCTGGCTCTTGTTTATATAATGATGGGTGATTAAGGACACAAAAACTATCTTCAATCCCTCTGAGAGAGTTTAGCAAGACGATATGCAAGAAAGATGACGATCTCTATGCAATGAATGAACATAACCTGCCAGTCTCGATGTAATAGTATGCACGGATTAATATGTACTACCAACCTAATTTCATCTACTATTATTATCCCCACCTTTAAGTAATATGTAATTTCTATTGGATTTGGTTCATTTCCTCGTTATAAATAAACATTATTCTCTATTTTTTTGGCCACTACATGTATTATCATTGTGGTCGAATCTCCTAAGCAGGAATTTGAACCTACTAAACGTGGGCATTTTATTATTAGTTTTTTTTTTTTTATAGTTCACTATGTTGTGATGGAATGCACATTAGGTGCCCATAGTTATGTGCCCAATTATGTGCTCATACCTCTATTAGAGGTATGAGCATATTTTTTTTAAATTTTTTTTATATATTGTATTTATTTAGATTTAATTTGTATGCTGCTTTCTGGAATTTTTTTTGCACCTAGTATCTCAAAATTAATTACTTTCCATGATACTGGTGTTACCGATAAATGCAGAACTAGAAGCTAATTAATAGGTTAGTTAATATGATATATATTTTCTATATGTCTAATCATTGCATGTTACTTAATTCCCTCTTTTTTTCTTTTCGATAATTGTTAAGGGTAAATTAGAAAATATGTATTGACAAAAGAAAAGGGAAAATTGATAGGACTAGTCAAGTACCTTGGGGCGGCGTTAGGGTAGTGGATGGGGGAGGAGATGGCGGGGATGAAACAGCCGCGTAATCATAGAAGGGGTAGCCCTCATATCTAATATAGCAGCTGGGACTGATAACCCTGCCCCAATTATTTCCGTTACCGCATAGTTGAATTCCTTCGTAAACATCCTCTAAGCAGGACCTGCAATCATGCTCTGACAGATCCGGACTGCACTGAGCAAAAGCATACACATTCCCAGATTCGCTTGTAGTATCATTGGCTGCTGCAAACTTACGATGAGAGGCTCCTGTTGGTGCTTGCTTCTTTACCTTATCCAATAGTACCTGTACGTATTGATCCGTGAGTGTGGTTGAATTACCTTTGTTCCCTGAACAGGATGATGCATCAGAGGCGTTGTATATTCCAAATATTGAACGATCTGAGTATCGAAACGTGCAATCGTCGTAGTATCCAACTGCCTCTTTCTGATTTGGAAAAAGTCGTGGGAGAAGGATGGTGGCGTCGAGGAGGCAAGTACGGCAAGAATCAGGTTTCACATCGCCTCTGCAGAATCCAAGTGCGTGAACTGTGTCAGGGTTTTGGCCATAAGAGGAATTGATGAAGCCATATTCAATGTTTGTGTCGTCCGAAGTGAAACGAGAAAGAAGAGCCTTGAGGTTGGTGTCGTAGGCACTTTTGTCTGTGTAGTTATTACCTCTTTCTGGGTAACAATCGTACGCTCGGAAGTCAGGCTGGGCGGTGACTCGGTGAGAATAAGAAAGTGATGAGAAAAGAAAGCGAGCAGAGGCAAATGAAGTAAAGGCATTGTGTTGAAGGAAATATGATAGAAGAATCGAAGCATTTTAGGCTTTCTGGATGATTGAAATCGCTTCTCAATTTTGAAAAGTCAACTTCTTCATTGATGGAGTGGAAGAAAAACGGGAGCAGTAGAAAAAATCATACATGAATTATAAAATTAAATAATGGATAATTATAGTAATAACTAAATTAAAATATGATAAATTAATTAACATGTCTCAAATGTGTATTGATACAGACAAGGAGCCGGCCGGCTCATATTTAAGTTAGGCCTCTCCCAAACTAACAAAAGTATTCAAGAGTGAGTCAGTACTAATGATGAATGTATATATATTCTATATGAAGAGTAAGTAATGTATACAATCGAATACAATATGTATAAAATGTGACTTGCTAGGGTCATTTTCGGCCAATAGAAATATGCGGAAGTTTCCGATCATGGCATGACTTTTGGACCATTCAATTCCATCGGTGAATAAATTTTTAAAAAATGATACTATGTTGGAATCATATGTGGTCATTTTATTTTGTTACATAGAGTGAACCAGGCTATCTTCATTTAAAAGCTAGATTCAATTATGCATGACTTTTTGTTTCAAAAAGTTACACAAGACTTTGTTGAGTCCACATTATGTGCCCAAAAGTTACACAAGACTCTGTTATGTGGTGGTTTGGATCATAGACCTTAATTTGTGAAGAGTACTCCTGAGAATAATTTTTCAATATTTTAAGCTTCCCTTTCGTTGCCAAGCAGCTTGATTATTGGAGGAAGGATTCATTGCTGTTGGGAAGAAGTCTTAGAGCTTGGACAAATGAGAAGCTATGATCAATATTTGACAAATGTAGTTAGGGAAATTGATGGAGGTGTGGGACCCACCCATTTTCTCCCTCACTTCTTTTCTTTCCACATTTTCTCTCCTATCCAAATAGAGGAAAAGCTGCTTCTTCCCCTATTTTTCTCCCTATTTTTCTTTCCTCTCATATTTTCTCTTCCTCAAAACAGTCAAAACGGGGGTAAAGTCGTAAAGAATAGAATTTATGACAAAAATTGACACCCTAATTAACTATACGTTTAGCACGAGAGGAGTGTGTGTGTGTGTGTGTTGAAATGGCAAGAAGACCGTTGATATTTAAGGTAGCCCTCCAAAACCAACAACTTATTTGGGAGACTGTGACCCAAAATTTATAGTCTATAACTTCATAAGTGCACAGCACATGCCGTGTAATAAAGTGTTAGTAAAATATTCTCTCAAAAAGATTTGGTACCAGCCATTTAGTTGAGTAATGATTTTACACTTTTATTTAAGTTGAATAAAATAAAATTTAATTGAAATGAGTGAATCAAATTTAAAACAAAACAAAACCAAACTACGACAAATAACAAAAATGTCAATAATCTCTTATTAGCTTCATAAACCCTTGATTTCACTTAATTAATTACTTTTGATATCAATTTTGCTACTCTAAAGTATTCATAGATTTAAGTATCCCTCGTTACTTACACACATCTCTCAAGTTAAAAATGTTATTCCTGACATAGCCACTCAAGAGGCCATAAATATATAATATTATTCTAATATGATTATTCATATCCTGTTGGTAAATTATAATAAATTCTAATCCGACATTAGCCGGCCTTATGATCCAATTAAGATCCCTTTCTTAAGACTAATCTAAATTCTCCAAATTCATACTACGTATTTAATAGTGATCAAATACTAAGTAGAAAAGAAATAAACAAGATTAAGTAATCAAGATTAACATTAAATATAACCAAACAAAGTCTAATTCATAGTTCATAGTTCCTCTATATTGCATGAACAAAATTAGCTACACATGACTTTAATAAACTCCATTACAGCACAAGCAATCTCAGCAATAATTCCATGCTAAACAGCATAACGAAAAGATGAAGAAACAGAGTTAAACTGAAGCTCCTCCCCTTTCCTTCTGAAATCACTGCTTCTGCTCAACACTCAAGAAGAATAGAGAACTAAAGCTCAATAAATGGTGCTTTCCACGTTTAAGGAAGCAAAACCGGAAGCAAACAATGACGTGGAACTTTGAGAAGCCAATCTCTCCTCCTACCTTTGGGTTCACATTAGATGATTTTCTCTTGTGTGTTTATCCCTCTAATTTTGGGGTGAGCACATTTTTATATATATTTTTTATTTATTTAAATTAAATTATAAGATGCATCCTGAAATATTTTTTGCACTTAGTATCTCAAATTAATTAATTATTAGTCTTGCATTCAGAAATATTTTTTCTGTAACACCAGTATCCTATACATTAATTAATTTGAGATACTAGATGCAAAAACCATTTAAGGATGCAACATATAAGTTAATCAAAATATATATAAAAAAAAGGGTTAAAGTGCAAAAATACAGATGTGGTTTGTCCCAAAGTGCACCCAACACTAAATACTTTTTTTAGGTGCAAAAGTGACTATGTGATTACAAAAAAGGAGCAAAAGCACCCATTGACCGTTCGTTTGACTTTTTTTGTACTGAAAATGATGACATGGATGTTGGTGGGTTCTGAATTGTTATTAGTTACAGTTCCTCCCCGACACATTTCAATAAATTTCAATTTAGTCCCTCCATAAACTTTTAAAATTTTTATTTTAGTCCTTGGTCAAAACTTGTGTATTTTTTAAGTATCATGAAGTATTTTTTTTTAGTACCAGTCAATACCTTAGAATATTTTTTCAAAATCCTAAAATAATTTCTTAAAATCATGTTGTATTTTTTCAGTACCAGTCAGTATCATGAATTATCTTTTTAGTATCAGTTAGTATTCTGAAGTATGTTTTAGTACTAGTCAATACCATAAGTATCTTATTCGTACCTTCAGTATCTTAAAGTATTTTTTTTAATACCATTCATTACCCTAAAATATTTTTTCAAAATTCTAAAATAAATTTTCAAGATCATGAAATATTTTTTTCAGTACCAATCAGTATTCTCAAGTATCTTTTTAATACCTATCAGTATTTTGAAGTATTTTTTTTAATACCATTCACTACCCTGAAATATTTTTTCAAGGTCATAAAATAACTTTTCACGATCATGAAGTATTTTTTCAGTACCAGCCAGTATCTTGAAATATCCTTTTAGTATCGGTCAGCATCTTGAAGTATTTTTTAAGTACCAGTGTACCCTAAAATATAGGATCTTGAAAACATTATTTCAAGATATTAACTAGTACTAAAAAAATACTTCAAGATGTTGACTGATATTGAAAAAATAATTTATGATCTTGAAAAATTATTTTAGGATCTTGCAAAAATATTTTAGGGTACTTACCAGTACTAAAAAAATAATTTAAGATACTGACAGGTACTAAAAAAGAAACTTTTGTACACTAACTGGTACTGAAAAATACTTCATGATCTTAAAAATTTATTTTATACTCTTAAAAAAATATTTAAGAATACTGACTAGTATTTGAAAAAATATTTTAAGATATTGACCGGTACTAAAAAGATACTTCAGGGTACTAAGTGGTACTAAAAAAATACTTTGGGATACTGACTGATACTAAAAAGATACTTTAGGATACTGATTGGTACTGAAAAAATACTTCATGATCTTAAAAAATTATTTTATGATCTTGAAAAAATATTTTAAGGTATTGACCGGCACTAAAAAAAATACTTCAAAATACTGACAAGTACTAAAAAAATATTTGAGGATATTGGCTGGTACTGAAAAATTAATTCATGATCTTGAAATTTATTTTAGGATCTTGAAAAAATATTTTAGAGTACTCACCGATACTAAAAAAATATTTCAAAATACTAACTGGTACTAAAAAGATATTTCAATGTACTAAATAGTACTAAAAAAATACATCAGAATACTGACTTGTACTAAAAAGATACTTCAGGATACTGACTGGTATTGAAAATATTTCATGATCTTGAAAAATTATTTTAGGATTTTATAAAAATATTTCAGGATATTGAATGATAGTAAAAAAAATACTTCAAGATACTTACTGATATTAAAAAGATACTCAAGTTTTGACTAAGGGCTAAAATGAAAATTTTAAAAACTTATGGAGGGACTAAATTGAAATTTGTTGAAATGTTTTTGGGCTGAACTGTAATTCATAACAATTCAGAATTGATCAACATCCATGTCATCGTTTTTAGTAGAGACTTTTGCTCTATTTTTCTAACCACATAATTACTTTTTTACCTAAAAAAATACTTGGTGTTGGGTGCACTTGGAACAAACCATATTTGTATTTTTATACCTTAATCCTAGAAAATATACTCACCCGAAAATTAGAGGGGTAAGAACGTAAGGAAAAAAAACCTAATGTGAACCCCCTCCACACTGCTGTCGCTGTTGAAGGTAGAAAAAGAAGACCAGAGCAGCCCACGGCGTCCCCTGTTTGTGTTCATCCTATTTCCATTAACATCATTCTCTTGTCCTTCTTCGTCATTTCCCTTGTATCCCACAATCATCCCTTCTGCATACTTTCTCTCCTTGGAGGAGAAATTAATATATTTTTTTGCCAACATTTGTTGGAGAAATAGATACTAAACTTTATTAATGTCATTTTTTAATATACATGGATACTATGCAAAATGACATTATATTATAATAAGTTTGTTCTTAGTGATCGAGAACTGAATACCATTAGATCAAACCAGAAAGCATAACAGAGCAAAGGGTACTATCTTCCTTCATTAGCGTCTGCCTCTTGTTTATGTAGTGATGGGTGATTAAGGACACAAAAACTATCTTCAATCCCTCTGAGAGAGTTTAGCAAGACGATATGCAAGAAAGATGACGATCACTAAGCAATGAATGAACATAACGTGCCAGTCTCAATGTAATAGTATGCACGGATTAATATGTACTATCAACCTAATTTCATCTACTATTATTATCCCCACCTTTAAGTAATATGTAATTTTTATTGGATTTAGTTCATTTCCTCGTTATAAATAAACATTATTCTCTATTTTTTTGGCCCCTACATGTATTATCATTGTGGTCGAATCTCCTAAGCAGAAATTTGAACCTACTAAACGTGGGCATTTGGTTATTAGTTCACTATGTTGTGAAGGATCAACCTTTTGCACTAGATCACTCCACTTTCATTGTTGAGGGAAATTTACCTAAATATTAATAAATAAATAAAAAAATACCTAATTGCAGTACTGTTCAAAAGTTTACCCAAACTAATGCAGTTGGTTGCGTCAGCAGTACTGACGCAACAAGTTGCGTCGGTATCTGCCTGCACGCAACAAAAGTGGCGTCAGTATCGACGCCACAAGTGGCGTCGAATCGACGCCACTTTGCGTCAAGCCGCCACACCCGACGCCGTGCTTTGGTGGATGTGGCAGCTTGACGCAAAGTGGCGTCAGAGTATCTGACGCCACAAGTGGCGTCAGTACTTCTGACGCCACAAGTGGCGTCAGATACTCTGACGCCACTTTGCTGTTGCGTCAGACAGACAGTCTGACGCAACTTGTTGCGTCAGTACTGCTGACGCAACCAACTGCATTAGTTTGGGTAAACTTTTGAACTGTACTGTAATTAGGTATTTTTTATTATTATTATTAATATTTAGGTAAATTTCCCCATTGTTGAAGTCCATTTGGAATATCAGCAAGCTTTGATTTCATATTTGTTTTAAAAACAAAAATAAAAAAGACAGAAAGTGTGCGCTGAAAAAGAGTAAAACGCAGTCAAGCCCAAAGCCCATCAGATCAAGCTACGTTGGGTCAAAAGGAAATTGGACAGAGGCTTGACAATGCCCACAAGACTGGATTTAGCCTTGGGGCCAGCTCTCTAGGCCGATTCAAAATCTTTTTATTCTTAATTAAGAATTTTTGATGATAAATACTTATGATTTCATTTGTAAATTAATTAGTATTGTTCGAGTGCTTAACAGTAGTGAATATCACTTGATTTACAAATTTTCCCTACTATTTTAGATGCAAATACTCATATCTCATATTTAATTGGTGTTATTTTGGATGATAAAAAATCTTGGTAAATTAGCATTATTAAGGTGCTGGATGTTACTTTACTTAATGCATTTTTTTTAAAAAAAAAAAAATCTAACCTAAGTCTGTTGTCCCTCCGAGTTCATATAAAGTTTCACAGCACAATACTCGGTGTTTATAGAATACCAATAGTTTGCTTAAATTGACGAAGGAAAGATAGAAAACCTAGCAAACATGGAATTTGATGTTTATAAGTCTGGCTGGTTACAACAGCGGTACAGTAACCGAGTATTTCAAAAGTGATATACAACAGCAAAACGAATGCTTCCGCCGGAACAACAAAAGGAAGTCTTCAGCCGGTCTCTAAGCTTGCTGCTTCCCTCTCTCCTCGGTCCTCGGTCCTCCTGACCCTGACGCTATATTAAGAGCTGAGATCCGCACCGGATCTCAGGTAACGGTTAACCTCATAATTACATATACAGCATATGGACTACATACAATCATATCAACAACAGTATATGTGCACTCATCGCCCAAAAGCATGCATACATATATCGCCCAAAAGCATGTATACATATATCGCCCAAAAGCATGCAGATATATCGCCCATAGCAAATGTAAACATATTAACAGTACATAAACATATCACAGAGCTATCAACTACCACATACAATACACCTAGTACATACATGCATACCATAAACATCAGATTAGTGTTACTTTGACTCATAACAGGCATTTTAGGCATAAATGACCATTTTGCCCCTGATGCCCCTAATCGGCGGAATTTCGCCAGCACTTCGTTACTTTGACTCCTCTTGACCTTGTCGGATGTGGAGGAATTCTATCTCTTTGGTCATTTGTACAGAGGGAGGAAAGTACTGCTCATTGAATTTGTCCAGAAATTTCTCCCATGTAACGGGACAGTAACGTGTCTGTAAGGTTGCTGCTATGACTTCCCACCATCGGTCTGCGTCTCCTTCTAGCTTGTAGATCGACAGTTGAGCTTTGCGATCATCCAGGCATTCAATCACCTTGAAGATTTTCTCCAACCTTTTTAGCCAGTCCTCTGCCGAGTCTAGTTGACCTCGGAAAGCTGGTGGTTTCAACTTACAGAATTGGTTAACCCAGTATTGTGTGGTCTGTCCAACTCTTCCTCGTCGAGGAGGTGATTGGGATCTATCAGACCCCTCAGATTCCTTAGCATGTCCATCACTTTCCTCTTCTTCCTCTTCCTCATCATCATTCCGCTCTTCTTCATTTTGTCGTCCTTCTAATTGTCTCTCAGCTTCTCGATCTTGTCTATTCTGCCTTTCTAGGAGTGCATCTATTAGTGCCCTCTTCTCTTGCAAGGTTCTCCTCATCTCCAGTATCTCATTCTGTTCTGGTTGGTTCTGTTCAGGTATCGCTCTCATCTGAGGCTGTCTGCCTCCTCTTCTACCTCTGCCTCGGCCTCTGGGAGCTCCGACTCCTCTTAAATTCGCCATGTCGCGTTCCTTTTACTTTATTAGGGAAAATGTTTAGATACAGGGAAGACCATTAGCAAATCGCAGACTCTATCGCATTAGTATCTATACCGCGCATAGACTCTATCGCACTTAGTATCTTCGCTACATCCAGACTTTTTCACACTTAGGGCTTATACTGTAAATAACCTGACACTCGCAATATTCCTTCGTCAGAATCTCGTTGGTTCGTTCTACTCAAAAACGGATACGGGGAAAGTGATGAAAAGTGGATCTAATCCAGTTTCTAGAAGTGTACGGAAATACGTAATGGTTCCTCTAATAGTATTGCTCAACATGGGTCAATACCGCATGTACTTATCTTTGTTGATCGCAGAATTTCGTCTCACGTGACCCAGCTTCTCATATAAGCTCTGGGTTAGAGTGATGCACCGACAGAGGGTGGTACACTGATTCAGGATGGTATACCGGTGCAGACTGGTATACCGAAATAAGGTGGTACACCGACTTTAGGGCTATATCAGTACTCATTTTCAAAATATGCTCCAAGTTTTTGAAAAGGCTTAGAACCTAACTCCATTAACCGAACAGAATGGCCAGATAAGTGTCTACCATGGGGGCCTCACCGAGTTCACGCCGACTGATTGGCACACCCACGTAGACTAGCATTGCCTTCGGCACCAAACTGTCCGTAATAACTTCGTTAAATTCATGCCAGGACTACTGCTCTGATACCAAAAATGTAACATCCCATTTTCAAAAGCAGTATAAATTTTTTTCATCAGAGTAGAGCATCAGAGCGATTGAGTAACTGATACATATATTCAAAATGCCATAAGTCTGGCTGGTTACAACAGCGGTATAGTAACCGAGTATTTCAAAAGTGATATACAACAGCAAAAGGAAGGCTTCCGCCGGAACAACAAAAGGAAGTCTTCAGCCGGTCTCTAAGCTTGCTGCTTCCCTCTCTCCTCAGTCCTCGGTCCTCCTGACCCTGACGCTATATTAAGAGCTGAGATCCGCACCGGATCTCAGGTAACGTTAAACTCATATTTACATATACAGCATATGGACTACAGACAATCATATCAACAACAGTATATGTGCACTCATCGCCCAAAAGCATGCATATATATATCGCCCAAAAGCTTGTATACATATATCGCCCAAAAGCATGCAGATATATCGCCCATAGCAAACGTAAACATATTAACAGTACATAAACATATCACAGAGTTATCAACTACCACATACAATACACCTAGTACATACATGCATACCATAAACATCAGATTAGTGTTACAGTATGCGGACGTACCTTCGTTGACATTATATGGTACTTCTGTCGGAAAACGGAAAACGGCACGTTTGACAGCGGTACGATAGCGGTACAACAGCGGTTCGTGATTACAGTTATCCTATAAGGATAATATCACATTCTACTAAAATTTGACATCATAACAGGCATTTTAGGCATAAATGACCATTTTGCCCCTGATGCCCCTAATCGGCGGAATTTCGCCAGCACTTCGTTACTTTGACTCTAATCTTCCAAAATTTTGCCATAACTCTTCCTCCAACATTGCTTTCGAAATTTATACCTTAATTACCCCTAAAACATGATATCTAATCATGCTTGGAAGATTAAATATCAAAATAACATGTACTCTAGAACTTCAAGAACTACCGAACTAAAACTATGAACCGAAGAACTTACCCGTTGAAGAACTTCACTACAACTTCTCCAGAGCTTCTCTCTAACTTCTCTCTACTCTTTAGAATGCTTTCAAGGTGTGAAGAAATATGAAGGGCAATGACCCCTATTTATAGGAAAAAACCCAGGGACATAACCGGTATAACAATTTTCCCTGATTCATTCTAGACCACAGAAAGCAAAAGCTTCTGGAAGCTCTTCTCTTGGCCACACAATCCACCTCCTTACATCATATTTCTCCAAAATGACATCATCCTCATGATGTCACCCATGTGCTTTATGAGTTTCTACCGATAAAGTTCTCTGTTCGGTGTCCTAATCGCGTAATCTCGGAAAATCTCAAAAATCCGGGAACATAGCCCTGAAGATCCTTTCTTCCTCTTTCAAAATATTTGGGTCAACCAAATTTTTGATCCTATTCAGGGTGTCATCGGTTCCGCTGAAGATTTTCGGATAAACGCTTCGGTTACGGAAATCGCTTCCGGTAACGTCAACTTCTGGACAAAAATTCACTGATTCATAATATGTCCAGATGTTTACCAAATCATCCCCAGATATTGAGTTAGGATTTATTTTCTATAGGTTTTCATTTCTATTATCTGCCTTATTTATTTTTCGTCTTATTACAAAGGCATTCCGCCGGTCTCGGAAATGACTTCTGAGACAGCTCAATCCGAGATAAAAATTCACTTGTCTATAAAATATTCTGACCTTAGAAACCTTATTCATGGTTTTCTAGATAGGATTTAATTTCTATCCGTGGTCATTTATCCTATTTGCTTTTTACAGAATATTCCATAGAATATTCCTTTTTATTAATTTTATATTGCAACTTGCACACAAAAATATCATGATATTTTTTCTTCATTCTTATCCTATTTTCCTCCAAAATTTCGGCTGCCATTTTTTTTCTGTTTTTATAATTTAATTAATTAATTAATTAATATTATATAAAATAATTATTTTATAATTATTTTATATAATTTTTTTTACAAAATTTTGCTATTGGTCCATACTTGGATTTAGGCTTAAAATTACTTAATCTCATATATTTTTCTTCATATTTTCCAATTAATTAGCAAATATATTTTTAGCCATAAACCACTAATTATAGGGTTTTACATAATTTATCATGATCATTCCTTTGCTCATGCTTACATAATTAGCCAATAATTATCTATTTAATCCCTCACTAATTGTTGATACTTTTCTTATTTAGAATTAATCATTATCTCACAAAAGTTTTACTGATATTGGTATTTTACGCTCCAAGTAAAATATTAAAAATCATGGGGTCAATTATGGCCCCACAATACTTTTTTGATTTTTCTCCTTTAATTTTTCCAAGGTAATAATTTAACAAATTACCTAAATTAGGGACAATATTCTTCCCTATTTCACATAAATATTTATTTGCCTCTTTATAATATTTTTAGGGTATTTTATAACCCATAAATATTTTAGGGACCTATTTGCAAACTTTCAAACGTTTTAGGGACCTAACTGCACATTATCTAATTTCAAGAGAAATTACCCTAATAACAAGATAAATTCAATACAAGGTGTTTGAGACCTCATATAAATCCTTTGTGTCTTGCTTCTCTTCTCTATACTCTGTTTATCCCTGTTTTCACTACCTAAAACAGAGCAAAACGAAAAAGTTCTCAAAATCCCCAATTCATCCCCCCTCTTGGTGATTCAGCTCCGCTTTCATTTGGTATCAGAGCTCGGTCTTCTCTTAAGAGCTTAACATCTCGAGAAGGATTACTATGGAAGGTATTCTACCTGATGGAGCTTTGATCAACAGACCTCCTGGCTTCAGTGGCGAGCATTACTCCTTCTGGAAGGCTAAGTTTAGAGTCTTCGTTTTAGCTACTAAATATGGTCTTTGGAGGGTGTTCGAGAGAGGAGACTATCAACCATCCACAATTGAAGATGGTGTCAGAATTCCAAAGCTTGAAGAAGAGTATGATGAGAATGACAGAAGACAGGTCACTCTCAACAAAGAAAGCCATCCTTATGCTACAAAGTACTTTAAGTCAAAGTGAGTATTTTCGTATATGCACTTTGACATCAGCAAAAGATATGTGGGATGCTTTGGAAATTGCTCATGAAGGAACAACTGGAATCAAGGAGAATCGTGTAAATACCCTCATGTCTAAATATGATTTACTTCGTATGAAGTCTGGGAAATCCATTGGTGAGTTCCAACTGAGATTCACTCATCTGATTAATCAACTTGCTGCCTTGGGCAAACAATATGATCAACCTGTCCAAGTGAGGAAAATCCTAAATGTCCTCAGCAAGGAATGGGAAGCCAAGGTCACCGCAATTGAAGAAGTGCGTGGAGAATCTATGGCTTCGGTTGCAGCTTTGTTTGGGAGCCTTTCTGAATATGAAGGAAAGATCAAGTTCAGAAAAGGACTTGATGAAATAAGTGGTAAGAGCAAAGGAATTGCTCTCAAAACGGTTAAAGAAGCTAAGGAATCATATGATGATGATGAAGAAGATGAAGATGAAGATGAAGAGCTGGGCTTGATGGTCCGAAGATTCAAGAAATTTTATAAGAAGGACCAAGGGTATAAGAGATTCAACAAGGGTAGCTCCAGCACCGAGGCAAAGAAGCCAATTATATGCTATGAATGTGACAAGCCTGGCCACATCAAGTCTGAATGCCCCCAGCTGAAGAACAAGGATAAAGAAAAGAAGAAGTTCAACAAATTCAAAAATTATTGCAATCGGAAGGGCCATACTCCTTCTTCCTGTTTTCATAAAAAGGAAAGAAAGAGTAAGCCTATCGGGAACTATCAATGGGTGCCTATGGGATCTTACAAGGTTCCTAAGACACAAACTAACCCCAAAAGACCCAAGAAAAGATGGGTACCTAAGACCTAATTGATTATGTTTTGCAGGTCTGTCTAAGAGCATCAAAATCCAACAAATGGTACATTGATAGTGGATGCTCTAGGCACATGACGGAAGATCATTCTAAATTTGCTTCAATCAAGCACAATGATGGTGGCAAAGTAACCTTTGATGGAAATCAATCTGGAAAGATTGCTGGGATTGGTGAAGTTGGAAACAATGAAGGACCACAAATCAAAGATGTCTACCTTGTGGAAAGACTTTGTCACAATCTCCTCAGTGTAAGCCAAAGTACTGATAAAGGTAACTTAGTTATCTTTGATTCTGAGGAATGCTTGATAGTAAGTAAGGATATTCTCTCTTTAGATAATATAAAATCAGAAGCTATTTTTAGAGCTCCTAGAGAAGGTAATTGTTACACTATTAACCTTTCTAGAGATGGCTCTACCTTCGAAAAATGTTTTGTCAGTAATTTGGATGATAGTTGGCTATGACACAAGCGTTTAGCTCATGTCAATATGATTCAACTTGACAGATTACTCAAAAATGATTTTGTTGGTAATTGGTGTTCCAAAACTTCGTTTAAAAAATGATATGATTTGTGATGCTTGTCAAAAAGGAAAACAAACTAAATCATCTTCCAAGTCTAAAAATGAGATTTCAACTTCTAGACCTCTTCAATTACTTCATATGGATCTAGTTGGACCAGCTAGAGTAAGAAGTCTTGGTGGCAATCTTTATACTTTGGTCATAGTTGATGATTTTTCTAGATTTGCATGGACTATATTTTCATCATCCAAAGATCAAACATTTGATCAGTTTGTTGTTTTTGCCAAGAAGGTCCAAAACGAGAAAGGTTTTGTTATTTCAGGAATTCGAACTGATCATGGAGGTGAGTTTGAAAATCATGCCTTTATTGAGTTTTGTGACAATATGGGAATTGATCACAACTTCTCAGATCCAAGGACTCCTCAACAAAATGGTGTTGTGGAGAGAAAGAATCGAGTCCTCACTGAGATGGCAAGAGCTATGCTGAATGAGAACAACACTTCACAAGTGTTCTGGGCTGATGCAATGAGTACGGCTTGCTACATCTCAAATCGGGCATACCTTCGAAAGAAGTTGAACAAGACTCCGTACGTGCTGTATAAAGGAAGAAAGCCAAATCTGGGTCATCTGCATGTGTTTGGATATAAGTGTTTCATCCATAACAATGGTAAGGATAACTTGAGAAAGTTTGATCCCAAGGAAGATGAAGGTATATTTCTGGGTTATTCTAATAGAAGTAAAGCCTATAGAGTCTTTAACATTCGTACTCGCATTGTAGAAGAGTCTATGCATGTTGCATTCTGTGAATCTAAGTCTGACAAATCCAAGGATGATGATGAGGAAAACGTTTTGAAAAATCAATTCTTTTCGAAAACTACTTTTGCCTCTATTGAAAATCCTGAAAATGTTTTCGAAGTTGATCCTCAAAATAATTTGGAAAACCCTGATCAACCTCAACCTAGAGCTTGGAAGTTTATAAGGAATCATCCTTTAGACCAAGTTATAGGTAATGTTAATGAAGGTGTAAGGACCAGAAGTAGTACTTTGAATGAAGTTACTTTTTCTGCCTTTATTTCAAAGATAAAACCCTCTAAAATTGATGAAGCCTTTTCATACAATGATTGGGTGATAGCAATGCAAGAGGAGTTACACCAATTTGATAGAAATCAAGTTTGAGATTTGGTACCTAGGCCTAAGGACCATTTGGTCATTGGCACCAAATGGGTATTCAAGAACAAACGAGATGAATCAGCAATCATTGTCCGGAATAAGGCAAGATTGGTTGCTAAAGGCTATAATCAAGAAGAAGGAATTGATTATGAAGAAACTTATGCTCCAGTGGCAAGATTGGAAGCTATAAGAGTTCTCCTAACCTTTGCTTGTGTCAAAGGATTCAAGCTCTATCAAATGGATGTGAAAAGTGCTTTTCTAAATGGATTTATTCAAGAGGAAGTTTATGTGGAACAACCTCCTGGTTTTCAAAATGATCATAATCCAGATCATGTTTATCGCCTTAAGAAAGCTCTTTATGGTCTTAAACAAGCTCCTAGAGCTTGGTATGAGCGATTAAGCAAATTCATTCTTGATCAAGGATTTGTTATAGGAAAAGCAGATACAACTCTTTTCATTAAAAGTAATAAAATTGGTAAAATTTTAATTGTCCAAATCTATGTTGATGACATTATTTTTGGAGCTTCTAATGATGCTTTATGTGAAGAATTTGCAAAGAATATGCAGGGAGAGTTTGAGATGTCCATGATGAGAGAACTCAACTATTTCCTTGGTCTGCAAATCAAGCAAAGGTCGAATGGAATTTTCATCTCTCAGACCAAGTATCTCAATGATCTGCTGAAGAAGTTTGGAATGGACCAATGCAATGGAGCTGACACTCCAATGAGCTCAACCACATCTTTGGATGCTGATGAAAAGGGCATTGATTTCAATATTACAAGATATAGAGGATTGATTGGCTCATTGCTCTATCTTACCGCAAGTCGCCCAGACATCCAATTCAGTGTGGGAATGTGTGCAAGGTTCCAATCTGCTCCCAAGGAGTCGCATGCTGAAAATGTGAAGAGAATCTTCAGATACCTTGCTGACACGAAGACTCTTATATTGTGGTTTCCCAAAGGTCAACTTGAACATTTGGTGGCCTACTCAGACTCAGACCATGCTGGCTACAAGACAGATAGAAAAAGCACAAGTGGGCAACGTCAATTTCTGGGTGGCTCACTTGTTTCCTGGTTCAGCAAGAAGCAAACAACCGTCTCTGTATCCTCAACTGAAGCTGAGTACATTGCTGCATCAAGTTGTTGTGCTCAAGTCTTATGGCTCAAGCAACAACTTTCTGACTTGGGAATCAATTTGAAGGAGATCCCAATATTGTGTGACAACACAAGCACAATAAGCTTGGCCAAGAATCCAGTTCCACATACAAGGACCAATCATATTGATGTGAGACATCATTTCATAAGGGATCATGTTCAAAATAAGGATGTCAAAGTCATGTTCATTCCAACTCATCTTCAACTTGTTGACATCTTCACCAAACCATTGGCTAAGGAGCAATTCAATTTCATTAGAAGAGAATTGGGAATGGTAAATCCCAATGAGTTGTAAGTATTTCTTCTCTCAATGTTAGTTATGGTTTTGATGATTATTAGATGCTAATTTAAGCTTCGGAGTGTGTAGTAATGTTTTATGCAGGAAGTTTAAATAACTGAAAGTTTGCTGTCAAGAGACGCAAACTCAAGTTTTGAAACCAAAACTGGAGTTTGTCGGGGCCAGAGAACAAATTGTGGTTTTGGGCGAAATGGAAACTCGAGTTCATTAGTACGAAACTCGAGTTTCAGTCAGACAGAGAGCAACACACCTGTTGAAGCAACATCAAAACTCAAGTTTGTAAGTTGGAAACTCGAGTTTTGGTCGCGGAAGTTCAAAAGTTCATAGTACACTTTTGAAGTCCAGGTAAGTTTTGGCGCCTTATTTAAAGAAGTGACTGTTCATGTTCGTTCATACCTTCTCCAAAACTAAAGTTCTGTTTTAGAAATTCTCTCTTCCCTCTGCCATTCTTGATTCATCACCTAAAATTCCCTTCCCTAAACCCTAATGGCTTTCAGCTCAAATCCGCAAGACATTGTCGACACTGATTCTGACCAGGAAGGGTCTGAACCGTCAAGCCTAACCCTAGCCCCTCGATCTACTCCACAATCTCGACCGGATCATCCACAAAGGGTGAAATCCTTTCCTCAACGCTACAAATATGGAATCGCTAGGCAAGTATCTGGAGTTACTGCGGCACAATCAATGAGACAAGCTAGTTCTCAAACTCCTTCTGCATCTTCATCACGAGAACTGTCTGGCTTCAAGGTATCTGAGGAAACCCCTGCCTTGGTCAAAATTTATAACCACCTCTCAGCACCTAGAGATTTTCTAAACCAATCCATTCAACTGATTGGGGAAGATGCCTTTCGCTTCAAAGAACGGTTCGATGATAAATATTTTTGCCCTATAGTCTCTGTTGATTTGGTTAAACTAAAGGAGGAATGCCACTTAGATCTTACCCCCTGGCTCAAACAGTTTGATCATCTGATTTCCATCAGAGCCTCTTATAGTCCCACTCTTGTTAAATTATTCTACCACTACATGCAGTATGAAAATCACCTGGATGGTAATTTGCTAGCAGTAAGACTCACTACAACTATCAGGGGTCACAAGATTGTTTTATCCCCTTCCTATATAAAATCTATTCTGCAAATTCCTAATCCTCCACCTGTAGCACCAGTGAGCTTTTCTAATAGACAAATTTATGAACTGTTGAAACCAAATAAGCCTCTTCCTGAGAGTTTACATACTCTAAACTTTTCACCTGCGTCTATGCCTCCTAGGCATCGGGCTATCTGGTATATTTATGCCAGGAATCTCAAACAGAAAGGTGGTCACTTCTCCCGTTTCGTGAAGGAAGATTATTCCATCTTTGCTTCACTCATTGCACAAGTACCTCAAAATATTAGGCACTGGATATTTCAAGAAATGAACAAGTTTCGCTTCCCTCTTAGAGAGTCCTCTCAGATTCCTTTTCCAAGTCTTATCTCAGTAATTCTGTTTCATGAAAAGATTTAGCACCTGCCTATGTTTGATCAGCCTGAGCACATTCCACGGTTTGACAAACGCCTCTTGACTCTCCTAAGCCTCAATTTCGATGAAGATTCGGATCCATCAAGTGCTTCACCTCAGTCCTCATTCCCCTCCATTCATCCCCTCATCTCCCATTCCGACTTCCTCACCTACTACAGAGATCACCTCAACCACTGAACCTGTTTTTATCTCTCCTTCTTTCACCATTCTTGTCCCTACCCCAGCCACTGAAGTCCTCCACATTCCTTCTCCCACTCCAGACCATTTCCCTCACTCACCTGCCTCCACAGTCAAGTTAGACTCCCCTCCTTCTACTCCTCTCCATGAACCATCTATCTCAGCTCCATTCCCTTTTGAAGAAGACAAAGGGGGAGAGAAACAAGAGTAGAATTTGAGTTTGAAATGGAGTTTTAGATTGTTTTGTATTTCTGCAACTAGATTGTTCTATGCTTCTGCTATTTCAGTTTTTGTAATTCTGCATTTCAATCTATGTATCGCATTTTGAGAAATGAAATGAATTGCATTTTAATTATCTATATGCTTCTGTTGCTTATCTTTGATAATCACATTTAATTTTTAAATGTCTTGGTTATTTAAGAATGTTAAATGCACAAAATTTCTCAAAATGAACAAGTATCATGTAGCTTAAAAATCTGTCAAATGCAAAATCCATTTCAAAATGTGAATTCTGTCAAATTCTTGAAATTTTAGTTTACAAGTGTTGTCATCATCAAAAAGGGAGAGAATCTTAGTTCTCTATTGGTTTTGATGATAACTGACAATTGTAAAATCAAGATTAAGTTTTGTCTTTGATAAGTTGAAAACTTACTGACTAAGACAAAACTCGAGTTTTGATTTTGCAAACTCGAGTTTTGTATTGACAGAGAATAGCTCAATTTTTACAAGTTGACAAAACTCCAATTTTCATTTAGCAAACTCGAGTTTTGGTCATACAGAGAACTACCAAAGATTTTGAACTAAGCAAAACTCCAGTTTCCATTTGAAAATTCGAGTTTGGCCAACACACAAAGTTATCTGAGTTTTCAAAGTTATTTGGAAACTCGAGTTTGCTTATGTAAACTCGAGTTTACAAGTCACAGAGAGCTATGCTCATTTATGAGTTTATGAAAACTCTGGTTTCTATTTCAAAACTCCAGTTTTCAATTGGCAGAATATTTATCAAAGTTTTCTCTTATGAGGAAACTCGAGTTTGTGTTTGGAAACTCGAGTTTCCATAAGACAGAGAGTCTTCACGTTTTACTCACTTTGAGAAAACTCCAGTTTGCATTTGGAAACTCCAGTTTTGACTTGGCATGAATTTTCAAATGTTTTATATTTAAAGAGAAAACTCGAGTTTAGTATTGAAAACTCGAGTTTGCGCCAAGCAGAAAGCTTTACTTTATTTCAATGTTTTGAAAACTCCAGTTTACTATTTGAAACTCCAGTTTTGAGGTTTTGGACTTAATCATGTTTTTCACTAAATAGTCCAAAACTCGAGTTTGTCATTAATCAACTCGAGTTTTGCCTCAGCGCTCAAAGTATGATTTTAAACTCAAAACACGACTTTCTTCTCTGGAAGAAGAAAACTCGAGTTTGCTAATGGAAACTCAAGTTTCCACTTTGAGCACAGTGACAAACTCCAGTTTGGATAAACAAACTCGAGTTTGTGTCGCTGGATTTGAATTTCAAGATAAACGAATTTGCGAAATCTTTGTGTTTGATCATAATACTTTATATCATCACTCATTACTATTCCTAACTATGTTTAATCAGTTTGTTAGTGAGTTTCAGATGATTTAGAAAGGATTAAATGAAGGATTAGCATGAAGCATAAAGTGATGTCAGAACATTAAATGCAAAGTCCAGAAAACTTGCATTATTTTGAACAATCATTCTCCACACGTTTCAAAGGAATTAATGTTTCCTTTCCACATCCAGTAGCTGCTCTTCCAACGGATTAAAAGTGAAGAAGTCAAGCTTGAACTTTTGTGCAGCTGGATTAACCAAAGAGTAGAGAGAGAAGAAGACTAAACCTTCAACTAATCATCCTCAAATGCTGCCAACGGTCACATTAGAGATTACAATGGTCATTCAATGATCTCTTGCTATAAACAGAGATGCATTCAATTCTTCTCAACAATCAATCTGTGAGAAAACGAAAATCATTCAAGTTTCAACTACTCTTTGAGTTTTCTTGTGAGAAGTATCTTTTGATACATTGTACTTCAGTGTTCATTCTTATCCACTCTTAGAGAGAGTTCATTTATTGTAAATCATTCATTGTAAATAATCTCAAGACAGGGGACTTGGAGATTGGGTTATTGATTACAACTTGTAAGGGGAGTAAGTTCTAGTGAGAGAATTACTCTTGAGTTGCAGAGTGTGTAATCAATTGTGATAGTGAGAAATCCCAGAGTCCGGGACTGGACGTAGGTCAAGAGATTGGACCGAACCAGTATAAATCCTTTGTGTCTTGCTTCTCTTCTCTATACTCTGTTTATCCCTGTTTTCACTACCTAAAACAGAGCAAAACAAAAAAGTTTTCAGAATCCCCAATTCACCCCCTCTTGGTGATTCAGCTCCGCTTTCATCTAATATATTGATTTTCTTAAAAAAATATATATTGGTATAGAATGTACAATAAATTGTGTAGTTCATGAACTATACATAATGCAACTAAATATTTTCTTAGATTATCTACACATCATCCAAGCCACGTGTAATCAATGTTACTATAACATTAAAAACATTAAAAGACCTACGATGTATACTATAAGAGATAGCACTATTCATGAGTCGGTAACAATATACTTGAGTCGTGAACTTGTGATAACAAACAAGTGTGTATTTGAGAGAGATGATAATTATGTTTGTACTAGTATATATATGTGTGTGTGATAGAGAATTATAGATACAACGTATGTGTGAGGAAGGGAGTGCAAGCATGAGGGAGGGGATATTTTGTAAGATAGAGAGAGAGAAAGGGCAAGTGAAAGATGGAGCGTGTGAAAGGGAGAGAGGAATAATACAATTGAGAGAAAGTATACAATATAATTAACTGTTTGGGATAACATAATTATATTATAATTAATTCCAATATTCAAGTTAGATAATTTCAAGATATACAATATAATTAACTGTTTGGGATAATATAATTATATTATAATTAATTCCAATATTCAAGTTAGATAATTTCAAGATTTTCAATGTAAGTTGGTAAAAAATGAATTAAAACATTTAATGAATAAAAAATAAGAAATATAATTTATCCAACTAATTTGATATTGAATTGATAATTAATTTATCAATTTTTATGTGAATTAATTTGTCATTTTTTAGCGTTTACTGTTGTTAAGTATGATTTTTTGATCCATGAAAGTTTTATTTCTTTTATTTTTTTGATATATCATGATAAGTTAAGTTAATATTTCGTTTTTATTGAGTTATTATATTGAAGTTCTACTTTTTCTATTGGGTTAAGGTGCAAAAATAGACATGTACTTTTGTCAAAAGAGCGCCCAGTAGCAAATGTTTTTTTTAGGTGCAAAAGTGACTATGTGCTTACAAAATAGGTGCAAAAGTCACATAGCACCATCGAGGTTAGATAACTGCCGTTAACTTTTAAAATTCTTGCCAGATGGTGTGCACGTGTCACTCCCTCTTTGAATGGATAGGAACATGGCAGCTGGGCAATAATGGAGTCAATTAAATTCCAAACCTACCCCCTAAACCGACATTCATTCCCTTCCCCAATCACTTCTCCTTCAACCTCAAATGCACCCGCACCGAAACCAGTTGCTACATCAGAATCATAGCGACAATAATTATAATTGTAATCTTGATCATGAACAACCTTGGCCTGCCGACAAAGAAGAAAGAAAAACGATGAAATTATTGTACTAAAAGGAGCCAAGAAACTCAATCAATGGCATCCCAGACATAGTATCAGATTTATTCGTTTATTCAGAAGAATTGAGATCACCATACGATTTATGACATCACAAGCATTCAATGCAGCATTTAAGAAACTAGATCTTTGGCTTCAATGACACGGATATGATAAACCAATTTAGTGCATACGCATACAAGTCCCTCAGAGCAGAGAGAGTAAAAGGAAAGTCATATGATGTTTTACATCGCAGAGCATTTCCTCTAGGGTACAAGCGTTTCTTCTACAATACAGGCGGTTATCTATATACAGGAGCAAATCTGGAGGACTATATGCATAAAAAAAATTCTGGAGATCTATATGCAACTCTGGTCAAACAAAATCATATTTCATCGAGAACTGAGAGCTAACCCACAAATAGATGGCAGATTCTTGGGAGCATCAGCTCAATCACATTAGGTACTCAACGTTAAATTTCCCCAATCAAATCAGTACGAAAGAAAGAAGTTTCGAGACGAGGTTTCCTTAATTTCCTTCCACATTTTTCTCGGCAATCAAACAAAACAGTCCATGATATTTCCCAGAGAGCAATTCCATACTATTTTACAAACCCAGGGAAAGATCATTGAAAATTGACCCTTATTATTACTTCAAAAGCCGAGCAATCAGTCCAATCCTTCAATAGCTCCTCTTGACCCCATATCTCTGGAATCCATAACCTTCCCGTCACTTCCATTCTATTCTTCTTCTGCTTCTCTCTTCCACTTTCCTCCGCAGAATCAGAAACCAGCTCCGTCAATGTCGTTCCCTCCTAATCGCAGACACAGGTTTGCGAAGCCGATAGGTTTTGAGACTCTGTTTCATCCTCACGATCACTCATGCTATCTTGCGATTGGCAGGGTGGACGAGCCACGAAATGGGTTCTCTCTTTCATGGGTGAGCAGTGTTCGTGGATGGAGTTGAGGTTGAAGGAGAAGTGATTGGGAAGGGAATGAATGTCGGTTTAGGGGGTAGGTTTGGAATTTAATTGACTCCATTATTGCCCAGCTGCCACATTCCTATCCATTCAAAGAGGGAGTGACTTGTGCACACCATCTGGCAAGAATTTTAAAAGTTAACGGCAGTTATCTAACTTTGACGGTGCTATGTGACTTTTGCACCTATTTTGTAAGCACATAGTCACTTTTGCACCTAAAAAAAACATTTGCTACTGGACGCTCTTTTGACAAAAGTACATGTCTATTTTTGCACCTTAACCCTTTTCTATTTAAGAAGTTTCTATTAGACTTTAATTTTTTTGATCGGTGTGAAGATATTATATGATTACATTTGATTCGCTCAACTAAAGGCACCTATACCATGGACCCAAAAAAAAAAGATTTGATTATTGTAATTAGGCATAATCATGAGAGCTAATTTAGGATTTAGAATTATCACATTTAATGCTCCTTAATACTCCTCTTGTATATTTTCTGTACACACCCATATGTAATATACAAGTTATTGAGATTATATTTTTCATTATGCTTATATCCTGAATTTAGTCTTTAAATTTTAAAATTATAAAATATCCTATATTAATTTTATAACAATTTAAAAATTGTCTGGGTGGGAAATAAAACCACCAAATTGCGACGGATGTGAAAAATAAAATCTAAAAGCGGGCAATGCGACCTAACAGCGACAGTGCCTCTCCACCGTCTTCACGCGCAGTCCGTCGGACCTTTCTCCCTTCCTCTCCCACCGTCACACCTCCGTCCTCCTTCCCGAAACCCGCAACTATTTGGATTCTCGACCTTTTTATTTGGGCTTAGAGCCATTTGCTTGAACTTGAAAATTTCCTAAACCCTAACACCCGACAGTTTCCTCTCAGTCTCCACACTCCTCTACGGATACGCTTCTCACTTGCTCACCTCCACAGTAACTGAACTCGTCGACTACAGGCACCACTTCTCTCAGCTTCGACAGCAGGTAAGGCACATTCTTCTTCTTCGAATTTATTCTGCCCACTCTTGCGGTCTCTGTTTCCTTGTTCTGCCTTCTAAGTTCTAATAGAGTGGATCTGACTAAGTGAAGCTAAAATTTTTTTCAAGAAAAACTGATTTCTGGGTCTGAGGATGTGGAAAGCAACGTACGCTGTAAATCAACAATACAAAATTTTCCTTATCTTTGTTCTGAATACCTTAACAGGTTGTGTTGGATGTTAATTTGTTATTATCTGAAATATATGATTCTACCTTCAAAGTCAGCAATCGTGAAGTCTCTAATATTATGTCTGGATGGGAACTTGCTTGTTTAAAAGGGTTGAATGCTTGTTACAATCACTCAACGCTCAGTCTCTATTATTATGTCTTGTATAGTGTTTTGTTCTTTTTAACCTTATTTCCCAGAATCCTACTAGTATTTGGTGGCCATAGTCCACTCCCTTAGAATTAGATTCCTCCAGATTTGAACTACTCTCTGGTCTTTTCTGAATGTTTTAGCTTTTATTTTTCTTCCGTACTATGAGGTTATTTACGTTATTCAATTTTTCAGTTCCCCTCATGGTTGCATTTCACCTGACGGTGCACAGTGTATTACACCTATAATATACACAGTGTATAACAAGTATAAGTCTTTGGAGAATTACACCCCAAAGAAATCCGAGAATGGAAAACCTTACAAAGCCCATTATTTAAGGAAAGACTTGTTCCAATATACTCAACTGATAAAATAAACTTTCAAAGAGAGGTCAAATCCAATCTCTACTCAAATGTCAAGGCATGGTTCAGGGTTTAGAGTTGAGACAAAGGAAGAGTCAATTCATACAGTAGACTAGTTATGCCTTTTTTTTATTTCCCCCTTTTTGAATGTCTTGTGAATAGTGGCCGACATGAAACTGTACCACAAGGCAATGGAAAGATTGACGCGTGAAGAAGAAAAAGTAGAAGATGCCTTCAATAATATCAATTCCAAAGAAAAATTAATGAGCAAAAGAAGTGTTTATATATCTCTCTATATAATAATTAGCGATGGCAATAGATTCATAGGGTAGATATATATAGCTTTTTGTAGTCTCCAACATCTTCCATCGGATTCTTCAACCTCTGTCAAATCAGAAGAAAAACAATAAGGAGATCCAAGCATGTTACAGCTTGATATATAGCCTTGTTCTTGTTATCTCTTAATTAGATCCTCACATGTAATGTCATGTGCCAAAAAAATTTATGTTAATTTTTTTGTTAGCTCTTATTATTTTTAATTTACTCCTCAATCTTTACCAAATTGTTTAGCTAGTAGTAATTAGGACGCACGCAGGAGTGTGTGTGTGTGTGTAAGTGTTTATTTGAGGACATACCAATTTGCTTTTGGTTAGCTAGCTTTGATATCTTCTCCTGATCAGAAGTTCAGAACATTGAAACCCTAAATCCCCAAATGAAAAGAAGGTAACTTTTCAATTGTTCCATGAGCAGGATGAGTCCTTCTCACGGATCAAGTTTCAAAATCTTACTGAGCTTGTAAAACATGGGCTACAAAAAACGAAAGGATCTTGAAAAGTCAGTTTTGGGATTTCTAGTACAGACACCTATATATATGCACATGTCATGCATACTCGGAAGCTCCTAGTATGAAAGAAGGAAGAAAAAGAGATATATCTAATCCACTAAGTGTAAGTGGGAGATGTTGGAAAATAGCCTGATTTACCCTTGGTGGATTAGGCCCAAACCCAAAGTATTGGGCCATAGTATAAATAATAGTGATATTCAAACTCTGATTTCTTTTCCCTCTGTATAACTCTCTCTTCTCCCTGTCTGTGGTGTATTTGTTGTGCGTCATAATCGCTTCTGTAACTATGATCTGATTCGCGTTGGCATCAGAGATAAATGGTTGCACTCCAGGTACACCCAATATTCTTAGAATATTTAATACATCTCATGACACACATACACATGTAGAAAAAGATTATCTTCGTTTCAACGAGGCAAGAGCTGAGACTCTTCCATTGAACCGCCTGACATGGAAGTTGAACTCTGAAGAGTTTGGCTCAAACTCAATTCTGCTACCATAGTTGGATTGGGATGCATGAAGAACGCGGGTTCTCTTGGAGATGGCAATTCAATGGAAAGATTACTGAGATATGAAACAATTTGAGCCATCGTTGGCCTATCTTCTGGATGTTGTTGAACGCACAATAACCCAATTTGCACACATTTTCTTGCTTCAGCAGTTTGAGAACAAGATTCCATTAGAAAAGGGTCCAATATTTGTAATGGTGTTCCCTCAATCCACTTCTTCCAGACCTTGTCAAATAATTGCATAATCAAATTCACCATCTTAACTTGCATGAAATAGATATGACAATATGAATACAATAGGAGCAACAATTAGCATAGGTTTAATACTTACATTGGTTAAGAGGTATGATTCATAGGATCCAGCATTCCTCTTACTGCTAAGCACTTCTAAAATTATGACTCCAAAACTAAATACATCAGACTTTTCAGAAAATTGTCCATTCATTAAATATTCAGGAGCCATATAACCACTACAAAATTAAACCAAAAAAAAAAATGAAGGAAATATGTCAATGTTACATTAGTATAATATAGAAACAGATAGATTTGGGACAAATTAATAATGACATTAAGGAAATTTCATCAAAGAAAGAAATAGGATATATGAAGCAACATGTTGACTCAATAAATAGATACAATCTCCTTTTGTTTCTCATGCGATTTATTAATAAAGATAATCAGTTAGAAAGGAAGACATCAATACTTACTATGTCCCAACAATTCTATTTGTACTTCCTTGGTCTTCGTCTATGGCTATCATTCTTGCCATACCAAAATCGGATATTTTTGGATTCATGTTGTTATCTAAGAGAACATTGCTTGGTTTGAGATCACGATGAATGACTTTAAGGCGAGAATGTTCGTGTATGTAAGAAAGTCCTTGTGCAATTCCTCCAATGATTTTGAACCGCTCAGACCAATTGAATAACCTTTTTTTTTCAGAATCTATATAATTAAGTCAAGTAGTTATGAATTAAGTGTCCGTAACAAATTGGAGAAAAAACCCCCATAAAGGATATGTGTAGAACTTTAACCATAATATGTAGAAATAAGGGTATGAGTTTGTACCAAATAAGAAGAAATCAATGCTCTTGTTAGGCACATATTCGTAGATAAGAATTTTTTCTCGTTCTTCCAAGCAAAATCCCAATAATGTCACTAAATTTCTATGCTGGAGTTTTGCTATAAGCAAAATTTCATTCTTGAACTCTAACATTCCTTGCACTGAACTTTTTGAAAGTCTCTTGACAGCAATTTCTCGTCCATCAGGAAGAGTGCCCTAAAAACATAATAGAATTATTATAGTTAGGAATATGATATATAATTAGTTAGTGGTAGTAAGTTTATTATATCACCTTGTAAACAGCTCCAAATCCTCCTTTTCCTATTTTGTTCTCCGTAGCAAACTTATTTGTTGCAGCTTCAATTGTAGGCCAGCTAAATTGTAAGGACCTCAGATTTGAACCTTCTTCTCCAACTGGACCAGTATAATGGAGTATCAATAAGCATGCTATGGTAAAATATAAACGTTCTTCAAGTTTAAAAGTGAAGAAACAATAGATTACAGTTTTCTGTGAGAATGGATTGGCTTCTCTTCCTTCTTTTTCCCCTCAGCAAGTAGAAACCCACCAAACATGAAAGTATCACTGAAACGATAATGGGGACAATAATGATCTTGACAACAGTTTGTGATCCAGTGCTATCACCTCGTCCTGATTGCGTAGTGCACCAAACAAACGTGTCACTAGTGTTATTAAGAGCACAAGATAGTTCATATGGTGATGATAAAGAAATTAAGGGAAGAGGGGGGGGGGGGGATAGTACTTTAGTATCTCAAAATTCTGTATATTTTTAATTAATTATACAGTTGTGCTTCTTTCTACTGCAGTGGAAAGAGAAACACTGAAGTAACGAGTATAATTGTTTTGCTGGAAAAAAAAAAAAAACAGAGCATAATTAATTGTTCAAATTTAGGAATTTTCAACACTATCTTCTCAAGGCAAATTTTTTGGTTTTGTTCAATCCTATGATCTATAGCTTTATCCTCATCTCGAATAGATATAAGCTTGCTACCTATACATAAATGCAAAAAGAGGGTGGCCAAATGCACAAGGTTCACCCTCTCTATACATAAATGAAATTGAAGAAAGTTAACGATAAAATGAGATCCAACTTAAATCCCCACATCACCTTTTAAAAACAAGCAAAGCGCAATCTTCATATATCATAAGAATGGTTGTTTTCAAAAGCAATCGCTATATTCTGCTTGTATGTTTAATATAGAAGTAGTATATATGTGGCAGCCTAGCTGGTTAATTAGAAGGAATTTATACTGGCAAAAAAATTAGGAGGAATTTATATATAACTAGAACCAAAATAAATTTTGGGGACCTTTTGGTCCAATGACATTAATTAATCAGTTGTCTTAAGTCTTTATTTAATGTAAGGTTGCGAGTTCAACTCTCTATAAATATAATATGACGTATGTGTGACATGATGAAGTATGGGGAAAAAAAAGCAAAATATATTAAGGTGGAGTTATAAATCCACCCTCCCTTGATGGAGAGATCGCAATTGTCCTCCGCTCTTCAAATGTCTCCTTGAGGCATGTGGCTTCCCACCCTTTTAAATATGAAGTCTATAAAGTATCTAATCTCAGCCATTCATGTCTGGATAACTTTGAAACCGTGGTTTCACAAATCTTTTTCACAAATCGAGACAAAAATTTTATTACATATTTATCTCGTAAATCGTAAAAATTATTCTTCAAAAGCTAATCCAAACACATATATGCGTCCAACAACTAAGATTTTTTTAAAGGGTTTTTCATATATATTCTATGATTACCATTTACTAACAAGCGATTAGTTGAAGTGATAAGTGGCTTTAACCTTATAAAGAGGAGAACACAATATCAAATTTTGAGAAATACACTTGTTGGGAGAAGCAAAAATCCTTTACACTCTAAGTCTCGAAAGGATTATATCCTTGACCCTATAAAAAAACTATTTCCTTCGTTCCTAATTATAGAAACACTTTTGTAGTGCAAATTGTACTACAAAAGTGTTCCTATAATTAGGATCAGAGATAGTATATATTCTATGATTTTTTTTAAATACACCTAAGTGCATGTCTAAATAAACAGCAACTAAATATCCAACGAATGAGAAGGACACAATGATCTAAAATGCTAATATATTCATCGTCCAAAACTTTCTAATGGATGTATCCAAAAGCTAAAAAATTATATACTATAATATTCAATTCCTTCATACTAAACTTGTTTGTTTAATCTTTACAATATTAAATATTATCCCTCCGGTCTTTAATATAAGTCATATTTACTTAATTTCTTTAGATTAAAGAAGTTAGTTAATATGACATATAGTTTCTATAACAGCCTATCATTTACTTAATTCCCTCTTTTTTTTTTCTCTTCTTAATTATTGTTATGGGAGTATAAATAGGGGTAAATTAGAAAATATAAATTGACAAGAGAAAAGGGAAAATTGATTAACTAATTGATATGACTAGTCAAGTACCTTGGGACGGCGTTAGGGCGGTGGATGGCGGAGGAGATGGCTGGGATGAAACAGCCGCGTAATCATAGAAGGGGTAGCCCTCATATCTAATATAACAGCTGGGATTGATAACCCTACCACCATTCTTTCCGTTACAGCATAGTTGAATTCCTTTGGAAACATCCTCTAAGCAGGACCTGCAATCATGCTCAGACAGATCCGGACTGCACTGAGCAAAAGCATACACATTCCCAGATTGGCTTGTTGTATCATTGGCTGCTGCAAACTTACGATGAGAGGCTCCTGTCGGTGCTTGCTTCTTTACCTTATCCAATAGTACCTGTACATATTGATCCGCGAGTGTGGTTGAATTAGCTGCGCTCCCAAAAAATAATGATATATCAGAGACGTTGTATATTCCAAAGATTGAACGATATGAGTATCGAAACGCGCAATTGTCATAGTATCCAATTGCCTCTTTCTGATTTGGGCAAAGTCGTGGGAGAAGGATGGTGGCGTTGAGGAGGCAAGTACGGCAAGAATCAGGCTTCACATCGCCTCTGCAGAATCCAAGTGCGTGAACTGTGTCAGGGTTTTGGCCATAAGAGGAATTGATGAAGCCATATTCAATGTTCGAGTCGTCGGAAGTGAAATCAGAAAGAAGGGTATTGAGGTTGGTGTGGTAGACACTTTTGTCTGTGTAGTTACCTCTTCTAGAGTAACAATTGGACCATAGGAAATCAGGCTGGGCGGTGAGAATAAGAAGGTGAGAAAGGAAAGCCAGCAGAGACAAATAAAGAAGAGGCATTGTCAACTCAGGCTGGGCGGTGAGAATAATCGAAGCATTTTTGGGCTTTAATTATGGATGAATGACGAGTCAACTCAAGTGTGCTTCTGAAGTTTGAAAAGTCAACTTCTTAAAGTCGAGTGATTGATTGAAGAAAAATGGGACCAGACACATCATATTTGTGGGTTACAATTGTGCGATCGGAAAGAAATGAATATTGAACATTATCAAAAAAAAAAAAAAAAAAGGAAGAAAGAAAGAAAGGAATATTGAAAGAAAGGCAAAAAAACCAACGATAGTAATTAGTAATCCCTCTCCTATTTCCTATTTATAAGCATAACATTTTCTTTGTTTAAAAATTTAGTATTTAGTATTTTATTTTTACTCTCAATTAATTATATATCTCTCTCATTTTTTTACTCACCATCTCATATCTTTTTTCACTCATTTTTCTCACACTCATCATCTTCATAAATAAAGTTATATTTGGAAAAAAAAAATTGCATCGCCTATGTATTTATTAGTTTTAATTAATTTTAACTAATAGTTCGTTTTGTGTGGTTTAGGCAACTGTTATTGGCTAAATTATCCAAAACCCCCTAAACTTTAGGTAAGTTGCATATACCTAAAGTTTAAATTTAACCCCATTGACATTTCAAAATTTAAACTTAACCCCTGTCATTAATTGACTGTTATATTTTTAATGGAAATTACCACGTCAAATTAAGAGATGACATGTAGGATTTTGCCTAAATTACTAGTTTCATAAAATCCTTTGAACTTTAATCAGTTACAAATAACACATATCAAAATTTAAATTTAACTCCCTTAAAATTTTGATTTTGTTCTGGTGTAGAACACAGATTGTCTAGCCCTAAGGGGCTAGGATATTGGTGTTGATTGGGACTTGACCTAGGAGCGATTCCTAGGGGCCTACATACCCTGAAGAGGGATCAAAGTCCACGTAGTTCGATGATACTTAGAGGCGTTTAGCCAAAGGGCGTGGGGTGTGTGCTCTGTGTGCAGTATATGCAATTGAGAGAGAGTAGAGCGTAGAAAATAGAAGATGTGTACCTGTTAGGTTAACCAACTATATATAGAGGTTACCTTAGGTTTAGGGTTTGGACAGTTGGGCCTCTTGTGCCTCCAAGCCCAAGTGATGTGACGTCATATCCGTGCCACATGGGTTGCCCCTTGCTGGGCCATATATAGAATATGGGCCTTATATAAATCCGTAACAGTTGCCCCCTAGCCCGGTAGTTCAAAGTTTTGGACTGCCGGGGTGTATGATGTCCTGGATAAGTCTTCCGAGGTGTTACCCATCTCCTGCCGTCTGCGTCGAGCTGGAATTTGATGAGCCTATCTCCCTGTGTACGTGGTATCGTTGCAATGTCCGATGAGCCGGGGCGGCGTCCTGCGTCTCGTGAAGTATCGTGATGATGACCGACAGCTTGAGAAATACTGTGGTGATTACTGATGCCCAAAAAGGGCGACCGAGGTAATAACCTCTGGTCCTAAGAGTGCCGCGGTAAGAACCGACGTCCTAGGGGTCCAGGGTGGTAGACAACTGCCGTGGTCGAATGATATTGCCGGGATTGTATTCCCACGGCCTGAGGATCCGGATTACTAACCGCGGGCCTCGAGTTAATTGATATGACTGAAAGTGCCGGGGTGAGGACCGTGGTTCATGGATCTGCCGGGTGAAAACCGCGGCTCATGGATCCGGTATGGTCCGTTGTGGCCCCTGCGTAATTTCAGGCGGACCAAGGTACCGGGGTTGTAGCCCGGTGTCTGACGATCCGGGATGGTTGGTATGAATACCGCGTGACTCTTGGTGAGTACCCTCTGATTCTGCCATGATTGCGTGTGTTACCTAGCTTTTGTGGATTAGATTTCGTCCATCCAGCTTAATTTGCTTTCGTAGCCATTTATCCGGGCTAATTGTCTGGTCTATATTCCTGCATTTAATAACATGTAAGCAAATCACACCAAATGGAAAATACTTACTGTTTGTGTAAATCGCTCAACGTGCTCATTTTGGATATGCTAGTCCGAGCTTGCATTTAACTTTCTGGTTTGCATTAATGGCGGTTGTTGATAACGCGCTTTCCCACTTAACAAATTGTTAATCACTCTATTGCCCCCCAGCCGGGTAGTTCAGGTTTCTGAGCTGCTAGGATGTGTTACTTTCCCAATTCGGAGAGGGTGGCGGGGCGCCTGTGGACGAGGCAGCCCCTTCAAGCTAGAAGTTCTTTTCTTTTCTTTTTCCCCTTCCTTTTGTTTCGGCGTAGGATGCCGGTTTTGTGTGTACTTTTGAACAATTAACCTTATGAATGAAAATTCAAGTAATTGGTCCATTGTGTACTTTTAACTTTTATGCATGGACTGCACGTAGTTAAGTTCTAGACCGGCCAAGGTCTTTAAATAATTAGAGTCCGCTTAGTACTCTTCTGGTGTCAGAAACCAGGTGTCATGAATAGGGGTATCTAAGTATACCACGCTACGAGGTTCGGAGTCGTTATCCGGGATTTTAACCAGGGTAAGGGCAAATTGTCACATGCTCAGCCGTGGTCGTCGTCAGGACACACTTTGACCATGTGGACCTGATCAGGGTCCGGTATGACTATTCGCCTTCTTACTTAGGTGTCAATTTCGATGCATCAAAATATTTACCAGGTGCATGGGCCTCGGTGTCGGTTACCGGGCTTATGGACCTCGGTGTCGGTCTGCTTATTTAGCGAATCATTTAAGCACTCTTAGAATTGAACATTCGGTTAATAAACCCTTTATTAATTCAAGAGATGATTAGCTTTATAAAGCTGACAATCTCGGACATGAAGTGTCCGTTGCGGCATTTCGGCTGCGACTAGGCCTAGCTATAATAGATCCTTAGTTTGTCGCCTTTCCAGGTCCTTTTGATAGGTTTCCTCGCCAGGGTTTCTAGAATGTAGGCTCCTCTGTTGAGTTTTTCCTTAATCCGGTAGGGGCCGTCCCAATTTGCGGCCAATTTGCCATCTCTGGCTTTTTTGTTGCTGACGTCGGCCCTTCGTAGGACTAGGTCTCCCCAGTCGAATACCCTGGGCCTGACCTTTCTGTTGTGTTTGGCCGTAATGAGTTGTTTGGCCGCCATGTCTAGGCCGTGTGCCGTGGTTCATCTTTTGTTTCCGTCAAGACTTTACGCTGAGCCCGGGTTTTAATGAATGATTGTTGAATTAAATAATGAATGATAATAAATAGTAATAACTAAAATTGATAGAGGAGCTCATTATATTGTTCACCGTAATTTTTATTAAGAAAATCCTACACCCTTCAGTATCAGTATATATATATTAAGGACCATGATGGATGTGCCATCTTTCTTTCTTTTTCTGTTGATAAGCATCTTTGATTTTTTTTAAAAAAAAAAAGATTAAAATGATGAATTGATCTATATTTCTAGATCAAGATTTCAGAGTGAGTACAATGTGTACGATTGAATAAATAAATATACAATGTGAAATAAATCTTTACAAAAGTTGAAATCTTCGGCATCAAACTTAGGCGTGAATTTCGCGGGACACTAACTACTGCAGATTTGAATCATGATGTTAATGGGGTTTCAATGAAAGAGGGTGCAATAAAGGGAAAACCGGATATTAGGGGGTCTCATTAATAGGGGTTCACATTAGGTGCTTGTCCTGATGTGTTTGTTAAATGCCATTAAAAAGGAGTTGACTAAGGAGCATGGCCCACAAAAACCAGAGTGGGTGCAAGTGGGAGCTAAAAGAAAAAATGCCAACAAAGGTAAATTAAAGGGCAAGGTGAGTACTGAGTAGGCAACCATCACGTGATCTCTCTCAGGATTTGCGCGGGGACCACGTTGCAGCACCTAATCAGGATATTTCCCATGGAATATTGAAGAAAGTGGAATCTACTTCATGCCAAGCCGAGGACGTGCCACATAATACGGAAGTTTCTCTTTTTGTTGGAGGCAAGGAAGCTGACGTGGCGGTACACCATGTGCCCTTCGATTCTCCATTGTTGAAAGTGGTATCCTCTGTAATTTCTCCACGGGATGAGGATGAATTACTTGTACATCAAGATAATATGGACGAACAAATGTTTAAACAGGCTAAGACTGAGGGAGAGGTGACCACTCCCAAACTTTCAACAGTTTCACAATGAATTACATGATATAGAATTTACGAGGCACGGAGCACGTAACTTCCTTGCCTTTGTTCGTGACTTAAAAAATCATTACCATTTGAATTTTATGGCTATTCTAGAAACACGTTGTACTCACCAAATGGCACAAGCCAGAGCTCAATTGTTGGTGTTCCCTAATATAGAGTTGATGGACTGTGAGGGGTATAGGGTATTTGGTGTTTATGGGATGACAGTGACATTGTTGGAACATAATTTTCAATTTATGCACTTTCAGATTACTAGCTCTACAGGCAGTGGTGGAACTAGAATTTTTTTTTAGCCCAGGCCAAAAAATAAACATATTGAACTACTCCATTTAGTTCTTATTATAAGGCACCAACTAATAAGTATATTTGATCATTTTTATAAGACACTTGTTTACTTCCAAATAGCATTAAATATTTTTTTTTTCATGTATACCCATAATTAAAAAGGTAGTGAGTGACAGTAATAATTAATAAAAATTAATTATTACTCTTTTTTCCGAGCAAAAAAAGAGTAATAATTAATATGATATTAGAGTTTAGTATAATTAATAGGGATAATATTGAAAATTACTTAAATTTTAGGACAAATTTAATAACTTTAACTGTTTTTATTGACTTATGAGAATTGTTAGTTGATTCCTTAAATAAGGATCAAAGGGAATATTTACTAAATAGTATCAAATAACCTTGAAAATACAAATAAATAATAACCGATAATTATAAAATCAAAACAATATATAAGATGATACTAACCTTTTCGGTATCTCAAATAATAATTTTACTTTCCTTTTACAGTCTAATGAGTAATGAAACAAACATTAGGTTCACAGAGAAGATAAAAAATTAGCTGGGACCAAATTTGTGGCCAAATAAAATGTCATATAATAAATACATATATATACTAACAAATTTTATAAGATCAGTCGGGACCAGCTGGGGCCAAGGCCCCAGCTGGCCATCATTAAGTTCTGCCACTGTCTACAGGGACGACCTGGGACCTCACAGTGGTTTATGCTAGCCCCAATTGTAACTCTCGACGGATTTTGTGGGAAAACCTTTCTCGCTTAGCCCTCTCAATTCAAGGCGTATGGCTTGTTGGGGGCGACCTTAATGGAACATTACTCCACTGTGAAAGGTGATCTAATGCATCCTCTAGTACCTCCTATGATCGTGACTTTTCTCCGATGGGTGGAAACACAAGATATGATTGACACAGGCAGGGGTGGACCCAGAAAAATATTGAGGGGCCGGCCACAATTGGCGGGGGGATTTGGGGGTTCGGGGGCAGCGCGCCTGATTTTTTTTTTTTTAAAGGAAAGTTTTAAATGCATTAAAAAAACAAAATAATATAAACAAGAAAAAAAAATATCAAAAAAATATTTATGAAATCAAGTGAATATTGATGATGTAATAAGAGATGCAATTATTTTACAAACCTGTCATTTAAAAAAGCAAGGCTAAGTGTTGTTAGAAATATAGCTACATAAATTACAATGAAGGGTGGACACTCAATAAGTTCAAGTACATATATTTTAATAGCAAAAATATATTACAATAAAAATAATTACAATGTCATTCTTCTAAGCCTTATTTTTTGAAATTCCATCATAATTGCCTTATTATCACTGCTATCAAATACATATTTTTCAATATAAGGCACTAAACAATCATTCAACCATTCATCCCCAATCCGATTACGAAGTGTAGTCTTGATGTATATTAAAGGTGGGCACTTAATTTAAGGGTAGACAATCATTCAAACATGTATTAATTTTTTTTTAAAACATCCTGAATTTTGGGGGGCAAACTTAACATGTAGGTCCACCTCTGGACATAGGTTTTGTCGGTCCAGAATTCACATGGAAGCGAGGCAACTCCGAGGCACGGTTAGATCGTATGCTTGCTAATGAGGAGTGGGTTGCTATGTTTCCTAATGCCTCAATCACTCACTTACCGTTCTTTAAATCTGATCATAGACCGCTCCTTGTCCATTTGAATTCAGAATTGCCTACAAATAAGCCTAAACGACCATTTAGATTCATTGCAACATGGGTCATGAATGAGAACTTTGATGAGTTCGTACGTCAGTCTTGGCACCATGATGTCTCTTGGGGCCATAACATTACTCAATTTGCAGGTGCTTGCTCAACCTGGAATAAAGAAGTGTTCAAACATACCGAATTAAGGAAGAAACGGTTGCTTCGGCGTCTTGATAGGATCAACCGGGTGGTGGCTCAGTCTGGCATGGTGCCCAAATATGCAGACTTACAGCTCTCACTTTGGAAAGAGCTTGAAGAGATTCTGTTGCAAGAATCCCTCATCTGGGCACAAAAAGCTAGAGCAGAGTGGACTGTTTATGGAGATCGCAATACTCGTTTTTTCCATGCTCGCGCCAACCGGCGAAGGAAATCCCAAAAAATAGAGGCCATCAAGGATGTTGAGGGCGCATGGGTTTACGATATCACACAAATTAAGGGTTTGGCTACTACTTTTTTCTCTAATCTTCTATCAGAGGACATTACTTCCAGGCCCGGGATCCACTGCCACGTGACCTACCCGGAAGTGCATGAAGAATTGCTAAGGTGGTGCAATCGTGATATATCAGATAACGAAATTAAGGAGGCCATATTTAGCATGGGTGCACTCAAAGCACCAGGTCCGGATGTTTCAATGCTCTTTTTTACCAGAATCAATGGAGCACGGTAGGCGGTTCTGTTGTGAATTATGTGAAATTTCTTTTTTCTAATCCGCAGGCTATAAGTGAGATCAATGGCACATTGTTGGTTCTCATTCCGAAGAAAGAGCATCCAGAAACAATGGGGGATTTAAGACCGATCAGCCTATGTAACGTCATATATAAAACTGTTACCAAGATCATTGTTACTTGTCTGAAGTCTATCCTACCACAGGTGATATCCCCTAATCAGTGCAGTTTTGTCCTAGGAAGGCATAGTAGTGATAATATAATCGTGGCACAGGAAGTAATCCACTCCATGCGAAACATGAAAAAAAAAGAAGGGGTTCATGGCTATAAAAATTGACTTGGAGAAAGCGTATGACCGAGTTAATTGGCATTTCTTAGCAACATGTTTACAGGAACTCCATATCCCAAGTCCTTTGCGTGAAATTATTGCACAGTGTGTATCCACACCCAGCACATGCTACTGTGGAATGGGGATAAAGCTGAGACATTCCACCCTTCCTGTAACATCCCAAATTTTGGGACAAGGAGTTTAGAAATATGACTGAGATAAATAGGCTGCTAAGCGAGTAAGAGTCTAAAGTCTTAAGCTTTTTCGCATTATTAGATATTATTTTGGATCTTTAAAAAAATTTAGGGGAAAATTATAAAATGTTATTTTGAGGATTTAGAAATATTACGAGTGGATTTAATACGGAAAATAAAAAATTGGCCTAAATAGTTTTAAAGCTATAATTTGGAATTTATGACCTACTCTCCTGAAAATTCAAGGAAAAATAGTTAGAAGATAATTTTTGACTAGAAATTTAGAATTGGTGTTTTATGGCCTAGATTAGCTAATTGAGAAAGGAAAAAAAAAAGTATCCTTATATGGAATTAAGGATTAATCCCTATTAGCGTGCTACACTATCTCATGACATATGTGCAAATCCCTCTTTCATTTGGGTGACACCTACGCACATACTTTTGCCACATCAACTCCCTCATTTATCCATTAAACCCATCGGCCAGTTCCCTTATTTCCCAAATATCATTTATTTCTCATTCATCCATCCATTCTGCCGAAAATAGATAAGAGACGGAGAGAACGAGTGAGATTGAGAAGGAGAGTCGGAAGGCAGGGAGGAAATCGGAGGAAGAGATCAATTCGGCCAACATCCTTAATTCCCAACTCCATCCCATTTCTTCATTCTTCCTTTCATCCCATTCGGCCAAAGCGAACAGGAGGGAGAGACGGAGGAAGAGACGAGACCGAGAATGAGAGTTGAGTTCGGGAGGCAGAATCGGTAATCAAGAGTTGAAGAAATTCACATGCAAGCTTGGATTTAGAGTAAGGTAAGTCCTCCAAGAACTCTCCCAATCTTGTTTTCCTCATTTGAGACGTTTTGGAAGGGGATGATGCTTTGAAATCTGATTCTAGTGAGAGAAAGTTGAGAAAATAGTAGGAAAAGCATAGATTGAGATTCATACGGTTAATTTATGTTTTTATAAGTGGATTAATACTATTGCATGTTGAGTTTGAACTTTTGGGGAGTATATTTCAAATCTAGAAATTTCAGAATAGATGAATGATGTTGTTCCAACTTTGTGGAGAAGTTACAGTGTTCATATTCCAAGGAAATTCTATGATGTAAGGTTTATCTATTGGGTTGCTGTTGGACGTTAATGAATTAAAAAAAATCTGGAGGTTCTAAGGTTGAAACACCCACTGTTTAACACCTAGAATGTAGAGGAGTAATTTAATTCATTAGATTGTGTTTGAGGTTCTAAAATGATGCATGTAACAACACTTTTGAAGCTGCAATTTTCTGGCTTGTCGTAATTATTTTTTTTGAAAACTGAAATTTTATTTGGATTATCTTGTGCTGCTCTTCGGAAAGTCTTTAAAGGTTAGAAACTGATCATTGTTGTTGTTTTGGATTCCTAAATGACAAGATAGCAGCTCAAGTGTCAAAGTATGCATAGGAATGTTTAAATATTGAGTTTTTGGAGCTGGACTTCGTCTAAAATTCTGCTTGTTGTCTCTAAATGGTTAACAATTATTTTATATGGTTTAGAATAAGTTTAGATATGTTAGGATAAGTTGAAAGTTATCAAGTGTGAATTGGAACTTTGTAGTATATATATGTATGTATAATTGTGTGTGTATGTGTATAAGTATTAAGTTGTGGAAATTAAGGAGTGGGAGGACATTCCTAATGCCCCTGAACAAATATAAATTTTTAAATTTATAGGAATTGACAATTACCTGAGCTCAAGAGAAAAGCGAACCAAAAAGGATTTTGGTAAAGGTATAGTTTCAAAAAGAGCAACAGGTGAGTGAATAACGTCCCTAATTTTTTATAAATGATATGTTTCATTGTTGAACTTTGATGTTTATTTTCATACTTAAAAGTATGATTTTGTGAAGGAATATTTGTTGATAGTATATGATTAAAGAATGATTATTTTATTCGTTATTATGTATTTTCTTCCGATTATTTCAAGGCATAATTCATGATTATATATGCAGTTAAATAGAAATGAGACTTTTGAGATATTTTTCATAAATTTTATATTGAAATGATCTTGGATTTTTGGAAAGTTTATAAGGCAGAATCTATTATTTGAAATAGAATGTTTTTACGCGAGTTCTTGATGTTTTAAAAGGATTCTATCGACATATTGAATTTGAAGGAAAGTTTTGAAATGTTGTTTGTGAAACTTCATGCTGGGGGATTTGATTATGAAGTATGAGATAAAGATGTTATTATTCTCTTGGAAGAATAATTTTTATTACTTTGATAAATTGGCCCCAAGCATGCTTGAAAATGTTTTTTGGAGAACTGAATACAGAACGCTGGTTACTAACAGCAGTACTGTTAGTTCTTGGTGCACCATGGTTAACTTCGAGCTCGCTTGATTCATGGGATTTGTTCTCATGCTTGTTTCATGGACTTTGTGTCCATGCTTGTTTCAAGGACTGTGTGTCCATGCTTGTTTTATGGCTTTGAGCCATACTTGGTTAGTTACCCTCATGGACTGTGTGTCCATGCTTGTTTCATGGCCTCGTGTCATGCTTGGTTAGTTACCCTCGTGGACTGTGTGACCACACTTGTCATTCGTTCTCTAAGAAGTTATATGGAAAGATAAGGTTTGAGAATTATGTTTTAAATTGATTATATGAAATCAAAGGTTTTATTATGTACATGAGAGAATTATGGTTTACATAGATTATATTAAATCAAAGGTTTTATTCCGTACATTAAATTATCTTATTAACGATATTTTATATAGAATTCTAATTTTATTTCTGATCGTATGGTTTAGAAAATGAGATTTATTACCATATTGTTATTGTCAAAAGATAAAGATGTTTAAATTATTTAGCTTTTGCAATTTATTAAATTATAATAATGGGACGTTATTCACCGGAAAAATTTGTTTGGGTCAGATACTATTGCTGACCGTGTACCTCCTGCGAATCAATGAAGAGTCTCTTTAAGGGTATAAAGTTCGTTGATCCATCTGGTGGTGCTTTTAGTTAATGTAATCATAGCCCTAGACTATTGTATTAATATTTAAAGCTAGATGCTCCATGTAATTTATAGGTAAGATCCATGTATTTTGAAACATATGTTTATAAGATTAAGGCTTAAGGAATGTGAGTCCACTCATATTCCGTACCGGTCACCCCTTTAGGTTTCAGGGCGTGAAACTTCCAGGGGAGTGCGACAAGGGGATCCACTCTCACCCTACCTATTTGTTATTTGCATGGAAAAATTGGCCCATCTTATTCAAGCCGCAATTCATGAAGGTACCTAGGACCCTATCCACTTGACTAGGACTGGCCCACCAGTTTCCCACTTATTCTTTGCAGATGATATATTGTTGTTTGCAGAAGCCTCCATGAACTAGGTACATACGATTAATCACTGTAATACCCTAAAAATCTGTGTCATAATTTGTTTAAAACTATACCTATAAAAAGTAGGTGAATATGAGGTGTCAAATATTAAGTAATAATTAGCTTATTTTCCAAGGGAAAATCTCTTGGGGAAAATTAGGAAAAAGAACTGTGGGGTCAAAATGACCGAAATGCCCTTGAAATGTATAAAAACTTAGGAAAATTGTGAAAAATCTTAAAAGGCAGTAAAATGGTTAATTGAATTAAGAGAGTATATTATCTCTAATTTTGGTAATTTAATAAGTTATAAACTGGGAAAAAACTGAAGAAGAATACTCAAAAAGTATGGTAATAACCAAAATACCTCCGTAAATGCTAATATAATGCAGAAGACATGAAAACGAAAATGTCAGAGCTAGAATTATGAGATAATGAGTCATTCTAATGAAGAAAATTATCAACTATTGATAAGAAAGTAATTAAGTAATTACTGGCTAATTATGAAAGCATAAGCAAAGGAAAATTAGGGATAATTATGTAAAACCCTAAAAATTAGTGGTTTTTGGCTAAGAATTAGTAAAAACATATTTGGTAATTAATTGGAAATTTTTGAGAAAAATAGATGAATTTAGGTATTTTTAAGCCTAAATGCAAGAATGGACCAATAAGGTAATTTTGTGAAATTTTTGAGAAAATTTAAATAAGTAAATAATTAATTAATTAATTAATTAAAAAAATATATTTATTATAAATAAAAAGGGGCCAGCTGAAAATTTAGGAAAAAAAATAGGATAAGAATAAAAATGAAAACTTAGTTTGTAAGTTATATTATTTTATAATATAATTAATTAAAGTGAATAGTAACACAATAAATAGGAAACGGATCCTGTTTAGAGAACCAGGAATAGGATTTCCAAAGTCAAGGTAAAATATTGATCAGTGAGTTTTCATCTTCCGTTAGACTTTTCCGGAAGTTAATTCCGAAGCCGTTAGAGCATTTTCCTAATAAGATGAAATAGGGAAAAATGCAGATAGTCACATTTTTGATTTGAAGAGAATAAATTCTAACTCAACATCCGGAGATGAGTTTAGGATTTCCTGGATATATTTGGAATCAGTGAATTTTTGTCCAGAGGTTGATGATTCCGGAAATTCGTTTCACAACCGACACGTTTTTCCGTAAAACTTCCGTCTGGCCGGAGAAGACCTAGACAGTGTTGAAAAGTTAGTTAAATTAGACATTTCTAATGAGAAATGAAATATCTAGAAGCTGTCTAATCCAGAATTTTGAGATTTCTCCGAAATTACGTGAATCGGACACTGATGGGAGAAATTCATCCGGGAAGCTTCTGGAAGGAGACACTTGGCCTCCTCCCATTGGCCAATCCCTTGACTTTTGGGGCATGGTGAGGTCGGCCAAGAGAGAAAGAGAAGGGCAAAAACTTGTTGGAAAAGTTAGGATTGGACGGTTCAGATCGATTCTCACAAAGTTGATCCGACGGCCGAAATCCTACCTCCCTTTCTATAAATACCCCCCCTTCCATTCATTTTTCACACCAAATTGAGAGCTCTAGCAGAATTCTAGAGAGAAGGAAGAGAGAAGGAGAAGTTGGGGAAATTTGTACCGAAGCTCTGGGTAAGTTTTTCGGTACCGAGCTTTAAGCTTTCGTAGTTCTTTCAATAGTTAGAGTAGTAATGTTAGAGTAGCCTTTAATCTTTCAAGTAAGATTAGATATCATATGATAGGGCTATTTTAAGTTAGAATTTCGAAAATTATCATTGGGTCGAGGTTCTGGCAAAATTTTGGAAAATCGGAGCCAAAGTAACGAAGTGCTGGCGAAATTCCGCCAATTAGGGGTTTATGGGCAAAATGGTAATTTTTACCTAAAATGCCAGTTATAATGCCAAATCACTAATGAAAGTGATATTACTCTTATAGGACATCAGAAACTCTGATCTGCTGCCGTTACGCTGCCCGACGTTTCACAGTTTTCCGTAAAAGTACGATTTCCATCAAAAAGTACCGAAGTACCGTCAAACAAAGGTACGTTCGCGGCGTACTGTAATACTGACTCTGATGCTTATAGTCTGCTTATATTGGATACGGATAGTTTCATAAGCCATGGACGGGACTCTGTTCCGGGTCATGCACAGTGACTAAGGTAATAGACTTAGATAATCACTATTACAGCTTTACGGGTTATGGTTTTGATAATACCATTATGTTTTCCTAGCGCTGAGGACACGACCGTACATCGTGGCACTGGTGAATAGTGCAGGCAGATAACTTTGCTTGTAGGGTAGTTGTTATTAAATGATCATATATTGAACTGTATGGATCATAGCTGTATCTCTAGAAATATCTGTTGAACATATATTGTTATATAAGCATGAGGTTAACCGTTACCTGAGATCCGATGGGTATTGGATCTCAGCTCTTACTATAGCATCACATCAAGGTCCAGAGAGACCAAGGACGGAGGATAAGAGTAAGCAGAGCGGACAGCACACATGAAGATGAAGACCACGTGGAGACCCGATCAAGGACGTCTAGTAATTGAAGACCACGTGGAGACCCGATGGTGTTTTTACAGTGATTGTAATCAGTTACTCAATGTTTTTATTCCGATGCTCTACTCTGATTGAAAAAAAAAATTTGGCTCTGGAATTGGGATGTTACAATCACTGTCTCAAGTCATTTTGTGATAGCTCCGGGCTGAAGGTTAACCACCAAAAAACTCGAGTTTTCTTCTCTAATAATGTTAACCATATCCGAAGAAGTGAACTTTGTGCTTCCCTGGGTTTTTCTATTACGAGTGATCTGGGAAAATACCTTGGTGTTCCGCTTCATCATAAAAGGGTAACCAAAGAAGCCTATCAGTTTGTGGTGGATAAGGTTAAAACAAGACTATCCACGTGGAAATCAAAGTCCCTTTCGGCAGCTGGACGAACCACTCTCATTTCTTCGGTAACCACGGCAATTCCTGGGTGTGTGATGCAAACCTCTTCTCTTCCAATGAGCACCTGTGATTCCCTCGACAAATGTAACCGGAAGTTCTTATGGGGGTAGCATAGAGGATCAACAAAAAATACATCTGGTTGCATGGGATGCTATATGTAAATCTAAAGCTAGAGGTGGTCTGGGACTCCGTCATGCCAAAGACCAAAATAGTGCGTATCTTACGAAGCTTGGATGGAGATTAGTAACCAAAAGGGATGACTTGTGGTACACTAACTACTGTGTTTCCTTTTTCCGTGACCCAATTGATATCCCAAAAGTTGAAATCTTCGGCATCAAACTTACATGTACAGTCAACAAAATATTGAAAGTTGATATGTTTTTTGCCGGAAAAAAATTACATGATATTGTTTCATGGGTAAATAATAAAATTATTTAGGACGTGTTTGGTAGAAAGGAACACTTTTCTAGGAAGAAAGGTGCAAGGAGAGAGGAAAACTCAAATTGGGTTTGGTACGTACTAGAAATGGAAAGCGTGCAATAATCATTTTCTCCAGTTTGGTAAGAAAGATCAAACATGGAAATGGAAGATAAAAACATTTAAAACACTATAATAACTCAATATTATCAAATTTAAAAACAAAAACAAAATTAAGAATCTTTCCTACAATGTGTGGAAATAAAATTTGGACATATAGTAAACGCATAGAGGGAATGACCTTGTCCTCATTTTATTATGTTATTTAGAGGAAACTAATCTATTCTTTAAAATGTTTGAATAATTTATGTTTGGTTCTTTTATTTTTTTTCATAAATATACACCAGGCTACATCTTATATTTTGATATATATATATATATATATGGTTTTCATCGAACTTTTCCAAACATTATGATTCTTCTAAGTTAATTAATTACTCTTTCTTATCTTAATCACTAAAATTGCAAAATAATGTTTTGAATAGAATTTACTTTCAACAGGAGGATACATGTACTTATAAAATAAATTATACTATTTCTTCTTCTCATCTATCCCATTATTCCAAATGCCTATGGATAAGGAAGTTTGGTATAACAAATAAACCATGAAGAATGTAGTTATTAGCAATAAAAAATAATTTTCTTAAATTAATGTAGGAATAACTTAAATAATGGAAAGAAACAACAAAAGGCGTACACATCGTCATTTCTCTAAATGAAAGTTAATACATCTCACGACATATATAAACGCACACAAAGAAACGATGAAACTAGCTTCATCTTGGCAAGAGCCAAGACTTTTCATTTGAACCGGCTGACTTGGAAGTTGAACTCTGATTAGTTTGATCCAAACTCAAATCTGCTTCCAATATCGTTGGATTGGAATGCATGAAGAATGCGGGTTCTCTTGGTGATGGCAATTCAATGGAAAGATTACTGAGATATGAACCAATCTGAGACATTGTTGGCCTCTCTTGGCCTCTCTTCTGGATTTTGTTGAACGCACAATAACCCAATTTGCACACATTTTCTTGCTTCAGTTTCAGAACATGATTCCATCAGAAAAGGATCCAATATTTTCAATGGTGTTCCCTCATTCCACTGCTTCCACACCTTCTCGGATAATTAAATAAATAATCAAATTCATCTTAGTATCTTAATTTGCATCACATAGATATGACAATATAAAAATAATATATAGGAGCAACAATTAGCATAGATTTAATACTTACATGTGTTAATAGGTATGATTCATAGGATCCAGCATTCCTCTTCCCACTAAGCACTTCTAAAACTGTAACTCCAAAACTAAATACATCGGATTTCTCATAAAATTGTCCATTCATTGTATATTCAGGAGCTATATAACCACTGTAAAAAACAAAAAAGTGTATTAGTACAATATCATAAACATGCTAATGGTAATACAAACTCCAAAGAATGAATTTGTGTGTAGGGTTTATATTAGTATTATTTTATTTTTCTTAAATAAAACATACTAAGATGAAGCTATGTTTTTAACATACAAAACTCAAAGAATCTCCTTTTGTTTCTCATGCAATTTAATAATAAAGATAACCTATTAGGAATAATGAAACAAAAATAATTTTAGACTTACTAGGTCCCAACAATTCTATTTGTACTTCCTTGCTCTTCATCTATAGCAATCATTCTTGCCATACCAAAATCTGATATTTTTGGATTCATCTTACTATCTAATAAAACATTGCTTGGTTTGAGATCACGATGGATAACTTTAAGGCGAGAATGTTCATGTAGGTAAGAAAGCCTTGTGCAATTCCTCCAATAATTTTGAATCGCTCAGGCTAACTGAGTAATCTTTGTTTTTTAGAATCTATACAAGTCAGTCAAATAATTATGAAAATAAGTATTAGTTGGGGGAAAATCCATATAAAGGATATGCATGAAATGTAACCAAAACACATGTAGAAATGGGGTTAGAAGTTTGTACCAGATAAGAAGAAATCTATGCTCTTGTTAGGAACATATTCATAAATAAGAATTTTCTCTTGTTCTTCCAAGTAAAATCCCAATAACGTCACTAAATTTCTATATTGGAGTTTGGCTATGAGCAATATTTCATTCTTGAATTCTAACGTTCCTTGCACTGAACTTCTTGAGAGTCTCTTGACAACAATTTCTCGTCCATCAGTAAGAGTGCCCTAAAACCAAAATCGAATTATTATAATTAGGAATGTGATATATAATTCAGCCTAGTGGTATGGTCCTGTGAGAATCATAAGTGTAAGCTGCTAAACATATCCGTTTTAATAATATCTCCCTTTTCACTTGAAAAAATATGATATATAATTAGTTATTGGTAGCTAGTTTAGTATATCACCTTATAAACTGCTCCAATTGTTGCAGCTTATTTGTTGCAGCTTCAATTGTAGCCAAGCTAAATTGCAAAGACTTCAGATTTGAACCTTCTTCTCCAACTGTAACAACCCAATTTCCAAAAGCAGTATAAATTTTTTATTTATTAAGACATCATTTTAAATAATCAGAGTAGAGCATCGGAGCATTGAGTAACTGATATGTACATATAAAATGTCGTAAGTCTGGCTGGATACAACAGCGGTACAAAAACCCATGTGGTTCAAAGGAAATATTCAACAGAAAGAAATCTTCAACCGAATCTTCTACATGGTCTGCTTGCTTCTCTTCTCGGCCCTCCGGTCCTCCGAACCCTGAAGCTATAGCTGAGATCCAATTTAGCGCATTGGATCTCAGGTAACGGTTAACCTCATGCTTATAAACAGTATATGTCCAACATGTATTGCAAATTTTACAACATCGATCAAGCCGGTACATGATCATTAAATAACAACATAAAAACTGTAATAGTGATCTAAGTACGATACCTTAATCACAGTGTGTCTAAGTACGATTCCATAGACAAGGTGCATCTAAGTTCGGTTCCATAGACACGATGCATCTAAGTACGGTTCCATAGACACGGTGCATCTAAGTACGGTTCCATAGACACGGTTCATATAGCACTGAATAGCATGACCAGGTAAGTGTCTATCATGGGGGCCTCATCGACTTTACGGCGACTATTTGGCTTACCCACATAGACTAGCCTTGCCTTCGACATCAAACTATTTACACAACATATCAACACATATATACATTCAATAATCATCAGATTAGTGTTACAGTACGCGAACGTACCTCCATTAACGAACGTCGGCAATTCTGGCGGAAACGACACGTTTACTTAAAAAAAATAAACGTCCAACAAGACGTCGGACAACAGATCGGCAGCAGATCGAGTTTCGATGTCCTATAGGAGTAATATCACTTTCATTAGTGATTTGGCATTATAATCGGCATTTTAGGTAAAAATTACCATTTTGCCCCTATACCCCTAATCGGCGGAATTTCGCCAAAGACTTCGTTACTCGACTAATTTTCTTCCCAAAATTTTGCCAGAACTTCGACGCCATTTTGATTTTCGAAAATAAAGACTAAAATAGCCCTCCCATATGATATCCAATCATACTTGAAAATTTAAAGGCTATTCTAGCATTACAACCCCTACTTTTGAAAGAGCTACAAAAGCTTCAACTTTTCAGGTACTCGATCCCTACCAAGTTTTTTACCTCATCAGGCATTTTTCAATGCAATGAGGCCTAAAAAAAATAGTAGGAATCTCATTCCCTACTTCTTAAATCTAACCAACAATTCTACTAACTACCGAACTAAAAACTCGAACTTAAAAACTAAAGCCCGAAAGACTTACCCGTTGAAGAACTTCCGGACAATTTTTCCAGAGCTTCTCTCTCTTCTTTCTCCCTCTAGGATTTCAGCCAAAGGAGCTCTTCAAAATGGTGTGAAGATTTCAAGAGCATGGCATGCCTATTTATAGAAATTTCTAAGTACATGAATGGCATTTTCCAACTTGTTTCAACCATGGAAATTCAAACTCAAAATGGTGTTTAATCCTTGTCCATGGAGCATCTTGACCGAATTTCAAGGGTGATGTGGCTGCTTTGGAGTGGTCCAAAAATGGTGACTTGGGTTGCTTTAAACCCGGTCTAATAGAATTTCCCCGATCGGTACCCGATTCGCGTGATTTCGGAGAAATCTCAAAATTCTGGATTTACAACTTTGAAGACATATTCTCACTTACTAGAAATGTCCAAGTTAACCTAAATTTTGATCCCATATAGGGCTTCAACAAATCCAGTTGAAATTTTCTCAAAACGTGTCCGAACGCGTCCTGGTTTGAACGCATTTCAAATCATCAACTTCTTCGAAAAATTCATTGATTCCAATATGTCCATATAAATTCAAACTCATTCCTAGATGTTGAGTTAGAATTTATTTCCTTCATATCCAAAAATGTGCCTATCTGCATTTTTCCCTATTTCGTCTTATTAGGAAAATGCACAAACGGCTTCAGAATTAACTTCCGTAAGAGTCTAACGGAAGATAAAATTTCACTGATCAATATTCTACCCTGACTTTGGAAATCCCATTCCTAGATCTCCAGATAGGATCCGTTTCCTAATTTCTAAATTACTATTCATAATATTTCACTTTAATTAATTATAATATTAAAATAATTGCAACTTGCAAAAATTATTTTTCATTTCTTTTTTATTTTTTTTCTTTTTTTTTCTGCCCTTTTTTTTATTTCTTTTTTTTTTGATTAATTATTTAATTAATTAAATAATTATTTTTACATAATTTTTACAAAATTTTCCCCATTGGTCCATTCTTGCATTTACGCTTAAAAAATACCTAAACTCATATATTTTTCTTCAAAATCTCCAATTAATTAGTAAATATAGTTTTACTAATTTTAAACCAAAAACCACTAATTTTAGGGTTTTACATAATTATTCCTGAATTTCCTTTGCTTATGCTTAAGTAATTAGCCAGTAATTACCTAATTACTTAATTATCACTTGTTGATAATTTTCCTTAATTAGAATACCCTATTACCTCATAACATACACTTGTATTGACATTTGTGTTTTCATGTCTCTTTCATTATATCAGAATTTGTGAGGGTATTTTGGTCATTTACCACTTTTGAGCATTCTTATTCAATTTCTCCAATTTTGTAATTTATTCAATTATCACAACTTAGAGGCAATATACTCCCTCAATTTTAATAATTATTTCCTCGCCTTTTAGGATTTTTCATAATTTTCTTAAGTTATTTATGTCCCTTAGGGGCATTTTCGTCATTTGGCACTTTGGCCCTTAGATTCTCTAATTTCCAAGAGATTTTTCCTCAGAAAAATATACTATATTATCACAAGTCTTGAGATTATATACTTGCTTACCAAAAATACCCCTTTCATTTATCCGGGTATTACACCAACTGAACCAGTATATGTGTGAATATTAATATCATAAGCATGCTATGGTAAAATATAAATATTCTTAAATTTAAAAGTGAACAAGCAATATATTACAATTTTCCGTGAGAATAGATTGTCTTCTCTTCGTTGTTCTTCTCCTTAGCAAATAGAAACTCACCAAACAAATAAGTATCACTGAAGTGATAATGGGGACAATGATCTTGACAACAGTTTGTGATCCAGTGCTATCGTCACTTCCTCCTGATTATATACATAACATCAAAAAATGGGGCTGGGTCACTTGTTTTATTGAAAGCACATGTACTAGATAATTCATGGTGTTGACATGGAAGGGGAAATATACTACTCCTTCCGGTCCTTAATATGATATCCATTTTATAGTTCAATTTCTTTATTAAAGTGGATTTTATATTAAGGATCATAAATAGTAACTTTTTGTATTTCAAAGTTTTGTGTTCAACAAATGAAAATATCACAACTTGAAAAAATTCTAATATATTCATTATCCAAAAGTCAAAAACTTATAACAGTAGTCAATTCCTTCACACTAAACTTGTTTCTTTACTTTAATCTTTAGAATAAATGATGTCAATATATAGCAGAGACTAACTAAAAAAAATGCATATAATTCGACGTGCATATCATTATAAAATAAGTAAAAGGAAAAATTATGTTGATAGGACAAGCCAAGTACCTTGGGCCCGCGGTGGCATCACGGTGGTGGACGGCAGAGGAGATGGCTGGGCTGAAACGGCGGTGTAATCATAGAAGAGGAAGCTCTCATATCTAATATAGCAGCTGGGATTGATAACCATACCACCATTCTTTCCATTACAGCATAGTTGAATTCCCTTGGAAACATCCTCTAAGCAGGACCTGCAATCATCCTCAGACAGATCCGGACTGCACTGAGCAAAAGCATACACATTCCCAGATTGGCTTGTAGTATCATTGGCTGCTGCAAACTTACGATGAGAGCCTCCTGTTGGGGCTTGCTGCATTACCTTATCCAATAGTACCTGTACATATTGATCCGTGAGAGTGGTTGAATTAGCTGGGTTCCATATAGATAATAATCCATCAGAGACGTTGTATATTCCAAAGATTGAACGATATGAGTATCAAAACGTGCAATCGTTGTAGTATCCAACTGCCTCTTTCTGATTTGGACAAAGTCGTGGGATAAGGATGGTGGCGTTGAGGAGGTAAGTACGGCAAGAATCAGGCTTCACATCGCCTCTGCAGAATCCAAGTGCGTGAACTGTGTCAGGGTTTTGGCCATAAGAGGAATTGATGAAGCCATATTCAATGTTTGTGTCGTCCGAAGTGAAATAAGAAAGAAGGGCCTTGAGGTTTGTGTGGTAGGCACTTTTGTCTGTGTAGTTATTACGTCTTTCTGGGTAACAATCGTGCGCTCGGAAATCAGGCTGGGCCGTGAGAATAAGAAAGTGATGAGAAAAGAAAGCGAGCAGAGGCAAATGAAGTAAAGACATTGTGTTGAAGGAATTATGATAGAAAAATCGAAGCATTTTAGGCTTTCTGGATGATTGAGCTTGCTTCTCAAGTTTGAAAAGTCAACTTCATTGATGGAGTGGAAGAAAAAAGGGAGCAGTAGAAAAAATCATACATGAATTATAAAATTAAATAATGGATAATAATAGTGACAACTAAATTAAAATATGATAAATTAATTAACATATCTCAAATGTGTGTCTTGATATGAACAAGGAGCCGGCCGGCTCATATTTAAGTTAGGCCGCCTCTCCCAAACTAACAACTTATTTAAGAGTGAGACAGTACTAATGATGAATCTATATTTCTAGCCAATAGAAATTTTGGAAGTTTCCGATCATGGCATGACTTTGACGTTCCGTCGGTGAATAATTTTTTAAAAAATGATACTCCTTTCGGTCCTAATTTCGGCCCACACCATTGGATTTCAAATATATAAAGCAGAAATTGGAATTTATTTGCTACTATAGTAGCTGAAGATTGAATTTTGTTTTATTGTTTCTATTGTGTTTTAGTAATAAGTAATAGACATAAATTTGGTAATGTCCTGTGAATTTCATGGAAACTAAATGGTACTTAAAAGTTGTTTTGGATTTCGTTAAAGCAATTTTTCGGTTACTTTGTAAATGATACATTGACTTTTCCTCACCACTGATAAAAATGTTAGGAATTTAAGTCCTCATTTTATGTTAAAAGTTTGGCATAGTGTTTACTTTGACTAAGAAAGAAATTGCTAAGACAGTCAATAATTCTTAATCTTAAGTGGAAACTAGTAAAACCTTTGAGACCTAAGGAATAATTAAAGCCTCTAAAGTAGTCTGAGAGCTTGGGTAGGAAAAGCTTAAATGAAATAGACGAGCTGATGCTCGAGAACTGGGTGTGCAAGTGTGCACGGGATAGTATTCCTAGGCCTTAAGACAATGATATTTAGCACTGTGTAAAATGCTAATTGTTACAGTGACTGTAATGTCTACAGTACATCTTGAGTCTAACAAAAACATTTATTGTACCAGGTATTAGTTTAAATGCCTAAACCTAAGGATAATCTCCTAGGTATTGAGGCTAAGATATCTAGTACTGAAGTAATGGATTGAGCGAGAAGGCCAATATGTGTTAAGCCAAGAGGCTGAATGGGTCAGGCAGTAACACTACAAAAAAAAACCTATTTTGTCGCGGTTAAATTGTCGCGGTTAAAAAAAACCGTTACAAAACAACAAATTGTAACGGTTTTATCCCATAACCGCCACTAAATAGTAACGGAAGCCATGACGGTATGGACCTCGGCTACCTTTGTAGCGGTTCACTCAAAATAAACCGCAATGATTTGGCGCCACTTTGGCGCGCAATGGCGGGAATTGTTGTCACCGTGATTTTGTAACGGTTTCTTGAGTAGAACCGCAATGCATTTGGCGCCACTTTGGCGCGCAATGGCGGGAATTGTTGTCACTGTGATTTTGTAACGGTTTCTTGAGTATAACCGTTACAAAAGTGGCGCCAACATTGGCGCCAACTTTGTTGCGGTGATTTTATAGCGGTTCCATCACAAAAACCGCTACAAATAAACGAAACGTCACAATTTTGTCACGGTGTCCAGAAGAGTGACCGTGACCGCGTCAAAATCTATATTTTGTAGCGGTTTCGAGGGAACCGCTACAAATTTTCACACTATAAATAACGTTCATCAACTATAACTACTAAAGGAATTACTAAATCTTCGACTTGTAACCGAATGAACTATCTCGCTTGGTCGTCCAAGGAATGCAGATATCGTAGCTCGATCTCTTATATCGTGATGAGGGTGCGGATATTTGCCTCTCTCATCCTTGCGAGGCAATTCGTCACCACAAGCCAAGGTTTGCTCATTTCTTTGGCGTGAATACTTCTACTCTTCTGAGAAGAGTCCAACAGGCGACCGGAGATTGGGTTCCATTGTAGCCACCTTTGTCTCACGAAAATATCTCGATGAAAATGACTCACCGGTTTTTCGTGGGAGATCGGCGGCTACATTGAGTCCCAATCCCCACTGACATGTTGGACTATTCTTGGTTACTTCATTATGTGTCATTTATTACATGTGGACAGCTTTTAAAAAATTAAAGAAAAGAAATAAATGAATTGAAGGTTTGGTTTTTTAAATATTTGTACCAAACTAATTAGTTTGATTCATAAAATTTTTGAATCAAACTAATTAGTTTGGAATTTTTTTTTGAAAAAATCATTCTCAGAAGGGTTCACAACAAAACCGCGACAAAATGTGGTCATATTGTAGCGGTTTCTATGTAACCGCTACAGAATTTCAAGGGTCGCTATTTTGTAGCGGTTCTTGTAGCGGTTATTACACAACCGCTACGAATTTTAACGGCCGATATTTTGTAGCGGTTTATGTGGCGGTGATGGATGAACCGTTACAAAATTTCAAATTTTGTAACGGTTTATGAGGTTAACCGCTACAAAATGTTCGGTTTTTTAAACAAGAAATCCTCATTTTCAAAGTCACACTTCCAACGGTTTGAGTTTTCACCGTTTTTACCTTTCACCCTCTTTAAACTTTTACTTTTAAACTTCTACCTTTCAACATCATGGTTTCTGGAGGAGAGAAGGGAAAGGGAAAAGCAGTGTCCCTTTCAAAACCGGTTTAAGGGGGTAGTAGTAGGGGCGGAGGCCGACGAGAGGCGTGGGGCCCAACATATACCACCGCCATCTCAGGAGCCGAACGAGTTTGCCAATCTCTTCGCCGGTGAAGAAATTCCAAATGTGGGGACCGTAGGGGGAGATCAAGAAGCAAGTTTGTCGTTGAACGACTTAGACGACGAGAATGCGGAGATCCAGATCGACATTCCCCTAGTGGAGGTGGAGCAGTTCATGGACCAGGGGACACAAAGAACAAGGCGTTTAGCGGAGTTCGCAGTAGTCAATATTGTTTCATTACATTTTACATGTTAATAGTTATCGTTTTAGTTTATTTCTTTCATTATTTATTTCTTTATTTATTAATTTTTAATAATGAATTTATGATACGTAAAAGTTTAAACTTCGCGAACAACACAAAAGGTACGTTATGATGAAGGTGGGGGAAGGGTGGAAGAGTCGGAGGAATCGTCTCTAGAATCGATGAATGGAGATGGCACTATTCCTCTGCAGCAGCTGATCGAGAGAGTCCTGCACGGCGTGGACCCGGATCGGTGGGCGGCTTTCGTCCAATATAGGAGAGGTGCCGACGGGCGTGTACATTTTATTAAATTAATTATAATTTAATTACATATGGTTTAAATTAATTAATAGTTTCACTTAAGTGATAATTTAAATTTAGTTTAAATTAAGTTTTGTTTCCTCCTCCGATCGGGCTTTGTCGCAGAAAACACAAGAAGCAGTCAAAAGAAGGCTCAGGAGGAGAACACACAAACGAACTATGGGAAGTTGTGGACACGCACCCATAGACACCGTGATGGGACGCCGACCTCTCAGCAGCAGAGGAGATAATAGTAAGTTACAAAAACATTGAAAAATATAATGAATGTTGTATATTAAAATTGATCGTCAATTATTTTATTAATGATTGTTCATGAACGCTGTGGGTCAGGCCCGGATTGAGAAGACCGAGGCAGAGCTACAAGCGTCGCAGACCCCGGAGTCACAGGGGTCTGTGAATCCTACTGCCCCACTGAAAGCTGCAGTGGGCCCAGTCGAGCATCCTGGCCGTGTTAGGGGCATGGGCCTTGGCGCCGTGCCTAGCATGGTGTACCCGAAGCATGGCTCCTCCTCTGGGTCCACCGGACCCTCCAGGCTCGAGAAGGCCACCACCGGAGGCTTTTGATGAGATCATTGCTGAGAAGGTCGCCGAGCAGGTTGCTGCACATGAGGCTGCACGGAGGGCCGACGAGGAGGCCAGAGAGATGCGCAGGAGGGCCGACGAGGAGGCCAGGCATAGGCGCATGCAGGAGAGCATCGCCCGTTGGTACGATCATCATGTGGAGAGCCGGACTGCTGCATTCGGGGCCCCGGCGCGACTATTACCCGACCAGCGGTTTCCGCATCCCGAGCCTCCCCCTCCGTTCATCTTTGAGGAATCCCCCACGTGTACCAACCCCCGAGACAGACCCCCTAGGACAGACTTGATGATCATGTTCCCGATAGTTAGTTTTTATTTTGAAAACTTCAGTATTCCGTACAGCTTGGATATTAGTTTAATTTGGTTTAAATATTTGGTTTGTTTAAGATGTGCTTTAGTTATATATTTGTTACCGTTAAATTTGATACGTTATTTCAAAACCTATAACTCATTTAACTAAATTTTAATCGAAAACCCTAAAACTTTTAATACAAAATTTTAATCCTTGTTTAACGTGTGCTTTAGTTATATATTTTAATTATAATCCAAAATAATTTCCTAAAATTTTATTTCAAAACACTAAAAATTAAATTAAATTTTGTAGCGGTTCTAATGAGGAAACCGCAACAAATTTGAAATTTGAAAAAGGGCGCCTATTTTGTCGCGGTTGGATAACCGCTACAAGATTCAACAGGCATCATTTTGTAGTGGTTCTGATGAAGATAACCGCGACAAATTGTACTCAGTAGCGGTTGTAGTCGCGGTTTTATAACCGTTACAAAATTGTTCGTTGTAATTGCAACGGTTGTTGTAGCGGTTATGTAACCGCTACAAAACATTCGATGCATGTTTAAAGATCCCAAGTTCTGCGTTGAATGTAATTAAACATTGTATCCACATTTATCTTCTATCCTAGATTTGTTTGTTACATATGGATAAGTCATGGATCAAGCAACCGCGTAGTTCTCCCGTATATTTAGCGGGATTGAACACTTTCTTAGATTTCGCCTTCTCTCACGCATGCATTAATGGGAAGATCGTGTGTCCTTGTGTGCGATGTAAGTTTAAGAAGTGGCAAACACGAGATTCTCGCTTTGGAACATCTTCTTGTAAAGCCTTTCCCGAAGCATATACATTCGGGCGGTTCATGGGGAGCAACGTGGTATGGGATATGGGCTCCATCTTCCTCGAACCTCGAAGTAGGAAATCAAGTACATCAAGATGATCCGGTTAATGAAGCTGTCCGTGATGCTTTTGGTGTTCAAGACGACAACTTCACAGCAGAGGTGCAGGGTCCGCACCTGTTTTCTTCAGAACGATGCAGCTCGGGAATTTTTCAGCCTCATGGATGAGAGCGATCGTCCTTTGTATCAAGGTTGTCGAAATACTCAAAGTTATCTTTTCTTATCAAATTGTACCATATCAAGTGCATGTGTGGGATCACCGATAAGGCAATGTCGATGTTCCCGGAATTACTTCGAGATGCTTTCCCGACGCGGACATTCCCTCATCCTTCTACGAGGCGAAGAAGATAATCAATGATTAGGCTTGAACTACCAAAAATAGATGCCCGCCCAAACGATCCGTATGCTTTATTGGGGAGAGGACGATCGGAGGGAGACTTGTAAGAAGTGTCACACTTCGAGGTTCAAGACTGTTCGGAAAGGGAAGAAGCAGAAGAAGAAACCTGCGAAGATTCTAAGGTACTTTCCTTTAAAACCTCGCCTGCAAAGATTGTTTATGTCGTCTAAGACATTTCAAGCATATGAGGTGGCATGAAGATGATAAGAATGAAGATGGTAAACTCGTGCATCCACGTGATGCCGAAGCGTGAAAGCGTTCGACTCGCCTTTCCAGATTTCGCGGCGGACCCTAGAAATGTCCGTCTTGCTTTGGCGACCGACGGTTTTAATCCATTTGGGAATGTTAGCACAAGCTACGATATGGCCGCTATGTTGATACCCTACAACTTGCCCCGTGGATGTGCATGAAACAAAGCTCCTTCATTATGTCCATGATCATTCCAGGAAAAAGGCACCGGAAATGACATCGATGTGTATCTCCACCGCTGATCAAGGAGTTGGTGGAGTTGTGGAATGTAGGTGTGGAGACGTACGACGCGCACGAGAAGACACTTTTCAACTTGCGTGCGGCCTTGATTTGGACGATAAGCGACTTTCCCGGCCTCGAGACATTATCTCGGGTGGAATGTGCATACCGGCCTTGCGTGCCCGCCTGCAATTTTGACTCGACTCGGTGCGCCTTCCCCACGATCGTAAGTGGTGCTTCATGGGTCATCGGAGGTTTCTCGATGGTACGCACAGTTTAGGTTGCAACGCAATCGTTTTAATGGGCAACAGGAAAAAGAGGACCCTCGGAATTTATCCGGTGAAGAAATCATAGAGCAGCTTCAGGATGTTGATGTTGAGTTTGGGAAAAGAACGATCCGGCAAGGGCCGGAACAAAGACTCGCCAGTGGCTTCGTGTTCTACGCCCCAACAATGGCGAAAGGTGAGCGTCTTCTTCGCTCTTCCGTATTGGAAAGATAATTTGCTCCGACACGGTCTGATGTCATGCACATTGAAAAGAATGTGTGCGACAATGTGTTGTACACGATTCTCAACGAACTGTGCAAGTCCAAAGATCATCCGCAGCCAGAAAGATCTACGGGAGATGGGCGTTCGTGGAGACGCGTGGCCGGATGAGCATGACAGATTTCAACCGCAAGGTTCACCCCGACAAAACCGAATAAGGAAATCTTTCTCGCTACCTTGAAGAAAATAAAGGTTCCCGACGGTATTCAAGCAACATATCACGATGTATTGACTTGCGTGCTCGAAAGGTTACAGGGTCAAGAGTCATGACTCACATGTGCTTATGCAACAGCTTACTTCCGCGGCCATGAAAATACGCGCCTCTCGACGTGTCTCTCGTTTTGGTCGAGCTTTGTACTTTCTTTCGGAAGCCGTGTTCGAAGGTTTTGATAGTGGAGGAGCTCGACCACCTGCAGGAGAAAATCATTCTTACGCCGTGTCATTTGGAGATGATCTTTCCTCCGTCATTTTTCACGGCCATGGTTCACCCGACAAGACACCTTGTTCACGAAACAAAGCTTGCGGCCCGGCCAATCTCGATGGATGTATCCCGTTGAGAGGTACTTGTTGAAAAATAATTACTTTACCATTACTCCCTAGTCGCACGTTTAACCATTGATCCGGCTATTATTTTTATGGTTCTACTTTATAGGTTTCTTGGGAAACTTAAATCTTACGTGAGGAATAAGGCGTGGCACCAAGGTTCAATAGCGTAAGGTTATATCGGGATGAGGTCTTGTATTTTTGTTCCAGTACTTCGATGACATTGAAACGTCATTCAACCGACCGCCTCGTGTAGACGATTGTCCCGAGCCCGAGCCGGAGCCGAGACAACAGAGTTGTTAATCCCTCGTGTTGGTAAACCGGTTGGCGGGAGTGAGAAATTCAAACTCAAGGCACTTGAGAAGTTCCAAGCACATAGACATGTCTTGATTAACTGCACCAAAGTTGAACCGTACCTTCGGTAAGGATTTCATACAAATATATATATATCGTATCCTATATATTTCCTTACATTTTATACATACTCACATTTCATTGCATGTTCAATTGCAGGGAATTCGGGAGTTATGTGAAGCGTGAACCGAGGATTCGCACACGTACATCCTCCGAAATTGATAGAAAGGTTCACAGAGAATTCCCGAGTTGGTTTAGGAGGAGAATAATGAACGACCACAACCCGCACTCACCGAATTCGAGCTCTCGCAGAGGCCCGCTTGACCACGCCCTAAGATTCACGGCATACAATGCCAATGGTTTTAAGTTTTGCACCGTCGCACGAGATCGGGGATTGCCGACCCAAAACTCGTGTATATGGCACGTTTGGGACGAGGAGTTATGCGAGCAGCAGTGACGGCAACATGCGGTTCGGTGACGTCCCGTATTATGGAAAGCCGCTTGATGTGGTCGGGATAAGTTACACAGCCTATTCACCGTGACGTTGTTCAAGTGTTTGTGGGCGAATACCACAACGTCCGTGGGACTCACGACGAGACGACTTAGGCATCACATCGGTGAATTTCTCCCGGCCTATACACAAAGTGGTCGATCGAAGATGACGAGCCGTATATTCTTGCCTCGAGGGCCCATCGGGTTTATTATGTCGTCGATGAGAGGCACAAGGATTGGAATATGGTGGTTCACTTAAAGCCTCGGGACCTTTACGATATGGGCGATGGTGATAAGGTCGCCTACGATTGTGAGCCGTTGCAGCCCGCCACTTCAAGACTTCATCCCGCACGGCGATGACAATTTACCTATAGTTCGGTACGTTTTTAAATTTACGCTTTATGAAATTGAAACATTTAACTAAAGTTTTAATTATATTGTGTTCAAACGTATTCAACTCACGCGTAACATTTTATGTAAACTTTCTTTGTAGGGATGTCGAAGAAGATTGAGAGGAAAAATTAATGCCTATGTTGTAATATGAAATCTTTTTAATATTAAGTTTTTTTAAAAAAAAAAACCTCAGAAATTACTTTGTAGCGGTTATATAACCGCTACAAACACTTAAAAAAATCCGAAATTAATTAGGAAAAAAAAAACCCTTTAAGTTTTTTTTTTTTAAAAAAAAAACTCAGAAATTACTTTGTAGCGGTTATATAACCGCTACAAACCCTTAAAAACCGCGACAAGATCAACCGCTACAATAACCGCTACAAAAACCCTCAAAACCGCTACTAAATATAAAAACCGCTACAAAAAAGTGAGACACCAACCGCTACAAAATGATACGCAGACACCACCATAAATACCCCACCCAACCTCATTTAATACGCCTCAACTTCTTTTCTACCCACGTTTTCTCTCAGTCATCTCAAATATTTTTACGTTTCAGAACATTGTGAGTTTGAACGGGTAAGTACCGTGTAACTAGATCAATTCTAATGTTTCTCATACTAATTTATAGTTCGATACTAATTAAACTTTGTTATTTTGCGGTTGAACGAGATATATCTTTCAACTTTCCCTATTCTTTCATATACATTATTCAATTGATTTGTACATATAATTTTTAAATATTCAGTATTGTTTTAACCACCTCATTTCTTAGCACTTATTCTACTTACATAATCTTATTATTTTGTTTTTATACATGCACCTTATATATTTAAATTTCATAATTTACTACCTTTTATTTTTGTTAAAAAGATATATTAATAATAATTACTGAATTACGCCGATAAATAATAATTTTTTTTTAAACCGTAATGAATTTGTAGCGGTTGCAATAACCGCTACAACATTTCAAATAAAATGGCGTTATGAATTTTTTTAAAACCGTAATGAATTTGTAGCGGTTGCAATAACCGCTACACAATTTCAAATAAAATTGTAGCGTTTATAGTAGCGGTTTGCAACCGCTACAAATATTCAAAAGCACATGTGGCGGGACTATTTGTAGCGGTTGTAAACCGCTACAAATATTCGATGGCGGCAAATTTTTTTGGCGAAAAATGGCGGGAATGTTTGTAGCGGTTAGTAACCGCGACAAATTTATCAACACATTATTTTGTAGCGGTTATGAAACCGTTACTGGAACCGCTACAATATGATTTGTAACGGTTACGGACCGTGACTAATGTCTCGAAACACACGTCAGCCCCGCTGATTTAGTGACGGTTTTCTTGAACCGCAACAGATGTAGTATCGGTTTTTAAACCGTTACAAATCGGCTTGCCACAGGCGATTTTGTCGCGGTTCCTCTAACCGCTACAAATGTCGTTTGTCACGTCAAAAACCGTTACAAATAGGTCATTTTAACCGCTACTAATTGTCGTTTTTTTTGTAGTGTAAGGCCTGCGTAATCAAGCATGGTAAGGGTGGACGAATAGGTCCTGAGTTTGAATACTAAACCTGGGTACAAAATGACTAAGATTATTGTTTGAATATTAAAGTTCGTGCTAAAGTGAGCATGCGTAGTAAGGGAATAGACTAGATGTTTAGAGTTTTCCAAGTATATGCGACCAAATTGCGAGGGGGAAGGTGTCAGTCACCCTTAACTGAGCAGAAATTGCTTGAACCGGATCTGATTAATCAGACCTTCGAACAAATCGTTGTAATCAAGAGACGACTCCTAGCAGCACAAAGCAGATGGAAGAGTTACGTTGACAAAAAGGAGAAGACCTCTATAATTTGAAGTCGATGATCATATGTTTCTAAGAATATCCCTAGTAACCGGTGCCAGTAGAACACTTCAAAGGCGAACATGTAGTCCGCATTACGTAAGACCATTCGAAATTTTAGTTAAACATGAACTAGTCGCTTACCAGATAGCCTTACCCCCAAACTGGATTAAACCTCCATAACGTTTTCCATGTTTCTTAGTTATTACAGCCAGACCGCGATCGTATCATTGAGTATGAGGTATCGTGTGTTGCCACGGCGTGTGGACGCCACGGAGACACTTTTTGATATCAAAGTGCGACATGACAAAACCTTTGTAGTCGAGCCGGAGCAAATTCTCGATCACCGAGAGAAACGGCTTAAACATAAAAATGTTCTGATAGAATAAATATCCAGGGCATATGGTCCGAAGTCTAATTAGTACAAAGTCTAGTTAGTATAGAGCAAATTTCGAGGACGAAATTTTATTTTACAGGGGGAGAAATGTAATACCAAAAATCATATTCATTATAAACATTATATTTTGGTAAATAATACCTATTGGAAATAGGTGAATATGTGGTCTCAAATTTATGTATTGTATTTATTTTTTGTTTAGGCAATTTTCCCTAGAATTAGAAGAACCAAAGGCTAAATTTTCTAAATCCTATTAAGGATCATAAAATATCCTAAGATTATCATAATTAAGTATAATCTTAATTATGTCAAAAAAGGTAATTAAATATCATTAAAATACCTAAATCAATTAGAGAAAATTAGCAACAACTATTAGGCAATTAAATTTGCAATAAAAATTATAGTTATGTTAATTTTCGAAATTAAATAATAATTAATTTAAAAAGGGCATAATTAAGAATATATCAACTTAATTAACATCCAAATGATATCTAAAGGCCAAGATTAGTATCTTAGGGGATTCAAACAATTTTGTTTAATATAGTAACCTATCAAATTTTGACAATTAGGCCTAATAACCCCTAAAACACTATATTAGAAATATTAACCAAGATTGATTACATAAAATCTTTAACAAGTAAGCTTAATTGATCAACAATGGATGTACTAAGCATAGGATTAGGACACTAATCAAGCTTATTAATTAACTTTGACAAGTCAACTAAAATCTAAGGCTTGGATTAGAGTTAATAAAGCAAGATCCTAAGGCCTTCAATTAACCTCATAAAGCTAAATCCATGTGAAGCATAATCAACCAATGAGAGATTTCTTTCTAAACAATATAAGATTAATTAAATAACAAAATGAAAAAAATAAATAAGGGGGGGGGGCGGTTTTGTTTGTGAGTGTTTGTGAGTGTGTGTGTGTGTGTTGTGTGAGATGTGGAGTGATGTGAGCCAAGTGTTAGGAGAGAGAGAGAAGTGGAGATATTTTGAGAATTCAAAAGCCATTAGGATTAATTCAAGACTCAAGTAAATGAGAACCGATAGAAAATAAATTGTGTACTAAAATATGTTAATCATAGATCAAATATAAGGACTTGTTATGAACAAGTGTATTTTTAGCTTGAAGTGGGTTATCTCCAAAGTAATTTCCTTAACTTTTGGTATTAATCTTAAAATGATTAAAAAGGCTAGTAAAAATCCCTAATTGGACCATAATTCTTGTTATTTCAAGTGTTTCTCAAGAGACTTGCATAAACTTCAAAATGAACCTCTAAAAATATTTGTGATTTATGAGCAATAGACTAAGAAACTAAAGCACCTAAAGCAACTAATTTTTGGAGCATCTAGTTATAGAAACCAAAGGAAGAGGGGACGAAATTAGTGACTTGAAGGAGGGTCCAAGACTTTTCTAATAAGACACTTGGTGAAGGTTTTGCCAACAAAGCAAAAGGTGGAAGTTGTGGTGTTAGAAAAGGCCAACAAGGTGTGGGAGAAAAGTGGAAGAGATGAGGAGAGAGAGAGAGAGGGGACGGTTGGGGAGAGATGGAGGGTGAGGATGAGAGTTCAAATTTTACCCTAGATCCAATGGATGAAAATTGAGTAGAGAAAGTTCAAAGGAATTACCAATGTGCCACACTAATTCTCTATAAATAGGAACCTTCATTCATTCAAATTCTCACACCAAATTGCAAAGAGCAATTCGAAACTTAGAGAGAAGTGAGAGCCAGAGAGAAGCAAGAAGGAGGAGGAGGTTCTTCAAGAGGTGAGTTCTTGATCCTTAGCTTTTAAGTTCTAGTCTTTAGTTTTATAGTTCTTAGTATAAATGCTAGTTAGATCTAGGAAGTAGAAAATAAAATTCATATTCTTGTTTTTATGCCTCATTGCATTGAAAGATGTCTGACGAGGTAAAAACATGGTAGGAAGTAAGTTTTGAAAGTTGGGAGTAAAAGTAGCGAAGCTCTGGCGAAATTTTATCGGTTAGCGATTTTCTGGAGTCAGGGGTAAAATACTCAGTTGTGACTAAAATATCTGTTAGGATATTGTTTATGAATTAATAAGTACGATATTACCCTTATAGGATATCTGTGATCGCGTTCCGACCGTTAGACGTATCGTATTCATCGACGAAGGTACGGACGCGTACTGTAACCTTAACTCTTATGCTTGTTGTATGTTTATATATGATAGTTGAATTCATAGACTAAGACTTTGTCTTAGATCTTTCATTATACATTCAGCTATATACGGGTTATGGTTATGGTAATACCGTTAAGTTTTCCTAACGCTGAGGACACGACCGTACATCGTGGCACTGGTGAATAGTGCAGACCGAGATAAAATACATATGCAGGAGCTGTGTATTGTTATTGCCTTACATATGTGATTATGTATTTCCTACATCTGTTATGGGCTTTTGTAGTGATTATTGCTGAAATGTCATGAATATCTGTCATTCATATATTGTTTACATAAGCATGAGGTTAACCGTTACCTGAGGTCCGATGGGCATTGGACCTCAGCTCTTATAGCTTCAGGGTCCGGAGAACCGAGGACCGAAGACAAGAGCAAGCAGCACGCGCGAGACCCGACTAAGATATCTATTTGTAAAACAATACCGTTGTGATACTCAGTTATATGTAATGTTCTTTATGAACAAACAGATACGCCACAGTTAATGGTTATTAGTTACTCAATCCTTTACTTGCTCCGATGCTCTACTCTGATGAAAAAGAAAAAAAAAATTCCGTTTTTGAAAAATGGGATGTTACAGTTGTGCTATGATATCCAGACAGGAACTGAACTTGTGTCGGAAGACATTCTAGTTGTGAATAAAGTTCCCTGAGATGTTTCTAGAAGCTCTCAGTGGGTTACAACCAGTAGGTGAAGTGGAATTCACTAGTGGGTTGATGCCAGGTACTGAACCAATATCAAAGACGCCGTATCAGATGGCTTCAAATGAATGAGTTTTGAGAGACGAAAGCACACACCAAAATGAATACACCAATCCGGGAATTACGATTTCCTACCACGTCGGGAGGATGTATAAACTACGATGATGGTCAACGCCGCTGATGCCTGGTGACTCAACTCCAATCCGAAAGATTAGGTAGTGTGTGAGACTAGAGGGACGCGACAGTCGTAGATCAGTTGGATCTGGTGGTTGCAGTTGAAGCTGCACGGGATTGGGGTATGCCCTGGTGAGGACAAAGTGGTGATGTGTGTAACATCCCAGTTTAAAAGCGGAAAATTTTTGTTTGTTCAATCAGAGTAGAGCATTGGAGCGGAAGAGTAACTGATTCACATTCAAATATTAACCATAGTGCAACATAGTATTGATACAGTCATCCTATTGTTTTCAAAAGTAAATACTAAATAAACAAAAGCAACATCTCCGGCCATCGGTCTAGTCGTGTTGCTTGTCCCGCCCTCCTATCCTTGGTCCTCCGGACCCTGAAGCTACAACTGAGATCCAATTTACCCCATTGGATCTCAAGTAACGATTAACCTTATGCTCAAATAAAACAATATATGGACAACAGATATTCATGAACAATACAGCATATCACTACATAAGCACAGAGCAGTATGTAAAGTCTAACAACAACAGTCTGCACATACCCAGTGCCACGATAACCACTTGTGTCCTCAACGCTAGGAAAACATAACGGTATTACCAATACTATAACCCGTGTAAAGCTGTATGTATAAATGACGACCCTAAACAGAGCCTCAGCCTATGAACGTATCTATCGCATATAATTATATGAGCAGAACATGATTAGTGTTACAGTATGCGTCCGTACCTTTGTTGACAATATACGGTACTTCTGGTACGTTTGACGAAAAACTGCATTTTTGACGGAAAACAGCGGTATGACAGCGGAACGACGGCGGCACAACAGCAGTGCTTGATCTCGGATATCCTATAGGGATAATATCACATTTATTAGTGATAAACATCATAACAGGCATTTTAGGTACAAATTACCTTTTTGCCCCTACCCTTACTAATTGGCGGAATTTCGCCAGCGCTTCGCTACTTTAACTCTAATCTTCCAAAATTTTGACATAACTCCTTTTCCAACATATTCTTGAAATAAATATCATATTTATCCCTAAAACATGATATCTAAACTAATTTGGAAGATTAAAGACTAAGCTAGCATTTCTACTATAACTACCGAATGAACCTAAGACTAAGGACCGAAGAAATTACCCAGAGCTTCGCTGCAAACTTCCCCGGACTCCTCCTCCTCCTTTCTGCTCCTCCAAATTTGGCCTATGCAAGAGCTCTTGGTGTGAGTTTTGCAAATGAGAGGCAAGGCCTATTTATAGGCAAAAACGGGTTACTATTCACACTTTGTCAGACGAATTCTGGACCGTAGGATTGCACTTTGTTGAAATGGCACATCCATGGCCCTTAGATGCACCATGCCGACCTCAAGCCCTTAGGTGGCACAAAATTACATCATCCTTGATGATGTCACAAGCTTACTTTATGGTCTTGTACCGATAAAGTTCCCCGTTCGGTGTCCTAATCGCGTAATCTTGTAAAATCTCAAAATTCCGGGAACATAGCCCTGAAGATCTCTTCTTCCTCTTTCAAGATACTTGGGTCAACTAAATTTTTGATCCCATTCCGGGCCTCTCCTATTTCGCTGAAGATTTTCGGATATCCGCCTTCGGTTGCGGAAATCGCTTCGGGTAACAACATCTTCGGGACAAAAATCCACTGATTCATAATATACCCAGATGTTTACCAACTCATTCTTGGATTTCAAGTTATAGCTTCGTTTCTATAGATTTTCATTTATCTGATTTGCTTTTTGAACATCAGATAGATTCATAGTCAGTCTAGTATAATCCTTTTCGGTTTCAGAAATAACTTCGGAGACAGCCTACTCCGAGATAAAAATTCACTTGTTTAGAATATACTCTGATCTTAGAAACCTTGTTCATGGTTTTCTAGATAGGATTTAATTTCTATCGATGGTCATTTATCCTATTTGCTTTTTACAACTATACTACTATTTAACTAAAGTTACATGATCTTTAATTTGCAAAATTCTATCTTCTTATCCATTCAAGATTTCGGTCCCTTTTTTTTTTATGTTTTTATATTTTATTTAATTAATTAATATTATATAAAATAATTTTTTTATATAACTTTTTTACAAAATTTTCCTATTGGTCCATACATGTTTTTAGGCTTAAAATTACTCAATCTCATATATTTTTCTTCATATTTTCCAATAAATTAGCAAATATATTTTATGCTATTTTTAGCCATAAACCACTAATTATAGGGTTTTACATAATTATCTTTGGATTTTCCTTTGTTTAAGCTCAAATAATTAGCCAATAATTATTTAATTAATTACCCACTAATTGTTGATAAATTTCTTAATTAGAATTCACCATTTTCTCACAACTATTGGACTTATACTGGTATTTTATGCTTTACATAAAATATTAAAAATCATGGGGTCAATTATGGCCCTCACAATACTTTAAAATTTTTCCCCTTTGATTTTTCCAATGTTATATTTTATTAAATTACCAAAATTAGAGACAATATACTCTCTAAATTTTAATAATTATTTTACTGCCTCCTAAGATTTTTCATAACTTTCTTAAACCATTTTATGTCTACAATGGCGTTTTGGTCATTTTGGCACCTTATTATTTTTCCCTAATTTTCAAGAGATTTTTCCTTCATAAATACGATAAATATAACATAGAAATTGAGACCGCATATTCACTTATCAAAAACAGCCATTTTATTTATCCGGGTATTACATTTCTCCCCCCGTTAAACAAAATTTCGCCCCGAAATTTAATCTATAGTACCTAAACTCCGAGCCATGAACTCCGGGTATTTCTCCTTCATATCTCTCACTGTTTCCCAAGTTGCCTCTTCGGGTGATAAGCCCTTCCAGACTACCTTCACTATCGATATGGTCTTATTTCTAAGCCGTTTCTCCTGGTGTTCGAGAATTCGCTCTGGTTCGACTACGAAGGTATTATCATGTCGTACTTCAACATCTTCATATTCGATGACATGATCACGGTCTGGTTGATATTTCTTCAGTTGTGACACGTGGAAAACGTCGTGGAGATTACTCAGGTTCAGGGGTAAGGCTATCTGATAAGCATCTGGTCCTCGCTCTGCCAAAATTTCGAATGGTCCAACATATCGTGGACTGAGTTTCTTCCTCTTAAGCGTTCTGCTGACACCAGTTACTGGGGATAACTTTAGAAATACATGGTCGCCGACATAGAACTTCAGAGGTCTCCTCCTTTTGTCATAGCTCTTCTGTCTGCTTTGTGCTGCCAGGAGTCTTTTCTTGATCAACGCGATCTGCTCGGAGGTCTGTTCAATCATATCAGGCCCAAGTAATTGCCTTTCAGAAGATTCTGTCCAGCATAGGGGTGATTGACACTTCCGCCCATACAATGCCTCAAACGGGGCCATTTGTATACTTGCATGGTAACTGTTGTTATATGCAAATTCTGCTAGCGAAAGATGTCGATCCCAACTTCCTTTGAAATCTAGGGCACATGCTCGCAACATATCCTCCAGCGTCTGTATCGTTCTTTCAGATTGACCGTCGGTCTGAGGGTGATAAGCCGAACTGAACCTCAGCTTTGTACCCATACCTTCATGTAATGCTTGCCAGAAACGGGATTGGAATCGCGTATCCCGGTCAGAGATAATACTCTTAGGGACACCGTGTAGTCTCACAATCTCTTTCATATAAATCTCCGCCAATCGTTCCGGAGAGTAGTGGATATTGATGGGAACGAAGTGTGACGACTTGGTTAACCGGTCAACAACTACCCAGATCGTATCATGATTCCTGATCTTGGGCAAACCCACCACAAAATCCATGGTTATATTCTCCCATTTCCATTCAGGCATTTCCAGTCCTTGCAAAAGACCAGGGGGTCGACGGTGTTCAATCTTTACTTTTTGACAGGTCAAGCATCTGGCCACGTACTGGGCTACATCTTTCTTCAGCCCGGGCCACCAGAGTTCGTATTTTATGTTCTGGTACATCTTGACCATGCTTGGATGCAGAGTATATTTACTCTTATGAGCCTCATCCAGTATTTTCCGCCTCAATTCATCAACTGGCGGTACATAGATTCGCTTCTTGTACCTGACCAAACCACTAGGTGATAGGTCATGGTCTTGGGTCTCACCTCGAGAGATCTTCTCTCGTGTCTTGATAGCCCAATCATCTTGCTTCTAAGCTTCCTCAACATCATCCCTCAGATCATACTCCCCTTGACTCACAAGAAGAGTAGCAAGATAGGTATCATTTGGTGTGTTGAGACCCACGCAGATCTAATTGGATAGATTCAGATCTCTGAAATCTTCCAGTAATTTCTGCTCTTGCATCATCATGTATGTCACCTGCACCGTCTTTCTACTGAGAGCATCAGCAACGACGTTTGCTTTACCCAGATGATATTTGATTTCCAGGTTGTAGCCTTTTAACAACTCCATCCAGCGACGTTGTCTCATGTTGAGTTCCCTTTGATCAAACAAGTACTTCAGGCTCTTGTGGTCGCAGTACAATTCTACGGTCGCACCGTACAGATAATGCCTCCATATCTTCAAAGCGGACACGATAGCCGCAAGCTCTAAATCGTGTGTAGGATAGTTTGACTCGTGAGACTTCAGCTGACGAGAGGCATAAACCACCACTCTTCCCTGTTGCATTAGGACACACCCCAATCCATGCCCACTGGCATCACTATAGACCACATAAGTCTCATCCGGATCTGGGATAAACAATACCGATACTGTAGTCAACCTCTTCCTCAGTCTCTGAAAACTACTCTCACAGTCCTCATCCCATACAAAGGGTTGATTCTTCCTTGTAAGCTTTTCAATGGTAGGGCAAAACGTGAGAAATCACGTATGAATCTGCGGTAGTATCCCGCCAGATACAGAAAACTACGTATCTCCGTCACCGTCTCTGGTCTCTTCCAGTCTAGAACTGCTTCCACCTTGCCTGGATCAACCGCAACTCCACCGCTTGATATAACATGGCCCAGAAATCTAACTTCCGGCAGCCAAAATTCGCATTTGCTAAACTTAGCATAGAGTTGCTTTTCCCTGAGTATACTCAACACAAGTCGCAGATGTTCTTCATGCTCTTCTCTGCTCTTGGAATAGATGAGAATGTCGTCAATGAACACCACTACAAATTTGTCTAGGTGTTGGCGAAAGATTCTGTTCATATAGTCCATGAACACAGCAGGTGCATTAGTCAAACCGAAAGGCATCACAAGGAATTCGTAATGCCCATACCTGGTCCTCAAAGCCGTCTTGGGAACATCACCATCTTTAACTCGCAACTGATGATATCCCGAACGACGATCAATCTTTGAAAAGAAAGTAGAACTAGATAGCTGATCCAAAAGATCATCAATCCGTAGAAGTGGGTATTTGTTTTTTACTGTTACTTTGTTCAGTTCACGGTAATCGATACAGAGTCGGAAGCTCCTGTCTTTCTTTTTCACGAACAATACTGGGGCTCCCCATGGTGATACACTGGGTCGGATGAACCTCTTAGCCAGCAATTCTTCTAGTTGCTTCTTCAACTCCTGCATCTCGTTTGGTGCCATACGATATGGCGCTTTTGATATTGATCCTGTACCAGGCATCAATTCAATTGTGAACTCCACTTCTCTGGTAGGAGGTAGCTCGGTGAGATCCTCCGGAAACACATCAGGAAATTCATTTGCCACAGGAATATCCTCGAGTGAAAGATCAGCTTCTGCTTTTACCGAAAGGAATACCATGTACACTTGGCATCCCTGCTTCATGCATCTATCAGCTTCTGTAGCAGAGAGAAAGTTCAGGCTCACATCAACCTTGTCTCTGCTAGGCGAATCGGGAAATGATATCCTCTTGCTACCACAGTCGATCATTGCAGCGTTTGCCGTTAGCCAGTTTAAACCGAGTATGACGTCGATGCCATGAAGTGGTAATCGGATAAGGTCTACTTTTGAAACTCGCCTATCCACATTCACAGTACAATCAAAACATGCATCAGAAGCTAAAGATTTTACACCAAGGGGTGTAGACACTACCAGATCATATGGTAACCTATAGGCATGCATCCCTAAACGATTTGCACAATCATATGAAATAAACGAATGACTGGCACCCGAATCATACAATGCCTACAATAGATTCCCATTAAGGTAAATTGTACCTTGGACCATCTCCAGAGACTTCCTGGCCTCTGTATCTGTCAGCGCAAAGATCCGGCCGGTGCTCTGAGGTCTTGCCTCTGCAGCCTTCTCGGGGCAATCCCGACCGAAATGTCCGGGCTTCGACATCGAAGCGATTTGCTTCCCATCACGCTTGGCTCCCGGATGGTACTTCTTGCATTTTGGACATGTTTGGGACCCCATTACTGCAGGGATAGTTTTGTTGCCCAGCTTGGTATGGCCTCTTGTTCCCACCTCGGTTATTATTCCAGGGCGCCTTCCTCTTTTGTGAGGAATTTCCGCGGTTAGACCCACCACGGCCTGCATTATTACCCTCAAGGCTCTGGAATCTGCGCAGTTCCTTCAAGTTGCGTTCAGTTAATCGGCAAGACTCCACAGCTTGGGCCATGTCAGGGAATTGCTGAGACAGGAATCTGGCCCTTATGTCGTACTTTAGACCGTAAATCAACCTGTTAGCCTTCCAGCTCTCATTAACATTGCTTTTCAGATATGATGAATACCGTGACAAGTTGGTGAACCGGGCAAAGTAATCATCAAATGATTCTTCCTGACCTTGCTGGATATGAAGAAATTCCTCCTCCTTAATCACTTGTATTGAGGGAGGAAAATATTGCTCATTGAACTTCTCCAGGAATTTCTCCCAAGTGACAGGGCCGTACTGGTTCTGCAGGGTTGTAGAAACACTCTTCCACCATCTGTGTGCATCGCCTTCGAGCTTGTAGATTGCCAGCTGAGCCTTCTGATTCTCCGGGCATTCAATGACTTCGAAAATCTTTTCCAGACTTAGAAGCCAATCTTCAGCCAATTCATTCTTTCCCCGGAAACCGGGTGGCTTGAGCTTGCAGAACTGATTGACCCAGCTTTGTGTGGTCTTTTCCCTTCTTCCTTGTCTAGGTGGTGATTGGGATCTATCAGACCCCTCAGATTCCTCAGCATGTTCCTCATGTTGCTCATCATTCTCTTCTTCTTCTTCTTCGTCATTTTCTTCGTCATTTCGCTCTTCCTCATGTTGTCGTGCGTCTAATTGTCTCTGAGCTTCTTAATCTTGTATGTTCTATCTTTCAAGAAGTGCATCAATAAGAGCTCTCTGCTCCTGCAGGGTTCTTCTCATCTCCTGCATTTCGTCTTGTTCTGGTTGATTCGGTATGTGGTTTTGTTCTGGTATTGTTCTCATTCGAGGCTGTCTGCCTCCTCTCCCTCTACCTCGGACTCGTCCTCGGCCTCTACCTCGCGGTATTCCCGTGCCTCTTATGATTGCCATTTCTTAAGTCTGCCTTTACTTAGTAATGACAGATACAATTATCAGAAATAACACAATGGTTGGCATCAAAAACATATATTCACATAGATTCATGTTATAACATTTGTACAATAGGTTTGAACCTAGGAGTTGGTCATATCCTAAACTTTATCCTACAAGTCAAATATATTACAATCCCTTTATTTAACAGTATTTTACATACCCTCAGGGTTTTTAAAGAGACACTATACTATACTAGCTAGCTTCTACTAGTCTTCCACAGCTTTCTTCGACCGTTGTTCCCCACCTACATGTGTTAGCGCACCATACACTTCAGATAACGGAAATGAATAAGGATGCCCAAGATAGGCCCTTCATCTAGCAGCTCATTTATGATTCTAGCCCAGCGTCGAGTTCGAGGGAAATAGTACAGGGTGGATCTGATCCAATCCCCAGCTGAATGACGGTCATAAACGGCTTGGTAACTCTTGACTTGGCTTAGGAACATCAGATACATATCCCTAAGGGTTTCGGTGTGGTCTTCAGCACTCAGGTAATACGACTCTAACAACCGTGTTAGCGTCGCATTGTCATTTAGGACATAATGGTAATCATCGGGGTTGGCTTCCTCATTGTCTATGTTTTGGATTTCGGGATAATCAAAGTTATCACCTACCGATGAATGAGTTGACCCGACAGGGCTTCCTAGTTCAGGTTGGTTTTCGAGTTCTAGTTCGTCCATGTCATCATTAGGGTACTCGGGGTCAGTGTGTTCTGGTTCTGGATGGTACTCTGGTTCTGGGTCATTCCAATGTTCTATGGGGAATTCAGGGTTATAGGGGAAATCATTGTAGTACTCATGGATAGGGTGTGCTAAAACAATCGGGGGTTCAGGTGCGGGCGGCGGATAAATAGGGTCGAGGTTCAATCTTCTTCCTACCAATCCCGGTACAACAGATCTTCTAGCTGTACGTCTCCTCATGCCGTGATAAAGGACGTATGGGTTATCGTCGCTGTTCATCTCTACACATTACACCAAGGTCATATCAATACTCATTTTCAAATATGCTCAAAGTTAAAGTCTTTTGAACCTAACTCCGTTAACCGAACAGAATGGCCAGGTAAGTGTCTACCATGGGGGCCTCACCGAGTTCACGGCGACTGATTGGCACACCCACGTAGACTAGCCTTGCCTTCGGCACCAAACTGTTCGTGGTAACATAGTTAAATTCATGCCAGAATGAATGCTCTGATACCAAAAATGTAACATCCCATTTTAAAAGCGGAATTTTTTTTTTTCAATCAGAGTAGAGCATTGGAGCGTAAGAGTAACTGATTCACATTCAAATATTAACCATAGTGCAACATAGTATTGATACAGTCATCCTATTGTTTTCAAAAGTAAATACTAAATAAACAAAAGCAACATCTCCGGCCATCGGTCTAGTCGTGTTGCTTGTCCCGCCCTCCTATCCTTGGTCCTCCGGACCACAGAGCTACAAGCGAGATCCAATTTACCCCATTGGATCTCGGGTAATTCAGTAACCTTATGCTCAAATAAAAGCAGATATAGACAATGAGATGTTCATGAACAATACAAAGATATCACTACATAAGCACGAGCAGATGCATGATCATAACAATGACAGAACATAAGCACAGAGCAGTATGTAAAGTCTAACAACAACAGTCTTCACATACCCAGTGCCACGATAACCACTCGTGTCCTCAGAGCTAGGAAAACATAACGGTATTACCAATACTATAACCCGTGTAAAGCTGTATGTATAAATGACGACCCTAAACAGAGCATCAGCCTATGAACGTATCTATCGCATATAAGTATATGAGCAGCACATGATTAGTGTTACAGTACGCGTCCGTACCTTCGTTGACAATATACGGTACTTCTGGTACGTTTGACGGAAAACTGCGATTTTTTGACGGAAAACTGCGGTATGACAGCGGAACGACGGCGGCACAACAACAGTGCTTGATCTCGGATATCCTATAGGGATAATATCACATTTATTAGTGATAAACATCATAACAGGCATTTTAGGTACAAGTTACCTTTTTGCCCCTACCCTTACTAATTGGCGGAATTTCGCCTTAACTCTAATCTTCCAAAATTTTGACATAACTCCTTTTCCAACATATTCTTGAAATAAATATCATATTTATCCCTAAAACATGATATCTAAACTAATTTGGAAGATTAAAGACTAAGCTAGCATTTCTACTATAACTACCGAATGAACCTAAGACTAAGGACCGAAGAAATTACCCAGAGCTTCGCTGCAAACTTCCCTGGACTCCTCCTCCTCCTTGCTTCTCCTCCAAATTCGGCCTATGCAAGAGCTCTTGGTGTGAGTTTTGCAAATGAGAGGCAAAACGGGTTACTATTCACACTTTGTCAGACGGATTCTGGACCGTAGGATTGCACTTTGTTGAAATGGCACATCCATGGCCCTTAGATGCACCATGCCGACCTCAAGCCCTTAGGTGGCACAAAATTACATCATCCTTGATGATGTCACAAGATTACTTTATGGTCTTGTACCGATAAAGTTCCCCGTTCGGTGTCCTAATCTCGTAATCTTGTAAAATCTCAAAATTCTGGGAACATAGCCCTGAAGATCTCTTCTTCCTCTTTCCAGATACTTGGGTCAACTAAATTTTTAATCCCATTCAGGGCCTCTCCTATTTCGCTAAATATTTTCGGATATCCGCCTTCGGTTGCGGAAATCGCTTCGGGTAACAACATCTTCGGGACAAAAATCCACTGATTCATAATATGCCCAGATGTTTACCAACTCATTCTTAGATTTCAAGTTATGACTTCGTTTCTATAGATTTTCATTTATCTGATTTTCTTTTTGAACATCAGATAGATTCATAGTCAGTCTAGTATAACCCTTTTCGGTTTCGGAAATAACTTCGGAGACAGCCTACTCCGAGATAAAAATTCACTTGTTTAGATTATACTCTGATCTTAGAAACCTTGTTCATGGTTTTCTAGATAGGATTTAATTTCCAAGGTTATATTTTATTAAATTTCCAAAATTAGAGACAATATACTCTCTAAATTTTAATAATTATTTTACTGCCTCCTAAGATTTTTCATAACTTTCTTAAATCATTTTATGCTCCACAAGGGCGTTTTGGTCATTTTGGCACCTTATTATTTTTCCCTAATTTCCAAGAAATTTTTTCCTTCATAAATACGATAAATATAACACAGAAATTGAGACCGTATATTCACTTATCAAAAACAGCTATTTTATTTATCCAGGTATTACAATGTGTACCTCTCAAATGTTCATGGTGGGCGGTAGGACCTTTGGGACCAATGTGTTCATAGGTCGTTGGACATGTATATCTTCAATGAAACGCCCTAAGTCCTGTGAGACTATTATGTCTACAGGCTGGCAAAAGCCCACGGTTGTTAGACAACAAATAACGAGCAATGTCCTAAACAGTTAGGAGACTAAAGTAGAATGGACTAAACATTCTACGGATGGCTTGAGTAGCCAAGGACAGAGGTCCGAATGCATTTAGTTTGTGATGACCTTCTAAGATTAGTTGTCTAGTTCCTGTGAATGTTTAAAGATTGAATTTTTAAACTTGTCAATGCACTTGCTGTATTTGAAATTTTTGAAATTGATTTTTCGAACTTATGAATTTTCGAAATTGAGTTTTCGAGAGAAATGTTTCAACAGAATTTGAGACCACAGTGATGGTTAGTTTTGAATTGATGTAGTCTTATAAAAGGGGTTTGTTAGAACCCAGAGTTTGAAAATGAGTTTTCAAATATGTTGTGGTAAATGCAGTACGAAACTGGAAGGACAGAAGTTGTTGTAGATGTGCACGGTTTGTTGGCTCTTGCCAGATGTTTTAAAATGTTTGAAATCGCTAGCCTTTGATAAAGGTTCTTTTAGAACAAAGAGTTTTTGAGGGATTTTGTTTTAAGAGAATGAAAATCGCACCAGCAGTGGAACGCACCCAATCCATAACATTTCGCCGAGGGCGTATGTTTTGTTAAGTGGAACCTGATTGTCTATGGTTGGACTGAGTTACCGGTAGATAGGGTTGCTATTTAATGTGTCAGTGTGAACACTGAGTCTCTTATGGGAGGGACGGAGGTTCTCCCACATTGTTTGACGGTACTGCATATGCAGAGGCCGGATTTGGGGATTGGGATAGGAAGCTCACTGTACTAAGTGGTTGAAGTGGTGGTGTGAACTCTCAATTGTTAAAAATTTTGTAAAATGAATTATACCCCTCAAAGATATGTGCCGGTAGTAAAAATTTTTGAAAACTGATTCGGCAATGAATGTGTTTTCACAAATTTGTGTTGGCAGCGATTAAGTTTGAAAATGTGATAGCACTATTACTTTTTGGTATAGTGTGGATTGCGAAATGTACTGAGACCACGAAAAATTTTCAATGTGTGAAATTTTGAAAATGAGACAACATAATGGTTTTGGGTAGCGATGACATGTTTGTCGATGCTACTGTGTTGAAAAGAGAAGCGGGGTATTTGGAGATTATGATATAGGAACAAGAACTATTAGAAAGGTCTAGAACACTGAACTAGATAAGCCAGATAGTAGTTTTAGCTATAGTGCTAAGTAAGTGGAAGTAGTCTAAGGGCTTGAATGGAAAAGGCTCAGATGAAATAGAAGAGCAAAGGCTCGAGGCAATAAGACCTGGTGTGCAAGTGTGCACGGGGCGGTGTCCCTTGGCCATAAGACCGGTGGTACTTAGCACTGTGTAAAGTGCTGATTGTCATGGTGACTTTAGACTAGTAAGTCTACAGTACATCTTGAGTCTGGCAAAACATTCATTGTACCAGGTAATAGGTGAGATGCCTAAGGCTTGAGGATGATTTCCTAGGCGGTGGGGCTAGAATCTCCAGTGTTGTGGTAATAGACTGAGCCGGAAGGCCAATATGTGATAAGCCAAGAGGCTAAATGAGTCAGGCAGTGAGGCCTGCATAACCAAGTACGGCGAGGATGGACTAGTAGGTCCTGTATTTGAAGACTATACCTGGGTACAAGTTGAATGAGATTGTTAGGGTGCATGTTTAGTAAGCATGCATAGGAAAGGAATAGACTAGAAGTCTAGATAATTCCCTGAGATTATACGATCAAATTTCAAGGATGAAATTTAAATTAACGGGGGGAGAAATGTAATACCCAATTTTCGACTTACCGAAAATCCTATATTTTAAGGAATATGTGACCATATTAAATTGGTTAACATATGTGACATAAAGTCACATAGAATAATGGCTATTTTAAGTTTAAAAGAGCCATGGAAATGTTATAAAAACACTTAATTGAAAAAAGTGCCAATTAGCAAATAATAGGCAAATAAGCTTTGCACTAATTGAGATTAGTGGCATAATTCTTCAATTTGATTATGGGAAAATTAAAGTAATCATTTTTGAAATAAAAGAGGGCTGATTATTGAAGAAAAATTAAGGGCCAAAGATGAAGAATTAAGCTTGTCTAATAAAGCATTAATTGACATGATTAGCTAATAAACAAATCCAACAATGACAAGGGTAATTAAAGGGCAATTAAACACTTGATTAGAGAGATAATTAAAGCTTATTAAACCTGCTCCAAATTCATAAAAAAAAATGTCCAGCTTGTAGGAGAGAGGATTTATCATATATTTATTAAAGTTTAGCTTTGAAAAGTCAAATATGTGGACTAACCAATTAGAAGGCTTGAAGCAATAGGTGTTTTGTTAATTAAAATGTACATTAAATGGTTAAAAGAGAAGGGGATGTCAGCAGCCATAAGAGAGGTGGAGATTGAATGTCATAAAGTGAATATTGATCTAATGGATAAGAGAAAAGAAGGAAAATTGGATTGCTTGTTAATGACCACCTTAACCTTCATTATTTTCCCTATAAATAGAGGGCAACCCCCTTCATAATTGTAACATCCCGTTTTCACAAGCAGTAAATTTTTTTTTCCAAACATCATTTCAAATCATCATAGTAGAGCATCGGAGCGATTGAGCAACTGATATATGTATTAAAATACCCACGGTAGCATGTCTTGCTGTTTAAACAGCAGTACATGAGTGTTTCAAAAGTAATGTACATCAGAAGTGTTTCTCTAGCGATCCCTACGCCGTGGCAACAATAGACGGTCTGCAGCCGAGTCTCTATGCATGCTGCTTACTCTTCTCCTCGATCCTCGGTCCACCCGACCCTGAAGCTATATTAAGGGCTGAGATCCGATGCATTCGGATCTCAGGTAACGGTTAACCTCATGTTCATATACACAAAAACTTGATAAGGCAAAATTTTGTAGCCTATAGACTCCGCAAGTATACGGGCCGTATCAAGTAATAAAGTGATAAGAAAAGTATCGTTCCCACGAGGACTTGGTATCACAAACTTCGGTTAAGCATTAATTTTACAATTTCGTTTAAGTTGAGCAAATCAGATTGAATTTAATTAAGATAACAGGAATTAAAACTAAAATTAAAATAAACAAACTACGAAAATAATCAAATGAGCAACACAGAGTCACTAATCCCTTATTAGCTTCATAAACCTTGATTTCACTAATTTAATTAGCCTTAATATCAATTTTGTTAATCTCGAGTATAATTAGTCATAAGTGCCTGTCGGTCCACTTACAACCCTCTCTTGAGTATAACTTGTTATGTCTAACATAGTTACTCAAGAGGCAATAAAAATCTAACACACTCTTCAACAATTATATGGGGCCATTAGGTATATGTCTATCCTAATCGCAAATTAAATCGTAATCTAATCTCATATTACTTAATCTCAGAGCTTAATTAAAATCCCCTTCGTCAAGGTAAATCCTAATTCTCAAAATCATATTTAATGATGGCCAGTCACTAATAGATAAATCTAAGTAACCAAAATTAATATTAATTATAACTAAACAATGAAAACAAAGTCTAATCTACTCCTAAGTTCATAGTTACTCTAGGTTGCAAAGTAAACTAGCCACACATGGCTTTAAACATCATCACAACAAACCAACAATAAATTCAGAAATTCAGAGTTCAAAGCTATAAAAGAAATCAAAGGCAAAAGAGTAAAGGTAAAACAAACAGCCCCATCTGCGCATCTGCTTCCTCCTTCTAGCCTCCAACTGCTGCTACTCTGCTTGTCGGTGGTCTTTTCTGGTTGCCGGAACTCAGCCCTGTGGTGGTGAGAATGGAAAGATGGACGAAGGTCGCCGGCGACGATGGAGGTGTGGGTGAAGGTCGCCAGCGACGGAGAAGGTGATGAACGTCTGGGGGTTGTGTTATGCTGCGACTGTGTCTCCTCCTTTCTTCGGTCTGTGCGTTTTTTCGCCCTCTCCAGCCGCTCCTCTCCAATTTCCCAGTCCCGCGAATATCACGCTCCCCTCTTTGCTTTTTAGGTCTTAATGTTTTTTTCATCCGTGGGCCCCCCTTCAATTCAATCCAATTCATTTTTCTAATCAATTCCAAAACGGTGCTGCTTTTGTGTCTTTTAATTGATTCAGTTCATGGGCCCAATTCGCTGCACCTGATTAATTATCTTGAGTACGAAAAGCAAAGACATATTATATACTAATAATAACAATAATAATAGTAATAATAATAATAATAATAATAACCTAAATATTTTTCTTTTTCTTTTTCTTTTTATCTACCTTATATCATTATCAAGGTTCTGAAACCCGGACCAGTCACTGAACCGGTCGGGGTACTGGGTTAAGGGTTAGTGGGTCAGACCGGAGTCAACCCGGGCTAGACCGGTGAGGTATAAAAAATTGCAAAATAATTAATTTCTCATCACACCAACCTAAATTTGACATACTATATATCATTTAAATATTTTACATTAGTAGCAAAATAACCATATACTTCAATACTTGTGACATATTCAGATATTCCTTACAATTTTATTTACAACCTACATTTGAGACAATATATTTATGGTAGTAAAATATCAAAAACAAGTATACGATGACAAAATATTCTCAAGCTGAATCATTTTTAACATCAGAATGTGTGGGAGGATTGCTAGACTCGAGATGAACAAAGCTCTTTCACGGTTTCACCTGAAGAAATAAACGGTAGTGTGAGGCAAAATTTCAAAAAAAAAAATGTTTGACCGGGTCAGACCGGGTTTACCGAGTTAGACCGGTTTAACCCTAAACCGGACCGGTTTCATGGCCGGTTGACCGGTTCCCGGTCTGAACCGGCCAGTCCGGTCCGGTTTCACAAACCATGATCATTATAATTTATTTATTCTTATATATAAACCTAAATATTTCTATTTCAAAAAAATTTAGATATTTGCAATAAAATCCCCTAAATAATGTACCAAATTGATATCTTATCAAAATCTCTAATAAATCTCTTCAATTTAGTATTGATGACTTCCTAAATATATCAAAATATGTCTCAAATCTATTAAAAATAGGAAGTCATCACTATATATGTACGACAGACATTCATAGACTTTCGGCAACATTTACTACGGTCAGACATAGGGTATACATTTACTACGGTCAGACATAGGGTATACATATCAGATATGTATGGCAATAACAATACTGATCGGATGACGAGACAGTAAGTCAGATCGAGTACGAGATAATAAATGCAGTCGAAATACGAGCAATAAGTACAGTCAGAGTACAGACATGACAGACAATAGGCATGACAGACGATAGTACAGTCAGAATACAGACAATAGTACAGGCATGACAGACAATAGTACAGTCGGAGTACAGGCAATATACATATATGCATACAATAAACATCAGAGTTAGTGTTACAGTACGCGAACGTACCTTCGTTGACGGAATTTTGGTACGGCGGTTGGTCAGAACGTAATAAGGGATATCCTATCAATATAACAACGTATTTGTTAAGGATCTATCATTACGACGGACATTTTTTGTCATAATGACCATTTTACCCCTGACCCCCTAATCGGCGGAATTTCGCCAGCACTTCGTTACTTTGACTCTAATCTTCCAAAATTTTGCCATAACTCAGACCCCATCATGAATTTCAAAATTAATGACTAAAATACCCCTAACATATGATATTTAATCATACTTGGAAGATTAAAGACCAAAACAACATCTACCCTAGAACTTCAAGAACTACCGAACTAAAGACTAGAACCGAAGAACTTACCCGTTGAAGAACTTCACTACAACTTTCCCCGGCTCCTCATTCTCTCTAGAATCTCTCTCAATTTCGAAATGTTGAGAGGACTTGGTGTGAGAATTTCAAATGAGTTCAAGGCCTATTTATAGACTTTTCGGGGTTACTATTCATGCTTTACCAGACGGATTCTGGACAGTAGGATCGCACTTCATTGAAATGGCAACATTTTGGCCATCCAACACACCTCCTTACATCATCATTCAAGACCATGGTGTCATGCCAATGATGTCACCCATGTACTTTGATGATGTCACTTACTTCCTCAAGAAGTTTTATACCGATAAAGTCCCTGTTCGGTGTCCTAATCGCATAATCTTATAAAATCTTAGAAATCCAGAATCATAACTTTGAAGTTCTTTCCTTACTCATTAAAAATGTCTGGGTTAACTAAATTTTTGATCCCTTTCAGGTCTTCTCCGGTCCTGCTGAAGTGTTACGGAAAAACGCGTCGGTTATGGAAGCAACTTCCGGAATCATCAACTTCGGGACAAAAATTCACTGATTCCGAATATGTCCAGATATTTTCCAACGTGTTCAAGGATTTTGAGTTAGAATTTATTTTCTATAGACTCACTTTTCCAATATCTGGCCTTTTTCTCTTTGCCGGATCCCCTAATTACTCTGCTTAGGTCACGAAACGACTCTGGAGACAGTCTATTCCGAGATAAAATTATACTTGTCTATAAAATACTCTGACCTTAGAAACCTTGTTCATGGTTTTCTAGATAGGATTTAATCTCTATCCGTGGTCATTTATCCTATTTGCTTTTTCACAAAATATCACAATTTATATCATTATTTTATTCCAAAATATCTAGATATTTTTTTTTCAACATTTTTCATCCCCTTTGGTCCACAATTTCGGCTGCCACTTTCTTTTTCTTTTTTATTAATTAATTAATATTATATAAAATAATTATTTAATAATTTTTTTATATAATTTTTTTACAAAATTTTCCTATTGGTCCATACTTTGATTTAGGCTCAAAATTACTTAATTTCACCAATTTTTCTTCATTTTTTCCAAATAATTAGAAAATATATTTTATGCTAATTTTAGCCATAAACCACTAATTATAGGGTTTTACATAATTATCTTTGGATTTTCCTTTGTTTAAGCTTAAGTAATTAGCCAATAATTACTTAATTAATCCCCCACTAATTGTTGATAATTTTATTATTTAGAAATAATTATTTCCTCACAACAATTGGACTTATATTGATATTTTATGTTCTACATAAAATATTAAAAATCACGGGTCAACAATGATCCCAGAATACTTTTAATTTTTCCCTCACCATTTTCCAGGGAAATAAATCCCAAAAATTGTCTAAATTAGAGACAACATACTCACTAATTTTTAATAATTATTTTGTTACCTTTTGGGATTTATCACAACATTTTCAGGGCATTATATAACCCTAAAATACATTTTTAAGCCTTTTAATACCTCACAAGGGCATTTTAGTAATTTTGGCCCTTTAATCCCTCTAATTTCATTAGAAACTACCTTAGAAAATAAGATATTTATGATATTTTTCCTAATTCAAATTTTAGGGTATTACAATAATTCTTCACACCAAAAACCATTCTAAACAAGAGTGGAGAGAAGCTAGAGTGAAGTTCTTGGATCAAGGAGAAGGAAGGAGTAAGAACTTCAAGAGGTAAGGTTCTTAAGTTTTAGCTTTAGTCTTTAGTTTTTGTAGTTCTTAGTTTAAATGTTAGTTTAATCTAGAAAATTAGGAAATAAATTCCTACTCTTGTTTTTAGGCCTCCTTGCATTGAAAAATTCCTAATGAGGTAAAAACATAGTAGGGAATAATTTTTGGGAAGCAATGAATCAATGTTGTGAAAATTGTAGGAATTTTCGGTATAAAATTCTGTACAAACCAGCGAAAAGATGCTATTATTTTATGTTTAAAATGATCTTTAAAAATCATAATATTTTACATGAATATAGTAGACATGTAGGTATTTCTGTAATACCCTAAAAATCTCAATTATGATAAGAATCATAAATTAGTAAATAATACCTATAGGAAATAGGTGAATATGTGGTCTCAACCCTAAAGATATAATTATCTTATTTGATGGAAATTTCTATTGAAATTAAAAGGCATAAAGGGCCGAAAATCCCTAAAATGCATTTATGGGTCATAAAATACCCTGAGAAAATTATAATAAATCTTAAGAGGCAGTAAAATAATTATTAAAAATTAAAGAGTATATTGTCTCTAATTTTGGTAATTTATTAAATTATAACCTTGGAAAAATTAAAAGGCAAAAAATCAAAAAGTATTTTGAGGACCAAAATGACCCCAGGATTTTAATATAATGCATAGGACATAAAATACCAATGTCAGTGCAATAGTTGTGAGAAAATGGTTAATACTAAATAAGAAAATTATCAACAATTAGTAAGTGATTAAATAAATAATTATGGGCTAATTGTTAAGCAGGAATCAAGGGAATATTCAAAGATAATTATGTAAAACCCTTTAATTAAATGTTTATGGCTAAAATTAGCATAAAATATACTTTCTAATTAATTGGAGAAGATTGAGAAAAATGTATGGGATTAAGTACATGAAAATCCCTAATCCTAAAAAGTTACTAATCATGGGATTAAGACCCTAATTAAGCTTTCTAATTAAATTAGACAAATTAAATGATGGTCAATGGTTAGGATATAATCTAATAAAACAAGATCAAAGGCTACAAGAATTTCCTAACAATTTATAAAGCCTAAATTCATTTGATTAAGTAAGGACCAATGGGATAATTTTGTGAATTATATAAGATAATTGAAATATAAATAATATTAATTAATTAAAAAATAAATAATAATAATAATAATAATAATAATAATAATAATAATAATAATAATAATAATAATAATAATAATAATAATAATAATAATAATAATAAAAGGGGGCAGCCGAAAATTAGGTGTGAAAAGGGTTAAGAGGTTTTTTCAAATAATATCATGATATTTTGTATTATTATAATAATATAAATGAGATATTTGTGTAAAAAGAAAATAGGATAAATGACCACCAATAGAAATTAAATCCTATCTAGAAAACCATGAATTAGGTTTCTAAGGTCAGGACTTATTATAAACAAGTGTAATTTTATCCTGAAGTGGGCTGTCTCCGAAGTCATTTTCGTAACCGGCGGGATGATTAAGAGATAAGACAAAACAGATATTTTGAGAAAAAGGGCAGATAATATAAATGAAAATAAATCATAACTTGAAATCCCGGGATGAGGTGGTAAACATCTGGACATATTATCAGTGGATTTTTGTCCCGAAGATGACATTACCCGAAGTGATTTCCGTAACCGACGACGGTTATCCGAAAATCTTCATCTGGCAAGGAAATACCCTGAATGGGATCAAAAATTTGGTTAATCCAAATATCTTGAAAGGGGAAGTTTAGATCTTCAAGGAGTTGCTAAGGAATTTCTGAGATTCTTCAAGATTACGCGATTAGAACACCGAACAGGGACTTTATCGGTAGAAAACTTCTTGAACAAGTGTGTGACATCACCTTGATGATGTCATTTTGTTGACAAAATTGGCATGGAGGTCGGCTAGCATAGGTGGAAGGTGGAGATTGAGTTTCAAAAAGTGCTCTTGATCCAACGGTTAAGATTGAAGGAGAAGTTTGGAAGATTACCGTTTCGCCCTTACACTTTTGCTTATAAATAGGCCTTTCCCTTCATTAGCAAAACTCACCAATTCACAAGTAATTCTAGAGAGAAGTTAGAGAGAGGAGCTCTGGAGAAGTGAGAGCAAGAAGAGGAGGTTCTGCAAGGGTAAGTCCTTCGGTCTTTAGTCTTAAGCTTTAGTAGTTCTTTCAGTAGTTATAGTAGAAATGCTAGTTTAGTCTTTAATCTTCCAAGTTAGTTTAGATATCATGTTTTAGGGTTAAATATGATATTTATTTCGAAAATATGTTGGAGAAAGAGTTATGGAAAAATTTTGGAAGATTAGAGTCAAAGTAGCGAAGCTCTGACGAAATTTCGTCGATTAGCGAAGTCAGGGGTAAAATAGTAATTTATGACTAGAACCTCTATTAGAATACTTTTCATGAGTTAATGGATACGATGTTACCCTGTTAGGATATCCGGGAGGTCCGGAGTCGAGTTCAAAAGGCCGGACGATTGGTCAAATACACGGTAGAAGGTACGTTCGCGTACTGTAACACTAACTCTAATGCTTATAGTATGCTTGTATATGTTGTGGATACCATGAACAGGACTCTTTACTGGACATGCACTGTGACTAGGGAACCGTATCTAGATCACTAAATACAGCTTTACACGGGTTATAGTCATGATAATGCCGTTTTGTTTTCCTAGCGCTGAGGACACGACCGTACATCGTGGCACTGGATATGTGCAGACCAGGGATAACTTTGCATGATAGTGTAGTTGTTATCAAATAATCATACGACATACTGGCTTGATCATTGCTGTAATATTAGAGATATATGTTGTACATATGTTGTTAATATAAGCATGAGGTTAACCGTTACCTGAGGTCCAATGTGCATTGGACCTCAGTCTTGAATGATAGTACAGGTAAGGACCAGGAACAGAGAAGGCACCAGTAGATGGAGCCATAGATATGAACCAAGGGCGAGTCGTAGTAATGCACCGGTCGAGGCAAGAGCCGGAGAAGATCATCAGAGCCTATTGTCAGGCATAGGTCTAATGAAGTTATTTCGAATAGTTTGGTGCCGAAGGCGAGGCTAGTCTATGTGGGTCAGCCAATCAGTCGTCGTGAACTCGGTGAGGCCCCCATGATAGACACTTACCTGGCCATTTTGTTCGGTTAACGGAGTTAGGTTCATTGCCCCAAGTCTAGTCAAGGCTTGGTCTAGGTTGTATAGTTATTTTTTGTGAAATGTAATTGTACAAAGCTCTGTATATTGTATCACATGATTATTCCTTCGGGAAATTTTTAATATACCAGCATACGCTCGGCATCGTCATATGTCGGAGTATTTGTATATCAGTTACTCATATATTGTCCAATTTTTAGTGCATTGCTCTCCGTTTCCGTAGTACTCTGATGTAACACCTCAAATTCTGTTGAATTTTTCTAAAACCAAGTGTCATCCGACACAATTTGTAGTATGGAATTTGGGATGTTACAATTTCCAAATATATAAAATATGTATCATTTGGAGTTCTACATAAGGAGATAAAAATCCTTGAAGTTAGGCTTCGTTGAGAAAACGTTAAACTGGGAATGATTCTTAGTGTTCTAGGTTCTTGAAATATTTTTCCTTGAAAATAGACATGTCAAGGGTCATGAGGAATTTTGAAGCACTCAAAAAGGAGTTTTGTAGAATTAATTATGAGTTTCCAAAGTTGTTGAAAAGTCTGCCCAGAAAATCCAGCAATTCGTTTTTAATAAAGTGTAAGGGTAAAAGTGGAATAAATAATCCACTAGGGGTAAAAATGGAATAATTAATCCACTAAGGGTAGAAAGGTAAATTATACCTTTAGGATATTATTCTAAGTGATATGATATTAAGTGTAATATCATATAAGTTATGGAAAATGAAATAATCCGACGATAATGTATAGGATATCCGGGATCAAGTCCGGAGTCGGATTCAAAGGACAAACGTTTTGGTAATTACACGGTGAAAGGTACGTTCGCGTACTAGTAACTTTAACTCTGATGTGTCTTGTATGCTTATATGTGATAGAATGATTCATAGGGTCATGGACAGGACTATGTCTTGGGTCATGTACCGTGGCTAAGACTCTGTCTTAGGTCACTGTTTATACATTTAGCTTTATACAGGTTATAGTCTTGATAATGCCGTAAGATTGTTTTCCTAGCGCTGAGGACACGAGAGGCCGTCGTGGCACTGGTTAGTGCAAACATGGATAACATTACATGTGATATGTATTGTTGTGTTGTTAACATTACATTTGTTGTGTGCTTATGTATTGTTGTAACCTTACATGTGCTGTGTACTATGTATGAAATGTTGTAATGTAAATGAACATATCTGTCTGCCATATATTGTTTTACTTGAGCATGAGGTTAACTGTTACCTGAGGTCCGATGGGTATTGGACCTCAGATCTGTCTAAGGTTCAAGAAATGAACCAATATCAGAGAAAGCTCCGGTAGACGGAGCCATGAAGGGGCACCGATGGACAAAGCCGTGAAGAGGCACCGGTCGAGACAAGAGCTGGAAGAAGTTTAACAGAGCCTACTTTCTGGCATGGATCTAATAAAGTTACTTCAAACAGTTTGGTGCCGAAGGCAGTGCTAGTCTATGTGGGTCAGTCAATAAGTCGTCGTGAACTCGGTGAGACTCCCATGATAGACACCTACCTGGCCAATCTGTTTGGTTAACTGAGTTAGGTTCATTGCCCCAAGTCTAAGTTAAGGCTTGGTGAAAGTATATATAGTTACTATTTGAGAATTGTAATTATACAAGTCATGTACTATTGTATCACATGAATATTCCTTCTGGTTATTGAATATACCAGATTATGTCAAGCATCATCATATGTCGGGGCATTTTATATCAGTTACTCATTGTCCAAATGTTAGTGCATGCTCTACGTTCCGCATTACTCTGATGTAGCACCTCAAACTCTGTTGTTTTTTCTAAAAACTATGTTTTCTTAAACAATAAGTGGTATGAAATTTGGGGTATTACACAAAGATTTAGCTAAGTCCAATCCTCCAAATACATCAAACTAAATAAGTCCAACGTTATAAAATTCATCCAAAAACCTAGAAATTGAGCAAAAACCCCAAGTTGATGATGTTGCCTCTTACTGCAAGGAATTGAAGGATTTAGCTGCTGCAATTCATAGAAACAACATCAAGAAGCAAAACTCATGTTCTCAATTGAACAATCAGACCAACCATGAAAAAAAAACAGAATGAGGAAAGTTGGAGGAAGCTGTCAAATCTTGAAGATGAGGGAATGAAGTGTGATGAAGATAAGAGGCCGATGGTGAAGGTTGTGGAGAGGGAAAGAACCAACGGTGACTCTCCGGTGAGCGAAGGTGAAAATGGTGAGGAATGAAGGCGTAATTGTGGAGCTCTATTCTGCCTCTGAAACTTGGACTCCCTCACGGCTACTCTACAGTGGTTGACGAAGCTTGTAGGCGACCGTGGTGGTGAACAAATCCACCGGCAAGGAATATGGAAAGCTAAGGTGGAGGAAGATGATGATGATAGATGAATGAAGGTGTGGTTCCAAGTTCGCGGTGCTACTGCTCTGTTTTCTCGCTGAAGGCATCTTCAAAATCAGGCCTAATTTAGCTGGTAAAACGTTGTCACTTTGAGTGGACTATTCTAGCATTTTTCAAATTCGTTGTCCCAAAGTGTCATTTCTAAAATTTGAGCTTTCAACCACCTCCAATTAAAAACAATTATACTAATATCAAATCTTCAAAAAAAATTAATGATTAAGAGTAATTACAATTGTTATGACAATTTTGTCATTTTTTAGTTCTAATTGCATTTACTCTTAATCTAAATTAATCATGATAAAGGCCTTTCAAGCTCAATAATTATGAAAAAATTCTCAAATTAAGTATGAAAATATATAATAAAATATATATTTGTCAGGTTTGATCAAGAAACTTTTGCAAAGAAGTCGTCTTGAGTTTATTTAGTCAATAGCGCAAATGAGAAAGATAAGTATCTATTTGACTTTCTACTTGAATATGATTTTTTTATTCATGAGGTTTTATTCATGATCTGGTATGATGAAATTATTTTGCTTAAATTATGTGGTTTATTGGATTGTGGGATCATGAAATTTTAATCATGATTAGAAAGTGATAAGAAGTATGATGTATTTTAAATTTACTAAATTGATAATCATCATGACAAATTCTATGGTCAATTAGATGAGTTGATAATTATCATCTTATGCTCTGATTTTAATTGGAATGATTGATGAAAATGTAATATATAATCAATGAATGAATTGACATGGTTTGAATATGTTCAAACAACTGAACATGCATGTCGATGAATTTATTTTTTTTCATCAATCATAGATATAACACTTCATCTTTCATGAAAAGACTTGGCAAGTCTTGAACATAAAATCAAATCTCTCTTGAGCAATTGGGGAATTATTTTCTCTTAGAAGAGGATTATAGTTAATGATCTATGATACAAAAAGCACCAATACTCATGAGAAGGTACATGTGGTGAAGGAATGATAGTCTGATAAGACCTTAGACAAAAGAGAGGAGGATAGAATTATAAATTTTATTTACATGTTTGACTATGGTAATTTTAATAATAGAAAATGAGTTATGAATTATTATTGTTGACATGCTTATAATTTTGATTGTTGTTATAGTTCTTCATTGTTTGACTCATGTATGAAGCTGACACTAATATCTGTCCATTTTGATAGTCTACCTACTCTTGCATGGGATTATATCCAAGTTTATAACGGCAAGTCGCGACATTGGCCTAAGACATAGCTACATGAAAGATTTGATTTTAAATGGAGTAATATCCATTAGTTATATAAGATATGAATTAAATCTTGCAGATCCTTTAATGAAAGGTATGAAAATTAGGGATATGGTATTAAAAACATCAAAAGGGATGGAATTTAAGCCCTATAAACTTTGATTACCAATAGTGGAAACTCAACTCACACGTGGCCATTATATAAAGTGTTGAGTTCAATGGTGAAAGTACATTATGACAGTGATTGTAAGTACTTGACTTTTAATACATCCCAAGTTGGAAAAGTACTTGGTAACTATGAGACTAGAAGGGGGTAGGTTGAGCCTCAAATTGGCTCTTAATAAACCTGTAAGCATATATTTACTAGAACTCATCCATTGTTGATTATATAAAGTGTCGGAATCTCCAAAGCTTCCATTGTTGCTGGGTGTTCCACTCACCCTCTTGAACTCATCCAGCAGTCCACAGCTTTTGACCGGCACACGCCTTGCAACCTGGTTGCGTCCCTCCGATGCCACAAGCAGCAACCGCCATTGCCACAGCGCCTGCTCGCATGGGTCTCATCTCTGCTGATGTTTGCTTTATCCAACAAGAAGGTTTAACCGCTCTTTTCTCCAGCGTCTCCGCCATCGTCCTACGCCAGTGCCTCATATTTTAACGTAATAGTAATAGTTGTTTTTTTTCACTTTTTAATAGTCTGTTGGCCAATTTGGTCCCTTCAATTGTTTTTTGTGCCAGACGCTCCTCAGGTAATAAATTGTTGGCAAATCTACACCTTAACCCAAAATAAAATGATAAAGATTGGTTTCTAAGATTGTGTTTTTTTTTTTTTTTGAATAAAAGTTGAATTCCATTTAAAGCTCAAAGAGCAAATAGTACAAGAGTCACTCCACTAACCTCCACCAACTTCCTCCCAATGGTATGAAGGGGGCGGTTGATGAAGCATGCAAAAGGTGCCTATGATGTTATGAGATAATTTAGCCAAATGATCAGCTAAATCATTATGTTCCCTAGGAATATGATTAATCAAGACTTCCCAGTCTTTAACTAACCACAACCTGGCATCAACTATAACATCCCTAAAAGGATGAGATTGATCACAACCTCTAGTCAAGACATTAACAGCTTCAACACAATCTGATAACACAACAATTTTTCTGTATCCTAGGTTCCAACATAATTGAAGACCTTGGTTAATTGCAATAATTTCCGCTATTACTGGTGGAACTATCGTAAGTTTGCACATAAAACCGCATATCCATCGACCATCTTCTCCACTAATAGCTCCTCCACATCCGCTTCTCCCTGATTCTAGAACTGAAGCATCCACCGCAAGGCTGATAAAATCTTGCTGACGATCCCGGTTGACTCTTCCTGCGATATTCTGGTTAGAGTAAAAAAGACAATTTGTTACCAACTCCTTATCCCAGCTTGCCCTGAAGAGACTAGCATAGGCATCTGCAGTATCTTTGATTGGTTCGTCGCCAAATAAATTTTTACAACGATCCACCCAAATGTCCCAGCAGATATAGCCAAAAAGAGTAGCCCATGGTATTTTCTTGGTGAAATCCCTTCCTGCCTCATGACTAAGATTCCATTGTAGCCACTCCTTGCCTTGAAGTAAAGAAAACTTATCCCAAAAGATCGGGGCGACTACTGAGATCCATCTTTCTTTGGCATTGTTGCAGTCCTTTATTAGGTGCATTAAGTTCTCCTCCTGGCTGCATCCAAATATGCATCTAGCTTACTCCTGAAGGCCTCTCTGAACTCTCAGTTGCGCGGTGTGTACTCTCCCATGAACAAAAGTCCACATAAAGGACTTGATCTTCTCTGGAACTGCCCATCTCCACAACATCTTCCAAATAGGGTCTTCGTCTCCATGCAGGTAGAGAGAAACAAATATGCAGACTTCACAGAAAAACAACCATTAGAAGAAGGTTTCCAATAATATTTGTCTTCCCCACGATCCTCCAGAGGCGGATGAGCACACATGATCCGATCCACAACATGAGGTTGGAAACACCTAAGCAACTTGTTACGATCCCATTCTCCCCAGCAATCAACGTAATCAACCACTTTCTCATTCTTATCCACAAGCATTTCATACCCTGGAATAAGATCAATAAGGGAAATATTAATTTCAGACCAGTTATCAAGCCAAAAGGATGTCGATTCACCATTTCCAATTTTAACTCCAACCCCCTTTTGAAATTTTTCCCAAACTGCGCATATACCTTTCCAAGTGAAAGATACTCCTTTTTTCTTTTGAAAATCAGGCCTCAATCCTTCACCAATGTTATACTTATTACGAAGAACCTTAACCCAAAAAGCACCTCTATTACACAAAAGGTTCCAACACAATTTCATCAGAAAAGCTTTATTGTGTTTACGCAAATTCCTAATTCCAAGTCCACCGTCCTTCTTATCTTTGATAAACTGTGCCCAAGCTACTAGGTGGAGCTTCTTTCCTTTATCATCTTCACCCCATAAGAAACTCTTGCTTTGCTTTTTCAGTTCTTTAATCACCCATTTAGGGAGAAGCATTGTTTGCATATAATAAGACGGGATAGCAGTAAGGACAGCTTAAACTAGAGTAGTTCTACCTGCGAAATTCAAGTATCCCCGTTTCCACCCCGATAATTTCTTTTGAGTTTTTTCCAGGATCGGTGCAAAGATAACCTTCGATGCTCTCTTATGAATTAAAGGAATACCCAAATATTTGCCCATGTCTCCGGTGAGGGTAACTCCCATGCTCTGGCTAAGATGAATGGCCCTTGAGCCATTAACATTTCTTGAAAAACACACTCTGGTTTTGTTCTTAATCATCAATTGCCCAGAGGCCCCACAAAATGAATCTAAGCATTTCAACATCCCTTCAACCTGACTTTCTGATGCAAGATTGTGTTGTTTTAAAAATCAAAGATTTAGGCTTTTCAAATAGTTTAATTGCATAGAGCTTGAAAAAATGAAGAAAATGACACCAAGAGAACTTGAAACGGACGTTGGACGGAGGATAAATGAAAGAAGTTTCATGTCCGACGAACTCGACCCTTAGCTCTAGATGGGTGGCGGAAGGTAAAAGAAGATCTCATGTTCCAAAATGACATCATTTTGGTTGTAGGGCATCTCCTTCTTTAATGAGATACGACGTCATTTCGCGTAATTTTAAAAGAAAAAAACAAGGGAAAAATATTGGATCGTACTGCCACGTGGCACATGGGGGCCATGTGGCTTCTCCATTTGACAAGTGGAGGTCATAGTCCAACAAAGCACCACGTGTGGAGTTCGACGATCCGGCATGTGTTGCCAAGAGCAACCTTGTTTATGGCGTGTTGGTGACACGTGCTACTGACTTGAGTGTGTCTCGTCCTTTTTTTCAATTTTTCATTTTTGTGTTCTTCATGAGGTGCTTGTGCATGTGACATGTTGGATGAAGGCATGAATTGTTTCAAAAACTCACTAAATTCGAGATCTTTAGTATGATATGGTATATGCTTATTTTGGACACCAATAGAGATATATTTGTGACGTTTTAAGTTTGTTTATTAGTTTTTCAATGCATTTTGAAACTTCTAAAATTTATTTATTGGTTTTCAATGGCTTTTTATTATGTTTAAATGTATTATTCATGTATTGTAGATAGACTTATTGTTTTACTTATTTTATGATGAAGCATGTTTTAGTTAAGCTTGACTAATTATTCGATATAATGTTATACGTTTTTAATAAGTGGGAGCTTTTAGGAGATGATGCTTCTAAAAGTTAGAATTGTATTTTAAAAGTACTTATATATATATATATAATTCCTGACAGAACTTAGTGACGTTGCCAATATTTTTGTGATGGGAGATACAAGCGTATGCTCCTGATCATGAATTTAGTAGAATTTAGTAGTGTTGTTATTTTTTTATTAGGAATAATATAAGTACATGACATTTTATATTGTGTTGTACTATATATTATCACTATATATTATCAATGATATGTTTCAATGGTTTGATTTCCTTAAAGAGACATACTTAAATGTGGAGTAGAATTTGTCACAAAATCGAAAATGACAACTAAGAATAGCATCACTGAGTTAAATAAAGGGGAGGTGACAATTGGGATATTTGGCATCAAAAGGTGCAATATATGTTGGAGCAGCAAGAACAGGCATGCATTGCTTACATTCTATGGAACCCAAGTTCGTAGCATGCACTACAGTAGTACCAGAGGCTGTATGGTTGAACAGGTTTATTGATGATCTTGGATTCGGCCATGAGAGTAACAATACTGTATTAGTGCACTGTGATAACACCACAGCCATACCCTTGCCTATACTAAAGACCCCAAGTATCATAGTAAGACCAAGCATATAGACATTAAGTACAATTTTGTAAGAGATTGTATGGCACAAAAACTTGGTACTGTACAACACATTTCGACCAAGAGTATGGCCGCTGATCCCTAACCAAACCAATTGCTAAGTAGATATTTGAAAAACATGCAAGGGCACTTGGTGTACACAAAATGTAAAATTGCAAACATTATGTAATACATTTGTGATTAATTGAAGTACTTATTCATCATTATTGATTTATACATATTTGCGTGAAAGTATACAATGTCTGGTATGTCGTACAGGTTTATGAGGTTGCCTCTCTCACACGAGCTACTGCCTTTGACGCTCGGGAAGGGTATGCAAAGATGAGACAATTGTGTTCACGAATAAAGTGACTGGAATGTCGATATGGTAGAGAAGCAACACAAACTATGTCGCCTCGACAATAGTGTAAAGTGTCGAGATGAGATCCAAAACGCGAATGTAAGTATGGATCAAATCATGGACATCCACTTCCATGATACCTATAGCCAAACAACAAATTCTTAAATATTGACGTCTAAATAGAGTGAAAGAATTTAGGTTTAGATATTGGAAGTGTCTAAACTCAAGTGTGTACAATGTTAATAACAAAATTCAAAACACCATAGGTCTTTTGGTGTAAGAGTAACATTGTAGCATGCATTTCATATTGCATGTGCTCAAGAACTGCAAACAGGAAGCAAGTAAGAAGATCCTTGCTTAATTTCTTAGAGTCCCCAAAAGTTTCAAATCCTTCCATTGATATCCTTTGACGTTGACAATATCACTGAGGTATACTTTAGGGACTGCTACTTTAGCACATGTCCTACGGTCATGATAAATGTGATTTTTGTTATTATGTTAGGAAAGTGGTTGATGTATATTGAAGTGATATCTAGGTGAAAGGAAAACTACTTGGAATATACACAAATATGCTGGTTTTGAGACACGTTCCTTATGATATTGTTTTAGGTAATTTCATAACTTTGGACACTTTGCATACAAAAAAAGGCAATCTAAGTTTTATACTGACACTAAAGTGATTAGATTAGCCATGAGAAAGTGTATATAAGTGAATCTAAGATATCCGAGGCATAATATTAAAGTCAAGCTACACATAGATGGTTGTCTTGTGCTAGCCTCCATGAAGGGTATTTCTAGTACAGACACCTATATATATGCACATTTCATGCCTACTTGATCATGGTAACGCACCTAATAAGAAGGAAGAAAAAGAGACATATCTAATCCACCAAGTGTAAGTGGGAGATATTGGAAAATAGATTGGTCTACCTTGGTGGATTAGGCCCAAACCCAAAGTATTGGGCTAGAGTATAAATAATATAAAAGCTTTGGCGTATATAAACCGTTTTCCCCAATTATTATGAGTCATATTTTTAAAGATACAATATAACTCTACAAGTGATATTATTATACCAATTAAATATGTCTCTCTATGGAAAGAATATGTTGTCTCTTTGAGAAAATGATACATTAGTAAAGATGAAGGGCTATGTAAAACACTATAAATTGGCGTAAGGGATTCAGTTGTGAATCACTTCAACAGTGATATTCAAACACACTGATTTCTTTTCCCTCTGTATAACTCTATCTTCTTCTTCCTATTTGTGGTGTGTTTGTTGCGCGTCATAATCACTTCTGTTACTATGATCCGATTCATGTTGTCATTAGAAATAAATGGTCAAACTCCATGTACGCCCAATATTCTTACAATATTTGATTCATCTCATGAGACACACACATACATATATTTATACACACATACACATGCATGTAGAAAAAGATGATCTTCGTTTCATCGTGGCAATAGCTGATACTCTTCCATTGAACCGCCTGACATGGAAGTTGAACACTGACAAGTTTGGCCCAAACTCAAATGTGCTACCATAATTGGATTGGAATGCATGAAGCATGCGGGTTTTCTTGGAGATGGAAATTCAATGGAAAGATTACTGAGATATGAAACAATTTAAACCATCGTCGGCCTATCTTCTGGATTTTGTTGGACACACAATAACCCAATTTGCACACATTTTCTTGCTTCAGCAGTTTGAGAACAAGATTCTATTAGAAAAGGGTCCAATATTTTTAATCGTGTTCCCTCAATCCACTTCTTCCAGACCTTGTCAAATAATTGCATAATCAAATTCACCTTAATTAGCATCTTAACTTGCATGACATTGATATGACAATATGGATACAATAGGAGCAGCAATTAGCATAGGTTTAATACTTACAATATGGATACACTAGGTGTAACATCCCATTTTCAAAAGCAGTATATTTTTTCTTTTTTCCATCAAACATCATTTGTAAACATCAGAGTAGAGCACCGGAGCGATTGAGTAACTGATATATATATTAAAATACCCACGGTAGCATGTCTTGCTGTTTAAACAGCGGTACAAGAGTGTTTCAAAAGTAATATATAACAGAAAGAAGTCTTCAGCCGGGTCTTCTATGTGGCCTGCTTGCCTCTATCCTCGGTCCTTGGTCCTTCCAACCCTGAAGCTAAGTTAAGAGCTGAGGTCCATGCATTGAACCTCAGGTAACGGTTAACCTCATGTTTATATACAACATATATGTACGACAGACATTCATAGACTTTTGGCAACCTTTACTACGGTCAGACATAGGGTATACATATCAGATATGTATGGCAATAACAATACAATTCGGATGTAAGGTTAAGGCACAATGAGAAATATACATGATCAGATATGCATGGCAATAACAATACTGGTCGGATGTAAAGTTAAGGCACAACGGACAATAATACAGTCGAATGACAGACAATAGTACAATCGGATGACAGACAATAGTACAATGGATGACAGACAATATACATATATGCATACAATAAACATCAGAGTTAGTGTTACAGTACGCGAACGTACATTCGTTGACGGTATACGGTATTTCTGACAGAATACGGTATTTTTGACAGCGGTACGAGATCACAGATATCCTATAAGGATAATAGCACATTTATTAATGATCAAGCATTATGACGGACATTTTAGTCATAAATGACCATTTTACCCCTGACCCCCTAATTGGCGAAATTTCACCAACACTTCGTTACTTCGACCCTAATCTTCCAGAATTTCAACATATCCCTTACTCCAACATAATTTTCGAAATATATATCATATTTACCCTAAAACATGATATCTACAATGTACTGGAAGATTGAAGATCAAACTAACATTCCTATTATAACTACCGAACAAAAGACTAAAGCTTAAGACTCGGTACCGAAGAAATTACCCAGAGCTTCACTGCTTTTTTCCTCCGGCCTCCTCCTTCTCTCCACCTTCTCTCTAAAACCGAAATGCTCTTGAAGTTTGGTGTGAAAATTATGCAAAGGAGGGCATGCTATTTATAGGGAAATTTCGGTTACTATTCATGCTTTGTCAGACGGATTTTGGACCGTAGGATCGCATTTCATTGAAATGGCAAGATCTTGGCCCTTGAGATGCCTTGGCCGACCTCCCTTGCCTTCTTTTTCAACAAAATGATGTCACCCCATGTCACTAGGGTGATGTCATTTACTTCCTCAAAAAGTTTCATACCGATAAAGTCCCTGTTCGGTGTTCTAATCGCGTAATCTTAAAGAATCTTAAAAATCCAGCAACATATCCCTGAAGGTCTATTCTTCCTCTTTGGAAATATCTTGGTTAACTAAATTTTTGATCCCATTCAGGGTATTCCGTTGCCTGCCGAACATTTTCGGATAATCGTCTTCGGTTACGGAAATCGCTTCGGGTAATGTCCAACTTGGGACAAACTTACACTGAATCATAATATGTCCAGTTGTTAGCAACCTAATTTAAAGATTTTGTGTTATGATTTAATTTCTATCGGTTCTCATTTATCCTATTTGCTTTTTCACAAAAATCCCTTTCTACTTTATCACTTTTCCACCAACTTGCTTTATGCTTTCCTACTTGCAATTTTCTCTCTCCTTTCCTCTTCATTTCTTTCGAATTGCATGGCCTCTTCTTGGCCAAAAGATGTTGCTTTCCCTTCTTGCAAAACATCCCATGTGCATGTGTTTCTATTGGTTTGTTAAACTTTTGACTTTTCCACATAACTTCCCAACTAAGTTTACTACATATTTCTTCTTCTTTTCCTCTTCCATTTTCGGTTTCAAGGCTCATTCTTGGCCAAGGAAAGATGTTCCCACTTGCTCAAATATCAAAGAATGAAGTGTTCTTATTGGTTAATGCTTTTGTTTGACTTTTCAACCCTTAATCAACAAGTTTGCTACTTCAATTTTCCTTCTTCATTCAATGATTCGGCTGCCCCTCTCTCCCCCTTTATTATTCTTCATTTGCTTTTAATTCAATTATCCTATATTATTTAATAGTTAATTAAAGTAATTATCCCATTGGCTAATTAAGGTTCACATGGATTAAATGCTTTTTGGTTTACTTATGGCCTTAGGATTAACTTCATAAATTCAATCCAAGCCTTTGATTCTTGCTTGACTTGTCAAAGTTGATTTATAAGTTGATTTAGTGTCTTAATCCCTTGATTAGTAAATCTTTTTGTTCATCACTTAGGCTTTAGGAATTTCATATAATTTTCTTAACCATTTCACTTAATTTATAATTATTCTTGACCCTACTTTGGTCATTAGTCTCTAATTAGGATTATACCTTCTAATTATGTCTCTTTAACATGTTGATTAATCTCTAATAAATAGGGATTTAATCACTTACTAATTGTTGACAATTTTCTTAATTGAGATTAATTATTATCTCACAACTATTTTACTGACATTGGTATTTTACACTCCATGTAAAATATTAAAAATCATAGGGTCAATTATAGTCCCCAAAATTATATTTATTTTTGCCTCTTTATTTTTCAAAGAAATAAATCCCAAAAATTATCTAAATTAGAGACAACATACTTTCTAATTTTTAATAATTATTTTATTGCCTCTTAGGATTTATCAAAGTATCTTATTCCTCTAATTTTAACAGAAATTGCCCTAGAAAATTATGACAAATCCCCTCCAATATTCGAGACCGCATATTCACCTATTTTTAATAGGTATAATTTAATAAATTATGACACTTATCATAAGTGTGCTTTTTAGGGTATTACAATAGGAGCAGCAATTAGCATAGGATATATGAAGCAACATGTTCACTTAGTAAATAGATACAATCTCCTTTTGTTTCTCATGCAATTTGTTAATAAAGATAATCAGTTAGAAAGGAAGACATCAATACTTACTATGTCCCAACAATTCTATTTGTACTTCCTTGGTCTTCGTCTTTGGCTATCATTCTTGCCATACCAACATCTGATATATTTGGATTCATCTTGTTATCTAAGAGAACATTGCTTGGTTTGAGATTACAATGAATGACTTTAAGGTGAGAATGTTTGTGTAGGTAAGAGAAAGTCCCTACGCAATTCCTCCAATGATTTTGAACTGCTCAAACCAATTGAATAACCTTTGTTTTTCAGAATCTATATAATTAAGTCAAGTAGTTATGAAAATAAGTGTCAGTAACAAACTAATTAGAGAAAAATCCACATAAAGGATATGTAGAAATAAGGTTATAAGTTAGTACCGAATAAGAAGAAATCAATGCTCTTGTTAGGCACATATTCGTAGATAAGAATTTTTTCTCGTTCTTCTAAGAAAAATTCCAATAATGTCACTAAATTCTATGCTGGAGTTTTGCTATAAACAAAATTTCATTCTTGAATTCTAACGTTCCTTGCACTGAACTTCTTAAGAGTCTCTTGACAGCAATTTCACGTCCATCAAAAAGAGTGCCCTGAAAACATAATAGAATTATTATAGTTAGGAATATGATATATAATTAGCTAGTAGTAGTTAGTTTACTATATCACCTTGTAAACATATCCAAATCCTCCTTTTCCTATTTTGTTCTCCTCAGTAAACTTATTTGTTGCAGCTTCAATTGTAGCCAAGCTAAATTGCAAGGACCTCAGATTTGAACCTTCTTCTCCAACTTATAACACCCTAAAAATCCCGATTATGATAAGAATCATAAATTAATAAATAATACCTATAGAAAATAGGTGAATATGTGGTATCAACCCTTAAGATATAATTATCTTATTGAATGGAAATTTCTATTGAAATTAAAAGGCATAAAGGGCCGAAAATCCCTAAAATGCATTTATGGGTCATAAAATACCCTAAGAAAATTGTGATAAATCTCAAGAGGCAGTAAAATAATTATTAAAATTTAGAGAGTATATTGTCTCTAATTTTGGTAATTTCATAAATTATAACCTTGGAAAAATAAAGAGGAAAAAATCAAAAAGTATTATAATGACCAAAATGCCCCGTGAATTTTAATATAATGCATGAGACATACAATACTAATGTCAGTGCAAAAGTTATGAGGTAATGAGTTATTCTAATTAAGAAAATTATCAACAATTAGTGGGTAATTAATTAATTAATTATTGGCTAATTATTTGAGCTTAAACGAAGGAAAATCCAAGGATAATTATGTAAAACCCTATAATTAGTGGGTTATGGCTAAAATTAGCATAAAATATATTTGCTAATTAATTGGAAAATATTAAGAAAAACATATGAGATTAAGTAATTTTAAGCCTAAAAACAAGTATGGACCAATAGGAAAATTTTGTAAAAAATTATATAAAATAATTATTAAATAATTATTTTATATAATATTAATTAATTAAATAAATATTAAAACAAAAAATAAAAATAAAATAAAAAGAAAGAAAAAACCGAAAATCTTGAAGGATAAGAGGATAAGGATTTTCCATTAAAAATCATGCAACTTTAGTTAAATGGTAGTTATGTTGTAAAAAGCAAATAGGATAAATGATCACCGATAGAAACTAAATCCTATCTAGAAAACCATGAACAAGGTTTCTAAGGTCAGAGTATATTCTAAACAAGTGAGTTTTTATCTCGGAGTAGGCTGTCTCCGAAGTTATTTCCGTAACCGAAAAGGGTTATATGAAAATCTATAGAAACAAAGCCATAACTTGAAATCCAAGAATGAGTTGGTAAACATCTGGGCATATTATGAATCAGTGGATTTTTGTCCCGAAGATATTGTTACCCGAAGCGATTTCCGTAACCGACGGCGCATATCCGAAAATCTTCAGCGAAATAGGAGAGGCATTGAATGGGATCAAAAATTTAGTTGATCCAAGTATTTTGAAAGAGGAAGAAGAAATCTTCAGGGCTATGTTCCCGGAATTTTGAGATTTTACAAGATTACGTGATTCGAACACCGATCGAGGAATTTTATCGGGTCAAAGGCAAAACGCAACTTGTGACATCATCAAAGATGATGTCATCTTGTGCCACCTAAGGGGGGAAGGACAGACAAGGTGTGTTTGAGGGCCAAGATGAAGCCAACACATAAAAGGAAGATCCGACGGTTGATATTCGGTATGAAAAAGTGTGAATAGTGCCCGAAAAACCTCTATAAATAGCCTTGCCTCCCATTTGCAAAATTCACACCAAGAGCTCTTGCTCATTTCAAAATCTTGGAGCAGAGAAAGGAGGAGGAGTCCAGGGAAATTTGTAGCGAAGCCCTGGGTAAGTTTTTCGGTACTTAGTCTTAAGCTTCCGTAGTTCTTTCGGTAGTTAAAGTAGAAATGCTAGTTTGGTCTTTAATCTTCCAAATATGATTAGATATCATGTGTTAGGGGTATTTAAGGTATTAATTTCGAAAATCATGTTGGAGTTAGAGATATGGCAAAATTTTGGAAGATTAGAGTCAAAGTAGCGAAGCTCTGGCGAAATTTCGCCGATTAGTCAACTAGGGGCAAAATGGTAATTTGTACCTAAAATGCCTGTTATGATGTTAGATATTGATAAATGTGATATTATCCTTATAGGATATCTGTGATCACCTACCGCTGTCTGACGTGCTGTTTTCCGTCAGAAGTACAGTTTTTCGTCAAACGTACCAGAATACCGTCAACGAAGGTACGTTCACATACTGTAACACTAACTCTGTGCTGCTCATATACATATATGTGATAGATACATTCACGGATAGAGGCCCTGTTTAGGGTCACCGATTCGGATAGAGGCTCTGTTTAGGGTCACCGATTATACATACAGTTTCACATGGGTTATAGACATAGTAATACCGTTTGAGTTTTCCTAGCGCTGAGGACACGACTGTACATCGTGGCACAGATGTTGCAAACCAGGGATAACTTTGCATGGTATTGTAGTTGTTATCACATGATCATACGACGTTACTGGATTGATCATTGTTGTTATATCATGAATATCTGTTGTCTATATACTGTTTTATTTGAGCATAAGGTTAACCGTTACCTGAGGTCCGATGGCCATTGGACCTCAGTCTTGAATGATAGTACAGGTAAGGATCAGGAACAGAGAAGGCACCGGTAGATGGAGCCATAGATATGAACCAAGAGGCAAAGTCGTAGTAATGCACCAGTCGAGGCAAGAGCCGGAAGAACATCATCACAGCCTATTGTCAGGCATGGGTCTAATGAAGTTATTTCGAATAGTTTGGTGCCGAAGGCAAGGCTAGTCTATGTGGGTCACCAATCGCCCGTGAACTCGGTGAGGCCCCATGATAGACACTTACCTGGCCATTCTGTTCGGTTAACGGAGTTAGGTTCATTGCCCCAAGTCTAGTCAAGGCTTGGCCTAGGTTGTATAGTTACTTTTTGTGAAATGTAATTGTACAAAGCTCTGTATATTGTATCACATGATTATTCATTCGGGAAATTTTTAATATACCAGCATACGCTCGGCATCGTCATATGTCGGGGTACTTTTATATCAGTTACTCATATATTGTCCAAATTTTTAGTGCATTTGCTCTCCGTTTCCGCAGTACTCTGATGTAGCACCTCAAAATCTGTTGAATTTTTCTAAAACCAAGTGTCATCCGACACAACTTATAGTATGGAATTTGGGGTGTTACACAACTGGACCAGTATAATTGAATATAAATATAATTAATAAGCATGCTATGGTAAAATATAAACATTCTTTAAGTTTAAAAATGAAGAAACAATAGATTACAGTTTTCTGTGAGAATAGATTGGCTTCTCTTCCTTCTTTTTCCCCTCAGCAAGTAGAAACCCACCAAACATGAAAGTATCACTAAACAATAATGGTGACAATAATGATCTTGACAACAGTTTGTGATCCAATGCTATCACCTCGTCCTGATTGCGTAGTACACCAAAAAATGTGTCACTACTAGAGCTATTGAGAGAACAAGATAGTTCATATGGTGATGACAAAGAAATTAGGGGGGGAAAGTACTTTAGTATCTCAAAATTCTGTATATTTTTTAACTAATTATACTGTTGTGCTTCATTTTATTGCAGTGGAAAGAGAAACACTGAAGTAACAAGAGCATAATTGTTATGCCCGATTTTTCATATTTAGGAATTTTCAACCATATCTTCTCAAGGAATTTTTTTTGGTTTTATTCGATCCTATGATCTATAACTTTATCCTCATCTCTAATATATATAAGCCTTGCTACCTATACATAAATGCAAAATGAGGGTGGCCCAATGCACAAAGTTCACCCTCTCTATACATAAATAAAATTGAAGAAAGTTAACGATAAAATGAGATGCAACTTAAATCCTCAAATCACCTCTAAAAAACAAGCAAAGCACAATCTTCATCTATCATAAGAATAGTTGTTTTTAAAAGCAATCACTATATTCTTCTTAAAATGACATTAATTAATTAGTTGTCTTAAGTCTTTATTTAGTGTAAGGTTGCGAGTTCAACTCTATGAATATGACGTATGTGTGAGCTGATGAAGTATGTAAAAACAAAAAAAATTAAGGTGGAGTTATAAATCCACCCTCCCTTGGTGGAAAGATCGCAACTTTCCTCCGCTCTTCAAATGTCTCCATGCGGCTTCCCACCCTTTCATAATGATTTAAATATAACACCTATAATGTATTGCTCTTTTGTTACATATATAACAATTACTACAAGAAACCATTAGTTATTTTGGAAACATATATTACGATTTCTAGCTAATAACCATTAAATATCTACAACATTTAAAAAAAATTAGGGGGTACTGCTATCAATTTCCTCTACTTTTATAAACAACACATAAACAAGCAACAATACAATAGACCATCCATAAAAACACATAAATTGAGCCAGTCCAGTAGCAAGAAAAAAACAATACACAGTCAAAACATGGAAATTAAATGCCTTTTTTTCTTCTCCTAATCTGAGCTTTTTGTATGTTACATTTTTTAGCTTGAATTCTTATATTCTTATGAAGTAATAATTTCCCATCTTCGAAACCCAAATGCCTTCATTATGTTGTGTTTAACATATAAAGCATCTTCTTCACCCAAATTTAATGGTTCAAGTGACCTCCCATTGAATGGATCATCCTCAACTCCATCACCCATCTCCTCATCAATCAAATTATTTGTCAACAAAACAATATACCTCCATGTTTAGAAGGATCACGGACATAGAACACTTGTTTATCCCAAGAAACCAAAATGAAAGGCTCTTCTTTATACTCTTCCTTATTCAAATTCAATTGTATCAAGCCTAAATCATCAATCATCAAGCCATGATTATTGTCAACCCACTTGCAAGTGAATATGGGAACTTGGAAGCTAATATAATTGAACTCTTAGATGTCCTCAACCACCCCAAAGTATAACATCTTCACACATATAGGATTTCTATCTTTGAAACTCGATACATGTATGGTGTTAGCTATAAGAGTTACACCACTATTTTACATTTTGCTTCGATCATCTTGCTCTTTGTTGAAGAAGGTGAACCCATTGATGAAATAGCTTGCGTAAGACATTACTTGATTGCTTGGACCGTATGCTAAGAACTTCAATTTTCTAGAAACTAATTTTGGATTAGCTCTATACTCACGAAATACTTGATCTTTAAACCATGTAAAATATTTATTGTGTTGTTGAACACACCATCTTTCTCCTTTATAGGGTTTTTCCTTCTAAATTTGATGTATATGGTTGTGCACGTACTCATCAACCTCCTCAGAGTTCTGCAGCACATATAGGTGTGCTTGCTCCAACTATTGGTCTGAGATGGTTACAACTATCTTGCCCATGATCCCTTCCCCATTGGTCCTTCTTCCCTCATGTCGAGACACGAGAAGCCCAATATCGATCGCATGCTTTAAGTATGTCGTGGAAAATTCAGCGGCCTCTTCACATATATATAGTTCAACAATGCAACCCTCTAGATGACTCCGATTTTTCACAAACCCTTTCATTATCTTCATGAAACATTCAACCAGGTACATTCACCTTAAATAGGATGGGCCATAAAGTTGTACCTCTCTAACCCAATGAGTTATCAGGTAGACCATGATGTCAAATAATGCTGGAGGAAAATACATCTCAAGCTCACATAATTGGTGTACAATTCGATTTTGCAACCTCGCAATTTTTTAGGGTATATCACTTTACTGAAAAGTGACTTAAAGAAGAAAACAAACTTGGTGATTGCAACTTGCACTTCATAAGTCAAGATACCCTATATAGCCACCGGAATCAAGTTCTCTATCATGACATGGCAGTCATGAGATTTTGATCCCATTAGTTTCAAGTCCTTTATTGACATGAATCTTCTTATGTTTGAAGAGTAACCCTCTGGCACCTTGACTAAAGCAAGGAACTGACAAAAACTAGTTTGAATATTTTAATACCATGTTTGAAGATTTTAATGTGTGAGTCGCGGGACGAAGAAATGAACAGGCTCCCCTCTCCTCTAGTGCTAATTATTTCCTTATTCTCATCTCAACAATGTCTAGCCTAGCATTTATGCCATCTTTGGTCTTCCCTAGCATATAGAGTAATATGCCAATAATACTTTCACACACATTTTTCTCAATATACATAACATCAAAAAAAATGTATCACATCTAATGTCTTCCAATATGGCAGGTCAAAGAAAATGAACATCTTCTTCCACCCACTTGTCCCAACATCCCTTGCAAAAGGTTTACCAAATAGACATTTTATATCTTCTACCTTTTGATATACATGTTTACTGGTCAAAGGTTGAGGTGCCCTTCCCTCTTCTAATTTTCCATTGAAATATTTTTTTAAACACCGGTAAGGATGCTCCAGAAGAAACCATCTTCAATGTCCTATGTAGGATTTCTTCATGTCATGCTTGAATCTATTTGAATGTGCACCCTCTTTATAAATTGGACATCCAAGTTGGCCTTTAATGATGTATTCTGAAAGATTATCATATGCAGGAAAGTCATTGATAGTGCCAAAAAACATGGCTCTCAAGTTGAACGTTTCTTCCTTGTAAGCATCATACACCATGGACCCCATCATCCCACAAGCACTTTAAGTCTTCAATTAGTAGAGCTAAATAGACATCTATCATTACCCGGATTGCTTGGGCCCCGAGATTAGCATGGACAACATGGAGTACTTGCGCTTCATATAAATCCATGGAGGAACGTTATATATAAACAATATTGCCAGTCATGTGTTGTGGGTACTGCTTTGCATCCAAAATGGGTTCATCCTATCAGTAGTCAATACAAGGCATAAGTTCCTATCATCTTTAGCAAATTCAAGGTGGTTCATATCAAACTTCTTCTATTATGGAGATTCAGCATGATGTCAAAACATCTCGTCATCTGTCCTTTCATCTGCATGTCACCTCAAATTTTTTGCATCATCAAGATTCCCATACAAGTGTTTAAATCTAGGTATAATGGGGGAAAATACCATAACGCCTTATTCAAGCTCTTCCCATTTTGTTGGTAGTATCGCTCCTCACATATGGGATAATGTGTTAGTGATGTATATTCATTCTTGAACAAGACACAATCATTAGGGCAAGCATTTATCTTCTCATAGCTAAGGCTGACGGAGCATAACATCTTCCTTGCAGGATTTGTTTTGGGTGAAAGAACATTTTTTGTAATACCCGGATTTTTATTATCTGGAATATTATAAATAAATTGGATATTTCTGATACGTGAAGTTTTGATCTCCAGGTTTTTGTTATTATAGTCTATGTTTCTAAGTTAAACTCTGTAGGAAATTAGGGAAAATTAAGGGTCAAAGTGTCAAAATGACCAAAATACCCCTAGAATGCCTAAATGACTTAGAAAACTTATGAAACAAATCCTAAAAGGCAGTAAAATGACCAAGTGAATTATGAGAGTATATTATCTCTAATTATGGTAATTTAATAAATTATGAACTTGGAGAAATTGAATAATAATGCTCAAAAAGTATTGAAATGAATAAAATACCCTTGTAAATCCTAAAATAATGCAGAGGACATGGAAACAGAAATGTCAGTGTAAAAGTTATGAGGTAATGAGGCATTCTAATTAAGAAAATTATCAACTAGTGATAATAAAGTAATTAGGTAATTATTGGCTAATTACTTAAGCATAAGCAAGGGAAATTCATGAATAATTATATAAAACCCTAAAATTAGTGGTTTTTGGCTTAAAATTAGTAAACATATATTTGCTAATTAATTGGAAATTTTTGAGAAAAATGGATGAGTTTAGGTATTTTTAAGCCTAAATACAAGAATGGACCAATAAGGTAATTTTGTGAAATTTTTGGGAAAATTGAAATAAGTAAATAATTAATTGATTAATTAAATAAAAAATAAATATTTATTATTAATTAAAAAGGGCCAGCCGAAATTTTGCCCAAGAGAAAAAAAATGAAGATAGGAACAAATGAATAATATCTAGATATTTTTATAAAAGTTGTATTATTATATAATATAATTAAATATAGTGAATAGTAATGGAATAAATAGGAAACGGATCCTATCTAGAGAACTAGGAATGGTATTTCCAAAGTTAAGGTAAAATATTGATCAGTGGATTTTTATCTTCCGTTAGGCTTTTCCGGAAGTTAATTCGGCTAGGTAGAGCATTTTCCTAATAAGACGAAATAGGGAAAAATGCAGATAGTCACATTTTTGGATCCGAAGAAAATAAATTCTAACTCAACATCTGGAGATGAGTTTGGAATTATCTGGACATATTTGGAATCAGTGAATTTTTGTCCAGAGGTTGATGATTCCGGAAATTCGTTTCGTAACCGACACGTTTTTCCGTAAAACTTCCGTCAGGCCAGAGAAGGTCTAGACAGAGTTCAAAAGATAGTTAGACTAGACATTTCTAATGAGGAATGAATTTTCTTGGAATTGTATAATCCAGAATTTTGAGATTTTTCCGAAATTACGCAAATCGGGTACCATCGGGGAAAATCTATCGGACAGGGCATAAAGTGAGCATGAGTCATCACTTTTGGACCACTCATTGGCTGCCACCTCAGCCCTCTAGGTCGGCCAAGAAGAGAAGAGAAGGAAAAAAAAAACTTGTTGCAAAAGTTGTCTTGGACGGTCCAGATCGATTCTCACAAAGTTGATCCGACGGCCGAAATCCTACCTCCTAATCTATAAATACCCCCCTCCCTTTGGTTTTTCACACCATTCTCCAAGTGAGAACCGAATCTAGAGAGAGAAAGAAGAGAGAGGAGCTCTGGGAAATTCTGTAGCGAAGCTCTGGGTAAGTTTTTCTGCACGAGCTTTAAGCTTTCGTAGTTCTTTCAATAGTTAGAGTAGTAATGCTAGTATAGCCTTTAATTTTTCAAGTATGATTAAATATCATATGATAGGGCTATATTAGTCTAGAATTTCGAAAATTATCATTGGGTCGAAGTTCTGGCAAAATTTTGGAAAAATCGGAGCCAAAGTAACGAAGTGCTGGCGAAATTCCGCCGATTAGGGGTATAGGGGCAAAATGGTAATTTTTACCTAAAATGCCAGTTATAATGCCAAATCACTAATGAAAGTGATATTACTCTTATAGGACATCAGAAACTCGATCTGCTGCCGTTACGCCCCCGACGTGCATTGTTGGACATTTCACGTTTTAGAAAAAGTACGTTTTCCGCCAGAAGTACCTAACGCCGTCAACGAAGGTACGGACGCGTACTGTAACACTAATCCTATGTTTCTCATATACATATATGTCATAGATACGTTCATATACCGAGGCTCTGTCCAGGGTCGTCGTTATACATACAGCCTTGTACGGGTTATAGACATGATAATACCGTTTTGAGTTTTCCTAGCGTTGAGGACACGTGATCGTGGCACAGGATAATGTGCAGGCTATTGTTGTGTAGGACTTTACATACTGCTTTATGCTTATGTCCTTTCTGTGTCACACTGTTGTTGTGTAGGACCTTACATATTGCTCCATGCTTATGTTCTGTCTGTGTCACACTTATCTGATGAGATGCTGCTGTTATATCATGAATATTTGTTGTCTGTATACTGTTTATTTGAACATAAGGTTAACCGTTACCTGAGATTCAATGTGGTAAATTGAATCTCAGCTATAGCTTCAGGGTCCGGAGGACCACGGATCGGAGATCGAGGCAAGCAGCAGGAATAGACCACGAGCCGAAGAATCTGTTTTCTGTTTCTTTTGTACTTTCTTTTGAAACAGTAGGATAACTGTATTATCAATACTATGTTACACTATGGTTACTGTTTGAATGTAAATCAGTTACTCTTTCGCTCCAATGCTCTACTCTGATTAAAAAAAAAAATCGCTTTAGAAAACGGGATGTTACATTTTTTGTCATATTTAAAGCCTCAAGCAATTTGGTAAAGCTTGTATCAGACCACTCATTTCTCGCCTTTAAGTTGTACAATATCAACACAACACTCAATAGGTAAATTTAGTGCACCCCTCATACAATGGCTTCACCACATCACCCTTCAAAGTTTCCATCATTTTAGGACAATCTTGGAGGTTCTCTTATAATGCCTTAGCCTTATCAACGAGACGGTCGACGTCAAATGCACTTGTGTTTAATTCAGGTGATGCACAACTTTTTGTATATTTAACCACCCCACTGATTGTCTCCCCATGCCTCGTCCAACAAGTATAATTAGGATCGATTCCATGAATCACTAAGTGTGGCATACAAGTTTCTTGATCACACCACCATACATTGCCACACTTTACATAGGGGTAAAGAATTAAACCAACGTTTGGGGGATTATGAGCAAATACAAAGTCAAGGAAATATGTTGACCCATCCCAGTAGTCTTTACACATGAATCACGAAATATGTACAATGAAAGAAAACTCATGAACCTTATGTCAACCTAGCTAGAAGTTGAAGAAAGAAAACTCTAAGGTTGAACGGACGCCTTTCTCATATCCAAAAGATCTAGAGCTTTTGATTGAGTGTGAAAGTTTTCGAATGTCAAAATGATTGGATGTTTTACAAGCAAACCCTCTTATATATTTTAAGGTCTTACATAACGGTTAGTTGGTAAGAACCGCTAATTGTTATTTTTGTAATAGTTATATTCAAGTAACCATGAGGTATGTTATTAACAAATCTATAATGTTTAAGGTCTTATCTCTTACATAACGGTTAGTTGATAAAAACCGCTAATTATATTTTTTCCTTTATAATGGTTATTTTGATTTATCACAATTCTTTAATAACAACCATATAACATATGATATATTTTTTTACATATGTTTGAGTCATTACATTAATATATTTTTGTATATATAAATAAAAAATGGAAATAAATAAAACCTACCCATCATCCTCAGAGAAGTGATCTAAATCATCTGAGAACACGAGGATGAGTGAAGTGGAAGCGGTAGCGGGTTCAGTCGCAAGCCGGAGGTAGAGGAGTAGGTTAGGAAGGAAGAGCACAAGGAGGGCATACAGGTTTGGTGTGAGAAGGAAGGGAAGAAGGTGGGCATTGAGGTTGGGGAGGAGGAAGAAGCGAAGAAGGCGAACGAGGATAAGGTTGGGAAGGAGGAGGAAAAGAAGCAAATGGAGGAGGAGTAGGTAAGGAAAGAGGAGCACGAGGAGGGCGTTGAGGTTAGGTGGGAGGAGGAAAAGATGTAGGCAGAGGTGCATATTGAGAAGCAACACGAGGAGGAAAAAGAGGCAGAGGTTAGGGAAGACAATTCTTGAGCAAAAGGGTACCTGGTTCTCCTGACGGTCATTAGGTAACGAGGAGGCACCTAGAGTTAGCACAGGGAAAAGGAAAGGTTTCGAATGCTTTAATTTACATTTATTGAGTTAGAACCATTAAGTATGGTACAAAAATATGAAGTTTTTCTATAACTTATTTTTAAAAAATATTTTTAAAATATAATAGGAGTGTTTAGTTATCACCATCACTGCAGTCCTCCTCCTCTTCTTCATTCTCATCATCGAGGGAAGGAGATAAAGGGTCTGACTGCAAGTCATATTCAACCTTATTGTGATAAAGTATAAGGCTCAACTTTGACAAATCTCTATTTTTTTTTATATTTTCATATTTATTTGGGGTTTTTGTCATAATCATTGAACTTAAAATGCCTTCTTTGTGATTAATTGGCATTAAGAGTAAATACATTAAATTATGACCCAAAAAAAATTGTAATTACTCATAATCATTGATTTTTCTAAGAATAATTCATGTTGGATTAATTATTTTTTATTGTATGTGCTGGGAGAAGTTGGACCAAATTGAAATCGGAAGTTTGGGCTCCAGTTGCAAAAATTATAGTTTAGCCCAACAAACATATTAAAACTTGGAGTTTAGTCCTTCCACTAACTTTTATACATTGCAGTCAAGTCCCTGGGTCTGATTTTTAGACCAGCAGTTGGACACTTCCAGAATTGCATAAAGGCGCCACAAAAACAAAAGCTTATACCTTGAAGCATCATCTTTCAGGGTCTCATCACCTTTACTTCTTCGTCGCTAGCAACTTCACCCTCATCTCCATCGTCGCAAGCGACCTACATCCATCTTCTTCATCGTCGGTAGAGCTTCACCAAGACCTCACCTTCACTATCGTGATCGAATTCACTCACCACTGCCGATCTTTCTCCTCCACCAAGAACCATCACTGGCGACTTCACTCACTACCATCGAGGCTACAAACACGGGAATGTAAATCATCGGAACAGGGGAGGAGTAGCGAACTAGAACCGAAACTTCCAAGATTCTTCCTTCCTCTGGCACACACCAATCATTCCACCATTTTCACCTCCATTAATGCCAGTGAGTGAACTTTTCATATGCTTAGTAACCTTCTTCCAATAACACCATCACCATCGTTTTTTCCCTAACCTTCTCATTCGTTCCATTAAATTACTATGGTTGAAGTGTTGAAAGTGTAAGGTGGAGTTGTAATGATAAATTACAGTGGCTAAGTCTCTCTTCTCTTAGAGCAATCGATTGATTCTTGAGCTTGGAGCTTCTTAAGGGAGTGCTTTACTAACTAATTTCTATCTTTAATCTTTTGTATTGGTTAAATTCTAGGATTATAGTTTAATTAGTGTATTGGACTAATATTTTGCATTGGGGTTCCATGCAATTTTGTTGCAATTTGATGTTTATTTGGATTTTAATGTTATGTATTTAACACTTTGAACTTCATTAGTAGTAATTTCTTGTATATTGACTTGGTTAAGTTTATACTTGGAGTTGTTATGAATATATAATTGTGATTGTAATGCAAGAGTTCTTAGTTACTTGTATCATTACATTTCATTGATACAAATTGCTAAAGTTCAAATTGGGTTTCATTAGAAGGATTAAGCCTTACTCGGTATGGGAGAATTAATTCACCTAACCCAAGCTAGCCCAAATGGTCTTTGTAATACCCGGATAAATAAAATGGCTATTTCTGATAAGTAAAATTGTGGTCTCAATTTCTATGTTTTGTTTATTATTTTTATGAGGGAAAAATCTCTTGAAAATTAGGGAAAAAGAATAGGGAGTCAAAATGACCAAAATGCCCTTGTGGGCATAAATGGCCTAGAAATATTATGAAAAATGCTGAAGGACAATAAAATAATTATTTGAATTTGGAAAGTATAGTGTCCCTAATTTAGACAATTTAATAAATTATAACTTGGGAAAAATTAAAGGAGAAGAATCAAAAAGTATTGAAATGACCAGAATGACCCCATTATTTTTAATATTTTACATGGGAGGTAAAATATCAATGTTAGTGTAAAATTTGTGAGACAATAACTTGTCTTAGTTAAGAAAATTATCAACAATTAGTAAGGAATTAATTAAGTAATTATTGGCTAATTACTTAAGCATGAACAAAGGAAAATCCATAAATAATTATGTAAAACCCTATAATTAGTGATTTATGGCTAAGAATAGCATAAAATATATTTACTAATTAATTGGAAAATATGAAGGAAAATCTATGAGAAAAAGTAATTTTGAGCCTAAATCTGAGAATGGACCAATAGGAAATTTTGTAAGAAAATTATGTAAAATAATTATATAATTATAATGTTTATTAATTAAGGAAATAAAATAAAATGTGTGTGTCTGCCGACAGAATTGAGAGAATGTGAGGGTGAGAATTAATGATTAAAAGTGGTTGGAAAGGTTAGAAGAAAAGTTAAAACTCTTAGTTAAAAAGTAATTAAGTGTAATAGTAAAAAGGATAAATGACCACCGATGAAAATTAAATCCTATCTAGAAAACCATGAGCAAAGTTTCTAAAGTCAGAGAAGATTATAAAAGAGTGAATTTTTATCTCGAAGTAGACTGTCCCAGAAGTCGTTTCCGTGATCGGTAGAATACTTAGAGAATAAGACGAAAAAGGGTAATCTGTTAAAAAGGCAGATAGTCACAAATTGGAATTTGAAGAAAATAAATTATAACTCAACATCTGAGGATGAGATGAAGAATATCTAGACATAATTGGAATCAGTAAATTTTTGTCCCGAAGTTGATGATTCCGGAAGTTATTTCCGTAACCGACGCGTTTTTCTGTAAATTTTCGGTCGGGCCGGAGAAAACCTGAAAGGGATCAAAAACTTAGTTAACCCAGACATTTCTAATGAGTAGGAAAAGAACTTCAAAGTTTTGATTCCGAATATCTGAGATTTTGTAAGATTACGCGATTCGGACACCGATCGGGGAAACTTTACCGGTATAAGCTTCTGGAAGGTGGCTAGGTGGCACCTTAATGATGACACAACTTGGACACCTAAGGGGGGGAGTTCGGAAGCCATGTGGATAGGAGGAGATCATGCCATCTTGCAAAGTGCGATCCGACGGTTAATATCCGGTATGGTAAAGCATGAATAGTAACACCAAAATGCCTATAAATAGGACTTCACCCCATTTGGAATTTTCATACCATTCTCACAAGACAAGGCCGAATAGGGAGCATCAAGGAGGAAGGAAGAAGTCCGGGGAATTTTGTAGCGAAGCTCTGAGTAAGTTCTTCGGTCCTTAGTCTTAAGTTTCCGTAGTTCTTTCGGTAGTTAGGGTAGTAATGCTAGTATAGTCTTTAATCTTCCAAGTATGATTAGATATCATATGTCAAGGGTATTTTAAGTGTGAATTTCGAAAATCATGATGGAGTCAGAGTTCTGGAAAAATTTTGGAAGATTTTAAAGTCAAAGTAGCGAAGCGCTGGCGAAATTCCGCCGATTAGGGGAATAGGGGTAAAATGGTAATTTATACCTAAAATGCCTTTCATGATGTCAAATATTGATAAAGGTGATATTATCATTATAGGATATCAGTAATCTTGATCTGCTGTCGTTACGCTGTCCGACGTGCCGCTGTCAACCCGTTGTTTCTGTCAACAGTGCAGTTTTCGTCAAAACGTACCAGAAGTACCGTATATTATCAACGGAGGTACGGACGCGTACTGTAACACTAATCTTGTGCTGCTTAAGTACATATATGTGATAGATACGTTCATAGACCGAATATACAGACAGTTTTACACGGATTATAGTCATAATAATGCCGTTATGTTTTCCTAGCGCTGAGAACACGAGTGGGTATCGTGGCACTGGATATGTGCAGGTTGTTGTTGTTATTGTTGTTTTGAGGCTTTACATATTGCTCTGTGCTTATGTTCTGTCGTCATTATGATCATGCATCTGCTGTATGCTTATGTACTAATATACTGTTGTATTGTCATGAATATCTGTTGTCTGTATACTGTATTGTTTGAGCATGAGGTTAACCATTACCTGAGATCCAATGTGGTAAATTGGATCTCAGCCGTAGCTTCAAGGTCCGGAGGACCGAGAGTTGGAGACCGGGGGAAGCAGCAGAATTAGACTGCTAGCCGGAGAATTTTCTATTCCGCTTTTGTATTTACTTTTGGAACAGTAGGATGACTGTATTATCCATACTATGTTACACTCTGGTTTATATTTTGAATATGTATCAGTTACTCTTTCGCTCCAATGCTCTACTCTGATTGGGAAAAAAATTCCGCTTTTAAAATGGGAAGTTACAGTCTTTTGGGCATTTTTGTTGAACTAGCACACTCCTAAAACACATTTGAAGGATAGATAAAATTCAGGGTTAAATACCTAATTTGTCACGGAAGTATTGCTAAGGGAGTGCCCAGCACCCAGAAGTATTTTGGGTATCATTTTTGCCCCGGAAGTTTACAAAATGGAGCAAATATGCCCCGGAAGTTTTGTTTAGGAGCAAATTTTTATAAACTTTCGGGGCAAAAATGATACCAATCCAACGGTCAAGATCAACTGATGGGCAAAATTGCTATGTTTGTAAACTTCCGGGGCAAAAATGATACCAAAAATACTTCCGGGTGCTGGGTGACCCTTAGCAAAACTTTCGTGGCAAATTTGGTATTTAACCCTAAAATTCATTTTTCTAGGAGATTTTATCATACATTTCTAAACCAATCACCATTTCATCTACTTTTATTCCAAAAATCCAAATATATTAGTTTTTAAAGCATTTTAGTTTAATTGCAACTTAGTTTATAGTTAAAAAGGTCAAATCCTTTTTATTGTTTCATGTCAATATTGCACTTATTTCCTAGGTAATTAATAAAAGGTTCCTCAAGAGATTGAAAGCGGAGCAAATCACCAAGAGAGGGGTGAATTGGGGATTTTAAAATTCTTTAAATTGACCACGAAACTAGAGCAGAACAGAGGAGATGAAAGAATTGCAAGACACAGCAAATTTATATTGGTTCAGTCTTAACTCTTGACCTATGTCTAGTCCCCAGACACTCTGGGATTTTCACTATCACTTAGAATCAGTTACACACTCTGTACTCGAAGTTATCCTCTCATTAGGATACACTCCCCCTTACAAGTTGTAAATTGATATACCCAATCTCCAAGCTCCACGACTTGAGATTCTTATAATAAATTATTTCAATAAATGAAACTCTCTCTAAGAGCACATAATAATGAACACTGAAGTGCAAGAGTATCAACAGATACTTTACAAGTAGAGAAACACTAAGAGTAGTTGAAACTTTGAATACTTTTTATTTTCTGCAGATTGGTTGTTGAGAAGACTTGAATGCAACTTCTTATATATGAAGAAAGCATTAAATGACCGTTGGATTGTTCAATGTAACCGTTGGAGACATTGGACTAGCAGTTAGGAACAAGTTGGTCATTTCTCTCTCTAATCTTTAGTTAATCCAGGGTGCGCAGAAGTTTATGGTTGACTTCCCTTGAATTAAATCCGTTGGAAGAGAAGCTTCTTGATAGGGAAAGAAAACTTTAATCCCTTAGCAACATGTAGAGAATTATTGTCCAAAAGAGTGCAAGTCTTCTAGTCTTTGCAATAAATACGCTGACGTCACTTTTTGCTTTAAGCTAAATCTTCATTTAATACTCTTTAAATCATCTGAAACTCACTAACAAAATGATTAAACATAATTAAGAATAGTAATGAGTGATGATAAGAAGTATCTAGATCAAACATGAAGGTTTCACAAATTTGTGCAATTTGATTTTCAAACACAGCGACACAAACTCGAGTTTGTTTAAGCAAACTGGAGTTTGAAACTCTTCTTTAGGAACCAAACTCGAGTTTAGAAATCAAACTCGAGTTTCCTCCATCTAGAGAAGAATGTCGCGATTTGAGCATTGAAGAACATTTTGAGCAAGAGAGCAAACTCGAGTTAATAAGTGACAAACTCGAGTTTGGAACTTTTGAAGTGAAAAAATGTTTAAGTTCACAAAACTCAAAACTAGAGTTTCCAAAAGCAAACTAGAGTTTTCAAAATCACAAAATAGTTGGGAGCTCTCTGCTTGGCACAAACTCGAATTAGTTAAATCAAACTTGAGTTTCCTTAGAAGATGGAAACCTTTGAAAACTCTCTGCCAAGACTAAACTCGAGTTTACTATGCTAAACTCAAGTTTTCCCAAAACATGGAAAAACTTTGAAAACTCTTGGCCAAGTGCAAACTTGAGTTTGGCATACCAAACTTGAGTTTGTTTAAGTTGAAAAAACATTAAGACTATCGGCCAAGGACAAACTCGAGTTTGGAAAACTCAACTTGAGTTTGGTCAAGTTCACAAAACCTTGACAAACTCTCTGTGTAACACAAACTCGAGTTTGCCTAACCTTGAAAAACTTTGAGTGCTCTCTGTATGACACAAACTCGAGTTTGCCCAAGTTTACAAAAACTAGAGCAACTCTCTGTCTCGATCAAACTCGAGTTTGCCTTTAACAGTAAGTTTTTCAACTTCAAAAACAAATTTCCATTTATGTTTATACAATTTCCAGTTATCATCAAAACACATAGAGAACTAACAGAGATGATCTAGGATTGCACCCTATATTGCAATCCTTTTTAATTTTGAAGAAGTTATTAAGGCATAAGTCAACACATTCCTTCAAACTTCTTGTTCAGCCTATTGGCGTATGCCATGACACGCCTTGTGTAGCAGTCAAGGCCTGCCAACAGCTGCATCAAAGCCTCCATTTCAAGAGGAGGAAGAGGAAGCGGCGGTGGTAGATGAGGGGGTGGCAGCGGCGGAGGAGCTCCCTAGTATGTTAACATTATGGAGAGAAGAAGGAGACCGATAAAGAAAAGTAGTAAGAATCACAAGGAATAACTGAGTTTAAATAGAGGTATAATAGATGCTACAAAGGGTTGTAACCTATTAAAAGTGTTGCGTGACAATTGTTTCTGAAGACCGCTATGTTTTCTCTTCACTGATATAAGAAGTTAGAAGTTGAATCATTTATAAGTGTTACATGGCAATTTATTCGAAAGAACCGTCACTTTTGTCACTAAATAAATTATGGTTATTAACTACAACTGTTATTTTTATGATTTTGTGAATTCTATCTCGCAATACATGATGGTGTGCATAATTAATCATTACTTTTAAGCATTATATAGCCTTGTGCGACCTCCGCCTCGATATACATGACATTGATTAGCTATAACCGTTATGTATTAAGCGTTATAAATGCCCAAATCTGTAGTAGTGATCCTACTTCTTGCTTTTCCAGGACACTAAATTTCCACCTACAAACACACAATATTATGTAGTGGTCTTTTAATAGCCTTTGACCCCCATGACCTACATCACAAAAACATCCAATCTCGGTGTGACCATAATTCATATAAAGTATGCCACGACCAGGTGAACTCTTCAAGTAATGTAGAACATGCTCCAAGGCTTCCCACTGGCCCACAGTCGATGTTATCATGAATTGGCTATGCATACTAACTAGAAGTGTCACTTCAAGGCGAGTCACCGTGAAATTGTTCAATTTATGAATTAGTCTATGTATTTCTCAGGATACTCAAATGGTTTAATCTTCTCAGGATCAACTAGGGGTGAAAATATGCTAGGCCTATATCAGGCGGCCTACAGCCTGGCCTGTTTAGGGCCTGGTCAGGCCTGGCCTGTTTGTTAAAAAGGCCAAGCCAAGGCCTATTTAAAGGCCTGAATATGTAAATAGGTCAGGCCTATTTTGTTAAGGCCTGACCTATAAGCCTTCAGGCCTGACCTATTTAAATATTAAATAAATATAGTTATATTTATATCATATAAATAAGATAATATTTTTTTTCATTCTTATATTCTAATTTTAAGATATATTTATATAAGTTTTGATAAGCTCAAAGTATATAAAGTCTATTTATGGCCTCCAAGGCCTGCAATATGAGGCCTTTTTAAAAGCCTACATTATAAGTAGGCCTTTAAAAAGGCTTCAGGCTCGACCAAGCCTGATGAAGGCTCAGGCCTGAGCCTAAAAAAAGGCCTGAATTCAGGCTCAGCCCTAGGCTCAGGCTTTCTGCCCCCATTACAGGCTCAAGCCTGTTTAGCCAAAGCCTGGCTTATTTCCATGCCTAGGATCAACCTTGTTCCTCACATCCTCGGGTAGCTCGTCAAACGGTATTCTGTCATCAATATCTATCCAAAAAAGGATTAGGAATCATGAAAAAGCTACTCAGTACTGCTCCAAGCAATTTAGGTTTGGTATTTGGCGAATTGTTTGGTCCAGTAAGTGGTTTACTACTCTGATACCATGTAAAGTTAGAAAGAAAAGATACTATAAATTGCTTGATTATTCAAGTATACAAGAATGGTATATATACACAAGAGGGTAGCCTTAGAATAAATGGCTCATTATTATAATTGATTCCCTAATCGTAATCCTAATTCCTGATTTTGTGTGATACTAATTGATTATAATACTTACATTAATATATTTCCTAATAGAAACATTACTAAGATATGAAACAATTTGGACCATTATTGTTGGCCTACCTTCTGGATTTTGTTGAACACACAATAACCCCACCTGGCACCTGCACACATTTGATTACTTTTGTTTGAGGAAAATATTCCATTAAAAAAGGGTCCAATGGGGTTAATAGTGTTCTACTGTTTCCAAGTCTGACTCAATTTGATAAGATGAGAAAGAAATGAAAGAAGAGCCAAACAAGTAATGGACACTGTGTCATATTAAAGGCACTACCAGACACTAAATGTGAGTATATCTTCCAACAGGAATTCAAACCTTATTACACCACATTGTGAAGGATTAGCCACTTCCACTAAACCAAATACTGTTGGTGGTAAAGGAATTGTTAGCACAATAATGAATTCAACAACAATCAAAGACCAACAAAAGCTCAAGACACATATATATGAAGCCCAACACAAATGAGCTTGTAAATATTTACTACACAGCTAGCCCTAAATAATATTCTGGATTTATTGCTTCTGCCAAATATCCGATGTAATAGTATTGTTGAAAGCAAGATGGAATATACTACCCCTCGTCCTTGAGTTCAACTGGCGAAGGGGTCGGACTTCCTCACCTAAAGGGAGGGGGTTCGATCCCTGCGTTGGTCAAGGCGCTGGGAGAGGCATCCTAGGAGTCTAGGAAGCAGTGGAAACGCTGGTAGAGGTGGAGGCATGTGTACTCTCTGTCCAGTATGCCCTGTGGACTGGACTCCAAGCGCCCTGCCCTTGGATTGTGGGTAAGCCCAACCCCTTTCCTAAAATTTTCTTAGCAAAAAAAAAAAAAAGATGGAATATACAAAAAATCATATTGTGGCAAGGAAGCCAAAACCCCTTCAAATGCACTATTGTGGCATTATCTTGTGCCGTGGGTCCTACTACGAAAATTGTTTGTTTGAGAGAGGTAGTGTGTGAAAGGAAAGAATTGAGGTTAAATCTTTTAGAGCCATGATAGTGCTTTTGCATTGGTTTTATCCTTTTCCATCCTGTTTAGTTTTCTATCAATGGTTTTCAATCCTTTTAACTGAGAGTGATTGTGAAAGCAAAGTTTTATCATTTTCTATCATGGTTAAAGTTTTTAGGTTTTTGTTTTTTTATGAGAAATGACGTTTCATCAGCCACCTAGTAACCTATGAAGCAAGACAAATCATAGTGGTATGAATTTCTGTATATTTCATCTTGCTTTCAACAGTGCTATTACATCATATATATATATATATATAGCAAAAGCAATAAATCTAGACTATATGTTAGGGACTTAGGGCTAACGGTACAATAAAAATCCACAAGCTTTTTTAGTTGGCCTTTAAATGTACGTGTCGCGGCAGATACTCTAACCAACGCCTCTCTCCTCATCCCTTATTATCTTCAGATCCTAACCATCCAATTTTGATCCAAAAGTCCAAAGAGAGATACATCATGTATTTCAAATTACACGTTCAGAAACTACCGCACAAGGTAATTTAAAATAGATGATTTGTCTTCTTCTAAACACTTGAATCAAAATTAGACAGTTAGGATGTGAAGATAATGAGGGATGAGGAGAGAGGCGCTGGTGAGAGAAATCAAACGCATCTTGGGCTACTGTTAGTCTTCAATTTCCCTATGCTGGAAGATATGGAATGCGTGAAATCGAAGGATATTTTGTCATGAGGAAATCCCAGCCACTCGCCTAGTGAATGAAGCTTTGGCGTTTACTGATCATATCATTCGAGCAGCTGAGTTTCATAAGCAGATGCCAGCAGTTTAATTTCATTGTTGTTGTTATTTACTTTGGCTGTTGCCTTAGTTTTCTGATACTGTATCTATGTACATATTTTAGATGCAATATATTCCTTTTCTACTAAAAAAAAAGGAATAAACCCCACATATATTAGCCTTGTCTATCAATGCACCCATGTATATATGTACCAAGATTGCTTCATTTTTAGAGAATAAGCCAAGATCCTTGAAGAATTTGATAATAATTTGAACTATTCATTGAAAATTAGATCCCAAATTTGACTCATTGCATGATCCCTATAAAGCTCAAGTTTCTATTGTTGATCATTGCTTTAATATATTGTACTCCAGCATGCTTTGTTGGAGATGACAAGCGTTCACTCTGTTTTTGTGGTCTCAAAAACATAGAGGCCACAATCCAATTGATTTCTCAGCACAATGGATGTTTTATATCCCAAAATTTCAATGCATTATTCTGTTCTTTTTGTGATCCATAATTTGATATCCCAAAAGTTGAAATCTTCTGCATCAAATTTACATGTACAGTCAACAAAACATGCTGAAACTTGAGAAGCTCAGATAGTAAATTAGACAAGTGGCATGGTTCATTCACAAACAACCACAAAACGATATATTTTTACATTCTATGTTATGTAAGTGTTAGGCATATACCAAAAACTAATATAACTCTTCATGATTCATAGATATGCTTCAAGAAACCTTTATTTACATTGCCACAAGGTCGAAAATCATCTAGGTTGAACACTAGAGAGCATTATATATTCACAGAGGAAGTAGTCATCAACGATGGATCAACTTTGAGTGATCTGCCCACAGAAAATGCAGGTTGTTTTGGTTGTGGAAGAGACATTGATGCACTTCCTAACAGAACCATAACATCTGACATGGTGGGTCTGTTTTCTGGGTCTTCCTGTACACATAAGAGTCCTATGTTCATGCACCTTCAAACTTCTGAAGAAAGACATGCTTCCTTTAAATGAGGATCCACAAATTCCATTTCTTTCCCTTCATTCCATAACTCCCAAGCCTGCATTATTCAAATTTGATTACTTTTCCTAAAAGTTTTTGGATTGATTTAAGAGAAGAAGTAGTAGTATATAAATGTACATATGCTAGAAGGGTAGAGGCAAGTTCGGTTGCATAAAAGCCACTACTTCTTTTTCCACTTATGATCTCAAGCAATATGACACCGAAGCTGAAGATATCAGATTTCATTGAGAACAGTCCTTCCATGGCGTATTCTGGAGCCATGTATCCACTATTTTATGCATCAAAGATAGATTTATCATCATAAAAAAAAATAGAACAAAACAAAATCAAAAATAGGTATTACATAACTTGGCCTAGAATATTCCTTTTGACTTAAACATCCTGTGTTATTTTCTTAAAAGGTTATGAAATTCTTCAATTCATTAGGAAACCATTCTTTCAACAATAGAATCTACCATTGCTTTAAACATTCACTCAATCATTTCAGTGTAAATGACTAAAATAAGTTGAAGCAAAGTTTACTTTAAGGACTAAAACTAAAAGTTGCTTAATTATATAGGTTTAGGAAGAGATATAACTTACTATGTTCCCACAACTCTTTTGGTATTAGCAATACTTTGGTTTTCACAAAAAATTCTTGCCATACCAAAATCTTATATCTTAGCAACCATATCATGGTCAAGCAATATGTTGTTTGGTTTCAAGTCCCTATGTATGATTCTAAGCCTTGACTCTTCATGAAGATAAAGTAATCCTCTAGCTATGCCCATGATAATGCCATAACATGTATTCCAATCAAGCTGTGAACGTTTTTCTGAATCTGAAGTAATAAAAACGCCAAAATTTGCAACCAGTGACATAAGTGTGTGTGTGTGTATAACTTATTGATAAAAATGGGGAAAGTCAACAAACCAAAAATAAATTTGTCAAGGCTTTGATTGGACATGTATTCATATATGAGAAACTTCTCTTCTCCTTCCAAGCCACATCCCAACAGCTTCACAAGATTCTTATGCTGAAGTTTTGCAATCAGAATGACCTCATTTTTTAATTCTTCTGTTCCTTGCCAAGACTTCCTTGATAACCTTTTGACTGCTATTTCATTTCCATCCGGAAGAACACCCTGAAACTCCCAAAAATCGGACCATAAATTGCATAATGACTTGTTTAGTAATACATACATAGGCTGAAATGAAATTCAGACACTATCGGACTTTGTATATAGTACCAAAGCCTCCCTGTCCAAGCTTGTTTGAATCAGAAAAGTCATCGGTGGCAAACTTAATTGTTGCAAAACTCATGAACACAAGTTCTTCAGAGCTGATTAATTCTCCATCTTGTGTAATTGTTACATTCTTGGGGGTCGCCAATTGTTGCAGTAGCATCTTTTCGCTTTTTTCATCATCTAATTCATTTTGTTTTCAAAGAAAACAAAAGATGGTAAAACAAAAAAACAAAAATCAAAGAACTGAGGTTGGTAATTCTTGCTTTATTTTTCACATAGTTGACAGAAGAAAAATTTTAGAAAAGATTCACCTGTGTCTTCCCCCTTGTTTTTTATGGAAACAGGCAATGCAGAAACCAGTAAGAACTGCTAATATGAACACTGATGCACATATAATCAGAACAAGCATCCATGTCTTCAATTTCCCTCCTGCTCATAAATGGCAAGCATACGCTACGGATAAAATTGATGTGCCTTCTTGATGAAGAAATTCAATTAAACTAATCAGAATCAGAAACCTTACCTTTAGAAGTTGGATAAACGACAAGGTACTGAGAAGAAGTATTGAAGAACTGAGACAATCCAAACCTGACATTGCAAGTTCGACTAAGAACTGTCCCACTTTCACGGGATGAGCAACAAGCTCCAAGGTCTCCTAGAGCAGAATTCAAACAGTTATAGCATAATGTTACAGAGTGTCTCTTGTGCAATTGAGGCCCTTCTTGGTCGGAATTGGTAGTATTGACAGTTGCAGGATGTTTAGGAGCCATTTTGTAGGATTTCGTTGATTTGGGTGAGAGGATTTGAGAGAAAATAGGTTTTGGCTCGAGGGTGAAGTGAAGTGTAGAGAAACAGTCAAGTTTTAAAACATTTAACACTGCGACAAACTCGAGGTTACAAGTGTAGGCTCGAGTTTGGTTAAACTTGTACTAACCTGGACTTCAAGAGTGTATGTGTGAACTCTTGAAATTCACCCTAAAACTCGAGTTTAATACTTACAAGCTCGAGTTTATGGAGTCCTCTGAATCTAGTTGCTCTCTGTATCCCGCGAACTCGAGGTTGTAAGTTGCAGGCTCGAGTTTGCGTCTTTTACAGCAGACTTTCAGCACATTGTCTGAGATTCGAAATATATTGATCAGCCTGCACAAAGCTCATCTAGATACTCCAATCTTTTTGTTAGCAATTAGTGATCATCAAACACATAACTAACATTAAGTGGAGGCTATTTTCAAATCATTGGGATTCACCATTCCCATTTAAACTTTTCTTTCAAATTGGTTAATGCATCACCATTTTCATGAATGATACCAAAATTCATTTTGAAGCATATTTGAAAAGCAGTGCATACACCAAAATAATGAAAGACAATAGATTGAATATGACAGTATGCTTCAGATTACAGAGGTGATGAACATTCCCCTTAACATGTTGAAGAGACTCCACAAAAGCAAGAGTCATGAAGATAGAATACTAAGGAAACATTCTTAGCACAACAGAAATGTATAAGTATAATGACTTTGCCATTGACCAGAAGATAATCTTGCATTTTCGAATTAGAAATCCATGAATGCTTAAGGCAAGATTATGAATACAGTTACTCAAAATAAGGATGGAAGACAAATGTTGATGTATTTGAGCAACTAAGAGAATTCTAGGATTCTTGAATGATGAAACACATTAATCCAAATGATTAGAGTTCAGAATATCATCCTAGTGAGCTATTCCATTAATGCATTATCATTCAACGCACTAATGAACATTTATAAAGTTTGGAATAACTTGGCCAATGGAAATTTATGCAGTAGGCATAAAAGTTTTATAGATTGAATTCTTTTCTTGAAAATAAACTTGAAACTCATATAAGAATAACTTGTTAGCCATGAAATCCAACTAGTTCAAGAATGAAACTAGACAGTTCAAGCAACACTTTGAATTTTTAAAAAATCAATCTGAGAAGGATGAAAAACATTCACCTTAAATAAATTTGAAGCATATCCATTATTCAAAATATTAGTTTCCAATTTTGAAACACTATTTGAATGTAATCAAAGTATGAATATTTTTCAAACCGTTTGTATGCATTTTCACAAAACAAGGTGAATCAAACCAATTTTAGAATTGTGCATAAGAAAATCAGGAAATAATGCACAGATTCACTTTTGATCCATTTAGCAATCTGAAGTTCATTTTGAAAGGACATAAAACATTGATTGCTAATGAGATGCAATAATGGACAAATATTCATTACCCAAATATGAAACTCGTATAAGCACAGTATAGGGTAAAAGTTAGATATCACCGTAATTCCTTTTGTCCTTGTAAAAGCTTGCTTGATTGAGATGGATTGATGTAGATGACTCCTATTACGATATTCACCATCAAGCATTGCTTCTTCAACTTCCTCAAGAGTTGAATTTAGTTGTCTATGTAGTTGCTCTCTTGAGAAGCTCTCATTGATCATTAGGCTCTTGGAGGTTCGACTTTGCTTACACACTGCTTCTTATTTCTTTTCCTGGGTTTCTGCAAAGTTCTCTCAAAGGGTATAGACTTCAAAAGTCTTCTGCTTGGCACTTGAGAGGATCTCCTTTTTGGTTCATAAGAGGCTCTTTGATTGTTCACCTTCTCTGCACCTTTGTGTCTATTCTTTTTGAAATCATTCTGCACACACAAAGCAATAAATGGACTTTTTGGTACCCACTTACTCTTGGGTCCTTCACTGTTAGTTCGAGCCTTAGAGAAAACATAAGTTCCCTTTGGTACCCATTGATAATTGCCAACAGGTTTATCTCTTCTATCTTTCCTATGAAAGCAATATGAAGTATTATGTCCCTTTCGGTTACAGTAATTACAGTGAGCAAAAGGATTTGAGCTATGAATTGATTTCTGAATTAAAATAATTCAAATAATATTTTCCACCAGTTTTCTTTTTACCTTTCTTCTTGTCAAAAGTAGGATTGTATCCTATGTCTGATCGGTCATTTGTAAATATTTGAGCTTTCAAAATGACATTGAGCATTTCACTACCTTTAGTGAACTTCTCAAGTGTTTTCGTGAGATAAGAGTTTCTCTTTTCAGGATCAAGGCATTTTTCACAAACTAAATTTTCACAAGCTGAAACTGGAGGTAAAACTTTAACTTGTTGTTCCAGTAACTTGATTTTCTTTCTGGAAGCAATAAGTTCTTTTGCAATCTTTCTAAATTCAGAATGCAGTTCATTATATTCAGAAAACAATTCATCATAAGAAGATTCAGAATCAAGTACCTCTTCTTCGTTTTCGATTGTTCTTCTTCTCGCAATCAAACAGATTTTTGCATTTCTTCTTCTTTTTCACTTTCATCATCCGAAGAACTATCTCCCCATATGGCAGATACATATGCTTCCTTTCTGAGATGATTGAATCTCTTCTTCTTGTAAAACTTCTTGAATTTTCGCACGAACATAGCCATTTCATCTTCATTCTCATCTTTCTCTTCCTTCACAGCATTAAGAGCGATACTTTTGCTCTGGCTATTAATCACTTCGTCCAAGCCCTTCTTGAATTTCAGTTTCCCTTCATATTCAGATAGACTTCTAAATAAAGAAGCAACTGAAGTCACTGATTCTCCACGAGTTTCTTCTATAGCTGTGACTTTGGCTTCCTAATCTTTTGTCAAGACATTGAGAATTTTTCTGACTTGAGGACCTTGCTCATATGTTTTGCCCAGTGCTGATAATTGGTTAATAAGATGAGTATAACGAAGTTGAAATTCAGCAATGGACTCACCGGTCTTCATTCTAAGGAGATCATATTCAGTTGTCAGCGTGTTGATGCGATTCTCCTTTATGCCGGAAGTTCCTTCGTATGCTATTTCCAAGGCTTTCCACATTTCCTTGGCAGTAGATAGATTGCATATGCGAAAATACTCCTGTTGATTGAGAGCACCATGAAGCATCAGGATGGCTTTACTATTGAGAGTCACTTTCCTTCGGTCATCCTCGTTGAATTCATCTTCAGTCTTTGGAACGTTATTTCCTCCTACAATTTTCGTAGGAACATAATCTCTATTCTCTATTACTTGCCATAGACCATACTCCGAGGCTAACACAAATACTCTGAATTTTGCTTTCCAAAACGAATATTGTTCGCCGTTGAAGCCAGGCCAGTGGTCTGTTGATTGAGACACCTTCAGGTAATATTCCTTCCATGATCTTTATCTCGGGATGTTAAGCCCAATCTGAGTAACCAGGCTCTGATACCAAATGAAGGTGGAATATCACCTAGAGGGGGGTGAATAGGTGATTATAAAATTCTTTCGCTGATTGCTCAAGAAACTTTCGCTGAATGCTCAAGAACACAGTCACCCACACAACAGATGTAAGATAAGGCAAGGTAGAGATAGAGAAGAGAAGATTGACACAGAGAATATATACTGGTTCGGTTCAACTCTTGACCTACATCCAGTCCCCAGAAACACTCCGGGATTTCACTAACTTACCCAAAAACACTCCGGGATTTCACTATCTTGACTACACACTCTGTAACTCTTGAGTAATCCTCTCACTAGGACTTACTCCTCTTTACAAGCTGTAATCAAGGATTACAAACACAAGTACACACTCTGTACTCGAGATGATCCTTTCCCTAGGACTCACTCCCCCTTACAAGTTGTAATTGTACACCCTTACTTAAGGTTCCACAACCTTAAGATTTACAGATAATCAAATGATAACTAAACTCCTTACTGAGTTGATAAATGATAAACACTGAAGCTCTATGTGTCAAAGGTACTGTACAGAAAAAAAAAAAACTGAAAGAATAAGTAACTTGAATGATTTTTGTTTCTGTCTGTTGTCTCTCTTGTTGAAGACTTGATTGCAGGTCTATATATAGCTAGAGATCATTAAATGACCGTTGTAATTCATAATGTGACCGTTGGAAACATTGCAGGTTGATTAGTTGAAGTTTTTGGTCTTCTTCTCTCTCTACTCTTTGGTTAATCTAGCTTTGCAGAGATTCAGACTTGACCTTCTGACTTTTAGTCCGTTGGAAGAGCAGCTTACTGGATGTGGAAGAAACCTTTAATTCCTTCAAAACGTGTGGAGAAAGATTGTTCAGAAGTAAGCAAGCTTTCTGCACTTTTGCATTTAATGTTCTGACTCTACTTTATGCTTTTATGCTAAATCTCCATTTAATCCTGTCTAAATCATCTGAAACTCACTAACAAACTGATTAAACATAGTTAGGAATAGTAATGAGTGATGATATAGAGTATTGAGATCAAACACAAACATTTCACAAAGTCGTTCAATTCAAAATTCAAATTCTGCGATGCAAACTCGAGTCAGTTCTTCCAAACTCGAGTTTTCATGCTTCAGTGAACTTTCAGTAAAAGATCGAAACTCGAGTTTTAAATCAAAACTCGAGTTTTCTCATTTCAGAGAAAAACATCGCGATTTTGCATTTGGACATGTTTTGTAAACAGTGCAAAACTCGAGTCATTAAGTGACTAACTCAAGTTTTGGACTTTTAATAAGAAATTATGTCTTAGTCCAAAATCTCAAAACTGGAGTTTCCAAATCATAACTCGAGTTTTCAAATGTTCAAATTTAGCAGAGCTTCTCTGCCTGGCCAAAACTCGAGTTTCCATATTTTAACTCGAGTTTTCACATTCTTTGAAAACTATGGAAACTTCTCTGTAAAGCCAAAACTTGAGTTTCTAAAAGTAAACTCGAGTTTTCTCAATTTTGAGAAACATTGAAAAGCTTTGTTAAAATGAACAATGGAGTTTTCACAAGTTTAAAATCAAGCATTGTTCTCTCTAGGATGAAAACTCGAGTTTTCAAAGTAAACTCGAGTTTCCAATAAAGGGTGAAACTTAGAGAACTCTTTGTGTAGCCTAAACTCGAGTTTCCAAATGTAAACTGGAGTTTAGCTAACTTTGAAAAACTTGGTAGCTCTCTGCCAATGGCAAACTCGAGTTTCCAACTGCAAACTCGAGTTTACATGATTTGTAAACTTTTGTAGATTTTCAACAAATAGCAAACTCTACTCAAAACTAAATACTGTAGAGTTTAAGAAATGGTTTCATTTTGAAAAGGCTTCCCGCCAGAGGCAAACTCGAGTTTGCAACCACAAACTCGAGTTTACACATTTGTAAACTCTTTGAAGATTTTCTCTGGAGTTTCCAAACTGGAGTTTAAAGATCTCAGGCTCGAGTTTAAAATCCAAAATAGCCTGTCTTGCTCTGTGTCAGTAGCAAACTCGAGTTTGCTTATCTAGACTCGAGTTTGGCGCTAACAGAATGTTTTTGAGTTGAAATCAATTCTTTTAACTTATCAAAAACATTCATACTTATTTACAATTGTCAATTATCATCAAAACACATAGAGAACTAACATTTGCTTGGAGTCATAGTTTTATGCCCAAACCTGAAGGAAAAAGTCACTGGACTATGAAGCTTGCTTGTTGGAATGAATTACTTTGATCTTTCTTAGCAAATTTTATCAATTCCCAGAAGTTACCATCCTAAATTCAAACTGCAAAAATCACATTTTTTGACAGTGATGCTTGAATACAAATTCTCTTATTGTAATTAGTGCTTATTATCTTTCTGTCTTACATGGAATTTTCTTTTTAATTATAAACAATTTAACAGAATTTGGTCTTGGCTGATGGCCTTCTAGCCTAGTAGCATAAAAACATCCTATGAGTCGGAGGTCACGGGTTTGATCGTTTTGCTTAATTATTCCTGCATGATTAGCTAGCCATTTGGAATGGAATCAAAATTCAACAACTTTCACAATCTGACTAATGATCACATGGATTAATTTCTTCGTAAAAGTTTAGAGAATATATAGTCACAGGTATCCAGAGTGACAACCTGGTTTATTCTCTCTCCCTGATAATATTTCTTCTCACTTGTTCTTACACCTAGTGTACAACAAAATAAACTTTATTATTTGTTCTTCTGTAAGCTTCAGAAAGGACACTTGAGCAAAAAAAAAAAAAAGCTTCAGAAAGGACAAAGTAATTGGAACCCATGTGTTGGACATGCAAAATAAAAATTCTTATGCTTCGGCGGGTCCATAAATTAATCGTATACATTTTTACAAGTCAACAATAACCATTTAGCCTATTTTAGAAGTTTAAAAAATTGTTGATTTAGTTACGACTTGAATGGTCAGCCTGCCTTTGACTAAAAGCCATGTGACTACAATATTACAAAATAAAAGGGAAAAAAATTAAAATTAGACTAGGAAGCTTTTAAATCCTTTCAGTGGGGCAATATATCAGAAATTGTTAAGTTATTGACTGAGGATTGTTCATTGTCAATGATTCTTCCCACACAGAAGGGTGGCCTTTGGGGTTGACCAAGACTTGTTGATTGACTTTTCAACATTAAAACAACAGAAGACATGGTTGGTCTGTCATATGCATCTTCTTGAACACATAGTAATCCAACATGCATGTATACTAGAAACTGATCTTCAGGGCAGGAATCAGCTACTAGATGGTCCATCAATTCCAGTGCATTTCCCTCATTCCATAGATGCCATGCCTGTAGAATGAATGATTCTTCTTCAAGTCAACCAATCAATGGCAATACATAAGTTTCTGAGATAGAAACTGGTCTTTTGCCCAAAAGTTTAATACTTATGTATGCCAGAAGACTAGGAGAGTGATAGGAACCTGCGCTGTATCTCCCAGTGATAATTTCGAGCAATAACACTCCAAAATTGAAGACATCGGATTTTATAGAATATAATCCCTCCATAGCATATTCCGAAGCCATATATCCACTAAAAAGTTTAAAATTATAGAAGTCATAAACTCATTGCCAAAAAAGCAAATATTTGCAAGTTATAAAAAAATTGCACAAGAGAATCTAATTAAGTACTCACTATGTACCAACTATAGTAGCAGTGTTAGCTTCCCCTTCAACTCCGGCAAATATTCTTGCCATTCCAAAATCGGAGATTTTTGGATTCATGTCGTAATCTAACAATATGTTACTTGCTTTTAGATCTCTATGAATTATCTTTAATCGAGAATCTTCATGAAGATAAAGAATCCCTCTTGCTATTCCACCTATTATATCGACACGTTTGATCAAACTTAGTCGTGCACGCTGCCTTGGATCTGTCCATGAATAGTGACTAACTGTTATGATCAAATGCTTCACCATTCTAAGGTGGATTAAAATTATGAAAATCCAACCTTATATGTCTGAAAAGTGAAGAAAAAAGACTCACCGAAAAGGACAGCATCAAGGCTGCCATTAGGCAGAAATTCATAAACAAGAAGCATTTCTTCTCTATCTAAACAAAATCCAAGAAGCCTCACTAGATTTTTGTGTTGAAGTTTCAGAATCAGCAGAACCTCGTTTATGAATTCCTTTGAGCCCTGTTCAGAGCCTGTTAAAAGCCTCTTGACTGCTACTTCCTGGCCGTCACTTAATACGCCCTACAAAAAAAAACCACAATCCTTAAGTTTGTTTCTAACAAATATGCAAGAAAATCTGATTCAAGATTAAGCTTCAATTACCTTGTAAACAGGTCCAAAGCCGCCTTGACCAAGCTTATTTGAAGCAGAAAAGTTTTTGGTAGCAACACACAGAGTTTCAATATCAAAATAAGGCAAATCCTCAGATATCTTGTCATCTCTTCCACCAAAATTCTGGTGATTCTGGAACACTGTTTCACCTCTCTGCCCAAATCTATGAAGATCTATCTCATGACTGTATATTCCACCCTTACCTAAACACAAGAATCCAGACAGTTAAACAGAACAAAAGAAAAAATTCAGAAACATGAATTGACCTTATATCAGCTTATGATCTTACATACTTTTCTGAGTTCTCTTCTTCCTCAGGAAGTAAACGCAGAAACTCAAAATCGCAATTGCCAACCCAGTCGCTGCTATAATTCCAATAAGCATCCCAGTTTTGCCTGTTGCACCTGAATCAAAAATCATGAAAATCATCAAACTTGATGCAATTTCATCGATCAAAGTACTTGAAACTGAAATGCTTACTTTTGCCACTTGGTGTAAATGGAACATTTGGTTCAGGTTCACCATTGTAAAATGCATATAATTCAAATCTCAAGTAGCAGCTACGACTTAAAACTCTAGCTCCAATTGAGGAATAACAACAAACAAGTGGATAACTTATCGCACTTTTTAGACAAATACCACAATCACTAGCTGATAAATCTCTGGTACACTGAACTAACCCATATATCGTTTTCTCTTCAAAAGGTGCCTCTCCAATAGCATACAAGTTAGCAGAAACATTAGAAGATACCTTATCAGTAAGACTATTCAATAACCCATTAACCTCAGACGCAAACTTCGTTGGTTCTGAAATATTCTGTTGATTATCAAACCCCAATTTTCCTGTGACATCCACTTTTCCGAGGAAGTTCTTGCTGGAATATTGTAGCTGACATTGTTCTTCCCAAACAATTGATTCTTCTGCTTGGGGACAGAGCTTAAGAATGTCTTGTGAAGCCGTGGCTATGCAATCTTGGCATGTTTGATTTGAAACATAGTCGAGGCACATGAAGAGGGTATAGACTGTATCTGGGATTTTTCCATAAGAGACATTGTAAGATTTGAAGATTGAAGCGTGAGAAGATAGAGAAGTGAGGATGTTGTTAAGGTTGTTCTCAAAGGAGCTTCCTTTGGTGTAGTTACTGCTTGTTGAACAATTTTGATATGGTGGGTCAGCGAAGGAAACGCCTGAGAGGAAAGAAATAGTGCAGAGAAGAAGAAGGAATAGCTTTGGAGAATCAACCATTTCTGCTATTAACAGAACTAGAAAATCTGATGAATGGTATAAGATTAACTGATAGAGAAATATGGTTTAAGCAGTTTTTAGTTTAGAAGTTTGAAATTTGTAGCATCAACAAAAGTGGGAATTATTCAAACTGGAAGCGGATGTACTGTGTACCAGAGTTGAATTGGATTATTATTTAGTGTTTATTACGGAGTATTAATTTGAATTTTTGTTTGTCCTGAAACAGCGAAGGAATTAAGCTCTTCATTAGAGAAGAAATTATTTGTTTTGTTGACTATGACCATAACCTCCAGTCATAACCTCCAAATACAAAATTACTCCTAAATGTATAATGGTATATAGATAAAAAAACGCCTATTGTTTCGATGCTAAGTTTGTCAGAACAATGGAGAAGCAACTTGGCATTAATCATCAAAATGTATTATTATCTATCAATCATAAATCAATTATAATATTAATAACAGTAATATTATTATCAATTAGCCATATGAGAAAACATGTTTCGTCTTATTTTATCGTGATCTATGTGTTTCTTGCTCGCCGAAAAGCATCGTCAGATCCATAGGAATAAAATAAAGAACGCAGAAGAGAAGTATGACTTGGAATCACATATAAAAGATATAGAAGCAAGGATTAAATAAATGTTATGAAAATGGCAACTTTGTTTTTAAGTGTTTGGGTGCTTTTAGGATTATATCCTTCAAAGTTATATAAGCCTTTCTATTCTAGTTAAACTTATCTAGCAAATAATTAAATCAAGAATTAACATCGAAAAGTAGTTGATTTGCAATTTTTTTTATATAAGAATTGCTTTGCAATTTTAAATGCAGTCACTATCAATAACTTAGGAAAGACGGTTAATACTAATTATCCTTCTAAAAAAATTACGTTAGCAAAACTACTACTCCTTCCGGCATTAATTATAAGACAACATTTAGAAGTTGATTTTGGTCCAAATTGTAAGACAACATTATAATTTTTTTCAATTTCTTCCTAAAATGTTATTGATACTTTCTTAATAATAATTTAATAATACACCTATATATTATATAAAGTAAGTAAAAATTGCAACTCATTAATGTTATATACAGCTTAATTCTACATTTTTTTAATAAAATAATTTTGAGCAATTTTTGTCATATCTTTCTCATATCACCCCTATTAATAATTCCTCCACAATAATTAATTTAATAACACTTTTATATTCTATTAAATGAGAGATTTTACTTCCTTTTTTTATTTTTAAATAAAATAATTTTAAGATTTCTTAAAAAATACTTTCCTATAACTATCTGTGCAAAGTGATTGATATAAAATGTAGGTTATAGGCTACACATCTGATGATTTTGTATTCCTATGAATTTGTTAGGATTTTGCAATGCAATGCAAATACAGGCTGGCGGGATCATAACCAAACTGGGAACTACCGCAACTGAGAAAGCATTTTTTGGAATGAATGGAATGCACAAACGCTGTGGGGCTGTTTTAAAATTTATATGAGGGTATTTTAGAAAAATGAGTAAAATTAACTAATTTAACTCATCTCCTTAATCTCCCCAAAATCTATTAAATATGTCATATAATTAGGACATGAGGTAGTACTAATTTTCAACAATACTCTAATATAATGCTCTCTTATCATAAACATAAGAGTTGGATAACTATTTACATTTGAGGTTAGAAAAGGCATTAATGAGTACAAGCCACTTGTATGGAAGAGGAAAAGATGGTAAAAATGACAAATAAATCCTAGTTGCAACACTAGGAATAGGAAAACAAGAAGCAAGAAAAGAAGGGCTTCAGGGACCTTCTCAACCAAAACATCCACTCAGTGGTTGCCGAAATGTCCCCAAGGCCACATAGCCCAAGAAAACTAACTCAGACTACTCTCCTTGGGCTTGGTGGGCTGTAGGCCTTACTCATCATTCAGCTCACTTTAATGTTGGGACGATGGCTATCTCTCCTTAAAATCAAAAAGAAATAAAGAATGGTTGGTGGGGTTCACAAAAATGCTCGGTATATGTAATGCTCAGCCGGCTGAGGGGTGGGCAATGGTTGAGGGTTTGAGTTTGGCTTGGGATCTTGCTTTTAAGCGGATAGTGCTTGAGTCTGATGCTGCTGATCTTATAGCTCGGTTAGCTGCTGAGGCTGTTTATAAATTATAATGAGTCTTTGCTGATGTCTAACATTAGATCGCTTTTGGGGAGAGACTGGCTTGTTGAACTGAAATTTGTTCCGCGCCAGGTTAACCGTGTTGCCGATGTTTTAGCAAAGTTGGGTCTTTCTAAGTCGGATTTTTTGCAGGATTGCCCTTCTTTCTTAAGGGTTTGAGTTTATCAAGAGTCATTGGGAGTTGTTTCCGTTAATAGTGTTTCTTCTTAATTTTCCTTGGCTTCTTGCCATCATTTATATCAAAAAATATATAATAATAATAAAAATAAAGAAAGAGAAAGAGAAAGAGAAAGGATCCAAATTGTACAATAAATTATCCTTTTTTTTTGTCAAGTACAATAAATTATCGATTTGGTTTCTCTCCTCTCTCTTTTTTGTCCGCTGCTATTCTTTTTTTTCTTTTATGATTATTAGATTAAAATCTAATGGTTCACGTCTAATATTTTATAGAAATATTATTACAATGGAGAAAATGATGAGAAGAAAATGGAGAAAATGATGGGAATGAAATATTAAATATAGACCATTAGATTTTGATCTAATGGTTATGAAGGGGGGAAAGGATATCAGCGGATGGAAAAAAGAAAATGAGATAAGCCAGATCCATAAGTTATGTCTTATACTTAGAATCAGATGTAATAATAGGTTTTACCATGTTAGTCATGATTATCAAAAAATAAATAATCATTATTCATACATTCCCTTGTGAATACTAATTACCACCTCATGACATGTTTAAAAATGTTTAAATTACATTTGAGTTTCATTTGTCTTTATTTCACTTGTCTAATTCCATATGTTAACAAGTCATTTTATATTTCTAAATATCTTGTATATTCCTTTCTTTTTCTTAAATTAGAGTGTAAGACAATTGTGACGAATAGAATTAGGAATGCCGGCGACAACCATTCCCAACAAGGTAGTGGGACAGTTATGGTAAGACAACGAAATAACTCTTAACTCATTACATCTTACTTAAAAATTAAACTAAATGTGTGTCTTGAAATTAATGTTTCATTACTATTATCATTACACTGCATCGTAAGTGTAATGGAATGGAACCAAATGGATCCTAGTTTGTCATACAAATTCTATTGAAAATAAATACCATATTTATTACAGAAAAATAAAAGAAATAGCAAATGATGAATAACAACTCTTTTTTGGCCACTTCCACTGTAAAAAAACTGATGAGGAGCATGAGGTCATAAATAAACACTCTTTTGTTATAACTTTAAGTCAAATTTCAGTCAACAATAAACAGACTAATGAATCGAAAATTAAATTCAAGTATATACTCTAAATTGCTTGATTATTCATGTATACAAGAGAGGTATATATATTATATATATACAAAAGGTTAGCCTCAAAATTAATGGCTCGTTATTATAATTGATTCCCTAATCATAATGCTAACCCTTGATTTCGTATGATACTAATTGATCATAATATTTATATTAATATATTTCCTAACGGAAACATTACTAAGATATGAAACAATTTGAGCCATTATCGTTGGCCTACCTTCTGGATTTTGTTGAACACAGAATAACCCCACCTGTACACATTTGATTACTTTTGTATGAGGACAATATTCCATTAAAAAAGGGTCCAATGCGGTTAATAGTGTTCCATTGTTCTACTGTTTCCAAACCTGACTCAATTTGATAAGATGAGAAAGAAATGAAAGAAGAGCCAAGCAAGTGATGGACACTATGTCATATTAAAGGCACTGTCTAACACTAAATGTGGGCACCTCTTCTAATGGGGATTCGAGCCTTGATTTGTCACGTTGTGAGGAATTAGCTCATTCCGCTAAATCAAATCCTGTTAGTGGTAAAGGAATTGTTAACACAACAAAGAATTCAACAACAATCAAAGCCCAACAGAAACCCAAGACACATGTATCCAACACAAATGAGCTTGTAGATATTTATTATACAGCTAGCCATAAATAATATTGTAGATTTATTGCTTCTGCTATATATCAGATGTAATAGCACTGTTTTTTTTTTGCTCTGAGTAATAGCACTGTTGAAAGCTAGATGGAATATACAAAAATTCATATTGTAGCAAGGAAGCCAGAACCCCTTCAAATGCACTATTGTGGCGTTATCTTATGCCTTGGGTACTACTATGGCAATTGTTTGTTTGAGAGGGGTAGTGTGTGAAAGGGACGAATTGAGGTTAAATCTCTTAGAGCCATGATAGTGCTTTTGCATTGGTTTTATCCTTTTCCATCCTTGTTAGTTTTATATCAATGGTTTTAATCCTTTTTACCATGAAAGTGACTGAAAGTAAAGTTTTATCATTTTCTATGATGGTTAAGGTTTTTAGATTTTTTTTTTTTTTTTATGAGAAATGACGTTTCATCAGCCACCTAGTAACCTATGAAGCAAGACAATTCATAGTGGTATGAATTTCTGTACATTCCATCTTGCTTTCAACAGTGCTATTACATCATATATATATATATATAGCAAAAGCAATAAATCTAGAATATTTGTTAGGGCTAACGGTACAATAATATCCACAAGCTTTTTTAGTTGGGCTTCAAATGTATGTGTCTTGGCATACTGTTAGTCTTCAATTTCCCTTTGCTGGAAGATATGGAGTGCGCGAAATCGAAGGATATTTTGTCTTGAGGAAGCCCCAGCCACTCGCCTAGTGAATGAAGCTTTGGCGTTTACTGATCATATCATTCGAGCAGCTGAGTTTCATAAGCAGATGCCAGCAGTTTAATTTCATTGTTGCTGTAATTTACTTTGGCTGTTGCCTTAGTTTTCTGATACTGTATCTATGTACATATTTTAGATGCAATATATTCCTTTTCTACTAAAAAAAAAAGGAATAAACCCCACATATATTAGCCTTGTCTATCAATGCACCCATGTATATATGTACCAAGATTGCTTCATTTTTAGAGAATAAGCCAAGATCCTTGAAGAATTTGATAATAATTTGAACTATTCATTGAAAATTAGATCCCAAATTTGACTCATTGCATGATCCCTATAAAGCTCAAGTTTCTATTGTTGATCATTGCTTTAATATATTGTACTCCAGCATGCTTTGTTGGAGATGACAAGCGTTCACTCTGTTTTTGTGGTCTCAAAAACAGAGAGGCCACAAACGAATTGATTTCTCAGCACAATGGATGTTTGATATCCCAAAATTTCACTGCATTATTCTGTTCTTTTTGTGACCCATAATTTGATATCCCAAAAGTTGAAATCTTCTGCATCAAATTTACATGTACAGTCAACAAAACATGTTGAAACTTGAGAAGATCAGATACTAAATTGGACAAGTGGCATGGTTCATTCACAATCACAAAACAATATATATGTACATTCTATGTTATGTAAGGTGTAATGTAAGTGTTAGGCATATACCAAAATCTAATATAACTCTTCATGATTCATATACATGCTTAGAGAAACCTTTATTTATATTGCCACAAGGTGGAAAATCATCTAGGTTGAACACTAGAGACCATTATATGATTCACAGAGGAAGTTGTCAGCAATGATGGATCAACTTTGACTGATCTGCCCACAGAAAATGCAGGTTGTTTTGGTTGTGGAAGAGACATTGATTCACTTCCTAACAGAACCATAACATCTGACATGGTGGGTCTGTCTTCTGGGTCTTCCTGCACACATAACAGTCCTATGTTCATGCACCTTAAAACTTCTGAAGAAAGACATGCTTCCTTTAATTGAGGATCCACAAATTCCATTTCTTTCCCTTCATTCCATAACTTCCATGCCTGCATTATTCAAATTTGATTACTTTTCCTGAAAGTTTGTGGGTTGATTTAAGAGAAGAAGTAGTAGTGTATAAATGTACATATGCTAGAAGGCTAGAGGCAAGTTCGGTTGCATAAAAGCCACTACTTCTTTTTCCACTGATGATCTCGAGCAATATGACACCGAAGCTGAAGATATCAGATTTCACTGAGAACAGTCCTCCCATTGCGTATTCTGGAGCCATGTATCCACTATTTTATGCATCAAAAATAGATTTATCATCATAAAAAACAGAACAAAACAAAACAGAACCAAAAATAGATATTACTTAACTTGGCCTAGAATATTCCTTTTGACTTAAACATCCTGTGCTATTTTCTTGAAAGGTTATGAAATTCTTCAATTCATTAGGAAACCATTCTTTCAACAATAGAATCAACCATTTCTTTAAACATTCACTCAATCATTTCAATGTAAGTGACTAAAATAAGTTGAAGCAAAGCTTACTTTAGGGACTAAAACTAAAAGTTACTTGATTATAGAGGTTTAGGAAGAGATATAACTTACTATGTTCCCACAACTCTTTTGGTATTAGCAGTACTTTGGTTTTCACAAAAAATTCTTGCCATACCAAAATCTGATATCTTAGCAACCATGTCATGGTCAAGCAATATGTTGTTTGGTTTCAAGTCTCTATGAATGATTCTAAGCCTTGACTCTTCATGAAGATAAAGTAATCCTCTAGCTATGCCCATGATAATGCCATAGCATGTATTCCAATCAAGCTGTGAACGTTTTTCTGAATCTGAAGTAATAAACACACCAAAATTTGCAACCAGTGACATAAGTGTGTGTGTGTGAGTGTGTGTAACTTATTGATAAAAATGGGGAAAAGTCGACAAACCAAAAATAAATTTGTCAAGGCTTTGATTGGACATGTATTCATATATGAGAAACTTCTCTTCTCCTTCCAAGCCACATCCCAACAGCTTCACAAGATTCTTATGCTGAAGTTTTGCAATCAGAATGACCTCATTTTTGAATTCTTCTGTGCCTTGCCAAGACTTCCTTGATAACCTTTTGACTGCTATTTCATTTCCATCCGGAAGAACACCCTGAAGTTCCCAAAAATCAAACCTTAAATTGCGTAATGACTTGTTTAGTAATACATACATAGGCTGAAATGAAACTCAGACACTATCGTACTTTGTATATAGAACCAAAACCTCCCTGTCCAAGCTTGTTTGAATCAGAAAAGTCATCGGTGGCAAACTTAATTGTTGCAAAACTCATGAACACAAGTTCTTCAGAGCTAATTAACTCTCCATCTTGTGTAATTGTTACACTCTTGGGGGTCGCCAATTGTTGCAGTAGCATCTTTTCGCTTTTTTCATCATCTAATTCATTTTGTTTTCAAAGAAAACAAAAGATGAGGAAAAAAAAAAAATCGAAGAACTGAGGTTGGTAATTCTTGCATTATTTTTCACATAGTTGACAGAAGAAAAATTTTAGAAAAGATTCACCTCTGTCTTCCCCTTGTTTTTTAAGGAAACAGGCGATGCAGAAACCAGTAAGAATTGCTAATATGAACACTGATGCACATATAATCAGAACAAGCATCCATGTCTTCAATTTCCCTCCTGCTCATAAATGGCAAGAATACGCTACGGATAAAATTGATATGCCTTCTTGATGAAGAAATTCAATTAAACTAATCAGAATCAGAAACCTTACCTTTAGAATTTGGATAAACGACAAGGTACTGAGAAGAAGTATTGAAGAACTGAGACAATCCAAACCTGACATTGCAAGTTCGACTAAGAACTGTCCCACTTTCACGGGATGAGCAACAAGCTCCAAGGTCTCCTCGAGCAGAATTCAAACAGTTATAGCATAATGTTCCAGAGATGTCTCTTGTGCATTGTACTAGACCATAAATTGTAATTTTCTGGGAAAATTCAATTTCCCCAGAAGCAAACATGTTCTTGGAAGGAACAAAGGCAGCCTCATTGGACAAGTTATTCATTAAGTATGTCAGAACGTGGCTGAACCGAGCAGGATTCGACACGTTCTTCGCTTGATTAATTTCATCTGGATACTTACCAGTATAAACCATCATTGAAATGAACATCTGAAAAGAGTATCTTACTTCACAAAGATCATACCATATCATAGCATCTTGACTCTTACAATTGTTGAGTATATCTTGGCTTGCTTTCTGAACACAATCCTTACAGATTGTTGAATTTATGTCTCCTCTGCATAGTGCAAGTCCATAGACCCTATCTGGGTCTTCTCCAGTGGATGTGTTATAGAAACCTGAGGCTGAAATGTTGCCGGAAAGTGACCCCAGAAGAAGCTCAAGGTTGTTATGAAATGTAGAGTTCAGTGGGTAATCTTGGAATTCAGGAGAACACCAAGTGAAGAGAGGGTCTGAACCTGAGACATGGTGAAGAAATAAGATGGAAATGATGAAGAAAAACATATCTGAAAATCTGTAAGTTTTTTGCCAAAAAGACAGAATTCGTGTATGAAGCAGGTTAGGTTAGCCAAGATATGGTGATTTTATACAATGGTTAGAAAAAAGTTGGGACATTTCTGATATGGGGTAGAATACTAAAAGGAAGTAAAACTAGCATTAATAACAATATAATGATGACTAATAATTGAGCAGGAAGTTGCAGGAACTATGAGCTACTTAGATCAGCAATAATCTGGTAAACGTTATTATTCTAACTTATTAAAAAAAATAAAAAATTTGTTGGTGTTCTTCCATGCTTATCACTGATCTATGACTTTGATTCTATCCGTTCGTTATGTCTTAATCAAAGGGCGGTAACGTCCGTGATGACGATTATAAAGAAAGTGGTTTTTTTTTTAAACATGGAACATGTTTCTCTTGATATTACCCTTGAAGTGTTGACCACAAAAAAATATTACCCTTGAAGTCTATGTAAAATAATCTAAATTTTTTTTCTTTCTTTAATAAAATTACCTTATAAAAATTAGTACGTTATCAACATCTAAGAATCTAAACAATTAGCAATGCCAGAGAAGGACCTTAGTTGTGTCTTGGAGTAATATGAAAATTGTTCATGGCTGACTTTTTGTCAGAGAAAGAAAGTTGTTATCTTGATAGATCTAACGGCGAAGCCAAGATAACTCCATATTGATTAAAATAATTGAATTGACTTTCAGATTCAAGATGTGACTAAAACGTTATTCTCAAAAAAGAAAAAGATATGACTAAATGAGATTGAAGATGGACTTTGCTTGGAGTCATAGTTTCCTGCCCAAACCTGAAAGAAAAAGTCACTGGATTATGAAGCTTTCTTGTTGGAATGAATTACTTTGATCTTTCTTAGCAAATTTTATCAATTCCCAGAAGTTACCATCCTAAATTCAAACTGCAGAAATCACAATTTTTGACAGTGATGCTTGAACACAAATTCTCTTATTGTAGTTGGTGCTTATTATCTTTCTGTCTTACATGGAATTTTCTTTATAATAATAAACAAATTAATAGAATTTGGTCTTGGCCGATGGCCTTCTAGCCTAATAGCAGAAAAGCATCCTATAAGTGGGAGGTCATGGGTTTAATCGGTCTGCTTAATTGTTCCTGCATGACTAGCTAACCAGTTGGAATGGAATCAAATTCAACAACTTTCACAATCTGACTAATGATCACATGGATTAATTTCTTCATAAAAGTTTAGAGAATATATAGTCACAGATATCCAGAGTGACAACCTGGTTTATTCTCTCCTCCTGATAATATTTCTTCTCACTTGTTCATGCACCTAGCCTACAACAAACTAAACTTTATTATTTGTTCTTCTATAAGCTTCAGAAAGGACAAAGTAATTGGAACCCATGTGGTGGACATGCAAAATAAAAAATCTTATGCTTCAGCGGGTCCATAAATTAATTGTATACATTTTTACAAGTCAACAATAACCATTTAGCCTATTTTATAAGTTTACAAAATTGTTGATTTAGTTAACCCTTGAATGGCCAGCCTGCCTTTGACTAAAAGCCATGTGACTACAATATTACAAAATAAAAGGGAAAAAAAATTAAAATTAGACTAGGAAGCTTTTAAATCCTTTCACTGGGGCAGTATATCAGAAATTGGTAAGTTATTGACTGAGGATTGTTCATTATCAATGATTCTTCCAACACAGAAGGGTGGCCTTTGGGGATGAGCAAGAGTTGGTGATTGACTTTTCAACATTAAAACAACAGAAGACATGGTTGGTCTGTCATATGCATCTTCTTGAACACATAGTAATCCAACATGCATGTATACTAGAAACTGATCTTCAGGGCAGGAATCAGCTACTAGATGGTCCATCAATTCCAGTGCATTTCCCTCATTCCATAGATGCCATGCCTGTAGAATGAATGATTCTTCTTCAAGTCAACCAATCAATGGCAATACATAAGTTTCTGAGATAGAAACTGGTCTTTTGCCCAAAAGTTTAATACTTACGTATGCCAGAAGACTAGGAGAGTGATAGGAACCTGCGTTGTGTCTCCCAGTGATAATTTCGAGCAATAACACTCCAAAACTAAAGACATCGGATTTTGTGGAATATAATCCCTCCATAGCATATTCCGGAGCCATGTATCCACTGAAAGTTTGAATTTATAGAAGTCATAAACTCATTGCCAAAAAAGCAAATACTTGCAAGATATAAAAAATTTGCACAAGAATCTAATTAAGTACTCACTATGTACCAACTATAGTAACAGTGTTAGCTTCACCTTCTGCTCCGGCAAATATTCTTGCCATTCCAAAATCAGAGATTTTTGGATTCATGTCATAATCTAACAATATATTACTTGTTTTTAGATCTCTATGAATTATCTTTAATCGAGAATCTTCATGAAGATAAAGAATCCCTCTAGCTATTCCACCTATTATATCGACACGTTTGATCCAACTTAGTCGTGCGCGCTGCCTTGGATCTGTCCATGAAGAGTGACTAACTTGTTATGATCAAATGCTTCACCATTCTAACTTGTTATGTCTGAAAAGTGAAGGAAAAAGACTCACCGAAAAGGACAGCATCAAGGCTGCCATTAGGCAGAAGTTCATAAACAAGAAGCATTTCTTCTGCATCTAAACAAAATCCAAGAAGCCTCACTAGATTTTTGTGTTGAAGTTTCAGAATCAGCAGAACCTCGTTTATGAATTCCTCTGAGCCCTGTTCAGAGCCTGTTAAAAGCCTCTTGATTGCTACTTCCTGGCCATCACCTAATACGCCCTACAAAAAAAAAAAAAACCACAATCCTTAAGTTTGTTTCTAACAAATATGCAAGAAAATCTTATTCAAGATTAAGCTTCAATTACCTTGTAAACAGGTCCAAAGCCGCCTTGACCAAGCTTATTTGAATCAGAAAAGTTTTTGGTAGCAGCACACAGAGTTTCAAGATCAAAATAAGGCAAATCCTCAGATATCTTGTCATTTCTTATACCAAAATTCTGGTGATTCTGGAACACTGTTTCAGCTCTCTGCCCAAATCTAAGAAGATCTATCACATGACTGTATATTCCACCCTTACCTAAACACAAGAACCCAAACAGTTAAACAGAACCAAAAAAAAAAACAAAAGAAAAAATTCAGAAACATGAATTGACCTTATATCAGCTTATAATCTTACATACTTTTCTGAGTTCTCTTCTTCCTCAGGAAGTAAACGCAGAAACTCAAAATCGCTATTGCCGAGCCAGTCGCTACTATAATTCCAATAATCATCCCAGTTTTGCTTGTTGCATCTGAATCAAAGATCATTAAAATCATCAAACTTGATGCAATTTTATCGATCAAAGTTGCTTGAAACTGAAATGCTTACTTTTGCCACTTGGTGTAAATGGAACATTTGGTTCAGGTTCACCATTGTAAAATGCATATAATTCAAATCTCAAGTAGCAGCTACGACTTAAAACTCTAGCTCCAATTGAGGAATAACAACAAACAGGTAGATAACTTATCGCACTTTTTAGACAAATACCACAATCACTAGCTGATAAATCTCTGGTACACTGAACTAACCCATATATTGTTTTCTCTTCAAAAGGTGCCTCTCCAATAGCATACAAATTAGCAGAAACATTAGAAGATACCTCATCAGTAAGACTATACAATAACCCATTAACCTCAGACTCAAACTTCGCTGGTTCTGAAATATTCTGTTGATTATCAAACCCCAATTTTCTTGTGACATCCACTTTTCCGAGGAAGTTCTTGCTGGAATATTGTAGCTGACATTGTTCTTCCCAAACAATTGCTTCTTCTGCTTGGGGACAGAGTTTAAGAATGTCTTGTGAAGCCGTGGCTATGCAATCTTGGCATGTTTGATTTGAAACATAGTCGAGGCACATGAAGAGGGTATAGACTGTATCTGGGATTTTTCCATAAGAGACATTGTAAGATTTGAAGATTGAAGCGTGGGAAGATAGAGGAGTGAGGATGTTGTTAAGGTTGTTCTGAAAGGAGCTTCCTTTGGTGTAGTTACTGCTTGTTGAACAATTTTGATATGGTGGGTCAGCGAAGGATACGCCTGAGAGGAAATAAATAGTGCAGAGAAGAAGAAGGAATAGCTTTGGAGAATCAACCATTTCTGCTATTAACAGAACAAGAAAATCTGATGAATGGTATAAGATTAACTGATAGAGAAATATGGTTTATTCAAACTGGAAGCGGATGTACTATGCACCAGAGTTGAATTGGATTATTATTTAGTGTTTACTACGGAGTATTAATTTGAAATTTTGTTTGTCCTGAAACAGCGAAGTAATTAAGCTCTTCATTAGAGAAGAAATTATTTGTTTTGTTGACTATGACTATAACCTCCAATCATAATAACCTCCAAATATAAATTACTCCTAAATGTATAATGATAGATAGAAAACGCCTATTGTTTCGATGCTAAGTTTGTCAGAACAATGGAGAAGCAACTTGGCATTAATCATCAAAATGTATTATCTGTCAATCGTAAATCAATTATAATATTAATAACAGTAATATTATTATCAATAAACCATATGAGAAAACATGTTTCATAGCGTCTTATTTTATCGTGATCTATGTGTTTCTTGCTCGCCGAAAAGCATCGTGGTAGCGACTTCGGCAAGTGCACCGGTCGTTACAAGTAATAAAGTTGTGAGAAAGAGATCGTCCCACGAGGAATAGTACTACAGCCACTAATTAGTTATTTCACTTTAGTTGGATGAAATAGAGTAATAGGGGTGAATTGTAACTAAAAGGTTTTAAATAATTAAATAAAAAATAAGAATCAAGAATTTCAAGAACGTTTTAGAAAAGATGATTAAAAGAGAAAACGCAGTAGGGCATAGAATTCCCCTATGTTCCTCTAAGTATTCGAATTAAATCCCTAATTATTTATTATTCCCATAAGCGACGATCAATTCTCTAATATTTAACTAAGTCCCAATGTCTTGATGCTACCTTAGTCGTTATCTTTAAAAATAACCTAATGTCTTAGTATTATTTAGAAAGATTATGTAAACCGGAATTATAAGATCACATAAATTTGTAAGCCTATGTCTAGGTCATGCAATTTTATGATGAATTAAAGGTTACGTTAAGTGCACCAACATCTCTATTGTCATGCACTAACCTATGGGCAATCTAAAAGGTGATCGATCTTTTGAGAAGGCTTTAAGTAAATATAACTCATTCAATATGGTAAATAACATTCAATAGAGAATTTCAAATAAATACTCAAATTAACATAGGGTTCATCCTCGCCTAACTACTAAAGGAAATTAGCCAAGCATGGCTAGGTTAACAAAATAAAAGAAGAGATGAAAACCAAAATACTCCTGCGTCATCCGAATTCGTCCTCTTGCTCCTCCCCTCTAAATTCTCGTTTGCAGCATCTGTTGTGTTCTAATTGCGCGTCTTGAATTTCTTTTTATTCCGTCTCCTGCTTCGTGAATCTTTTCTTGCGTCTGTTCGCCCTCTTTTATAGGATATATTAATATCCTTTTTTTAGTTTCTTCTGCGGCGTCAACTCCTCAATTCTCATCCTGTACGTCTTTTCTTCTTTTTTTCTTTAATATATATATATATATATATATATATATATATATATATATATATATATATTATTTGATTCCTTTTTATCTCCTTCTTAGATCACATAATCTTTCCTGCACAATAAATTAGGATATCAATAGATTTTCTGTTATAATATTCTTTTATCCTATATTTAATTAAAAGATAGATAAGTACATAAAGATAATTAAATAAGTACAAAATATCAATAAATTTAATCTAATATATCTCAGAATCTACCCTTATTTAATTATAAAATATCTACTTATCAAACTCTCCCACACTTAAATATTTGCTTGTCCTCAAGCAAAAGAAAGAGAGTTAATTATCTGAAAAGAACATTGCCTTGGTATTCCTAAACAGAGAGCAATAAACCACCACACTTAGATCATATCATCAAATCTTATTTAAGTTAATGTCTTATAAGAATAGGTCACTAAGTCAATAGCCTTAAACAATTATAATAATCTCTTAACATCCCATAATCAAAGGATCAGTGAATAATAAGATCAACAATAAGATTAGTAGACGAATATTATGCTACTTAATTTTTTCCAAAAAAATTCAAATGCCCCCACTAAACCAAGCTTTTCATTTAATTTAATAAGGATCCTCAGGTAAGAAATGACTCATTCTCTCTGTTTTTTTTTTTTTTTTTGTCTTGAGCCGTTGTAGGTCCCCTTTTGACGCGACCCCTTTTTTTTTTTTTTTTTGAGTCATTCCCTGAACCAGAGGTTTACTTAGCTAGCAAGGTCATCATCTAATTTTCTAAAGAAATCATGTAGCAAAATATTCCTAAACTAATAATCTGTTGATCCTATTACAAACTATTCCCTATTCTCATAGTCCATCTCAAGACTGCTACAAAAATTCAAGGCTTAGAAACTTAATTGAAACATTCTTTTCTATTTTAATTTTTGACTTGATAATATTCACTAAGATGGGGAAAACTCAAAGTTAAGGTCAATTTCAAAAAAAAAAATTTCAATGTTTTCAATTGCATTAGGACAAGCATAACCAAGGAAATCATATCCCTCCCCCACACTTAAATCAAGCATTGCCCTCAATGTTGCAAAAATATAAAGAGGGAAAGAAACTAGTACTCCTGGTTTAGGTCTCTAACTCCGATGTGGAGTTCTTCATTCGGTACCATCCATGATGTTTCAAATTTTTAGAGAGGAGCGAGTGCACACGCGAGACTTGGCAACAACAAGAGGAGTGATCATCTCTAAACCTAGAAAAATAAAAGGAAAAAAAACAAAATAATAATAATAATAACTGCAAGAAAAACTTATTGGGTTGCCTCCCAATCAGCGCTTGTTTACCGTCTCGAGCCTGACGGATGTCACCTTAATTCTCAACTTCCAATGCCACGGAGGTTCTTCCTCTATCAATGTCTCCTCCGTGGTAATGCTTTAATCTCTGCCCATTTACCTTAAAAGCTTCATCTGAACCTATTGGTGCAATGGCTATTGCACCAAAAGGTGTGACTTCTTTGACTACAAAAGGTCCTGACCATCTAGACTTCAATTTCCCAGGAAAAAGTTTCAAACGAGAGTTATTAAGTAATACTGTTGTCCGGATGAAACTCTTTTGGAAGAATCCTCTGTCATGCCATCTCTTGGTTTTTTCTTGAATGGCAAATGAAAGTGGTCCTTGCGAGTGGCATCATCCACACACATTCTCCAGCCTGCATCTAACAGTTTCACCACTTCCTTTCTCACCACTTCCTTCATAGTCGGGTTAAGTCTCCTCTGGGGCTGCCTTACTCGTTTCACATGGTCCTCCATAAGAATTTTATGTGTGCAAAATGGAGGACTAATCCCCTTTAAATCAGATATAGACCACCCTATGGCAGTCTTGTGGGTAGTCAAAACTTTCCGCAACTTCTCTTCGTCAGTAGGGGACAACTCAGCGCTAACAATAACGGGATAAGTGTCATCCTTCCCTAGAAAAACATACTTCAGATTAGAAGGGAGCTCCTTTAGCTCCACCTTAGGAGTAACAGGTGGCGCATCATAATCTTTCTTCTTCAGCTCCTCAACCTGTAAATCAGAATTCTCCTTTGCAGAAACCTCTTCTTCCACTTGTAATAATTGAGCAAGATCATCCTCCATAGGCTCATCTGAACCTTTTTGAAAAACTTCTTGAATGGGCTCATCAACCACGTCAATTTTGAAGCAGTCACTATTATCAGCTGGGTATTTCATGGGTTGAAATACATTGTAAGTGACTTTCTCATCGTTCATTTGAAACTCCATTTTTCCTGCAGCTACATCAATTACTGCTCTAGCAGTAGCCAAGAAGGGTCTTCCCAAAAGTAAAGGAATTTCAGCATCTTCCTCCATGTTAAGAACCACAAAATCCACCGGGAAGATGAATTTGTCCACTTTCACAAGCACATCCTCAATGACACCTTCTGGCCTCTTAATGGATCTATCCGCCAACTGTAACGACATCATAGTAGGCTTCATCTCTTTAATGCCGAGAGCTTTCCAATGCCATTGTTTCGCCTCTTGCAACTTATGCTTCTTAGAAAGCAAATCTTTCATGAACTTTGCATAATTAGGCATATTTTCAAGAGCTTCGCAAAAGGAATGTTAATTGCAATTTCTTAAAAATATCCAAGAACTTGGCATACTGTTGCTTCTGAATCTGCTGCTTCAACCTTTGGGGATAAGGAGGTTTTGCATAAGAAGGAGTGGGAGACTTCTTTGTAGCTATCTCCTTTGGAACCTGCTGCACATTATATCTCTCAACCTCTTCCTCTCCTTTCTCAGACTTGTCCTTCATCGGAACAGATTCCTCAACCGGCTGCACCTCTATACCACTCCTTGTAGTTATGGCCTTACAATGCTCCTTTGGATTTACTACAGTATCACTAGGGAAGGACCCTTGACTTCTCTCTGCTATTTGCTTTGATAGCTGACCAATCTGATTCTCCAAATTCCGATCGAAGCCTCGTGATTTTGAAAGAAGACCTTGTTTCATTAGGAAAGCTTCGACCCCGTATGTATTCGGTAGTGGTAAGAGTTAAGCGTGTCAAAGCCTTTTCCGGATCGGTAGTGGTGGTTTGGTGGAAGCTGGCGAGGTCTTGCTTGGGGTTTATAGGAACAGTTTGGGTGAGATTTCCAGCTAGGATTGTATGTGTTGCTATATGGGTTAAACTGATTTCTAGGAGGATTACCCATGTATTTTACCTCAGCTGTTTCTTCAGTAATGAATTCTGCACATTCTCCATTAGCGTGTTCCCCTTGGCAAAAATCACAAAGCAAAGGAGGCTGAGAAGTGATAGATGATATCTGAGAAGAGGCAAGCTGTTTAGTGAGGGAGCTAATTCTTTGTTGGATCACCTTGTTTTGTTGGGCAATGTTCTCATTGTGGGTCAACATTGTATTGTAAGAGTCTAGCTGAAGAACTCCCCTCTTTTGTTGTGGAATAACAGTTTCATTCTCAAAGGACCCCATAGCTTCAAACAACTCCAATGATTCTTCAGGAGTTTTATTTTTTAGTGTACCACCTGCTGCAGCATTAATCATCATCCTAGAGGACGGAAGCATCCCATTGAAGAATATTCTCACCTGATCATAGTCTTGCGGCTCATGTTGTGGGCACTTCCTAAGCAACTCCTTGAATCTTGCCCACGCTTCACAATATGATTCCCCATTGCCTTGGGTAAAGCAATTGATGTCTGAGAGCAGCTTTGTATACTTAGAAGAAGGAAAAAATTTCTCAAGGAACTTTGTGGTAATAAGGTCCCAAGTGGAGAGACTTCCATTAGGACAAGAACGAAGCCAAGCTCCCGCTTTCCCGTCAAAGAGAAAGGAAACAGTCTCACACGAATAGCCACTTGAAACCCCATTCATCTTGATGGTATCACAAATCTGCGAAAAGTCTCAATATGCTGATTAGGATCCTCTAAACCAATCCCACTAAAAGAGCGTTGTTGAACCAAGCTTATGAGGGATGGCTTGATTTCAAAATTATTCGCATTCACAGCAGGATTGACAATGCTAGTTGCAGCCCTGGCAGGATTAAGTGTCATATAGTCGCCCATGGTCCTTTTTGGAGGAGGGGGAGGAGGATCTGTAACATTTTCTACCATTATAACCGGTTCAGTCTCAGTACTAGAGCTAACAACCTTTCCTTTTCTCTGTTTAGCAAGTTTCCGGTTTCTCTTTGTTGTCTTTTCAATTTCAGGATCAAACTGCAGCAATTTACATCGGTGGTACCTCGCATAAACAGAGTAGGATAACAAAAGAAAAAGAAAAATCCAATCTAGAGTTTCAATAACTACTCTTAGTATTGAAATAAAACTATTCCCCGGCAACGGCGCCAAAAACTTGGTAGCGACTTCGGCAAGTGCACCGGTCGTTACAAGTAATAAAGTTGTGAGAAAGAGATCGTCCCACGAGGAATAGTACTCCAGCCACTAATTAGTTATTTCAGCTTTAGTTGGATGAAATAGAGTAATAGGGGTGAATTGTAACTAAAAAGGTTTTAAATAATTAAATAAAAAAATAAGAATCAAGAATTTCAAGAACGTTTTAGAAAAGATGATTAATAGATAAAAACGCAGCTAGGGCATAGAATTCTCCTATGTTCCTCTAAGTATTCGAATTAAATCCCTAATTGACTGTTATTCCCATCACTGACGATCAATTCTCTAATATTTAACTAAGTCTCAATGTCTTGATGCTACCTTAGTCGTTATCTTTAAAAATAACCTAATGTCTCAGTATTATTTAGAAAGATTATGTAAACCGGAATTATAAGATCACATAAATTTGTAAGCCTATGTCTAGGTCATGCAATTTTATGATGAATTAAAGGTTACGTTAAGTGCACCAACATCTCTATTGTCATGCACTAACCTATGGGCAATCTAAAAGGTGATCGATCTTTTGAGAAGGCTTTAAGTAAATATAACTCATTCAATATGGTAAATAACATTCAATAGAGAATTTCAAATAAATACTCAAATTAACATAGGGTTCATCCTCGCCCTAACTACTAAAGGAAATTAGCCAAGCATGGCTAGGTTAACAAAATAAAAGAAGAGATGAAAACCAAAATACTCCTGCGTCATCCGAATTCGTCCTCTTGCTCCTCCCCTCTAAATTCTCGTTTGCAGCATCTGTTGTGTTCTAATTGCGCGTCTTGAATTTCTTTTTATTCCGTCTCCTGCTTCGTGAATCTTTTCTTGCGTCTGTTCGCCCTCTTTTATAGGATATATTAATATCCTTTTTTTAGTTTCTTCTGCGGCGTCAACTCCTCAATTCTCATCCTGTACGTCTTTTCTTCTTTTTTTTTCTTTAATATATATATATATATATATATATATATATATATATATATATATATATATTATTTGATTCCTTTTTATCTCCTTCTTAGATCACATAATCTTTCCTGCACAATAAATTAGGATATCAATAGATTTTCTGTTATAATATTCTTTTATCCTATATTTAATTAAAAGATAGATAAGTACATAAAGATAATTAAATAAGTACAAAATATCAATAAATTTAATCTAATATATCTCAGAATCTACCCTTATTTAATTATAAAATATCTACTTATCACATCGTCAGATCCATAGGAATAAAATAAAGAACGCAGAAGAGAAGGATGACTTGGAATCACATCTAAAAGACATAGAGGCAAGGATTAAATAAATGTTATGAAAATGGTAACTTTGTTTTTAAGTGTTTGGGTGCTTTTAGGATTATATTCTTCAAAGTTATATAAGCCTTTCTATTCTAGTCAAACTTATCTAGCAAATAATTAAATCAAGAATTAACATCTAAAAGTTTATTTGCAATTTTTTTGGGTAATTTCGTCAGCAAAACTACTACTAATTTTCAACAATACTCTAATATAATGCTCTCTCGTGTCATAAACATAAGAGTTGGCCGGATAACCATTTACATTTGAGATTAGAAAAGGCATTAATGAGTACAAGCCCCTTGTATGGAAGAGGAACAGATGGCAAAACGACAAACAAATCCTAGTTTTTTTTTTTTAACATGAAAATTTTAGGAAAGGGGTTGGACTCACCCATAATCCAACAGCAGGGTGAAGTCTTATTTCCTCCTAAGTGATATCAATATTGGGCAAGGCGAGCCCTCTACTATCTTCAAACGTTTACCTAGGCACCCAAGAGCTAAGATGTCTTCCCTAATGCATTGACCAACTTTAGGATCGAACCTCCTCCCTTTGGTAAGAATGTCTGACCCTTTTACCAATTGAATCTAAGGATAAGGGGTCAAACAAATCCTAGTTTTTTTTTAACATGAAAATTTTAGGAAAGGGGTTGGACTCACCCATAATCATACAGCAGGGCGAAGTCTTCCTTCCTCCTAGATGATATCAATATTGGGCAGGGCGAGCCCCCTACTATCTTCAAGCATTTACCTAGGCACCCAAAAGCTAAGATGTCTTCCCTAATGCATTGACCAACTTTAGGATTGAACCTCCTCCCTTTGGTGAGAGTGTCTGACCATTTTACCAATTGAATCTAAGGATAAGGGGTCAAACAAATCCTAGTTTTTTTTTAACATGAAAATTTTAGGAAAGGGGTTGGACTCACCCATAATCATACAGCAGGGCGAAGTCTTCCTTCCTCCTAGATGATATCAATATTGGGCAGGGCGAGCCCCCTACTATCTTCAAGCATTTACCTAGGCACCCAAAAGCTAAGATGTCTTCCCTAATGCATTGACCAACTTTAGGATTGAACCTCCTCCCTTTGGTGAGAGTGTCTGACCATTCTACCAATTGAATCTAAGGATAAGGGGTCAAACAAATCCTAGTTTTTTTTTTGGTAAATAAACAAATCCTAGTTGCAACACTAAGAATAGGAATAGGAAAACAAGAAGCAAGAGAAGAAGGGCTTCAGGGACTCTTCCAACCAAAACATCCACTCAGTGGTTGCCTATATGCCCCCAAGGCAACTCAGACCACTCTCCTTAGGCTTGGTGGGCTGTAGGCCTTCCTCATTATTCAGCCCACTTTAATGTTGGGACGATGGCCATCTCTCCTTAAAAAAAACAAGAAATAAAGAAAGAGAAAGAGAAAGTATCCAAATTGTACTATAAATTATGGGCTTGGCTTCTTCTTTTTTCCGCCCACTTCTATCATTTTTTTTCTATGAACATTGGATTAAAATCTAATGTTTACATTTAATCTTTTATAAAAATATTATTACAATGAAGAGAAAAGATGGGAAGAAAATGATGGGAATGAAATATTAAATGTAAGCCATTAGATTTGGACTTGGCTTACGTCCTTTTCTCCCCTGGGTCCGCTGCTATCCAATGCTCCAAACGGTGACGTTTTTGCCCCAAAACACACACACTTGGTCTTTTTTTTAAAAAAGAAAAAAGAAAAATTCAGGCACTGCCAGGTAGTAAAAAGATAATTCAAGATACTGAATTATACTAAAAAAATTCTTTATGATGTTGAAAAATTATTTCAGGATCTTGAAAAAATATTTCATGGTACTAACTGATACTAAAAGGATACTGACTGGTACTGATAAAATTCTTCATGATCTTAAAAAATTATTTAAGGATCTTGAAAAAATATTCTAAACTATATTTTTAGTAGCAATCAGTACCAGAAATATTTTTTTAAGATCCTAAAATAATTTTTTTTGAGATCATGAATTATTTTTTCAGTACCATTCAGTATTTTCAAGATCCTGAAATAATTTTTCAAGATCATAAAAAAAATTTTAGTATCATTCAGTATCCTGAATTATTTTTTTACTGCCTGACAGTTCCTTATTATTTTTTTAAAAGGACCAAGTGTGTTTGTTTTGGGGCAAAAACGTAACCGTTTGGAGCATCGGACAGCAGCGGACCCAGGGGAGAAAAGGACGTAAGCCAAGTCCATTAGATTTTGATCTAATGGTCATAAAGGAGAAAAAGGAAGACAACGAATGAAAAAAGAAAAGGAGTTAAGGTAGATCTATAAATTGTGTCTTACATTTAAAATCTAATGTAATAATAGGTTTTACTATGTTAATCATGATTATCAAAAAAAAAAAAATCCTTATTCATACATTCCGCTCTGAATACTAATTACCACCTCATTGTATATGTTTGAAAAAGTTTAAATTACCTTTTAACTTCATTTGTCTTTATTTCATTTGTCTCATTCCTAATGTTAACTAGTCATTTTATGTTTCTAAATATGTTGTATGTTCCTTTCCTTTTCTTAAACTAGAGTGTGAGACGATTGTGGCGGATAGAATTAGGAGTGCCGGTGACAAGCTCCATCAGATGATTCCTAACGAGGTAGCAGCACAATTATGGTAAGACAACGAAATGGCTCTTAATTCATTACACCTTACTTAAAAATCAAACTAAATTCATGTTTTGAAATTAATATTACATTACTATTATCATTACACTGCATTGCAAGTGTAATGGGATGGAACCAAACCGGTCAGTTTGTCATACAAATTGTATTAAAAATAAATGCTATATTTATGATAGAAAAGGAATAGCAAATGACGAATAAAAAAATGATGAGGAGCATATGAGGTCATAAATAAACACTCTTTCATTATAACTATAAGTCAAATTTCAGTCAACAATAAACAGAATAATGAATCGAAAATTAGTCAATAACCAATACATAGTTATAAACAAACAGCAAAACCCCAACATAAAATTCACAAAATAATTTTTCTTTAAAAAAAAAAAAAAAACAAACGGACACACTAGTCTCACGTGCAAACGAACCCCACCAAACGTGTCAAGAGAAATAAACGGGGCATCTCTTATCTTTGTACGTACTCAATATGCCCCCGTCGGGGCCCACACCCACATCACAATTTGCATGCATCCGATGCCTCCTACTTTGCCACGTGCTGATCTTAAACTTAATCGTGGACGTCAATTCCACACGGAACACCACCCTCCCCTGAGCCCTATCATTCAGAAACTCCGCCCAACGCTGGCTGGTCACCGTTAACGTTGCTCCACTCAAAACACCGTGCACTTCCGTGGTGTTCTTCGGCTCCTGAGAAAACGGAAACAGCAACGGCGTCCTTCCGATATTCTGATCCCTGTAATACACCGTCCCGTCCATGACCTCGTAGTTAATCACTATATGCTGGTTGGAGTTTCGGGCCGTGACGAAGAACTTGACCTCGGCGTTCTGGAACCCGGATTCTTGAGCCAGACCCGGAACCGAGAAGTCATGGATAAAGAATCTGGGTCGGTGCGGGCGCAGGCTAAGCCATAAGATGAAGGCGATGAGACCTACAATGGCAAGAAGGCTTAAGAAAATACCGCAGAGGACTTTTGAGACACGCGTGCTGAGGCTGTCTTGGACGCGCTGCACGTAGTAGCGGGCGGTGTGGTGGCGGCGAATGGGTTTGAATTGTTCGTTGGAGTTCCGGTGGTAGTGGATGGGTACGTGGGTGGTGTCGCCGTGCATTGTAGATTACGGCGAGGAGCGTACGTGGGGAAGATTAGCTGGAATCAGTAGAATTGAATGAAGTTGTAATGTTGGATATGGGAACAGGAGGATGTGGTGGGAGATTATATATTTATGTAGTGAGGATTGAAGAGGAAGAAGGTGGTGGGGGGAGGAGAGAGAAAAGGAAGAAGAGAACTTTGAGGATGTTTGAAGCAGAAAGAAAAGAATAACAGGCTTTGATTTGTAGATTCATCAGAGTGGTGAGCTGGGTAATTAATGAGCTGCATGCATGCTTTGACAAGGCAACTTTTTTTTTTTCCCATCCAAAAGTTGCTCAAATCCACAGACTTGGGCTGTTGGGCATGTAAATACTAGAAAGTTAAGTTAAAATCTATTAAACTTTTTCCCCCCTTGTGAGAGAGGGGGAATTTGATTAAGTAATGAAGCGACATGCTGATTTATTTAATTGTGACTTTAATTTACTCCATACATAAGAACTATATCCATTTTATCTTTAATATTTATTGTTTCTTTACAAACTAATTTATTAACTTATAAATTGATTTATAATATTGTTATAAATAGGTATTTTAGGAAGATGAGTTATATTTATTATATTAAATTAAGTAATTTTTCTAAGCCTTTCTTGATATATAGTTAAATTAGTTAAGTAACTCTTATGTTAACAATGGAGCAACATTTGTGAAAGCAAGTAATGTGTCAATCTCACATATGGTTATAAGAGAGGAGTATATATATGGATTGAGAAGCAAGTTCTTTTTTTATGCATTGGGAATTTAAAGACAAAGAGCAAACCATACAAAAGCAATTTCTTCTTCGTGTTTTTTTAAGTGTGCTTAAGTATGATTGTAGACCTATGAAAATGCATATAGCTCTATAGATTTATAAACAAAAGAAAGAAAAAGGTGGATAGAATAAGGTATATTGGTTTCGTACCATGGTTGGCAGGGAAAGTATATACGAATTCTCAAGAAAGAGGACACATATTATTGGTATCACTTTACCATGTTATATTTTTCGTCCCAACTTTACAAGCCATCACCCACGTTACGTTAGAGGGAATCTTCAAGCTGTGTCCAAAATAGATTGGGCTGAACCCACCATTAAAGCCCAACTCATAAGTCCCAATTAAAAGCCCGTCAAAACCATTTTTAAGGAGAATGATCTTTTTTTTTTTTTTTTTGCTTACGCAAGGTATCCCCACAGCCGATAGCCATGGGACTAATCCTTCGCCCTACTGTCAGCGCACGAAGCGGTAAAAGGCTGGTCACGGGGTGCTTTCCATTCACAAGAGTTGAGGATCAAACCCCCAACCACTTGCTTAAGGGATAAGATGCTGAACCATCACGCCCACCTGTCGTGGTTAAGGAGAAGGATCTTTGGATGTAAGAGACACACACAAAGAGCAACAAGAGGAACCCTCATCCTTAGGCTCAACTAATAAAGGGGTTGGACACTCTCACCAAAGGGAGGGGGTTCAATCCTGGAGTTGGTCAAGGCGCTGGGGAAGACATCCTAGCTCCTAGGTGTCTAGGTTAACGCCTGAAGGTAATAGACGGCTCGCCCTACCCAACATCGGTATCACCTAGGAGGAATGAAGATTTCGCCCTGCCCTTGGATCGTGGGTGAACCCAATCTTTTTCCTAAAATTTTCTTATACAAAAAAATGAGCAACAAGAGGAATAGCTTCGACCAACGGAAGTTAGCCTGAATGAAAGAGCTCTGGTCGCTTAAGCAAGAGGTGTAGGTTTCGAACCCTTGTGAATACAAAAAACTTCCCTGGGAGAGGTCCCCACTTCGACGCCGGATAGAATCTCAGAGTGGTTGTACATTTTGCCAGCATTTTGTTATAAAAAAAAAAAAAAGGAATAGCTTTAGGAAAAAAAATGATTGTAAAAATTATATTTTGAAAAATAGCTTCTCGAAAGCAAAAAAAATTGGCTTCCTAAAAACTATGGTTTTCAGGGTGGAAAAGTGCTTATGTAAAAATTAAGAATGTCTAAGTGCGTGCTTATGTAAAAATTTAGAATGTTTGGTGCCTTTTAGGAAAATCATGGTTTAGAGCTCAAAAAGTTTTTTTTTCCCTTGTCACCCAAACGCACACTTAAGTTGGAGTACAAGATTGAAGAAAACATATAAGTAATGGGAAAAAAATATTGGTTGCAATCTTGGGTCTTGACTTGTGAGTATCTTGATATCAATAAGTTATAATAAACTATTTTTTAAATAATTAATATTTGTTGAATTTGATTGTGATTTATATTTCTTAAAAATAAGATAATTCAAAACATATGTTTTTTAAATATATTGTGTCACTTTAATTGAATTTGAAATATCTATAAATAAAATGTTGGATAGAGGTCATACCAATATAATTAACAGTCATCATTAGTTAAAGTAGTTACGATAGTTAGATTTTCTTGATTGAAGAAGGGCTGAAAAAGCCGTTAAAAAACGGCTGAAAAACATATCTTAAGAAAATCATACATCTATATCTATATATTTATAAAACTTATCAAAAACATAAATATGAAGAGGTAAATTAAATAATAATACTTAATCGTTACATATATGAGCTTCAAACTTCTACGATATATATAATAAGTATGATACACATCGAGAGGAAGACAAGATTATCTGATCTTGTCTATTTTTATTTTTATATTTCGAATGTCATACGAAGGGATGTTCATGTTTAATATGGATTGTGTCTCAAACAAGATTATCTCAATAGATAATTTCTTGCAATCAATTATTCTATTATTTCATTAGCATAATATAATATGTTATTAACAAAAAATCCTTTTTTACATATATCATTGATTAAATTTTAAAAAAAAAAAATTAAGGGGAAAATACTCACAACCTAGGGTTATAAGAAATTTTGCTCAAAAACATTAATTATAAGAAATTATTTTCATAAAATAAAAGAGGTTAATATCATTTTGGTCATTATAGTTTGAGATTGTTAATTTTTTGCTCCTAGCTATACAGTTTTTATAAAGATTACGTCTGAGTTTAACAATTAGTCCCTATATTTTTAATAAGTCTTAGTTTTGATCTCTATACTTAAATTTAAACCTATTCCTTACAAAATTATAAGGATCAAAATCAAAAAATTTAAAATTATAGATAGAGACTAAAAGCAAGATTTGGTCAAACTCTAAAGGCTACCAATGAAATTAAGGCAAATGAAATTTTTGAAAGATGATATATTACCAAATTAAAGGTCAGAATAGGTTATTTTCTTATGTTCCAAATTTTAAAAGCTTTATATATATATATATATATTGTCACTACTATTTTTGGTCACTATCAATGTCGCTACCACTTTTTCACCTTTAGATTAGAATCTCAATAGGAGAGAAATGATAAATGTAGATGAGATTCTAATCTAACGGTGAAAAAATGTAGTGATAAAAAATGGTAGTGACAATCACTATATATATATATATAATATTATATATACACACACTATACAAATTTGTAGAATGCATGTCCCATCATTATCTACACACACATAGTTAAAGAAGTTATAGTCGCTGGATTCTTGATCACGTAGCAGAAGATCACATATATTAAGAAAATTAAATCACATCTATATATATATATATATATATATAAAATTTATCAAATAAAATTAACTATGTAAATGTTTCTTAGGGGTGAAGGGTAATACTTTTATTTTATTGGCTTCAAACTTCTTATGATAATATGCTTTTATATGAATATTTTTTTAAAAAAAAAAATCACACATAATATTTTCGGCTCTGTGATCCAGTGAAAATCATTCATATATATATCTTTTTTTTTAATTTCATAAACCTAAATTCAAACTAAACTAAATGGGAAATATGATAAATCAAGCGAAATCTACTAATTATATCAATATCCAAACCTTATTGTATATATAAAACAAAAAAAAGATATGAATGATTTTCACTGGATCACAGAGCCGAAAATATTATGTGTGATTTTTAAAAATAATAATAATAATCATATAAAAAGGGAATAGCATCATATATGCTTCTTTCGCTCTTTGCTTAGCTTCGTCTTCTTTCCTTCGTCATCAACAAAGCCGAAGAATTAAAGCCACTATCCGCTGTAAGGCCATCGCACTTTCCTATTTTCCTTACTTTAGTTTGATTCCGTGTTTGTTTATTCATATGTTCATTTAGTTCTTTTTATCTTGAATTTACACAAAGTTTTGACCTTTTGGGCGTTTCGATACACCACAAACATTGGCACTAAACTCACCAAAAGATTAATCTCCTTTAGCTCCTTCTTCTTCTTCTTCACATTCTTGTCATTTTGGTTTGTTTTGCAGAACATGAATTCAGGGAATGAGTTGTTGGAAACAGTGTCACCGAAATCATCGGTCTCAGACAAGGACAGTGAGAAATCCAACGGCTTCGTGACGATAGACTTGGAAGCTTTGCCTTGCGCTATCAACAACAAAGATACTAATCCAAATTCCGTAACCGCCGTGAGTTCTTTCTTTCTTTCCGTTTCTCTGTTTTCTGAGAAGCCAAAACAGAGCCATCGTGTTCTGTTATTGAGTTTTGACAGATAATTCAAAATGAAATATATGCTGTGCTCCAGTGAGGCAAACCTCATCAGTTATGTTGTTGGTATTCATTATTACTGCAAACTTGAAGTTGAAGCTTCAGTTCATTTAAATGCATGTTAGTTTAATTATGGAGTAGTAATTTATTATTATTGGTGCTGATTATTAATTAATAATTGAATTTGGTTGGTATTATAATGATGAAATCAGTTGCAGAGGAAAGGGTGGAGTGACAAGGAGGTGAATTCTCCAGCGGCTGCTTTTGATGATTGGATTGTTATCCCTATCTCTACCTCACCCAGAGGTGAACCCTATAACAATTTCTTTTAACTTCAAAATAGTTAGTATTCATCATCATCAGCATTTGAATTCCAAATTGTTTATTGGAAGGTAGAAGGAGAGGAAGAAAACTTATAAAGGGTACAGGTCAGGCAGGTGGTTGAAGTTAGTTAGTTTGGGGAACCTACCCTTTGAGTTAGTTACTTAGCTGTCTGTCTGTCATTGAAATAAGATCATCCAATCCATGCAGATAAATGAATTAGTTAGGTAGCAGTTTAGTATCATGTCATCATAATTAATTAATTACTTGTATTCATATGAGCTTGTGAATGTTCTTGTGATAGCGTGTTGTGTGCCGAGCACGCCGGAAAAGGTGGAGGCTCCAGTGGTTGGGTCCGGCAATAGTGGCGGCGGCCCAGGGGTTCATCATCAGATTACAGTGACGGTGAACACAATGGGTAATGAAGACAACAGCATGGCTCGCAGAAATAGTAGTTTCAATTTCAAACGCCCTTCTAATAATTGGAGCCTACCCTGCAAGGTTTTTGTTTGCTTTACCACTATGTAAGTTTCAACACCCTCGTACATAATTGATTGATTAATTAATTAATTGAGTCATTAATGTTAATTCTGATGTGTGTTTAATTTTCTGGAATTAATAGGTCGTGCATGGGAACAATTTTGATGATGATATACATAACCTTCTTGATGACGAGCCATCACTGAGATCATGCTTGTAGGGGGTACTGTACATATGGAGCTTCAACATGCATGTGCTGCTGCTTCTTCTTTTATTCCAACTTAGAATTTGGGGTTTGGTTATTAATTAGTACTCCCTCTCTTGTTACTATAAGATCCACTTTAGAGTATATTTCAATTTTTTATTAAAGTGGATCTTATATTAAAGATCGGAGATTATAATATTATCTTATTATTTTGATATTTTATTTGCGTAGCTAGAGACCTCTGAAATTTTGAAATATTTAAATATGGTACCGTCAATTTATTTTCTTAAAATTTCGCACCGCCTGCATGCAACTGGTTACACACATTCATTCTCTCTCTCTCTCCAAGATTAATTCTAAGTAGTTCAACCACGGGTCTGGTTTCTCTCTCCTTCCATATTCTGCTCATCCCTCCTCATCTTCCATCCTGACCGTCAAAATCTTGATTCAAGGGGCTAGATTTATTTTTGAAAAAATCGAGCGCGGTTTTGTCAAAAATAAATCTGGCCCTTTTGATCAAGATTTTGACGGTCAGGATGGAGGATGAGCAGAATATGGAAGGAGAGAGTATCTCCTTCCGTTCAACCACTCGGAACCCGGCTAAGGATGAGCGCCCGGGCGTCTAGATGAAATCTGAACGGTCTAGATTTCTTTTTCTTTTCTTATAAATTTTTTTTCAATATCGGTTAGTATGTTGAAGTATCTTTTTAGTACCCGTCACTACTCTAAAATATTTTTTCAATATTCTAAAACAAATTCAAGATCATGAAGAATTTTTCAATACCATTCAGTATCCTGGAGTATCTTTTTAGTTCCAATCATACCCTGAAATATTTTTTCAAGATCCTAAAAAAATATTTCAAGGTAGTGACGGGTACTAAAAAGATACTCCAGTGTATAGGGTATTAGCTGGTACTACAAAGATACTGTATGGTACTGAATAAATACCACATGATCTTAAAAAAAATAAAATCCTATATAAAAAAACAATCTGAACCACCGCGATCATATCGTCCTTAAAAGGACAAGCGCGACCTGCTCGTCCAAAGGAGAAGCAAGGAAACGCGTTCGGGTCCGGATCCTCTCATCATTATCAAACTTTCTCCTCATCCCTCAAAAGTAAATCTACACCATTGATTTCACTTAATCTTGGCTATTCATTTTTTTTAATATTTTAAGGTAGTACTAAAAATATACTTCAAAATACTAACTGGTACTGAAAAATACTTCATGATCTTGAAAAAATATCGTGAAATATATTTTTAGTACCTGTCAGTACCCTGAAATATTTTTTAAGATCCTAAAATAATTTTTCAAGATTATGAAGTATTTTTTCAGTACCATCCAATATCCTGAAGTATCCTTTTAGTATTATTAAATACCCTGATATATTTTTTCAAGATTCTAAAATAATTTTTCAAAGTCATAAAGTATTTTTTACCAATCAGTATCCTAAAAAAGTTGAGACCTTTTTTTCAAGTAATATTTCAAGGTACTGATCGGTATTAAAAGGATACTTTAAGGTACTGACCAGCATTGAAAAACTAAAAGAATACTTCACTAACCAGCACTAAAAAAATACTTCATTATCTTGAAAAATTATTTTAGGATCTTGAAAAAATATTTCGGGGTACTGATTGGTATTAAAAATATACTTCACGATATTTTTTTCAAGATCCTAAAATAATTTTTTAAGATCATGAAGTATTTTTTCAGTAGTAGTTCGTATTTTGAAATAATATCTTTTTAGTACCTGTCATTACCTTGAAATATTTTTTTTAAAAATGTCTCAGCATTTTTAAGATACTAACTAGTATTGAAAAAATACTTCATGATGTTGAAAAATTATTTTAGGATCTTGAAAAAATATTTCAAAGTGTTGAATAATACTAAAAAGATACTTCATGATACTGATTGGAACTAAAAAATACTTCATGATAATTATTAAGTAAATACCCTTTCTGGTCCCTGACAAAAAACACGGACCCCATTTTGGTCCCTGACAAAAAAAAAGGTCATTTTTAGTCCATAAAAAGACGAATAAGAGTCGATTGGTGGACATTTTGATCCCTCACAAATTTTCAAAAGGTCCTTTTTAGTCTCATAAAAAGGACGAATAAGGGTCAGTTTTTTTGTCAGTGACCAAAATGGAGTCCGTGTTTTTTGTCAGGGACCAGAAATTGTATTTACTCAAAATTATTTTAGGATCTTAAAAGAGCATTTCAGGTACTGAATGATACAAAAAATATACTTTAGGATATTTTTTTAAGATCATACAGTATTTTTTCAATACCGGTCAGTATTTTTAAATATCTTTTTAGTACCCTTCTTCTGTACCTCAAAATATTGAAAAAAATAAATGGTCTACATTAAGTGAAATCCATGGTGTAGAATGTAGATTTACGTGGAGAAAGTTTTTTTTTGGTAAAATGAGGAGGAAGTTAGATAATGTAGATTTACGTGTCAGCTGTGTCGCATCAAATTATTCGCGGCCTTTTTTTCCTTTCCAAATTACAGGCACCCCATTACAATATTGTTATCATTGGGCTTATAGGAAGTGGATTTTGTGTATGGCAAAAACATCCATTATTTTTCCTTCTTGCTGGACCATTAGTTTGGTTTAACGTTTTTTTTAAATGGTTGGCCCAATTTTTGTTGTTGTTGCGTGGCTTACATAAAAATAAAATGCTTATCATACCAACATCCATTAAAAATAAATAGAAATATTTGTTCTTTGTTAATCACGTCCTTGATTCGAGGTATGGGAATGGAGAAGATGGTGTTTGGAGCCCACAACAGTGGATCTGATGCGGGACAAAATCTGGATCAATCGAAACCAAATATTTCAATAAATCGGGTGGGATACCAACAACAACAAAAATGCTTATTGATTTTTATATTTTTCACTTCCTTTTTGCTTCATTAAGGGTATGTTTGGTTTGAAGGGAGGGGAGCTCTCCTCCCTAGGGTGAAAAATCTAATATGACCCTGATCTGCATCGTTTTCCGCATAAGTATCCCCATCAAGGTCATATATGTCTTTTCATACTAGGGAGGGGAGCTCCCCTCCTCCCCTCCCTTCAAACCAAACAGAGCCTTATATTTATATGGACGTAAGCAACTTGATGGATATGAAGGAGAAATTTTAATTTGTCAAATTGTTAATGTGTTAAATATAGTACTCCCTACCAATGGGGGTTAGCATAAGTGGTAAGCGGCTTGTGTCGCTTAAGCAAAGTCTCGAGTTCGAGCATTGTGAATATAAGAAAGTCACGTTGGAAGATTCACCCACCATAGCCAGGTGCGCGATGCAGGTCGAATCCGGATTAATCAGGACGAAACTCTAGATATCGGATGAGCAACTCAACCAAAAAAAATAAAAATAGTGCTCCCTTACAACCCACGGGAGTCCATACTTGTTCACTAAATGTACCTTTCTCAAATTCTTTCAAAGTTAGTTTTTTTAATTATTCATAAAAAAAATGTTGAAACTAATTTCACTTCCCCCACTTTCATGTAGTTTTGTATCCCCCGGGCTAATACAATAATTGATATGTGTGGAACAGTATTACATTTCTGTTATAGCCGCATAGCCAACAATTGTTTTAGTGAAATTAATTATTTAGGGCATAATATAATAAATGATCTCGAATTAAGTTGAAAACTTAGTTAGAAACATGTGGAGATGTATATAAAGAGATTGTGACTGCTTCTCATTTGATTAGAGAAGGCACATCAAAAAAAAAAAAAAACTCCAATACGTAAGTAGGTTCAACCGTTCAAGCATATTCCTGAAACATGCCAATGAGGGAAAAAAATTGGTTCAATCGAACCCACTAGCTACTGTGAACAAAAATGAAAAATAATTCTAAATTTTTTCTGAGCCCAGATTCCAATTGGGACCACTTGTATATGAGACTAATGTGATAACCAACTACTCCACTCAAAAAAGTTGATGCTAGGGATTTCAACAATTTAATTTAAATATGTTTTAAATTTAAACAATTAAAATTAAGGGTCAAGGTGCAAAAATAGACATGTGCTTTTTTTGGAGGAGCGTCCAGTGGCAAATATTTTTTTCAGGCGCAAAAGTAGACACGTGGTTACAAAAGTGGATCAAAATTAGCGTTTGACCGTTAGTTGACCGTTATCTATGCTGACGTGGCAGTAAGATCTGATTTCTCCATTAAAATGCTGCCACCTGGCTCCTTCTCTCTCTTCCATTCTTACTTTTTAATTCCCTTTTTTTCTTTCTTTCTTTCTTTCATATTGGGGCCCACGTCACTCCAAAAATCTGTCTCCCTCGTAGCTTTCTGGATCATCTTCTTTGGATTCAAACGCCCCCCCTTCATCTCCCTGAACTGTAACCCCCTCAAGGTCTTAGGTTCTTGCAATGGATTGATCTGCATCTGCAACGTCGCTGAGGATATCGCTTTATGGAACACATCTACTCGGCGAGACAAGATTATCGCCTTGCTTCTCGTGGAGCGACGACCTGAATCTGATTCGAACTTGTTTGCTGCCAGAGGTTATGGGTTTGGGTATGATTCCTTTTCGGATGATTTTAAATTGCTTAGGATTTCGTGTTTTGTTGACTTACACACTCGTTCTTTCGAATCTCAAGTCAAGGTTTATAGCCTGAGAACAAATTCCTGGAAATCCATTCAGCGTATGCCTTACGCCCTATGTGCGCGAACGATGGGTGTTTTTGTTGGTGGGGCTCTTCACTGGGTCGTCACTCGGAAGCTTGAGCTCGATTCGCCCGATCTGATTATTGCATTTGATCTGAAACATGAAAATCTTAGGGAGGTTCCTATGCCCGGGGAGGAAGAAGTCGGGAGGAAGAAGAAGGGACTTAAATAAAAATTTTAAAAGTTTATAGAGGGACTAAATTGAAATTTTTTTGAAATGCATCCGGGGCTGAACTGTAATTTATAAAACATTAACATCCACGTCATCGTCCACGTCATCATTTTCAATTCAGAAAAAGTCAACTAACGGTCAAACGCTAATTTTGCTCCACTTTTGTAACCACGTGTCTACTTTTGCGCCTGAAAAAAGTATTTGCCACTGAACGCTCCTCCGAAAAAAACACATGTCTATTTTTGCACCTTGACCCTAAAATTAAATACATCAACGTTTACTGTATATTCAGTATGAGGTGAGGGTATGGGAGGAAGACAATGTCAAATTGCCCATAGAACATGACCACTTTACCAAATTCTCAATGGTCCACACAAATTTTTATCTCGTCTCCGTTGTTCTCCATCATCCTCCTCCCACAAGCGTTTTAATGTGGTCTCCACCATTTTCTGTCCTCTGCCTTCTGTCATCGCTACTACAACATGTTGGGTCCCTCTCCCCCTCGTTCCTTTCATTATCTCCATAAATAAAAATTCTCAGTAGTCCCTATGCTTGTCCAGCTCCCCCTCGTTCCTCCTGTCCTTCTAGACGGAGTTAGCTAGCATGCGCCGCCCCATGCGGTCCGCTACCCTCCTATACTTGAAACTGTGCTTTCAAGTGAACCTTTGCTTCTTTTTTTTATAATTTATAAAAAGAAAAATTTTAGGGTATTGACGGGTACTAAAAAAATAATTTAGGCTACTGACGGATATTAAAAAAAATACTTTATGATCTTGAAACATTATTTCAGGATACTGAATGGTACTAAATATATACTCCAAGATACTGAAAAAATACTTCATGATCTTGAAAAATTATTTTAGGATCTTAAAAAAAATTCACGGTACTAAAAATATACTTCAGAATACTAAATGGAACTAAAAACCTTCATGATCTTGAAAAATTACTTTAGGATTTTTTTAAAAAATATTTCTAGGTACTGACTAATACTAAAAAAAATATTTCAGGATACTAAATGGTACTAAAAATATATTTCAGGATATTTTTTTAAAATCCTAAAATAATTTTTCAAGATCATGAAGTATTTTTTTAGTGCCGGTTAATAGTCAGAAGTATCTTTTTAATACCCGTCAGTACCCTAATTTTTTTTTAAAATAAAAAAAGAAAAGCAAAGGTTCACTTGAAACTGCGCCAAAACGGCGTAGTTTCAAGTATAGGAGGGCAACAGACCGCTGGGGGCACTGGATGCTAGCCAACTCCCTTCTAGACGAGTGCAATTTGGTCAGGGTTTAGAAAAAAACTTCTCTCCCTTCTTTTCCCTTCATCCCCTCCCTCAAACCAAACACACCCCTATGTGTTTGGTTTGAGGGGAGGGGATGGCAGGGGAGGGTATGTTACCTTGTTTAGTTAGAGAGAATGAAAGGAAAAAAGATCTTTTGTTTGGTTTAAGAGGGAAGGGGGAGAGTGATGATAACTAACGGATTTGAGGCAACCCAAATAAATGGAGGGAAGGGAATTTAACCCAAAATTTTGCCTTCCCTCCCACCTAAAATTTAAACTTAATGAAGGTAAGATATCCCCTCCCACCCCGTCTCATCCCCTTCCATTAAACCAAACACACCCTTGTAATTTATCATACTCATCCGATAGAACTTTTTATAAAATTTATTTATAAAGTCATTGAACATGGATTACATCAATAAAGTTAGTGCTAGTTTAATAATGAGATAACACGATTTTATAAGGTAGAAAAATAAAACGGTAAACTTAGTATATGAACTTGAGAGTTTAACCGAGTTTACAACTAGTACAAGTTTAAGAGTGATTCGACACGATTTTATAAGATAAAAATATAAAAACAACAAATTTAGAAAATCAATTTACGAGTTTGATAACAATGCCCCAAAACCTAGGTCTCTTCCAGTCTCATACATAGTCAAGTACTCAAGTTTAATTTAACAATTCTTAAATTCAAGATCTTGCTTAATTAGGTGTCACTTCAATTCTACTAAGCTCAATTATTGTTTATCCAAATGTGTGTTTTTTTTCTAGAGTTATAAGATATTTAAGTAAATTAAAAAAAGAGTTAATATAATCTTTGGTGCCTCAAGTTTGCCTTCATTTTGGCTTAAGTCCCTCAAGTTTCAAACAAAAAGTTTTGGTCCCTCAAAAAAAAACAAATGATTCAGGTTTTTATTTTTATTTTTATTTTTGCTACAAAAAAGTTTTGGAGGGGTTCGACATCAGTCCCCCACCAAGGCCAGGGCACGGCCCCGGGCTCTATGAGCACTTACTGGGGACTTACGAGATCGCCTACCAAAGGAGTCCCAGCGATGATAGAGGGGATCGAACCCACGACCCAAGGGCCTAGTCCTGATCCCTTACCATCTATGCCAACTCACATTGGCTTCAGGTTTTTATTTAATGATAGAGACTAATGTTTTAATCGGAATAAAACTTAATGGACCAACACCTGTTATTTGAAATTTAATGGATCAAAACTAAAATGAGGATAAATGTAAGGGATCTAAGATTGTATTCACTCTTAAAACAACAAATTGAATTTTATTTCTTCTTTTTTTGGTTCCCCTTGTTTGGAGGCGCACTATTTTTTTTCGTCTGCTGGGATTTTTTTTTTTTTTTTGAGGCGGTAATGTTTGTTTGGCTGGCTGATTCTATGTATCTGGACAATTTAAGTTTGAAGCAATATTTTATTTTTATTATTTTGAAAGCATCCGTCCGTGGCCCAAGCAGAACCTACCAATAAATAATTAGATTTATTTTTATGGCTTGTTCCCATCCACATAAATGAAAGGGCATAGATTTAAACTTTAGATTATGTTTTTCATTCTTTATATATACACTATCAGATAAGGATGACACGTCATGCTCATAAATGGGCACCAGGCTGGGTATTACATGGATGTACAATTAGCTTATCCTATGAATGAAACCCTTTAAAATACATGTTTTTTTTTTTTAATCCTTAGATTTACTATTTTTTTTTGTTAAACTATTTATAGAGTTGGTTTAGTATTATAAGGGCCTATTAGATCTTTTAGGTCTTGAGTTTGAGTACAAGAAGAAACATTTTGTTGGGTAGAAAAGTCACGAAAATAATATCAAAAAAGCTTTATTTAATATTGTATATTTATGTTAAATGATTTAAATAAATTAAAAAAATATATTAATTCAATTACAAGTGATTTGACCACAATCCAACCATTAAGTCCTTCTTCAGAGCTTCTTATTGTTTATGTAGAAACAAAACTCTTCATATATACTTCTCTCATATACTATAAATCATAATTAAAAAATGATTTTGAAGGTTCGATTACCATTCCAGACAAGCCCGAGGTGGTGAAGTAGATTAGATTAATGATTGGTCTGATTTTTAAGGCCTGGAATTTTGGGAAAATCCATCTCAGGGCCTAAATTAGCAAAAAAAAAAAAAAAAACTGTTAAAAAAGGTCCAAAAAAAAGTCACATGTCAAAAAAAGTCCCAGGACTTTTTCTGATATTTTTTCATAAAACGTTAGTTGTTAATGTCTACTGATATAGTTATTAATGGGTACTGATATAGTTGTTAATGTTACTGATTTAGTTGTTAATGAGACTGATGATTTAGTTGTTAATGTTCTACTGATATAGTTGTTAATTCGACTGATTTAGTTGTTAACGGTTATGAAAAAATATAAGAAAAAGCCCTGGGCCTTTTTTAATATATGACTTTTTCTTAGGCTTTTTTGACATTTTTTTGTTAGTTTGGGACCTGAGGTAGATTTTCTCGAGAATTTTTCAACTTAATCAGCACAGCACTTAAGACTAGTATTCCCTTTATTTCTATCCACACATGAAGATAAAAAGTGTTGGGTGGTATATTGATAGTGAATTTCCATCTCCTATCCTTTTTATGGAATTGATTTTGTTTAGATATTATTTTTCAAATCATTTTCTAGAAGTGTGATTGCCGGAAAAAGTATGATTACTATAGAGATTTAGTAAGATTTTGATGATCTTTGGAATTGGACCGACTTCATTGGGAGTAAATGTGAATAGGCATGAATGTATGATGGGTAGAGCTGGGAATTAGGACCGACCCTTTAGGGCTCGAGGTAAGAAAAATAACTGTTTTTCAAAGCCCGACCCGAGAGCACCAGGGCCAGGGCCGGGCCTCCAGGGCTCAGAAATTACTATTCTAAATCTTAATTAAATTCCCTATGTTTTTTTTAAAGAAATATAATTAGTAAATTACATCACAAATCATCCAACAAATAAGCACAGTTACTAATTCACAATCAAAAGCAAACTATATTCACAAATAACTTACATAAAACATAAGAAACATACCGCTAAACAACATTAGTACGATCAGGGGTGGAGCTTGGGACCAAAATTTGGTGGGCCAAGTAATGATGGGGGGATTCAGGGGCAACGCCGCCGAATTTTTTTTTTTAAAGGAAAGTTTTATATGCATTAAAAAAATAAAAGAATATAAAAAAGAAAAGAAAATAATATAAAAAACACACCACAAACATTGGAAGGCAAGAGATTTTAATTTATGTGATTGTGAATCTTTGGTTCAACCATAGACTTCATGTAATTGAACACCACAACATTGGAAGGTAAGAGGCTGAGGTTTAGAATGAAAAATCAATAAACTTCATCCACAGGTGTAGTGTAAAATGGGTAAAAGCATACTAAAGAATACACCACAAAAGTAAATTTCACTAATAAGCTAAAAATTTCAGGTAATTAGAATGAAATATAGAAAAAAAAATGACAAGATTAACATAAATCATATAAGACTTCACATAGAACACAACTTAAATTATAAGCCCCAAAGATATAAAAAGAGGGGGAAAAATGGGGGGGGGGAATTTAATTTTACATTATATTAAAAAAAAATTTAAGAAAAATTCTAAACAATTTTTTTTTGGGGGGCCTAATCCCTTAAAAGATCCGCCCCTGAGTACGATGACTATTATTGTAACAAATAATGTAATCTGTTAAACATAAGAGTAATTTTATTTGCAACAAATAATAAACCAAATCATAAAATTAGAGTATAGTTATTATGTATTTGTAGTTAAATGAATAAATAACTCTATAACAAAGACAAAATATATATAAATTAATAAATTAAAAAAGGAAAAAAAGAAAAAGCTACAGTGAAAAGGCCCTGAAGGGCTGGCCCGAGGCCCTCCAGGGCCGGCCCGTTTAAGCCTGAGGCCTTCCAGGGCTGGCCCTACAGGGCCAATTTCAAATATCTCGTCTATTTTTCAAACCCGGACCTTAACGGGTCAGAGCTTAAATGGGCTCGACCCGATTTCCCGACTCTAATGAAGGGCATGATCAATTGAGAGATTTGGTTAGATTATTGGGGGTGATTCTGAAAAAAGTACATAAATATCATAATTACAAGGATCTGGTTAGATTTTTTTTATTTTAATGTTAAAATGTTAATGCAAACTATACTTTTTCTAAAATATGAAAATTATAATAGAATAAAAAAAATAAAATGAAAAACAAAAAATTTAAAACATACATGCAAGGTTGTTAAACTCGAGAGTTTATGTGAACTCGCGATAATAATATGAACTCGGATCGTAGATTGATAAAAGTTTACTTTAATTAATAAATATGTGTTAAAAGTATACAATAAAATAATAAAAATATAAAAAAATGAAAATATTGAATTTGAATATGCTTTAAATATGTATAATTGAAAATAAATCCATCAATATTAATAATTTATCATATCCAACAAAGAAATAATGTGAAGTTCATATTAAAGCTATTGAACATAATAAAAAAAGCAAACTAATACGAGTTCAAGAACTAATTGACACAACTTTGTAAGGTAAGAACATAAAAACTGTAAACTCAGCGTGTAAATTCGTGAGTTTATATCTAACATGATTTTAAGTATAAACGAACATAATTTTACAAGCTAGAAATATAAAACCAGTAAACTAAAAGAGTGAATTCGCGAGTTTGATCACAATGCATACATGTTTGTTTATATGTTTTCCTATTAATTTTTTTTTTTAAAAAAAATTGAATAACCCATTCTTTAATCCGAAAAACCAGGGGAAGCAACCTCCCTGAGTTCCTGTACAATATAATGCAACCACCACGGGCCCTCTAATAATGCATGTGGGCCCGAAATGGCCCGCTTGCCTAAAAATATCACTTTCCCGTAGGCCCCAAATAATAAAGAAGAGTCTCCGTCTCTTAAAAGATACTGGTCGGTCCTTGTTATAAGGCACCAACTAATAAATCTTATAAACTAATAAAAACAGTTAAAGTCAATAAAGTTACCCTATAATTTAATTAATTTCCTATATTATCCATACTAATTACACTAAATTCTAATATTATATTAATTATTACTCTCACCTACTATCCTTATTAATTATAGGCAGATATGAAAACAAATAATTAATACTTATTTGAAACAAATACCTTATAAAAAACCATAAACTTATTAGTTGTGACAAGAGGGAGTAACGTGGTTGGAATAAAAAAAAAAAAGATAACGTGGTCGTAACGTTCACCCGACGGAGAAGGCAATGAACAGATTCCCTACGTTGCCGCCTCTGTGGCCACTTGTGATCCGTTGGACACGCGTTATTATATGACTGGCCCTTTGGTCACGCATCGTCGTTGCCGTAACGAAGTCGTTCACCTCCTTTGGCTATAAAAAAAGGCTCAAGCCCCTTCACTCTTTGCATTTCAATTTCGTATACATTTCTTTTGTGAGAAAGCCTATCAAAACTTCTTCAAGGTTCTCTTCGAATTCCCTTCCCTTTTACTTTGTGTTCTTTTTTTTTTCTTTTTTTTTTTATGGATATTTCCCTCGTTCATTTGGCTGTTTGGTATGATTTTGTATTTGTTCAATTTGTGGTGGATCTGGATCGTTTTGCTCTTTTCTTCTGAATTATTTGACATCATTTAGATCCGGATTGTTTTATGTTTTATATGATGTTTTATTCAATCGTGTCGAGTCTGATTCGGATTTACCGACGCTTTCTTTGGGCGAAAGCAGATTAATGCCTACACACGGATCCTATTTTTTACCGATTATTCTGTGGTTTGATTCACATCCTTTTATCTTGAAAAAGACTTCCAGATCTAAAGGCTGGTGATCTGTGTTTACTGTTTCGATTTCAAAGTCCTTAATTGATCAATCGTGAGTAGTATAGGATTCCGCATCGTAGTGCGGCTTCTTGTTGGATTTCTTTCATGATTGTTTCTGACAGACCTAAAGTATTTTATTGACTGAAAACGATATTCAGATCTGCTCCTGAAGCTTTAATATTTATGTTTTTTTTTTTTTCATTTTCCCCCGTTTTGTTAAAGAAACTTGTTAATAGTAGTTTGTCTTGTTTGAATCTGATAAATTCATAATCTTGTGTGAGCCTCGTGTGAATTACGTTACGACTGTTCTAATCTGTGTTTTTTTTTTAATACCGTAGATGCAAATCTTCGTTAAGACCCTTACCGGCAAGACCATTACTCTCGAGGTCGAGAGCTCCGACACCATCGACAATGTTAAGGCCAAGATTCAAGACAAGGAGGGTATCCCTCCAGATCAGCAGCGATTGATCTTTGCCGGAAAACAGCTAGAGGACGGCCGTACCCTTGCCGACTACAACATCCAGAAGGAATCCACCCTCCATCTCGTCCTCCGTCTCCGTGGTGGCATGCAGATCTTCGTTAAGACCCTCACCGGCAAGACCATCACCTTGGAGGTCGAGAGCTCCGACACCATCGACAACGTCAAGGCCAAGATCCAAGACAAGGAGGGCATTCCTCCCGACCAGCAGAGGTTGATCTTCGCCGGAAAGCAGCTTGAGGACGGCCGTACCCTTGCGGACTACAACATCCAGAAGGAATCCACCCTCCACCTTGTCCTCCGTCTCCGTGGTGGCATGCAGATCTTCGTTAAGACCCTCACCGGCAAGACCATCACTTTGGAGGTTGAGAGCTCCGACACCATCGACAACGTCAAGGCCAAGATCCAAGACAAGGAGGGCATTCCTCCCGACCAGCAGAGGTTGATCTTTGCTGGAAAGCAGCTCGAGGATGGCCGTACCCTTGCCGACTACAACATCCAGAAGGAATCCACCCTCCACCTTGTCCTCCGTCTCCGTGGTGGCATGCAGATCTTCGTTAAGACCCTCACCGGCAAGACAATCACTTTGGAGGTTGAGAGCTCCGACACCATCGACAACGTCAAGGCCAAGATCCAGGACAAGGAGGGCATTCCTCCAGACCAGCAGAGGTTGATCTTTGCTGGAAAGCAGCTCGAGGATGGCAGGACCCTTGCAGATTACAACATCCAGAAGGAATCAACCCTTCACCTTGTCCTCCGTCTGAGAGGAGGAATGCAGATCTTTGTCAAGACCTTGACTGGCAAGACCATCACCTTGGAGGTGGAGAGCTCCGACACCATCGACAACGTCAAGGCCAAGATCCAGGACAAGGAGGGCATTCCTCCAGACCAGCAGAGGCTGATCTTCGCCGGGAAACAGCTCGAGGATGGCAGGACCCTTGCAGATTACAACATCCAGAAGGAATCAACCCTTCACCTTGTCCTCCGTCTGAGAGGAGGAATGCAGATCTTTGTCAAGACCTTGACTGGCAAGACCATCACCTTGGAGGTGGAGAGCTCCGACACCATTGACAACGTCAAGGCCAAGATCCAGGACAAGGAGGGTATTCCCCCTGACCAACAGAGGCTCATCTTTGCAGGGAAGCAGCTTGAAGATGGAAGGACCCTTGCTGATTACAACATTCAGAAGGAGTCCACCCTTCACCTTGTGCTCCGCCTTCGTGGTGGTAACTAAGCTTTGTGTTGAAGTGCCTTCGTTGATCCCTTTCTGGTGTTGTGTCTGTTTTTCTTTTTTTTTCAAGAAATTGAAGTGTCGGGGTACATAGTTTGCCCCTTAAATAAATTTGTGTTCTGGTTTTTATTACTGTGTGTATAAGTTTCGTACTCTTTGATGTCTGGATTCCCGCAAATGCGGGTTTTTTTTAATGAATTCTAGTATGTTTTCTATTAATCCATCTTGGCCATGTCTAATTTGATTCTAGATTAATCCCCACTCCCTTAATTTGAAGGAATGCTCTGGTTGGTTTGGTTAATCCTGTGAGTGATGCAGGGAAGTTTAGTGGGACATAATTCTCAAAGGAATCAATTTCATATAATCCTTTCTGATGTGTTAAATAATCCTAATCCCAATAATTCATATCTCATCGTTCATTGTGCAATCCTGATAGCTAGGTTGTAGAAGAAGAAATTAGAGAAGAAGAAACATAGTCGAAACAAGTGCTGTTGCACTGCTCATTCCATTCATACACAATATTCAGTTTAGACATGCTTGCATTAGCCTAATGGCTAGGTATATATAGCCTAATGCTAGACTTAGACTCAAGGCCCAAAGGCCCAATAGCTAACTAATCCTAATCCTAAGTGTTATACTAATACTAACCGCTGGCCTCATAGACTTAATATAGTGCTGCGGTTCCTATTTACTAAGTGGCTGCCTCATAGGATTAGTGTGGCTGCCACTTACCTATATAGCTAGAATTAATACATGAATTACATATCAATACTCCCCCTTTAAAGACACTTGTCCTCAAGGGTTAGGAATGACAAACGCTGAAACTGTCATTTGAAATGTGTATAGCAGCGTCCATGAAGCTTCCTCCTCCGGTAGGTGCTTCCATTGAACCAACACTTTAGTTACAATGCGTCCTTTTCTTCTACCCCGCTTTGGTGCTGTAAAATCTTCTCTGGTTCCTTCAAAGTGGGAGGTTCCGGCCAGTCAAGGGGTGGATGCCGGGCCCATCTGCTTGGATCTGGACATAATTTCAACAAGGAAATGTGAAAAACATTATGAATCCTTGTTACCTCCGTAGCTCCAACTTATAAGCGACTGCCCCAATGCGTTGCTGCACCTTGTAGGGCCCAAAAAATCTAGGAGCTAACTTTTGGTTGCTCTAGAGGCAGCTGAAATTTGACGATAAGGCTGGAGCTTCACAAAAACCCATTGACCCTCCTAAAATTCTCTATCCGTGCGATGGGAATCCGCATTCTGCTTCATCAGGTTCACAGCCCTATGTAAATGGTGTTTAGCTACCATAACAGCCCCCTCCCTTGCCATAAAAGACCACAACAGCCTCAACGATGGTGACCTAGGCAAATAAGGCACATAAACAGTGGTTTTTGCCCATATAGTAACTCATGAGGGGTCATGTGAGTAGAAGAGTGGTAGGTAGTGTTATACCACCATTCTGCAAGTGGTAAAAATTTAGACCAGTCCTTAGGGAACTCCCAACACATGCATCTTAAGTAAGTTTCCAAACAGCGGTTCAAAACCTCAGTTTGCCCATCGGTTTGGGGATGGTAAGATGAAGACAACTTCTGCTCTACCTTAATGACCTTTAGGAACTCTTGCCAAAAGTTCTTTGATAAAAATCGAGTCCCTATCCGATATAATTTCGTAGGAGCTCCATGTAGTTTATAAACCCCATCTAGGAATTGTTGAGCCAAACTAGATGCTGAAAATGGATGGGAGAGTGCAATAAAATGGCCATATTTGCTCAAACGGTCCACAATAACCCATATAGTGTCTCGCCATGGGACTTAGGCAACCCCTCAATAAAATCCATAGATATACTCTCCCAAACCCTACTAGGAATTGGTAAGGGTTGAAGTAATCCGGAGATGCCACAGTCTCGTATTTACATCTAGCACACACATCACGGTGACGAATGAACTCCTTAATCTCCTCGAATAGATGTCTCCACCGAGAATAGAGCTTTTACTCGTTGATAGGTAGCATGAATCCTCGAATGCCCCCTCGAGGCGACGAATGCAACCACTCAAGTATCTTTACTCGATTGTTGGTTCATTCCCACTACCGACGCGTCCCTTTTCGCAATAACTCTCCATCCCACGTAAACTTACCCACTGTTTTCGTATTTTGCTTCACTGATCAATAAGTGTCACCATTTCAGATCTACGATCCAGTTGCTCGAATTTCCAGCAACAATTCATCGAACAAGTAGACAAGGTGATCGAAAAACCCGATTTTCGGCATTCTAGAGAGGCATCCGCCACATTGTTGTTAGCCCCTTCTTGTATTGAATTTCATAGTCGTATCCCATTAGTTTGAAATCCAATACATCCGGAAAGAAGTCTTCAATTTCGATCCAAGCAAATACTTAAGGCTTTGCTGATCCGTTCGATCACAAAGTGTCGTCCCTCTAGATATCGGTGCCAATGCTCAACCCTTGGACCACGACAAGTAATTCTTTCTCATAGGTAGATAGGCTATGATGTCTTGGAGCCAACCCTTTGCTTGAAAAGGCTAGGGGCAGTCCTCCTTGCATTAGTACAAACACCAATTCCGTAGCACATGCATCTGTTTCAATGACAAAAGGTTTTGCAAAATCGAGCAAAACCAACACTGAGGCTGTACTAAGGGCATTTTGCAACTCTTGAAAGGCTTTTGTTGCATCTTGTGACCATTTGAACCGATCCTTACGTAATAGGTTTGTCAAGGGTCTTGCAATCACACCATAATTCTTAATAAACCTCCGATAGTAACCACCAACCCAAGAAATGAGCGTAATTGTTTTACCGTAGATGGTTCGTGCCATTCAACCACCGACTTAATTTTCGCGGATCGTAGAGACCCCACCACCTTGTATAATATGACCTAAGTACTCAACCTTCGTAGCGGCAAATGTACATTTAGATTCCTTAACAAAGTACCGATGTTGCCTTAGAATTTCCAAAACTGTTCTCAAGTGTTCTAAGTGTGAAGACATGCTAGAGCTATAAACAAGGATATCATCGAAAAAACCGAACAAACCTCCTCAAATGTTCTCTGAAGATAGTATTCATAGCTCCTTGAAATGTAGCTGGAGCATTAGTGAGTCCAAAGGGCATGACCAGCCACTCGAAATGGCCCGAATGAGTCCTAAAAGCAGTCTTGTAGGAATCACCTGGCTCCATTCGATCTCGGTGGTATCCGGCCCTCGGATCTAGTTTTGTAAACCATTTTGCATCCTTTAATTCATCTAGCAACTCATCTACAAGAGGAATAGGATATTTATTTTTCACTGTTAATTTGTTTAATTCCGGTAGTCGATACACATGCGCCACGAACCGTCCTTCTTTTGACTAGGACAATAGGAGACGCGAATGGTGAAGAACTTTCTTGTAATACCCCGATTCAAGCAACCCCTTAACTTGCCCCTCAATCTCATCTTTACGAATAGAAGGGTACCGGTAAGGTCTTAAGTTCACCGGATCAGCTCCTCTTTTAATATCACCGGATGGTTGTGATTTTCCCTAAGGGGAGGCAAGGTCTTAGGTTCTGAAAAACATCTGCAAAAGCTCTAAGAACCCCTTAAACATTGCTGGTTGCTTCCTCATTACCATCAGAGAGTGTATAAGTGGTCACGGTTGTGTCATCAATGGAGTGCAATAGGAAAAGTTGGCTGCCTTCATGTTTAGGTTGCTGGATTTTGCCGACTATCCCGCTAGTATGCGGTGGTTTGGGCTTAGAGTACACTCGGACCCCTTATATTTAAATGTCATTGATAGATCCTCATAATTCCAAGTAGCATGATGAACTACCTCTCGTAACCAATGCAGCCCCAACACAATGTCATATGTCTTGATCTCCATAACCCTCAAATCAAAGACAAACTCCCGCCTTGCATCTTCCATTTGAACCCCTTCCGGATACCATAAAGTTTCAATTTAGCTCCACCCAATGACCTCTACTTCACCGCCCCGGTAGAATCTCCTTTCCACCCTAGTTTTCTAGCCAAGGCACGATCTAGATACCCGTGCGAAGCTCCATTATCAATGAGAATTTGAACTGCCGCCTACCTACATACCCTTGGATGCGCATAGAAATCACACCTACACCACCTTGAATTGCATGCAAAGATATTTGTAAGCATTGGTTAGGTTCGATTCGAATTATCTTCTCGGTTGCAACTCTATTTCACCATTTGTGGTGCTTCTTCCTCTCGAATTATCAGCCCCACTTCAATGAATTGCAGTAGTAATCGTTGGCGTTGAGGCACATATGGCCCCTTGAGAAAGGGTTCTTGCAATAAAAGCAAAGATTTCGGGCTCTTAACTCATCAAAATCATCCCCAGTATACGTAGTCGCCTTCTTGGTAGTAACATCCGCTGTTCGGCCAGATGAGACCACTGATGACCCTGAGTTCAAATTCGTGGTTGATTTTCCGTAATACCACGAATTTTTGGCGGTATTGAAGACTTAGCGGTTGTCGTTTGTGGTCCCGTAGAAAGGGATGAATTTATGTTAGGCTTCCACCCGGTTTGAGTACCGTTGTGTTAGGCTTCCACCCCGGTTTGAGTACTCGTTACATTACCATATGGCTTTCGTGAGGTTGACTTTGAACCTGACTCCTCATTCATATTAAATTCCTGTATCTGTGCAATCCGCCTAGCATCTGACAAGGAACGTGGTTGCTGTAATCTCACTTGTCGAGCACAATCACCTCGGAGACCTTCGATAAATGCCTGGATCGCATGATCTTCACTCAGCTTTAGTTTACAACGCAAAACATCGAAATCGTCATTGTATTGCTCCAAAGACCCCGTTTGGTACAGCCGCTTCAATTCACCATCGGAGACTCATATGGAACCCCAAACCGCGCCTTGAGTGCCCTCTTGTACTCGTGCCACGTGATAGCTCGGCCTTGGTCTTCATCCATAAGGGCTTGGTGCCATATGTACCCCTTATCATCCAAGTTAACGCTGGCCAAACGCATCTTCCAGTTTTCGGTGTGCCATCAATTTCAAAGTACTGTCATAGCGGTTGTACAAACCAAATTTCTATGTCATGGCGTTGAAATTTAGGGAAATCAAATTTAGTTTGCCGAGTTGGAGGGTATATTCACCCCTTGTCTTTGGCGATGAGGACCTCTGAAATTATCCCCATTATTTTCATGGTCCTGAATTGTGTTTGGGAGGTCTGCAATAGTCACCTCCAAGGCATGTATACGTTCATTGACTTCATTCGTCATTGTCCTTGTGGCTGTCTGGGATCGTGTTTCCATGCACCAAAAAAAATTCTAACACTGACTCGCTGACTCGCAAGAATTTGAGAATTGCAAATCCCACAAAACATGCGATGATCGGACCCCTGAACGGATTCGAGGACGCCTTGAATATTCAGGTCCTATGGCACCGAACGAGACTTCCAAGATAAGGGCAATGACGCTGATAATCGGACTGAGTCCTCGAAGCCTTGAGCCTGACGTGTCACCACCGACAGCACCGAATCGCCAGACTGAATTAAAACATCACCTAGTTATCGGCAGAATCAGAGTTGACGTGTCGACCATAATGACGTGCCGATACCCACTGTGCGTGCAATACTCGGTTTCTTGAATGCAATCGTTGGCGTGCTCAATATCCAGGACGTGTCGACACCCTTCCGATGACTAAGCAGATCGTAACAAAAATTCGGGCGTCGTTTCTGATTGCAAGACTTGGTGAGTATTGATCGATGATCGATGACGCGGCAGATATGTGGGCCTTTAAGGGAAGTGCGAACCCGTCGACCAATGTCACTGAAAAATCCCGCTGATGGGTAGTATTACTATTACATATCCGAGTTAGGTAGTGTGTCTCGGCGTCGTGAAGTTCTGGGCAATCCTAAAAGCTCTGGTTCTGGCCGAAAATTAAAAGGACTTGCTGTCTGGTAATCAAAATTCGGTTGATTAATGATTCTTGAACCGTTCTAATCAATTCTGTCTCTTTTTTCTTGGCGTTTCTGGACTGAATGAATTCTGGTGGTGTTTCTTGATTGAATGAATCCTGGTCCAAAGAATTTGTCCTGATTGAATTTTTTGGTTGATCTTTTTGAGTTTTCTTGGTTTATGTCTCAAATGCCAATTCAAATCAGGCAGAGAATGACTCTGACTGCATTAAAATTGATGCTTGCTTCTTGATTGAGTTTCTTGATTGCTTCTTGATCAGAACTGAGCCTAAGAAGGAGGAAGGCTCGAACCGGTCGAATGGCGAGATGACAACGGGAGCCGAGGATGACTCGCTCGATACCACCGATAGCTAGGTTGTAGAAGAAGAAATTAGAGAAGAAGAAACATAGTCGAAACAAGTGTTTGTTGCACTACTCATTCCATTCATACACAATATTCGGTTTAGACATGCTTGCATTAGCCTAATGGCTAGGTATATATAGCCTAATGCTAGACTTAGACTCAAGGCCCAAAGGCCCAATAGCTAACTAATCCTAATCCTAAGTGTTATACTAATACTAACCGCTGGCCTCATAGACTTAATATAGTGCTGCGGTTCCTATTTACTAAGTGGCTGCCTCATAGGATTAGTGTGGCTGCCACTTACCTATATAGCTAGAATTAATACATGAATTACATATCAAATCCAATGAAACGCTTGTCGAAGGGTACACTCTAGGCCTCAAGTCTCTTTTAAGAAGATGAACTTGTATTATCGAAATGGATTTAAAAAAACTAGACGAATACTACGAGTTAACGCGCAGTATGCGAATTGATTAAAAAATGGATTCTTGTGTATTCTGAGAAGGTTATTGGACATACTATGCATAAGAATCCGTACATGTAAAGGAAGATATTCTCAATAGACGGCCAATTAGGATTCCTACTAACTATTGCATTACAGTATGTTTCTGCTATTTTGCTGCACTGTATCCCTTCCCCTTGAAACTTGCAAATGACAATGTCAAATACTCCCATTTTCAAACATCACCATCCTAATCCTAATCTTGATAATACGAAAAATCCCAGGAACTTAGGTCCCTCACGCAAGCTCTCTGAGCAAGGATCGGAGGTTGGAACCTAGCATCTCTGAAACAATAACACACAGCCTTGCGTGTCTCAGCCGTACTACACATAGCACTCAATTGCATCCCAGCGAGACAGCATCTGAGTGAAGGCTCGCTTGTTCCTCCTCCCTCCAGAAACTCAAAACATGGCATCATCATGCTCATCGCCTGGCTGCAAGTAACGCAAAGCACATCATTTCCTCAGTTACTGCTGGTGCGCTCCCACACCATACTAGAGCCATAATAATGAAAACCCCATTTTGCAGGCGAAGCCATAACCGATTCTCAAATAAAGTCTTGTTCTTGATCTCGTGAAACAGAGCCTGTTTATAGCCATCAAGTCATTCATTGCATCCAGAAGATCTGGTGTGTATATGCATTCATCAAGGAATCATAAACAATTTATTATAGAAGTGATGAATGCAATGCATTCAATTCTCACTATTTTTTATGAACCCACTTAGTATTTATTGCAGTAAACGATACAAAGCAACAAGAATAATGGCATACACGCAAATTCATTAATCCCATGGAAGAGAACACTCCTGGGGAGTTGTGTAGCGTTGAGCGACTTTGCAATTATCATAAACGATGAGGTTTCTGAGAATCCAACCATGGTCTATTTTCTGGTCATTAGAGATGCCAAGCGTCATATTGGTCCGCTGGGTTGTGCTGGACACACATGGCAGGTAAGGTTCTTCCCATTGGCAAGCTTCAACAATGAAGTCCTTGTAGGAATTCCATATACTTGAAAATAAGTACATTGGTTTCTTTGTTGGGAAGAAATTGTACTCCTCTCCCCTGTTCTTGCAGACCCTTATGGCCACTTTGTCCACAAAAAATCTGTTCCCATTTACATAATTTGAACAAAAAATCAAATGGTGCCACTAAAAGTTTAAATTTTAACATGCAAGTGAAAGAAACAAGTGGGTGTGACTAAAAGTTTTAATTTTTATGCCCACTTTGTCCGTAAAGACTCTGTTTCCCATTTACATAATTTGAACAAAAACTCAAATGGGTGTCTAAGTTCTAATTTTCAACATGTACGTGAAAGAAACAAGTGGGTGAGACTAAAATTTTTAATATTTATGGTCCCTTCGTCCTCAAAAAATATGTTCCCATTTACATAATTTGAACAAAAAACTCAAATGGGTGAAACTAAAAGTTTCAATTTTTAACATGCAAGTGAAATAAACAAGTGGGTGTGAGTAAAAGTTCTAATTTTTATGGCCACTTCGTACTCAAAGAATCTGTTCCCATTTACATAATTTGAACAAAAAAAGTTTCAATTTTTAACAGGTAGGTAAGTGAAAGAAACAAGTGGTAGATGAGGAATTTACACGAACTGGTGGTAGTTCCAGAGAATTGAGTATGCGCCTCATCTCACGTCCACCAATTCCACTTTTATCACGTTTGTCTGAATCAAATAAGACTCCCCTGTTCTGTTCCGCAAGAACTCAAAATCAATCTCATCTCTCTCTGATCCTGCTCCATTCTCTGAACACATCTGCAACATCAAAGCTCAAACCCAATCCCCAGTTCGAAGAAAAAATGCTTCACAATTTGAAGATGATGCAGAATTCAAACACTTACATAGAATGCTGTTACTACACCAGCAAAGTCACCACCTATCAGCTTCATCTAGATGCTGAACCACCCAAATCTGTATCTTTGCTTTCAGGGGCGGAACCATGTTATAGCCAAACTCCAGCTGGTCTTCTCTTATCTTATATATTTATATGTATATCTTCAGCTAATCTCTTATCTTTTCTATAAAATTCTTGTTTGAGATACCTACTGAAAATGTTAGTATCATCTTATATTCGGAGCTGTCCATCTTCATTTTAAGGACTAAATAAGCACTTAAAATTATTTCTTTTCACCTCACTCCTTTTATGAAAGTTATTCTACGTATTTTTCTCTTTCTAATAAGGGTAATATTGTGCTGATTAGTGAAAACTTTGGAGTTATGATTTGAGAGAATCTTGAGTTTTAACAATAGATGACTATATATATGTAGATGATGTTTAATGACTAATTTTAATCGGTTTAGATTTATTATTTGGTTGTTTTATGATTTTATAATGAATTTCTCTTTAAAAAAAATAGATCATAATAGCTTATTTGCTTAGTTGAAATTGAATAAGATTTTTATGTTTTTTTTTTTAATTTGTTTTGGGGTTCATATTTTATTTCTTTTATTTTCTCCAATTATTTTGTTTTGAGGTAGATGGAATGCGCATTTAAATGTTAGTTTCGTGGATTGAGTAGTACTATAAGAATTAATGTTTAATTAGTGACACAAAATACTAATTAACACTGACAACAATATATATTCTAGGTCACATAATTTGTTGTAGATTGAAAAAGATGAGTAAGGATAAACAGAAAAGCATAGATGTGTTCTTTAAGAAGAAAATAACTTCAGAAAGTGATATTTCTAAGAAAATAATTTTTGAAAGTAATACACATTGTAACGAGTCTCATTCTAAACGTCGTAGAATTTTTGTTTACTATGTTATCTTTTAATTTATAATTTTCGGTTATTATTTATTTTTATTTTCAATGTTATGTGATATTATTTAGTAAATAGTTCTATATGTTTATTTTTTTAACTTGGACTGAAATAATTTCTTTTGTCTGGAAACCACATCCTATGATATATCAATTGTCATTTTTAACAGAATGAGAGGCAATAGTTTGATGAATGAAGTGATTTTGTACCAACGTCTTTGTTGAGGGAGAGATGCCAGATCTGTCCATGTTCGAAGGTAGGGGTGGAAATAGGCCAGGGGCCTGTCAGGGGCTTGTGGCCTGGCTTATTAAAAGCCTGGTCAGGCCTGGTCTGTCAGGCTAAAAGGTCATGCCAAGGCCTGTTTTAAGACTTGTTTTGTCTTAACAGGCTAGGCCTAGGCCTCCAAATAGGCTTGTTAGGCACTTAGGCCTGTTAAGAATAATTATTTTCTTTTATAAAAAATATTAATTAATATCCCTCCGGTCTGTTTACATTAGGCCTGTTGTCGGCCTGTATACTGTAGGCCTATTTCCAGCCGGTTTACATTAGGCCTATTGTTGGCTTGTATATTGTAGGCCTGTTTTCGGCCTGTTTGCATTTGGCCTGTTTTCGACCTGTAAAAAATACAGGCCTGTTGTCGGCCTGTATACTATAGGCATGTTTTCGGCCTGTAAAACATACAGGCCTCTTAACATGCCACAGGCCAGGCTCAGACCACTTCCTTACATAACAGGTCTGGCCTGTTAAGGGTGAGGCCTGACCTGTTTCCACCCCTATTCGGAGGTGGTTAAATGCTCTTTACACCACATTATGTTAAAGTTGTCATTAAAGGAAGCTTTGGACATATTGGCTGCTTCAGATGAGAAAGAAGAATCAGCCATGAGAGCTAGAGTGACAAGGAGAACCATGGACGACGAAAAATTCAGCCCTAGAGCCTAAGGAGAAGGTGGAATAGAGAGAGAGAGAGAGAGGGGTCCGGATCCTCTCATTATCGGTTCTCTACCCATCCCTCATTATCAGTAAATCCTGGTCGTTAAAATCTCGATCCAAGGGCCAAGAATAATTTTTTTTAGACCGCATGCGGTCTAAAAAAAATTATTCTGGGCCCTTGGATCAAGATTTTAACGGCCAGGATCAAGATGGGGAGGGATGGGCAGAATATCTTCTCCTGAGAGAGAGTTGGGAAGGAAATGGAGAAGAATAGAAAGATGGGGATGTTCGTTAAAAGGTAAAGGAGCAAAAATACACATGTGCTTTACCTTCGGGAGCGTCCAGCACCATGTGCTTTTTTTCGGAGCAAAAATACACACGTGGTTAATATTTTGGACCAAAAGTCACACGCAACCGTTATTCAACAAATCCGTCATGATTTAACAGTGAGCATGCACGTCTCTCTGCTCACACACGGACTGTCTCTCTCCAACACTCACGTCTCGCTTGCTTTAATTAACTGCAATCTAAATCTCCCCCTCCTCCATTTGTCGTCTTCTTACTCTGCACCGGAATGGCGAGAGAGCTCCTTCAAATTTATCTTCTGCTTCTCCTTCTTCTCCCTCCTTTGCAACAGACTCCTTCTGCTCTTCCTCCGCTCATGTCCAAGCTTGCTTTCCCATGTAGAGAGCAGCATCATTATGAGTGAGTATTTTTGCTCAAACCAGCTATATGTGCGCTCTGTTTTCGAGCAAGAAAACAGAGGTGTTTGTGCACATGCTCGTGAGGTTCATGCTCAGATCAACACTCACTCGCGCTTTTATTCCTCCTCGAAACATGGCACCACCCTCCTCCTTGGCAATTAAACACCCCCGAAACCCCCGTATTCTGAGATCACAGAACCAAACAACAACAAAAAACCAAGTATAAATGCACAATTCACAATATAAAAAACAGAGGAAGGTAGAATTAATGTGATTACTTTGTTGAGGTTCCAGATTTTGAGCATGGTTTTGGCGTCATGAAGAGGGTCTTGAAATAAGCAGTCTCTGGTGGGGAGGGCATAGTGTTGGCACCTGAGAATGGTGCCATCAAGGATCAGGACGAGCTTGTTAAGGAGCTTGAAGTTGTGCCTCCCAACGGAGTCGCTGACATAAACAGGACCACCGGAGATGGCGCGTGGGGCGGTGTGGAACTCAGCACAAGGGTGGTCGGATTGGAACATGTCCCAATCAGGGTGTATGAAATTTCCCATCCATAAGCTGTTATAGGCACAGTGCACCATGTGACATCCTTGAAGCCAATACGTACCGTTTGGATCTCCGGCAGGGTCGATACACCAAAAATCATCACCTGCAAACACACAAATTTAAATAACAAAGTGGTGGTTTTGAGAAAAGTTGTGATGGTGGTGACGTACCCACACGGCCGAGAGAGATGGTTTGGGTGCCGAGGAACAAGAAGTCGTTGCATTGCTGCATGCTGGAGATGACGCCATTAATATAATATGCAAAATGCTAATTTAAAAACACGCCATTAATATTTGTTTCATTGGCACAAAACAGAGAAAGGAACCAAACCATCAATTTGCAAAATGCAAATAATTAATTAATATAACATGCCCTTTTATTGTAAAGAGAGACACTTGTTCATCAGTATATTTCAAATATCACACTTCTTCCATATTTTTCTAAAGCAACCTTCCCTAATCATTGCTTAATATATATATATATATATATATAGTGTAAATTAACCAAAAGCTAGCTGGATTAATTTTGATCCTTTTCTTTGGCACTTATCACAACATCTTTATATCTTCAAAGATCAAACACATCAGGAAAAGAACAAAGGAATAAACAAAAAAAGGTTGGAAGATAAGAACTTATATAAGTTTTGATGATGACAAAAGCATATTTAAATTCCCAGGTTCTTCATCTTCCCCACCAATTCTTTCTTTACAATCTCTCACCAAACAAACCTGATCTCTAACCCTAGCCACACCTATTGATCATATGACTATAATTGCAGAGCTAATATATATATATATATATATAATATGAACATGCATGATGATGACAGAGCGAAAGACAATAATAAGGAAAGCCCTGTTGAAAACAGGGTGGCATCTTCTATTTTTTTCTTATTTGTTTTTATCTCAGAGACTCGAATCCTTTCTCCTTCCTCACATGCTTCTTCAGTTTCAAACCACCTGCACAAACACAACCCACAAAATCAAACATGACCCAAAAAACAAAAATGAAAGATTAAAAATCAAGAAAGAAAAGCTGAGTGGCTTTTTCTCTGATGATCTGAAAATGTGGGAAATGCAGGCAAAAGTTGAACAAGCCATCAATGCATTTATATTTGGTTTTTTGTTGTTGTTTGGTTCTGTGATCTCAGAATACGGGGGTTTCGGGGGTGTTTAATTGCCAAGGAGGAGGATGGTGCTGTGTTTCGAGGAGGAATAAAAGCGCGAGTGAGTGTTGATCTGAGCATGAACCTCACGAGCATCTGCACAAACACCTCTGTTTTCTTGCTCGAAAACAGAGCACATATAGCTGGTTTGAGCAAAAATACTCACTCATAATGATGCTGCTCTCTGCATGGGAAAAAAAGCTTGGACATGAGCGGAGGAAGAGCAGAAGGAGTCTGTTGCAAAGGAGGGAGAAGAAGGAGAAGCAGCAGATAAAGTTGAAGGAGCTCTCTCGCCATTCCAGTGCAGAGTAAGAAGACGACAAATGGAGGAGGGGGAGATTTAGATTGCAGTTAATTAAAGCAAGCGAGACGTGAGTGTTGGAGAGAGATAGTCCGTGTGTGAGCAGAGAGACGTGCATGCTCACTGTTAAATCATGACGGACGTTTGTTGAATAACAGTTGCGTGTGACTTTTGGTCTAAAATATTAACCACATGTGTATTTTTGCTCCGAAAAAAAGCACATGGTGCTGGACGCTCCCGAAGGTAAAGCACATTGTATTTTTGCTCCTTTACCCTTCGTTAAATGATCTGAGTTTCAAAAAATGTTTTTTTTTATTGATACATAGTTTCAAAAAATGTTGTTTTTTTGGGTTGAATACAGTAGGATTATCATATGCTATTAGGCCTATATATCTCCTGACTTTTCTTTTGTTTTTGTACTGAAGCTGACATTTACTTATTTCATTAGTTGTATTGGAGGGACGAAGATGGGTTGGGTAAAGAGAAAGGACGGAAAGCCGACAAGGGCATTACGGTGATCATACGATTATATATTTGAAATAAAGAACGAGAGGAAAACAAAAAACAATACAGGCTGCAATGCCATGAAAATGTTAATGACATGTGGGGCGCCAAGGAATGAAAATGAAGGTGGTGGCCCCAAAAAAAAAAAAGAAACAAGGAAGAAGAAGAAAAATACCATCACATTTAGTTTATTGTTATTTCGCTTCCTTTTTTCTTTTTTTTAATGAACAATTTAGTACTGTACAGACAGCATCACGTTTCTTTTAAAAATGTGGGAAATTTTTGCTACTCTCAAATCTAGACTTTTTCGTAGCCACTACCATATTTCGCTCTCCACCAATCTCTGGACCATGATTTGGAACTCACCACCGAAACCGCGGATCAACCTTTTTGTTTGGGAACTTGCAAGAGGTATTCTGCCCACAGCTTCTTTCTCTAAGCAGCAACATCTTCCCATTATAGAGAATGTGAATGGTAAATCTTTAGAACTTAGTTTTTTAAAATAATTTTTTAGGATACTGTTAGATACTAAAAAGATATTTTATGATACTGACTGGTACTGAAAGAATACTTCATAGTCTTGAAAAATGATTTTTGGATCGTGAAAAAATATTTCAGGGTACTGATTGATATTAAAAAGATACTTTATGATACTTACTGGTACTGAAAAACTAATTTAAGATATTGAAAAATTATTTTAGGATCTTGAAGTATTTTTTCAAGATCCTAAAATAATTTTTTAAGATTATGAGATATTTTTTCAGTACAATTAGTATCTCCAGTTAGTATCGTGAAATATCTTTTTAATACCAGTCAGTACCTGAAATATTTTTCACAATCCTAAAATATTTTTTCAAGAACATGAAGTACCTTTCAGTATTTTTTTCCAGTACCGATCAGTATCATGAAGTATTTTTTTAATATCCATACCCTAAAAATTATTAGAAAAAAAAAGTGACCAACTGCACTCACATAAAGTCAAAACGACGCCGGTTTCAAAAAAGAAGGAGGGGAGCATAGGGGAAAGGCAGCTAGAGCCGGGAAATCGAGCCAAGCCCATCGGACCGGTCCGTTTAAGCCCTGGCCCTGCAGGGCTCGGGCTTGAAGAATAGGCCAAAAATTTGAAATTGGTCCTGCAGGGCCGGCCCTGTAGGGCCTCGGGCCAGCCCTACAGGCCTGTTTAACTGTAGCTTTTTTTTTAAAAAAAAAAATTAATTACTTAGACTTTCACTTAATAAATGTGTTTATTTGTAATTGTTTAGATTTTTATAGTTTAAAATATAATCTTTTTTTTATAATTATTATTATTCTGTATTAAAATACATAATTAGTGATTATAAATTTTAAAGAAGGAATGTTTTCATATTAAATAAACACATACTTTGGTATTACAATATTATATAAGTAATAAATTATAAATATATTTTGTGTAAAATAAGTATAAGTATTTTTACCTGTCAGTAAAATCATGCATGAATTGAAAGAATCTGAAGACACACACAAAATTACAAGAGGGAAAGACATTTTGTCGTGGACATATATAAAGCAATTCTTTTGTTTAATATTTTTTGAAAAAAAAGGAAAAAAACATATTCTTTGTGTTTATTTGTTTTTTATTACGAATTAATGAATGTGTTTATTTGTTGAATGATTTATATTGTTTAGATATTAATGTTGATACATTTATTTAATAGATTAGAACTTTAATTATTGCAATTTACTAATTATATTTCTTTGAAACAAATCAAAGGAAAAATAGTTAAAATTTGGAATAGTAATTTTCAGGCCCTGTAGGGCCGGCCCTGGCCCTACTATCGGGTCGGGCTTTGAAAAACAGATGTTTTCCTTACCCCAAGTCCTGTAGGGCTGGCCCTGTTAGGCCCTGGCCCTATAAGATCGGGCCGGCCCTGATTCCCAGCTCTAGGCAGCGGTGAGAAGCCTGTTCCGCCAAAGGCAGGATACCTGCCTGGTCATACACATGTCGATTGTCGGTAAAGCATCTTTTTTTTTTTTTTGCCCTTTCACTAGATCATGTTGGTTTGACTCTGTTTTGGGCCTCAGGACAGATGCGCTATCCCAATGGAATATACTTCAATGGCTTTTCTTTTGGTTCATTAGTACCTTATTATAAGGTACTTTCTTTGGTCTTTATTATAAGACATCAACTAGCAAATTCATTTGATCCTTTTTATAAGGCACTTACTTGTTTCCAATGAGCATTGATTATTTTTTTCCGTGTCTGCCGCTAATTAATAAAGGTAATGAATGAGAGTAACAATTAATATAATATTAGAGTTTAGTGTAATTAATAGGGGTAATATTGAAAATTACTTAGATTCTAGGACAACTTTATTGACTTTAACTACTTTTATTGGTTTGTGAGAAAAGTTAGTTGGTGCCTTATAATAAGGACCAGAGGGAGTACCAACTAGCAAGTTTATTTGGTCCTTTTTATAAGACACTTGCTTGTTCCCAATGAGCATTAATTATTTTTTTTCATGTCTGCCTATAATTAATAGGGGTAGTGGGTGAGAGTGATAATTAATATAATATTAGAGTTTAGTGCAATTAGTAGGGGTAATATTAGAAATTACTTAGATTCTAGGACAACTTTATTGATTTTAACTACTTTTATTGGTTTGTGAGAAAAGCTAGTTGGTGCCTTATAATAAGGACCAGAGGGAGTACTAACTTAAGAAATATTAGGTTCTGCTTACTTTTTTTTTTTTGGTTGCCCAACCGGTTGACCCAAACAATAGGGGAAATTTACCAAAATACAAATTTTAAAAAAAATATTTACCAGTTTGGAGCACTGTTGAAACTATAAACCCAAATAATGCTGACGTCACAAATGGCGTCGTACTTTCTGACGCCACTTTTGAAACTATAAACCCAAATAATGCTGACGTCACAAATGGCGTCGTACCTTCTGACGCCACTAGTGGCAGAATCGATTTTTTTAATTTTTTTTAAAGAGAGGAAACCCAAATTTTAACTTAAAAAAATTGACTCTGCCACTAGTGGCGTCAGAAGGTACGACGCCACTAGTGGCGTCATACTTTCTGACGCCACTAGTGGCGTTGTACTTTCTGACGCCACTTATGTGGCGTCAGAAAGTACGACGCCATTTGTGACGTCAGCATTATTTCGGTACATAGTTTCAACAGTGCTCTAAATTAGTAATTCTTTTTTATTTTATTTCTATTTTGGTAAATTTCCCCAAACAATAGCCATATGTTGTTTAGGCTTATATATGTTTGGGCCTTGTAGTATTCAGATATCACATGCAGTGCATTCCAGTGGGCCCTTCGGCCACGAGGACTAGTGTGTAAACCCTTGAACGTTATTTGCTATAAATATAGAACATATCAGTCAATTTCATGTTGACTGGTTTTATTATTTATGGGTCCATTTTCTTTGGTTTTTGAATATATATCGTTATCCACAAGTGGAGGAAGAAGGTGATGTGAGTTTTGGATTAACATAAATTCATTAATGAATATGAACCTTATATCACCCCTCATTTCTACACACACACATAAATGATATGTTGTCACCTCGTTTAGACTGGTGTAGTTTTATGTCAATAACTAGGGATTCAAAAGAGTATTATTATCGACATATATAAATATCTCACAAGCCGGCACATTTGTTCCTTGACGATCTGGGCATTGATTACGACGAGCAAGAGGAAAACGTACGTCGTCATAAAGCACGCGGCTGTGTTCACGTCGACCATCATGAGCAAGGTTCTATCCCGACTGAACGTGAAGCTGTTCAACGCGGTGGCGGCAGAGGATTTGATTGTGAAGGAAGAGAAGGTCGCCGGGGTGGTGACGAACTGAGAGTTGGTGTCGATGAATCATTAAACACAGTTGTGCATGGACCCAGTGGCGGAGCCAGGAATTTTAATTATGGGGGTGAAAGTAAAAAAAATATTATATCATAAATAAAAGTGTTTGAAATACAATACATGTCTAATATTAAAAAAAAAAAATGAAAGAAATCTATTACAAAAATTAAGATTACTCAACTTGACTTTTATTCTATATGTTTTCATATTATTAAACTCATTTATAATTGAATCCATGCTAAAACTCAAAAAAATTTCTTTTTCAATGTATGTAATCAAAGAATCATCAAGAAATTGATATTTCATTCTATTTCGAAGCTTGTTCTTGATTATCTTCATAGTAGAGAAAGATCTTTCAGTAGTTGCTGTAAAAACTGTATCAATGGACTTTCCAGTTCTTTCTAGCCCTCGACATAATTTAGATGTAGTTGATAAATTAATTAAATCTCAATGTTTAGAAATGTCAAGCTCAAAATGTTGTAAATGGTAACACTCTTCCCCATAATAATCACCTAGAACTACAAAGAGCATGAATGATCATCATCCCTTCAAGTAAAAATATAAACCGTACAACTTTTACTCAAGCCTCATTAACTCCATCAAAAACAAAATATCATGTAAAAGTCTCAAAATTTCAAAATCTAATAAATCCCTGAATTTTTCATAAAACAAATTCCATCAAATTAAAAATAAAAGACGATGAAGATAAACTATATCACTTACTTTAACACCCAAATAAGAATTAATTAAATAAGAATTATGAAAGAAGCAACAGAGTATATAATGTACAATCCAAACCAAAACAAAACCACATAAAACCAAATTATCCCTTCAATGGGACCCGATTGAACCAAGAACGAGCGCGTCAGTCTTCCAACTACTAAAGGTAACAAAATCAACCATATTATAAAGCTTAAAATGAACACAGTGAATAACAAATAATTGTTTTTGCTGCGTTGAATCATAGTAGTGGTGGCACCCATATCAAATTCCGAAAATTCCTTCTGTTTGTCGAAGGTAACCAAACAAACGAATCATGATGAGAAACAGAGAAAGGGATAAAGAAAAAGGGGAACAATAAAAAATTTTGCCTCCTTGAAGAATTGCGCAACCTAATTTACTAGGAAAGCAGAACGATCGGGTGAAAGTGGGGAGAGATAAGAGAATCAAGCTCAGATACAAGAAACCCTAGTGAGTAACGAGTTTGAACTGATTGGAGAGAGAGCGCGCCCCACTTCTCATTTTTTTTTTTAAAAAAAGGGGGGGGGGGTCCACCCTAGCCCCCCTCTCCCTCCGCCCCTGCATGGACCCGAACGTGATGGAGGCGAAGGTGGTGGTGAGCTCTCGTGGACACGACGGGCCGGGCGTAGTGAAGAGGTTGAAGAGTATAGGAATGATCGAGACTCGAGAGCGTTCCAGGGATGAAGGCGCTTGATATGAACGAAGCAGAAGTTGCGATTGTGAGGCTGACGAGGGAGGCTGTGCCTGGCATGGAAGTTGCAGAAATCGATGGAGCCCCAAGAATGGTATGTCATCTTCTTCTTAATTACTTGATTATATATATATATATATATATATATATATATATATATACTGATATACACACACTGTGATGAAGTTGAGAATTAATGTTTGGGTGATGAGTGAATGAAATGCAGGGTCCAACATTTGGGCGATGAGGATACCGGGGCTGAAGGCTGCGCATTTTGCATTGAAGGCGTTGGGGAAGAACAACCTGAGCTTATTTTTGCTTCAGCTGACACATGAGACAACATTGTTGATGCTTAATTAATATATGTATATATATGAAGTTGGAGGACAGTGAAGAAGACTTGGTTTGAACTTTGAATATTAAAACAAATGTGCAAGGGATGAGAATGACTGGATGAAGCAGAGACATCTCGTTTCGCGTCTCACCAGTGATGAGTGTGTGTGTGTAGATTAATCACCAGCATGTAGATCGAGCAGAGGAAATTGAAATGAATTTAAATAATGATCTAATGTTGAAAGTGAGGCCTTATATTTCATAATTCATAGTGTTGTAAAACTGATGAGACACACTGCTAATTAACCAGGCGTGATAATTTTGCCAAAGACAAACTGAACCTACATATTTTATAAGTAAAACACAGAATATATCTACCTTGAGATCCCACATACAGGGGCGGAGCCACATTGGTGCAAGTATGGGCAAGTGCAGACACTAAAATTTGAATAATCTATATATATTTTGAAGGGATCCTATATCAATTTGCCTTGGTAGTCTGGTGGTCATAAGTGTACATACCACTAGTTAGAGGTCTCGGGTTTGAACTTGCTCTCCTCCTCTCTTCCTTTTTTCTTTTTCCTGTTCTCGTATTCTCCAAATCTCGTCTTCTTATTCCCCAGTCTCAAGTCTCAACCCTCGCTCGTCTTCTTCCCCAATCTCAGTCTCAACCCTCGCTCGATGTTGCCGCCATCTCTCGCCTTCTTCCCCGTTCGCTGCTGCCGCTGTCTCTCTTCCCCTGCTATGTCTTCCCCGTTCGCTGCCGCCGCCATCGCCCTTCCTACTGCATCGAATGTATTCACCAATGGAGTGGCTTGAAAATAAAGTGTCCTCTTTGTAATGCAAACTTCAGCTCCTGGTTCTGTAAGCTCGGTCTTTCCTCAAGAGAGTTCCAGAAAGAAGAGTTGCCCTTGGAGGGTTTGGCCATAAATTCTCATCAAGAAATTACCTCAAGCCGTCTTGATGCTCCTAGGTGAGTTCATTCTTCTTACACTTGATTTGTTTTTTTTTTTATTCTTTTGGCTGGTATTTTCCTTCCCGTTTGGCGTTCGAGAGTGAGTGTTCTTGTAGGGCTACTAAATTTTCTTCTAGTAGAGAGGTTGAGAAAAATTCTAATTCATTGTGTGGATATGTAATAGAAATTATATTCTTTTCCTAAGAGGTTCAATAATCAACGATGAAGGGAGAATATCAAAGGAAGGAAATAGGTTCATTGTTGCTAGAAACAGAACTCACCCTTTAGGTAGTTTTTCACAGAGAATCCGACTTGAGAAAGAAAAGCTATACAGCTTTTCTGGTAACTTCTTTACTTGTTTGAAGACATTGAACAAGTGGTAGTATTTTGTATTTGTTAATATTTAGTAACATGTTTTTGTTTTATTTCTTGTTCCTTCTTCATATTCAACTTGGGTTCAACTCAGTGAAGGAACAGAGATTGTGTCAGTTCGTTAGATCTAACAGAAGTGAATTGGTATGAGGTGGTCATGTGATAGCACAACATGGATGCTGGACTCTGCTAAAAGGTGGCATAGTTGCACATTTCTCAAGCTTTGCTGAGATTCTTTTTGAGGTAATATGCGATGTTTCTTAAACAAGTAAGAATCAATAACAAAATATATAACTGCAATAAATCTTTCTGAATCTTATGAACAAATGTGTTTCATAAATAATTCCATGGAGTATTATGCACATTTTGTGACTCTGTACATAGTGCAGCATAGGGCTAATTACGATTTAAGGGTGCTGAGTTGGATTCCTTACCTAAACAAAAAGAAAGTTGAAGTGTTGTATGAAGAGTTATTATACATGTGAAAGAAGATCAATTATGTAAGATTAGTTACAAATATGATATTGGTAGATATGGTACCCGAGTTATTAAGGTTGAGATATGCAAGGAAGTTGCTGTTTAAAGTTATATAGTGTAACTAATTGTTTAGCTATCTGGACTATGCTTAAGGATTCTTAAATTAATGCTCTTGAAGCAAAATCTTTTTGAGCTGCTAGAATGATTATTGCTAAACTAAATGGTTGCATCCCAAAAAATTATTTATAATTGATGTTTTGGGGTCCTTAAATGTTGAATAAGTGTTTTAAGTATTGAAGTATAGTTCAAGATGCCAAAAGGGTGACTCAAATACTGTTCTTGAATCCGGAAAGTTTATAGATTATAATCGTTTGTTGTTTAAATGACGCTAAAAATAATATATATTAATAAGTATATATGTGTATAAAAACTGTTTTTTGCGGCGGAAAAATTCCCTCGCAAAAAAGCTATTTTCCGTTGCAAAATTGGTTTGCGGCGGAAAAAGTTCCGTCGCAAAAATGTGCCTCGCAAATCATTTTACGATGGAAAATTTCCATTTTCCCTTGCAAATGCTGGATTTTGCGAGGGAAAACTTTTCCCTCGCAAAATCGAGGATTTGCGAGGGAAAAAAATTTCCCTCGCAAATTTCAATTTATTTTTATTAAAAAAAAATAAAAAATCAGAAAAAATAAAATATTACAAAAAATTATATTAAAAATAAAGAAATAAAAAGATTTATATATACCATAAAAATAAATTATAACAATCATAAGAGTTTACATAACAAGAAAAACAAAATATTACAAATTATAATGTTGTGACTAAAATGAACTAAAAAGAAGTCTAAATAGCAACAGTCTGGTCATCATCATCACCAGTATTGTCATCACCACCACGGTCATCCACTTTTGCCATCACGTTAATGCCTGAAATGCCATGCAAATTACCACTAATGAATGAGCAATAACATTTTATCTATCAGAAAACTTAGACCTCATAATTTACATTTGCATGATATCAAAATGTGCAAGTGGGTGCTACATGTCCTGAAAAATTGATGATCTCAGACAAATTCCCGGTTAACGAAGACCAGTGCATGACAGAGTAGTTTGAAATAAGATAAATCTACTAGCTACAATATCAACTAGCCTGTGTCTTCTCCTTCGAAGCACTGCTAGCCACTATCAGAACCTATAAAATCAAATAAAATTTTCAGGTGATGACTATAAGAAAGATGACTATACCACCAAATTATCAGAACCTATATTGATTCAAACATACAGTGATGACTATAAGAAAGATGACTATACCACCAAAATGATCAAACATACACTGATGCCTTTTCAGGTGGGGTTCCCAATGGTGGGCTAGGAAACTTCTCTTCCAATGCTTGTGTGATAACATCTGAATCTGAAACCCACTTCTCATCAAGGTTTTTCACAGGAACTTTACCCTCTGGGTTGATTTTTAAGAACCTATACCAGTACAAGGAACATAAAGCAACTATCAAAGTGGTTACACCAAAACACTTTGTTCTCTGTAAGTGATTCAGATTTATTCTGTTCTCTTAAGTGATTCAGATTTATGAAAACAGCTAATATAAAGTTCTGATGATTGGAAAAAGTATCAAAAGATATGGACCAAAAGATCACCATTCAGGCTTGTGTTTCAGATCCACCAACTTCAAGTCATAAGGTACATGCTTTTCCTCCAATGTCAGCAATACTCTTTGGCAAAAGGGGCCTGAAAAGGAAATTCTAGGGACAGACAATCAGTGATTATAGTTAACTCTTTGTTTAAAGCACAAAGGAGAAAACACACGAAAGATGTATCTTAAAGCAGAGCATATGTAAACAATTAATTACATAATTAGGGAATATAGGCAGATGTGTTATCTCATTCATCCTCTGATTGACAGTTGTGTTCTGCAGCAGAAACAATCTCTTATGTAATCATAAATCTCAGTAGAGTACAAAGTCCTATCAAGTTAAAAATAAGAGAAGCTATTTACTATTGTCTTTCTACTTTTCTTCACAAGATATTTTTTTTCCACCTCCATTCTAGTCTACAAAAGCTCAAGGTGGAACGAAAGATATGTCAATGTCAAACGCTAGATATAAACACCAAGACTTTATGAATTTCTAATTCTGGATTTTCTACCACTAGACAAATCCATCCCTCTAACGAACAGACACACTACATCCCAATTGCAAAATATCCATTTCAATATTTTCACCTTGTGTGGCATGCATTCATTCTTTCATTGTTTAGTACAACAAAAGACACTTACTTAAAGGCGAGGATGCATGATATAGATTTGGTAGATAGAAGCCTCTTCTCAAAATCAAATGACGTCCCTTAGAACTCAGAAATGAGACATAAGAGTCACAAAGATATAAAGTGAGAGGACAAACAGAGTCATTCCCTTTTGTTTTGCTATATGAATATGCATAGTAGATAACTTTATTTTCCTGTCATAAATGCAGATGAAACAACCAAGTAAAGACAAAATAAAGATGCATACAGTATCTGCAGTAATTAACAGTGCTGCCAGAGCATCTTCCTTTAATGAATTTTCCCCAGCAAGAAGCTTTTGTATGATAGCATCTGCCTAAAATATAAAGGATGAACATAGAATATGTCAAGCATTACTTTTAGCATGGAATAATCATACCATAAGAAGACTTAAACATCAATGAACTGAAGCATATAAATATCGAATGAAAACTCCAAAAAGCAAGAAGAAGAAACCAAATAACTCATACCTTTGGCTCCGCTAAGGCCATTACCAAGTCTTCTGGTTTTTCTCTTCTAATACCTTTCTCTTCTAACTCTTATAATATATATACACACACACAAACATATATGTACACACAAAAACACAAACACAAGCATATATTGCAAACCTAGATAAGCAGAAAAGAGCAAGAATTTGAACATAGATTTATAGTAAATGCAGTTTCTACATGGAAAAAGGAATCATCATCAAATTTATTTTGTTCAGCTAATTTCTTGTTTTTAACTGTGCAAATGCTGTTCAACTAATTAAGAAAGACTAAAATACAAAAGGATCATAAATCAACAACCCATACTTTGCGCTCAATTGATTGCGTTTTGAAATTTTACGGAAAAGCCTAAAACAAAATCAATTCAGGGTGGCGTATAAATTAATAAAGCAAGTGAGCCCGCAATTGCTTTCTCAATAGCACTTACAAATAGCATCACCAAAAGATCAATATATCCAAAAATCAAACCACTGATAATGAAATCGCATGGAAGAACAATTTACCAAGCAAGGAGTTAAAAAGGGGAAGAAAAAAACGCAAAGAGATTTAAGACGAATCGAATAATACTCACACACCATATAAATCCTGCTTCCTTCACTCCCGAATCTGAGAAGTTGTTTGGCCGATTCTAAATCTCCCTGGAAGGAAATCAAAGCTTTCAAGGTCTCTTCAGGTGACGCCTCTTTGCTATCCCTAATCTCTTCAAACTTTGGAATCAACAATTTCAACCTTCTTCAGGAGGGATTGACGACAACATTTTGGGAAACCTGATTGAGGACCTTCTTCCCCAACACCATCAAGTTGCCATCGGCCACAGAAATTCCAACTCCCACAGTCATCTTCTCTGATCTTCTCTCTCTCTCGCAGCATGAAGAGGGTGAAGGGAATGGATGGCGACGACGGTGATGGACAAGAGGAGACGCCGGCGAACGAAAAGACAGCGACGGACGAACTGTGGCGGCAAGAAAGAGCGATAGAGGAACGAGATGAACGAAAGTCAGAGGAATTAGGGATTTGGCTGAGCCGCCGAGAGATAACTTTTTGATTAGTGGCGATTTTTTTTTTTTTGAATTTTGCGTGGGATTTTCTTTTCCGCCGCAAATGGGGGAATTTGTTTTTTATTTTTGCAAGGGAATATAGGTTTCCCTCGCAAAATTAAGTCATTTTGCGAGGAAAAATACATTTCCCTCGCAAAATTAAGATTTCCCTCGCAAAATTAAGTCATTTTGTGAGGGAAAACGGATTCCCTCGCAAAATTTCTAGATTTGCGAGGGAAAAATTTTCCCTCGCAAATTCCGTTGGAAAAATCACATTTTCTAGTAGTGCGTATGATTGTTAGGCTTTAACTTGAGCCGAGATTATACAAGAAAGCAAGAGCAAGAGGAGCAAGAAAGAAGAGGTAATAACTTGGAAGAAGAAGCAAAAGGTAGTGAAACTTACTCTTATATAGTTTGTGTTTGATTACTTGCATGTTTATTTGCCATGTATGCCATAGCTAGTCCTTTAAACATGAAATATCCTTGCTTGAGTTTGTGCCATGACCATGTGTATTGCTTGTAAGGTGTTGTTCTTAGATTGACTATTTACATGCTTAGTTTGTACCATGAGATTAGAGTATATTGTTCTGTTTAAATTGATTTCCTTGGAAATACTTTTCAATTGAACCCCATTTCATTTCTGGTCCTAAACTTTACGAATGAGTGGGTTGCCTTTTATCCTTCTTAAAAAAAAATTTCGGGGGTGCTGTCCTCGAACTTTCGAATCCTACCACTAATTGTGCACCCACAAACTTTAAATCCTGGCTCCGCCACTGCCCACATATACCCACATATACTGGGGAAAGTTATCAAAATCAACAATGCTTTTTACCACACATTATATAGTACGAGTAATTTATTTTAATTTATGTGTAAAATAAGTTTTATTTTTCAAAAAGTGAAAATACTTCTTTAAAAAGAAAAAATAATTAAACCAAACACCCACCTAGGGCAAAAATTTCAGTCAAATTCCCCATGCAACTTATTATCCGATAGCTCCTCGCCTATGTTTCTGGTAAATGACTTAATTGAGTAGTAAATCCCTTATTCTACCAGTTAATGTAGATCTGGTCACTTTCATTCATAAGAATTGTTTTGACCAAAAAAAAATTCATAAGAATTGTAAATTCACTTATATTTTTCTTTGTAAATGGCTTATTTTTAATATTTTAGTTGTAAATCCCCTTATCAACATTTAGTATTATTTGGTTCGAGATTAGTGGTGGCTCTTTCTAATATAAATGCCTCTTGTATGAAATTCAAACTCAAGATCTAAAAGGATCTAATAGAGCGTTACATTGCTAGATTAATTTTGTGTTGATAAATTCAGTTTTTTTTTTAAAAAAAAAATGACTTAATTTTAGTTGTAAATTATTCCACTTGTCATTACAAATTTGGACTTACCTTTGTTTTTTTTCCATATATTATAATTTGCACTATATGATCAAAACGATTAGATGGCTTGGTGGCCACTGCGGCAGGTTAGATGTTCAAAGCTTTGGTGCTGGATGGCTCTTTTTTATTTATAAAATTTAATTTCATTCTTAGTTTTTGGGCCTGTAATGATTGGTGAATCTTTGGTACTCCATTAGATGGGCCATCTTTGGTATCACTTTTCATAGTCTATAAATCCGATTTGAAGGTCCAATCGAACTTATGAGACTATTTGAAAATTTTGATATATTTGACAAAGGTTTGTATCTAATTGGACTTTTAAGTGAAAGGAGACTTATTTCATAAGCTCATTTTTGAAGCTTTTGGGGAAACACTTTCTTAAAAAGTAGCTACACTAACGGATCTCTCTTTTTTTTTTGTGTGTGCTTTGTACAGTATTTTTGTCTCTCTTTTTCAAAAATAATTTTAGGATACTGACAGGTACGATTTTTTTTTAATATTCTGAAATAGTTTTTTAAGATCATAAAATATTTTTTTAGTACTGTTCAATATTTTAAAGTATGTTTTTAGTACTAGTAAATACCCTAAAAAATCTTTTAAAGTCTTGACCGGTACTAAAAATGTTTTTTTTTTCAAAATCTAGAAATAATTTTTCAAGATTATGAAGTCTTTTTTTTAGTATCATTCAGTACCTTGGAGTATATTTTTATTACCAGTCAGTATCCTAAAAAATATTTCACAATCTGACTTTTATCCAATCTAACTTTCCAAACATAAATCATATTAACAGTATAACTTTTACACAATCTAAATTTTACATAAGTTAGATTAACTATAAGTCATTTTTCCAAACGGTTTGGTGAAAAAAACCAAGGTTCTGAGACCCGGACCGGTCATCAGACCGGTCTAGGTACTGGGTCAAGGGTCAGTGGGTCAGACCGGAGTCAGCCCGGAGTCAACCCGGGCTTAGACCGGTGAGGTGTAAAAAATTGGAAAATAATCATATACTCCAATACTCATGACATATTGAGATATTCTTAACAATTTTCTTTACAACCTACACTTGAGACAAAATATTCATAGTAGCAAAATATCAAAAACAGGTATATGATAACAAAATATGAAAATATTCTCACCTTTGATAAACTAATAATCATCATCATTGAAATCATCATTAACATCATTCAACTCTCTAGGTATTGAGACATCAGGAGGTGGAGGTTGAGCAGTAGAAGGAAAAGTAAAGGTACTAGAAGTAACAAGATCATCATTTAAAGGTGGAGGCGCAATACCAAAATCACCATCACCTATATATGAAACAAATAGAATTATTAATACTTATGTAAAAAACATAGTCAATTAGTCATATTATTTTGTGTAGGAATATAATCTTATATAATAGAAGAGATAGTTAGAAACCTCCAAAATCCCTTGCCATTTGTTCAAGTTGAAGACTTGTTGCATCTACATCATCAAATTCAGGAGTTGAATCTTCCTCTATCACCCAAAAGTCAACTTGATCAATTGATTCATAATCAATGGGATCATAATTATCTTTCTTCTTCTTCAATTGATTCCTATAATGCCAACATGATAGAATACCAACATTAATAAAGTGTATATTTGATTATTTGTCTATATGTAATAAAATTATAAAACAAGTAATCAAAAGTCAAGTTTACCTAAACTTTAACCTCAGATTGTAGTTAGTGAAAACCAAGTCATCAAGCCTTTGATGCTCCAATCTATTTCTTCTTTTAGTATGGATACGCTCAAACAAGCTCCAGTTTCTTTCACATCCGAAGAAGTAGAAGTTTGACTAAGAACGCGTAAAGCATTTTTGCAATTCTGGTATTGAACCCCCGTAATACAACCACAAATCATCTGCAAAATAAAATAAAAGACATTTAGTATGTATTATTAATGTCAGATATCTCAATATGCACTTTTGAATATGAAAGTCAATGTACTTACGTGGGACTAGTGTCTGGGCTGTTTTTTCACATGAAACTTTAGCAAAGGATTCTTTACGTTCACGGTATACACCAATTTGCTTCATCATAGTAATATAATAATCAGCATCATCAGATGAGTTTGCCTCGAACAAATCAATCACAGCTTCCATACATCGATGCTTTCTGACAAAATCAGGACTATACAAGAATGCAGGATTCAACAAATACGCCGCTGCATGAAGTTCAGTTTTCAAATGCTTATCCCAACGACTTTGGATAATATTTGTATAAGGCTTGTATTGTTCCTTTTTCTTTTGAAACATGTCCTTGATCACATTTTTAGCCCTCTGCATGCCTTCATATACATATGGCATTGAAGGCTTCTCATCAGAATCAACAATTCTCAACAATTTGATCAATGGAGACACAAGTCTCACAATTTGAAAGCAATCGTTCCAAAACCGGTTATCTAGGATGATTGCACTAAAAGTTTTTCCGGCTTCAGTTGTTGCTAACTTATGTTGCAAAAAATGCTCATCAATAACCAAAGCTTGTAAATCATGCTTGTGTGAATATATGGAATGAAGCGTGATGAATGTGGTGGCAAATCTTGTAGCACCAGGACGCACAATTTCCTTCCAACGAGATATTTTTCTTAGCCATGACAAGAAGATCAAATGGTTATAAGCGAATACAGTGATTTTAGATGCCTTCTTCGCAAGGTCTGCAACATGAGGCATTGATGCAATATCTTTCAAAATCAAACATCCGTCCAACCATCAGCCATAAGTGTGCAACCATTTTCTTTCCATTTCGCTCGATGACTATCAATTAGAAGTTGTCATTCTTTTTTGCAATCACTCAACAAGCTAACTCTATACTCATGATAACTTGGGACCTTAAATCCAGGCCCAATTGCAGTAGCAGCGTCGATGGCTTTTTGAAATAGAGGACAAGTCAATGCATTAAATGGAATGCAATTCACATAAGCCCATTGAGCAAAAACTTTTTTCGCATTATGTTGAGCTTCTTGACTTGCCCAAACACTCTTGATGCTTGGTTGAGCACCATGAGTTGTCCTAGGTGCAAAATAATTTTCAACCCCCATAGTGTTAGGCGCTTTCCTCTTTGATACAATCGGTTCTACACTTTCTGTAGCTTTATTTCCTTCATCTACACTATCATTATGAACTGGAGTTCTCTTTGACCCTTCTAACAATGATGCTTTCATTCTAGCACGTACGTCATGAGAAACTTTTTTACAAGAAGATACTTGACCACTAACACCAGCTAGATGTCGTTTCAACCTATTTATTCCTCCTCCCCTATAACTAGAACCACATAATAGGCATGTAAAAACATTTACTTTTCCCTCTTTCTTAAGATAAACATATTCCCAAGCAGGATCTTTTTTAACACTAGAATGTGTGGGAGGAGTGCTAGACTCAGGATTGGGAGCAGTACCAGCTTCATTATTAGTATTACTATTTCCCTCCATTGCCATTAACAACTTCAGGAGACACAGAACCTCAGACCGAACAACAAACCAAATCAGACCTTCAAAAATGAAACAAGTAGAAACCAAAGCCAATATTCAGGAATGAACAATGAAGAACTAAATGAGCAGAGCAACCAGCCAACCACTAAGCAGCCAACCACGATATCTTCAGCAAAACATCAGGAAAACAATAAAGGAACCCAAATCAAACCAATATGACATTCAAAAATAATCAATTAGAAACCAGAGCACATCACAATGAAGAATAAAGAACTAAAAAGAAATTGATCAAATATTCAAAAATTATAAACCTGAAGCTCAGCAACCCCAAATGGATGAACCAAAACTCTCTGCGAAATGGAGATGACTGCAAAATAGAGATTAAGTGATTAACACTTAACAGTGAGGCAAAATTTCAACCAAAAAAAAAAAAGGATGAACGAAACCTCTGCGTGACGCTGACGCCGTGACTCCGTGGAGGCAATGGAGGGAGACGACTCAGACGAGTTTATGAAGACGGTGAAGCTTCAAAAATGAAACAAGTAGAACGCCGTGACTCTGTGGAGGGAGACCTCTGCAAGGCAACCAGTACGTGACGCCGTCACTCCGTGGAGGGAGACCTCTGCAGCAACCTTGCGACGGCGACAGAGGGACGATTTCGTGCCGGAGACCGGAGTGCCTGACAAAGGGAGAACGAAGAAGAAGAAGCGATGAAGCTGGAAGGGAATGGCGGACTGATGCGTGGAGAAGAAGCTTGTGAGTTGTGAGAGAGACAGAGCATCGAAAATCAGCAAAGATCAAATCACTTAAATTCAATTGAATTAATCAATTCAATTTTTTTTTTTTTTTGGTGAGGGGCTTTTGGTTTCTGCCAGTGCCAATTGCCATACGAAATACAAAAAAAAATTTGAAAAGCAGGACGACGTCGTTTCAATTTGAATAGAGGGAAAAAAAATAACCCTCACTCTGTTGAACCGGTTGAACCGCCGGTTTACCCCGGTTCAACCGGTTCAGATCGGTTTAATGGTAAACCGGACCGGTTCCTATGGCGGTTTGGCGGTTTCCGGTCGGAACCGGCCGGTCCGGTTTCTCAAACCATGAAAAAAACACATATATTAACTTGCTACAGTAGGTTTGGCAGAAGTTTTCGCTAAAATATTTCCCCATTAAAGCTGAAGGACTAAACAAAAAAAGCATTCATTGTCCACCGTGGAGAAAGAGGATTGGTGGGTGCTACACATAATACGCTTGCGTGGCAGTGATTCATTGGAGGTTAGCCAACAAGCTGTGGAGGGATCTGTCAAAGTCTTTCTCCGTCGTCTTCACTTCACTTCTTCTCCACCTTTGAAACCCTTCCTTCCCTCTCTTCCTCTCCGTCTCTCTGCGTAACCCCCAAAATCGCTGACAGCCATGGCTACCATTCCCAAGTCGCCATTTCTGTTGTTAGTTATCGTTCTCTTGTCTCTCATTTCCCTCACTGTCTCCTCGGAATCCGATGACGACCGAGTCAGCGAGCTCCTCACGCTTCAATCCAGATCCCAATCTGGTCTAATCCGCCTCAACGATCAATCTGTTTCCCGATACCTTACCTCAGTCAAAACCCCAAGACCATATTGGATTGTTGTCTTCTTCGACGCCTTACAGCTCCACGAGAAATCAGAGCTTCGCCTCAAGGAGCTTCGCGCTGAATTCTCTCTTGTCGCTTCCTCCTACATCGCCAACAACAAAGACCCTTCGTCTCCATCTCATGGGAAATTGTTCTTCTGCGACGTTGAATTCAAAGAATCGCAATCTAGTTTCGCTCTCTTCGGCGTCAATGCCTTGCCACACATCCGCCTTATTGCGCCTCATCAAGGCCCCAAAGAGTCAGATCAGATGGACCAGGGAGATTTCTCCAGGCTTGCTGAGTCCATGGCCGAATTTCTGGAATCGAAGACGAATCTCGTTGTAGGTCCGATCCATCGTCCTCCGTTATTCTCGAGGGGTCAATTGATTTTGATTGCACTCGCTTTCTTGATTACTTTACCTTTTATAGTGAAGAAAATCCTGGCTGGTCAGACTTTGCTCCATGACCGGAAGTTCTGGTTATTGGGTGCTGTGTTCGTTTACTTCTTCAGCGTTTCTGGTGCGATGCATAACATCATAAGGAAGATGCCGATGTTTTTGTTGGATCGTAATGATCCGTCGAAGCTCATATTCTTTTATCAGGGGTCTGGAATGCAGCTTGGAGCAGAGGGTTTTGCTGTGGGATTCTTGTACACCATTGTGGGTTTGTTGATGGCATTTATGTCACATGTTCTTGTGAAGGTGAAGAATGTCAACGTGCAAAGAGTGTTTATGATTTTTGCGCTGTTATTTTCTTTCTGGGCTGTGAAGAAGGTTGTCTACTTGGATAACTGGAAGACAGGTTATGGCGTCCACGGGTATTGGCCTTCAAGTTGGTAATCATATGAGGGAGTTTTTAATTTCTTCTGCTTCCTTTGAAGTTGATTATAAACTTCAGCATGCTTAATTATAGTTTTGTCAGAAGGTATATGTTACTTTCACTCTTTTGAAGAGCAAATTTTACCTGGAGTAATAGAATAGTCCACCTCTGCATGCGTTCTGATTATAATCTGAACCCAATTTGTATGGACTTGTTAGTGATAAACAGCATTTTCATGTTAGTTTCTGTTTTAATTTGTTAATCTGATATAGCTGTAAGTTTAGGACGGTCATCATCTGAATTCATTTCCATTTCTATCTGATTTTGGGTTGTTTTTCTAGTAGGATCTTCCTTTTTGAATGGCTGTGTTGAATTTCCATGCTTTTGACTCAGATATATTAATGGAATTGAAGGTATATCTACAAAATAAAATGGAAATTATATCGAGTTTAGTTGATAGGTTGACTTTGCATTAAATTAGGCTCTTTAATTTTGGCAATGATCTTCTGTTAGACATTCGGAAGAAAGAAACTGAGAGTTTACTTGTTCTATTGATGCCTGATTTGGGGGCAAAATGTGATTTTAACTTTCATCATCTTCTGAAGGGTTATATAAACTGAGAGTGTAGGGCTTTCGATTTATCTGTATCTTGTTGCATCAACACCAAAGTGGCTGGAACACATGAAGTATACAACTAGGCAAACCCAAAATGTTAAGAATAAATGCGTTGAAACTTCAAGATTATTAGACTGAGCAGCTCTGAGAAACAAAACTGCCAAAAATCTTAATTGGCGAGGGAATCCTAATCAAATTTAGCAGAGAAATAAATAGCCTAACTGCAAATGAAGCTTAAGCTGGCAGGTAGAATGCAAATCACCTTTTACAGCAGCTTTTGAGGAATATTTTGTATTGAGATTTGCACTAGCTTAGCTGATAGCAATTATAGGAGAAAAAACCATGTGACTTGATGATTCATTTAGTCCTGAAAGTCTGGAGCTAAGAAGCAGGTTTAAAAGCTAAAGCCTCTTGGTTTCAGTGTGCTAAATACTGAATAGGATTCGTTTACCTGCAACTGTTTAGCTTCTATGTGTGCGCGTGTTATGAAGTGAATGAATAATTTAGCCTGTCTATCAAATTTTCAAAATAGTTGGAATACGACATATATAGGATTTCATGAGAATAGTGCTAATATATGAAGAGATAGAGAATTCGGAAATCAAATCATTAATTTGCTCCATTTTTGTAAATTCCTTGCAGTTCTAAATTATCTTTTTATTTTTTTTCCGTGCAAGTTTAATGCTGATATGATGTTGAAATACTGCATTGATGAGTAGATTAGATGTCATTAGCTCCTAAACAATACACTGAAGCTGTTGAGCAGCATGCTTACGAGTATGCCACTATTTTCCTCTGGGAAGAATGTTAGTCCAGAGTCCAGAGAGAAATATGTTACATTACTTTTATGTGTTGAAGGAACCCCCACTAATGCAAGAAGCCAAGAACCAGCATTTGCATTACACAATCCTCATTCTCTTTATCCTTAAATATTAAACTAATCACGTAGCTTAGCTTCAGATTGATGCAATATGGATCTTGTTAAGTAAAACGCAATTTTTGCCCTGCCTTCCAAGCCCCAAGCAACTTTGTTCTTTAGTTTGAACCTGCATGTGTACCTTTATTAGCAAAATGGCAAACCCAGGAATTGCTGGCAGGGTATGGTACAAATTAGACCAGAGATACTCCCTTTGCTATAAATTATAAAACAAAATTTTGGAGGGTATGGTATTGTTATGTATAAGACAATTTATAAACTTTTTGGAGTAATTAATACTCCCTCCGGTCTTAATTATAAGAGCGGGTTGACTTTTTTTGTAGGGATTAAGAAAGCTAAATAAGTTACTTATAAACTTTTTTTAGAGAATGCAATCCCTAACAATAATTATCTACTAATGAGGTCCTAAAGTAAGAAGGACACACATCAAATAGAGAAGAGCCTGTACATTAGCAACTCTGTTTTGCTCTATTGGTACACGATGCACGTATATTTCCCACTAAAACTCCATCATACTTTGGATTTGCAAGCATACGAAACTTTATATTTTCTCTGTACTATTGGACAGCAGCATATTAATTAAATTATTTACATAGGATTCGAGAAGAACTTTCTTAAATCCTCGATCTAACGCTAATAATCTTAATCCTTTAACTATAGCCCACACTTTTGCCCTAAAGGCACTAGTGAGTCCCGCTATCCAGCAACCTTTGTAGTTTCTTATCACTGAACCACAGTTTGCCTTGGAGTTTGCATTAGTCATAGCACCATCAACATTTAATTTGACCCATTCACATGGAGGGGGATGCGAAACAGGGGTGCTAGTAGATTGAGCTACAGGTGTTATGAACTTGAAACAAATTTCTCCAGCTAAACCAAATGATAGTATAATAGCAGGATCTGGCAGATTCTTTGAATCCACCATAAAAAACTGATTGATTCCTCACACAATTTCCAAAGAGACTCCTCACACGAGGTTCCAATTAGAATCAATGTCACCTCTCATTTCTTTTGTGGAGATTAACAGATATCCAGTCACCCGCGTGAGCAGCAAAAAACTGAGTACGATACCTGGGATTAAGCCAACTTACCCAGAGTCTTCTAGCATATTTATGGGCTTAGGCTTCAATGCTCTTAACCATGGACAAGAGGAATGTGTGCGGGACCCATGGACAAGAGGAATGTGTGCGGGACCCATGGACGATGATATGAAACATAATAGATATCGCCCGGGGGGACAAAAGAAAAAAGAAAAGAAAAGAAGATACTACATTATCCCCAAAACTTCACTAGTTAGGGATGATGTGAGCTCAAATTTTGTGAGTTAAAAAAAAGCACATTCAAAGATGTGCTCCATTTAGACCCCAGACAATCATAAAATAACATTATGATTTTCAGTTGTCCTAAAAAATTAATAAATTATTTTGGATATTGCTCAGAGTATTTGACTCAAGTGGCAGCTCACATCTCCCTTAAATGGAAGGCTGTGCAATCTAACCCTAAAATTATGTGGTGGGTGTGTATAATCTTCCTTCCCACCGGCCGCCCCAGGGGTGTTTGGGGTAAATTTGTACTTTTTGTTAAAAAAAAAAAATAGATTTTTTTTGGACTCCTATTTAGGGCTTGTTCGGTTGGAGGAAGGGGAGGAAAAATGAGCTTCTTCCCTCATTTGATTTGAAATTTGGGGGGTTTTAAAGTTTCTATTCCCTCCCCTCCAACACCTATTTTGGCTCCTTCCAAATTGGGGGGTTTTTGAAGGGGAGTCAAAATTTTGGATCACTTTGATCTTATAACTAAAAATATATTTCAATAATGTTCATAACTCATCCAGTATAGTTAGGTGCGCGACTTAGATCGGATCTGGATTAATCAGGACGAAACTCGGGATACCGGATGGGCAACCGAAAAAAATTATATGATACATAAAAATATTTTATTATAAAAAATTATTATAATTAAAAATAATTTAATATACAAATAAATAAATAAATAAATAAATAAATATATATATATATATATATACACACATATCCTAATACAAATTTAAATAAAACAAATATTGTTAAATGAAAAAAATATTATTAAATTAATTTAAATATAAATATATTTTTATCACAAAATATTATTATGAAATAAACTTTAAAAAATTATATTTTTACATATAAAAGTATTATTATAAAATTTATTTAGATAGCATAATTCAAATTTATGTCCAGTAAACAATTTTCCTTCAACTGAGTTGGTATCAACGAACGTCATCCAAACATGACACTTGTTCATAACTTATCTTATTTTCCTTCTCCGCATTGTGAAAATGTTAACATATATATATTAGGCGCGTGTTTCATTGTAAGAAACAACTGGAATACAAACGTGCCTCCAACCATTTTTATGGGAACTGCCAACAAAGCAAAGGAATATAAGTACAATGAAGAGGAAACTTATAATGTTTGAATCAGAAGAACAAGAAGAATCATGCTGACAGTGACAATTGCACTTGCCCTAAAAAAAAAAATGTTAACAGATTATATTATATCATGATAATTATTTGGCTTCACAGATATCACAACCTATTTTAATTAATTAACTTAAATTATGTTTAGTCTGCTTTCAAAGATCTGAATTAATTCTGCTGCTCTTGGCCATTCCTTTTGGATTTTCTAGTTATGCCTCATATCTGATATGGTTGCTCCAGCTAAGCTCTGTTTTAAAATATTTTAAGATTTTTAATATACAATTCCTCGTTCAATTCAATAGGTAAAATTGACAAAAGTCCCTCATTATAAATTTTATTCGTGAAAAAGACCTAAATCAGTGTATGAAAACTTGAAGACTACCATCTACTAACTCTTTTTTGTGTATTTTGTTTCAGGCCATTCGACCACTAAAATTTATAATGAGGGACTTTTCCTCATTTTCCCTTTAAAAAAATCAAATTACAGGGAATGAAGATGGTGGAAACCTAGACAAGGAAATCAGAGACAATATCCAAGGCTGGCTGACATTAATGTAGGGTTGATGCTGATATATCTCCCCCAACTGACATGAACTTGGATTCATGAATATGAATTCAGTCAAAATATTGTTAAATTGTTTAGGCGGCAAAAATAAATAATGATTTGGCCTTCCTAAAATGTCTATATACACTTCTTTTATAAATATGTTTTAGTTCAATGGAATCAATCATCAAGGAACGTATTTAATTAAGGAATCTGTTTATTTTGCCAGCTATAAAATATAGCTTCATACATCAAATTTTAGTTTAGTCTTTTAAGCTTATGAAGTATACAATATAAAAATAAGTATATTAATGAATAAAAAGTTAAACATGTTTTGTTATTTAATTGCAAAGCCATCATTTAATTTTTAAGCCATGTTTGGATGGAGAAAAAGTGGGAGGAAAAAAAGGGGTGAGAATAATAGAAAGAAAAACTCTCAAACTAGTAAACTTTTCCAAAATTGGTAAAACAATTTATTATATTTGGAGCTTAAGCAAACTCATACAGGTGATATAAAATTGTATCATGGACTCATTAGAATTCACTTTTATTAATAAATAGGTATTAATAGTGTATAATTAAATAATTAAAATATAAAAATGACAATACTTTGATTTATATATATTTTAAATCTAAATAATTAGAATTAAATCCATCAAAATTCATAATTTATCATACTCAACAATAAAATGTCTATAAAATTCATTTATAAAACGATTGAACAAGATCAAATTGAAAAGTTAGTATGAATTTAAGAGTTAGTTAACACAGTTTTGTAATCTAGAAATAAAAAATCCGTGAACTCGATGTGTGAACTCATAATCAAATTTAGATTAACACGGGTTTAAAAGTGACTCAACACGATTTTGCAACATAGAAATATAAGAATGATAAACTTGGAGAGTTAACTCATGAGTTAGATAAGAATATCCTTTCCTCCTTCCTTTTCTTCCTATCAAAAAATAAGGTTAAATTTACCAGAGTTAGCATTTTCTATTAAATGAAATGAGACTTTAAAATTAAGGGACTAAAAATTTATTTTATAGAATATGGACTAAACAAGAACTTGATATAAATTTAAAATACTAAACATATTATTTAACTAAAATAAAAATCATTTTTTATTTTCCCAAAATATGCTTGAGGAGAGACTTAAATAATATATATAAAAACACTCTCTCTAATCCTTATATTGTATAAAATATGCAAAAAAACTTTAAAATAAGGAATTTTTTTGACCAAAAAAGTCCTTATTTTAAATTTTTTTTTTTTGGTACAATAGAACATGTTGTGGGTAACTATTATTTTAAAAAAAATTAGATTTAACTAATTTTATTATAATCTATATAAAATAATTAATTAAAACTGAAAAAGGCATAAAACACAACTCAAAGCTGTCAACCCAAAATATAGCAGCTGTATCCCTGAATTTATTGACAATGTCCGAAATTTCAGAGGTCTACACCATTCCTTAGAATCTTTACAAGAAGACCCTTTACAAGAGATGAGAGAAACAGCCTAATGAGCCTATGGCACCCAAACTTTACTCGCCCCAACAACCCAACGTTACATTAGTGGCACCTCTTCGTAAAACTAACTCTCTTCTTTCAAGCCTTTGATATTTTCTCATCCCTTCCGATTCTCTCTGCTTCATTTTTCAGAGTTTCATGGATACCCACCTTCTGTTTCTCTCCTATTTCAAACCCTCTCTTCTTTCCTTCCTACCCCATTAATAAAAATCTCATCTTTTCGTAAAACACACTTGTTGTCGCTATCCTCTTCCTCGTTTCTGTTGGATTTTTCTGCCTAGAGTTTCAGCACAAGATGCAGGCTTTGCATGTGTCAGCATTTCCCGTACAAGTTTGTTTCAGAATGATGATGAATGGAGCCCAGAAACAATGGTCTCTGAAGATGTCCCTTCCTCTTTGAGTTGTTTCTCTAAACATTGTTATTATCCTCTTCAGGTATTGGTATGTTTTTTTGCCCCAAAATCTCTTACCTACGTTTTCAGAATATTTTCGTTTGAAACTAAAATGCAAACATTTATGTGCATAATGAATTCTTAGCTGAAAATGTGTACGTTTCCTTGCAGGCAAAAGCATTATCCGTTGAGACACTTTTGGTTTCTTCTGCTTCTTATCATTTCAGAACTTGCTATTTCCACCATGTCAACCAAGATTAAAGGGATCTACAAAAGTCTCAAATACATTACCCAAATCTTTGGTAATTATCCTAAACCTTAAGTCTTGGATTATTCTTTGAATTTCTTACGAAAACTTGAGATTGTTCACCTCAAAAGTGAGAAAGATGTCTGAAACTCATTCCAATCTGGATGTTGATGTACCATACATACATTGTGTTTTTTCTGTTTCTGAAATCAGCACAACCAATTTTTTTTAATAAATTAATAAAGAGGATTTCAAATTCCAAAAACTCCACAGATGTTAATCTTGGACTTGGTTGAGCTGTGAAAAATTGTTCTTGATGTTGTAGTTGTGAAGGAGCGCGAAATTGAAATTGGGTACCCCACAGACGTTAAGCATGTGGCTCACATAGGATGGGATGGCCCCTCAGGGAGTGGACCCAATTGGGTAAGGAGGAGCTTATATGAATATGATTGCTTTGCTTCTGTGCACTTTTTTTAAATTCTTCGTTTGAAATCTTTGTTCCTTAGTACTAAAATGCTTCATCATTGTGTCTGTTCCTTTGTTGGTTTTTTTCTTAATGCAGATGTCTGAATTTAAAACAGCTCCTGATTTCTCAACATCGCTTGGTAATTTGGATGATAGAAGAGATCCCAACCCTTTATCTACCACCCCTCGAGGTATCCTATTTAGCTTCTTGTTGACCGAATGTTGTTTTTGCTTTCCAAAAGCTTCTGTTTTGATCCACTTAGTAAATACAATGAAATGGAGTAAAAAACATAAGAATGAAAAAAAAAGAAGCAATTTTGCTGATGAGTATTGTACTCTCCAAGTTTCATACAATTTTCAATTTAATTCCTACAATTCAAAGCTTGTAATTGGATCCCTATGGTTCCTCTGTTCTGTGAAATTTTTGCAAAGTGAGAACAAATGTTGTGCATGGCATGTGATCACACCTTGATTAAGTAATTAAACCTTTGAAAAATGTGGCGCCTTTAAATAATAATAACTTGTGTTCATGTGATAAAGTGCAGTCTCCCAACTCCCAAGGCTGAATAGTACAAAGAAAGGTTGTATCACAGGTCATTTAGTTGAAAGGGAATATGTAATTTGATAAATGTTTGATTCTTTGTCTCCATAGTAAGAAGTGACTTTGGCTGTTCTTTCACGTGACAAATAATTTTCCAATGAGAGGAATCTACTGCCTCTTTGACTTGACTTGACTGATAAAAATGGTAACTAGTGGGGTCGCATAAAATTTTTTACCACATCCAATGCTAAATATAAGAATTAGTTGACTTTTTTTTTGAGAGATTAGGAAGGTAAATAAGTTATTTAATCATATTATATATTGTGTATGATTAAATTATATATATATAATTTTATAAGTCAGACAAACTAGTTTGGAGAAAAACCGATAAATATAAATAATTTAAAGCAATTTAATTGGTTTCTTTAATCTTCTTAAAAAAATCAATTAGATATTATATTTAGGATGAGACACTGTATTTTGGTTCATGTCAAACCTTTGCCTCGGCTGTGTTTTTCCAAGTGATGAGCTTCCTCAACTTGACCAATATAGACCAATAAAAACAAAAGCATAACCTAATTGTAAGATTTGCTTCTTCTGAGTCATATCTGTGTGAAAGATGTTAATTAGATCATCAAATATCATATCTGAAATCTGTCTGTTCCGTCTTCCTAAGTTATCTGTAATCATGTGTCAACAGCTAATCTGTGGCAGTCTAGTACATATCAAATTGCATAAGATGAGTTGTTATCCACCTCATCTAACCATGTTAAAGGCTGCAAATCACTGCCATTGGTTGGCCAAGAATCAGATTCTTCCGTATCTGCTAATTTTAAACGATTTGGATTTACTTGAACCAGATTTTTCAAGAGACATAGTTAAAGTATGGGTACTTTAGGAAGGTAATTCTAAAGGCTTAGGCATGTGAAGTTGTGCTTTTACACATGATTCGGCTTTTCTGATGGGAAGAAAATTTAAGGTATGACCCACTCTGCCTCTCTTCAAGAGGAGAGTGATACTCTTCCTTGTTGATCCTTCTTACAAATGACTTAGAACAGAAGAGTTCCATACTAAACAGCTGTTTTAAAATGATTTCTTTAATCTTATGTTTATAGACGTGTTTAGGCCCTTTTATCACGAGGGTCAGGCTTAAAAATTTGCTTCTCAAATTGCAACCAAGCATAAAAGGGTCAGCTCTAATAAGTCGAAGGACTAAAAGGGCCGGCCTGTTTAGGCCCTTTTATTTTTTTATTTTTTAAAATTGTTCATATAATACTAGAATTTTATATTATTAATCATGTTACAAATATTTAGTTCTTATTATATATTTTTTTAAATTGAATTTTATAAATTTGTTTGATTTATTTGGTTTTCCACAATGGTTTCTTCATTTAAACTTTACAAAAATAGGCTAATTTGGACATTAAATAATGACTTTAACTAGAAATTTATGAGTTTAATAACAATGTATCTTAATTTAAAGCAAAATAATAACTAGATTGTAAAACTTAAAAGTGAATTTTATTTGAATTAAAATGAAGATTGCAATTTGCAAAACTTAAATGAGCATGTAGTATAAATAACAAGTACCCCTAAAAAAGAGTTAAGTTTTGGTCAAATTATTACATTGTAGCTTCACTCATCACCTAGGATAAATTTTTAGTTGTAGATACCTATAAAGATTATTTTTTGGTAAAAAAAATTTAAGTCTATTGTCATGTGGCCATCGGTAACAGTTTTAATGTGTAATAATGTAAGCATGCATGTATAAAGTGTTGAAATTTTCATCCACTATACCCTGTTATTTTACTTTTATTTCTTTGTAATTTAATTTTGATAATATTTATGTTTTAAATTAAGAATTTATTGTTTCAACTTTATTTCTTTAAAAAGATTATAAAAATAGTGTTTTTTAGTAAAACAGGCCTAAAGCCGTGGGCTTGACCCTGGCTCGATAGTACAAGGGCTAGACTTCATAAATTGGGAGTTTTATAGAAGACGAGCCCGTGAATGACCGGCCTTTGTTCCCAATCAGAACTTGTGTTTGGATGAGAAGAAAATTAGAAAGGAAATCATATTAGGAGGGGAAACTCTAAAAAATAGTAATTTTTTTTTTATTATTTTATGAAGTTTTCCTTCCTGGTATTCTCACTCTATTTTCCTCCCATTTCCCCCTTTATCCAAACATAGGGTAAGGATGACTTGCCACCTGGCGCCTTAACAGCTGTCCACTGTGACTTCCCCAACACAAATCCCCCATTATGATTGTCATAAATTTTTACACAAAGGGTTACTCCTGTTGTCTTTAATATAAGACATATTTATCCAATTTAGTTAGATTAATAAAGTTAGTTAAGTTAATTAATCCGATATGTAATTTTTAATATGTCCTGGTCATGTTCCTTGATTTCTTCCCCCCTTCTTAATTATTGTTGAAGAAGCATCAATAGGGGTACATTAAAAAAAAGATTAAGAAATATGAAAACTATGTTTTATATTTAGGATTAAGACCAACTCTCTAAATATATCTTATATTACGGACTGGAGGGAGTATTTCATTTCCATGATTCTATTTCTCTACAGATCCCGGGTGAGAATAATGATTGGGAAGCGATTTTCTGTTTTCCTATCTCATTTCATTACATTGTTTGTTACTATCTCAGATAATATTTTTTATTTGTTCTTTAGAGCTGCTTCATGTCACTAATATCTTCTTGATTTACTTCATCACTTTACTACTAAATGCTGTAACCATTCATTACATGATCTCTTGAACCAGATAATGCAGATTCAAGCCAGTCATCATCAACCAAGAGCAAGTTCAAGGACACTCAGTCTCATGAGCATCCTCGTGTTCCTAAAAAGAACAAGCGGAAAAAGGCCAAGTTGGGTTCTGCTAAATCTTCTCTAACTTCATCTTCCTCCTCCTCAAAGCATTTAAGAGCTGCAAAGCCAAGGACTAATACATACAATGAAATGGAAGCACCACAGCCAGTTGTACAAGTCTAATCCAGGAACTAGATTCAGCAATGTGAATAGCAAAAGTTCAAGTTCATGCAAGTTACAAACGAGGGGGGATGTGAGAAAAAAAATTCTTCCATGAACTTCTGTAAATCCTTGTCCATTTAAAAGAGGAAAAACCAAAAAGACTGGTGAAGAAGAATGCTTTGTTGATCTAGGGTAATTGGAATGTGAGAGAATTTATTCTTGTACTGTATTGATGGTAAAGTTTTGCAGATTAAAAATAACAGACTTGGTAGTAAGAACTAAGAGATGCTCATGTAACAAAAACAGTTTGCTTGTATTTCATGTGACATTAGCTTTAGAGAAGTACTTGTGAGTTGTGAGATTCAAATGGGGCCCACCTGGATAGCTAAATATCTGCCTTGTGTATTGACACCACAAAGCTTCAAAACGCACCCAGCAAGCTTCATATTTGTCTTTATATGATGAAATTTGTGAATCTAGTTTCTATGGTTTTTATATGTGAACATTTGTTGTATGTGTGATGTGTATTAAACTATTAATTTGGAATGAATTCCTATAAGCTGTATCTTTAACTGCATTATTGAATCACTTGATTAAAAAAAAATTACTACCTCCGGGCGTAGGGCCTGTTTATAAGAAACAAGTTATAGTATTGATATTTAATTATTTTTTTAACTATGGGTGAGTTTTGTAGCACGTTAAAGATTACTATATATCATGTGATTTAAAGGTCACGAGTCAAATCCTGAAAATAATTTCTCTGCTTGTGGGATAAGGCTGTATGTATATAGTTATAATTTCTCTGTTTGTGGGATAAGGCTGTATGTATATAGTTATCCTCAAACCCCATTTAGTAGGAGCCTTGTGCACTACTAGACAACTCTTCTTTCTCTCAACTTTATTCCAAAATAGCCAAGTCTTTTTATTTATTGATTAAAACAATTAGGGGCTTTTTTTTATAAAAAAAATTTAATCATTACTTTTAAAAAATTTATAAACTATCTTGTATATGGGAACACCACATTCTCTAAAATTTTGCCTAATAACTAGGAATGAAGGGAATGCGACCTCTTATAAGCAAGCTGGTTCTGAAAACCGGACCGGTCACTGAACCGGTCGAGGTACTGGGTCGAGGGTCAGACCAGGTTAGATCGGTATTAATTAAAAAATATAATTTTATTAAAATAGTAAAAAAAATATTTATATTTTAATAATAAAAAATATTTATATAAAAAATGAGTATATTTAATATTATATTGATTATTTAAAAAAAAGAGATCACTTCAACTTGGGCTTGCAAAACGTCTGTCAATTGATATGTGGATGTGGTTCACAGGTTCAAGCTCACAGCTATGGAAAGTGTGCCAATTAAGAATCGTACGGCTCCTATCACATCTCAATTAATGGCAAACTCCACAAGGCAAAGTTATCAGCGCCTAGAGAGCGTAGTGGTATGGATGCTGGCCTTTGCCAGCCTTTATCAGGATTCGATCCCTGCCTGGACCACTAGGTCCCATTAAAAAAAAAAAAGTTATCACCCATTCTCCTGCCCAATGTAGCGAAACGCCTCATATTCTCCAATCTCCAATGCCTCATTTGAGTCATTTCATTTTCTCCTTCATCACTCTCTCTCGCCCTCCGGCGTCTGCCCCTCCTCCACCACAACCCAAAAAATCATACCAAATACTTGATCTTTCTTCTTCTTCTTCTTTGATCTGTTGAAAGGTGACAATGGCAACCCAAACAAATCTTTGCACCACCAGTAAAAGATTTCTTTTACAAATTGACGAAACCCTAGCAAATCTCATATGCTCATATTCTTCATCTTCTTCAGCGAATTTGAGGCACCGCGGTCGACGAACACTGACGAAACTCGCCACCATGGATGGATCTACACCTCCATCGATGTCTATTCTCTCTCTCCATCTCTCTCTAAACGCCGGCAACCGTCCTCCTCTCTTCAGTTGACGTTTTTTTCAAAAAAAAAAAAAAAAAGATTGTGACTCGGTCAACTCGGCTGGGTTAGGCCGAGTTGACCCGGGTAAACCCGGAAACCCGGGTTTCCCTTAACTCGGACCGGCTTTCCTTCCGGTTCGCAGGTTTCCGGTCTGAACCGATCGGTCCGGTCCGGGTTCCAAAACATTGCTTATAAGTAATAAAATGAGGAACAGAATAATTTCACAACTCAGTTATACTTTTAGACTACAATTCGACACTGTTCTATTTTTTCAAAAAAAAAAAAAAACACTAAAAACAAGAAGAGGGGGAAAATTGTGGGCCTTCATCTTACAAGAACAGAGCCACGTAATTAGGTGCAAAAACAAGAAGAGGACAACTTCCAAAGCCTGCAGCCGTCTTGTTCATCCATAGTTTTCATCTCCATTTACAAATTAAATATCACAAACCAAATTTCTCATTATAATCTAAATAACTAAACCCCTCAATTTCACAGAAAATTCATACTAGTATCTTTTACCTTTGTCTTCAACTACAATAACAACTAAAGCTTGTCAAAAACATTCATAGGATCCTCCAAAACTCTGCATCACCACCATCACCGCCCCATACATAATTCATTACTTTCCCTTGAATTTTGCAAAACCCATTTCTGAAAATCACAATGGCTTGTGCAATACGGTGTTCCAGAGGCCAAAAAATATGTTGTGGGGTGACCGCCATTGTTATTATTCTTCTTGTGGTGACTTTGGTCATCTTGTTCCTCACAGTCCTCAAGCCTAAAGATCCCATTATCATCATACAGCCAGTGAAGCTTGAAAGGTTTGAATCTGTAGTGTTCCCTGATTTAGAACTGAATCTGACATTTGGCGTAGTGGCCACAGTGAAGAATCCAAATCATGCAACTTTTACTTACCAGGACAGTACAGCTTCTGTTAACTACAGAGGAATTTTGGTTGGTGAAGCTCCGGTTAAAGGCGACACAGTCCCTGATCATGGAGAGCTTAATGTGAGCACAACTTTGGTTGTTCAGGCAGATAAATTGTTGAAGGATGGGAATTTTGTTGATGATTTTAATAATGGGGTTGTGAATTTTATATCAGCGACCACTTTACAAGGTAAAGTTAGGATCTTGACGATCTTCAAGAAGAAAGCTACAAGCTTTAGTACCTGTCATATATCTCTGTTCACCAACAACAAGACTAGTAACTCTGCCTGCCAAAGTAAAGTGGAATTTTGACTCTCCTGTGTTTAGCATTGTTGTTTGTTTAGAAAGTATAGAATTGATTCGGCACATGAAGTTGCTGGCTTACAAATAATCAAATTCCTGTTATTTAATTCACGGAAATTATTATAGTTTCTTGTGTTTTTTGCTTTCTGAACCAGCATCCATTTTATCTTTAATTGTAGCTTTATTAAGAAGAAACTTGTAATCTAGTATATGTTGTCACAAGTCAGTGAGTTACAATTTTGTTAACCTCTTTTTTATGGTTCCCATATTTAGTTCCTCAGCCTTGTGTTTGTCATTATAATTTCTGATTCTTTTAAGAGCAATAACATTTAGTTTTTTTTTTTTTGAAAAATCAATTTAATCACAATTAAATCCAAAACAATTTTGTTAAAAAAACGAGTTGTAAATATGGATTTGAATAGTTGCAAATATGGTAATTCTAATCTCAAATCAGAAATTTGTTTCTCATCAATTACTTTAAATCATTTGCAACTCTCAATCTCATATTTCCAATTGTCATTTCCACTTCTTTTCCTTAATTAGTAAAGCTCGGGCCAACAAAGGTTAGTTCGGTTAGTAAAAGGGTTGGCTCATAACTATAAGGTTATGAATTCAAATCCTACCGATGTGATGATCTTACGAGTGAGCAATATGTAAGTATTTTTATAAGCACTTTTTGAGTTCAGAAGTATACGCTGACCTTAGTGAGCCCTGAGACCCAACTCACATAAACTTATCTATGTCAAAAAAGAAAAAAGAAAAAATAGTTAAGCTCTTTATATTCATTCCAATTCTTATATTGTAAGCCTTTTTTCTTAGCCACCTTTGTACATAATAATAGTTGAGCCTTGTTGTTACAATGATATGGTATTCTTTTTCTTTTTCTTTTGAATTAAAAAGGAGGCTAAATCAACGTTGTGGTAGTGAAACCACAACCTCACTCATGCAAGATAACTACTTTACCATTAGGGCAATGCATCAATTGCAATGATATATGATAATCTAATTTATCCTTTTTTTAGCCAGTTTAAATCAATTTACTTTAAATGTTTTTTTGTTTTTGTTTTATGAGATAAACATGCATGTGAGGTGAATTTTATTTCATCAAGCAATTATTTATACTGAATCTAAAAGCGCACGGGAACTTGACCTGCACTTAATGATAAAGGGACTAATTTATCTATACTAAGTGTACTCTTCCTCCCTCCCTCTATATATATTTGGGTAAAGGTGTAAAAATATACATGTGATTTACCTTCAGGAGCGCCCAGCACCATATGCTTTTTTTGGAAGCAAAAATATACATGTGGTTACATTTTAAAAGCAAAAGTCACACAAAACCGTCTGCCACTCAACGTTGACTGTTAAGTAGCCATTGTTGATCGTTAATGTTGATATGGATGATGAATTGGAGTGAGAAGAAGCCAAATGAGAAAAAAAGGGGTTAAGGTGCATTTTTGCCAACAAACTATTACCTGAGGAGCGTTCAGCACAAATATTAATTAAGCGTATCTTAAATACCAACAAACAATTAAAAATGTGCAGATTAGCCAACAAACTTTTAAAAAGGTGCAGTCAGCACAACGCCGTTAGAAAAAAGTTAATGTCCGTTATCTAAGGTGCAGATTGGCCAACAAACTTTTATTCTAGGAGCACCCAGCACAAAAAGGTTTTACTCAGGAGCTCCCAGCACAAAATTCTTAATTTCACTAAATTAAATATTTTTTTTTTGTCTATTATCATTATTCAAAACTACTTGTATAGATATCTATGGACAAAAATTACTCATTTTCCAAAATAAACATAAGTTTTAATTAAAAATATAATTATATGATTTAAATAAAAATCAATGTGTTTTATAATTTATTATATATGTTAAAAAAATTATATGATTTATTTTTATTTTAGAAGAAATTTATGTGAGTTAATAAATTCATTTAATGTTAATAAAATTTAAAAAATCTATTAACTCACGGTGTACAGAATGTTGCAAAACACATTCCTCTCAATATGCATGACATCGAGGTTGTGTCTTAACAATTGATCTTTCCAATATGGTAGTTCCCAGAAGATGCTGCGTTTGTTCCAATGATGATCAACGCCGTATCCCTCAGTTCCCCGAAGCAGCCCCCTCTTCGACACTTTGAATGTATTTGACTCGTCCCATATTTCTTGGCCACTTAAACGACGGGGTTGCTCGCTCGTTCGACAACATTCCGCGTGAAGTCTTTTCTATTTCTCCTCCACGGATGATCGGGGTAGGAATCGCCGATGCCTATCAAACCAACCGACCTTGCGATCGTGTGCCAAGCTAAAACCCATGTTCTATTCAAGACATACCGGCATGCAAGCTTCCCGACGTTTGCCACCCACTCAACATCCCATATGCGGGAAATCATTTATGGTCCACATTAAGGCAGCCGCATGGTGAAATTCGACTTAATGATATATCATACGTAAGAACCCCTTCACTCCACAACATCTTCAACTCGTCTATCAAAGGCCCGAGGTACACATCTATCTTCTTTTTGGGTTGGATGGCCCGGGGATTAACGCGTTAAGAAAGAAAAACTCTCTTCTCATGCACATAGAAGGTGGGAGGTTGTATGGAGTCACAATGACAGCCAACAGAATAAGTCCCGCCCGTATTGTTGAAAGGAGCGAACCCATCCGAGCATAGACCAAGACGGACATTACGGGGATCCATAGCAAAGAAAGGATTCGCCTCATCAAATTTACGCCAAGCTTCCGCATCGGATGGATGCGTCACAAAGTTTTCATCCCTACGATGCTCCGGTGCCATCTCATGTGAGCAATGTTTGTTCCGATGCATACAATCTCGTAAGTCTTGGTACCGAGGAAAGTACCACATCTTGCTTAACGCATGACGGGTCATTTTCCTTCCTTTCCCCACAACTTTATATCTGTCATGTCCACAGAATTTACAATTGGTCAGTTCAGCATCATCCTTGTAATACAACATACATCCTTTGGGGCAGCAATGAATTTTTTCACATCCAAGCCCAAGCTCTTTCACCTTTTTTTTTGCTTGGTAAAAATCCTTCGGCAAATTATTGTCTCTGGGAACAACCTTACTCATGATCTGCATCATTTCGTTGTAATTCCTCTCACTCATATGGTGATCAGTCTTCAAGTTTAGTGTTGCTAGGGTAGCCGATAGCGATGAATATTCACTATTTTGAAAGTGTTCGCAACCTACCCATAACGGACGTTGGGCTTCTTGAAGCATTTTGTAGAACCTAGCGGCTTCGGATGAGGATCCTCACCCATGTATGATGGTTGGGTATGTGTACCGGTCTCCTCTCCCATGTGTGACGACTCAGCATGAGTAACGGGATCAAAATATTGGCCGATCGACGGTCCCGCGGCATCCATAACCAACTGCTCATATTGATGAAGGTTTTCTCGATGACTACTGTCCTCGTAATAACCACTCGGTGTCTGTCGGACTTCGCCATGACATTCCCAACATTCATAATCTTTTATGAATCCCTTTTGACACAAATGAATTTTGACATTGCCCGTATCCCTAAATCTTAAACACCTACATTTGGCACACGGACACCTGATCTCCCTACTTGAATTATTTGAATTCGCCAAAGCAAATTGGATGAACTCTTCCAAACCCGCCAAGAATGCTTGCGTTAGTTCTCTTCTATCAGTTAGACGATTGTACATCCAACTTCTATCATGATTGCCTTCCATACTTCCTAACTAGTTCAGTTACCAACATAATTAACATCTCAACATGCCACAAATATGTATATTTATATATTAGTGACCAATTTATAAGAACAAATCAAGAGTATATAATATGTAAAATGAATTTTATTTTTTGTATTTATAATTACCTATTTATCTAAATAGTATTTATAATTTAATTTTTTAAATCATCAATATTTATTAATTGTATAATTTGTTAAAGATAGATTGAATAATTAATGTAAATGAGATATTTTTTCATAAATCTCACTTTATGTTAATTCCCTTAACCATCAATCTCACTTTTTACAAATTATCTTTCTCATATTTAGGCTATCATATTCATACATTTATTATATCTAGTTACCAATTAATATAACATCATTAAAATTATTGTAAGCCTCTAACAAAGTATCAACATGAAGCACCTTTTAATCTATATACACAAATCAATATCCATAACAACTACATTTTAATCTACATACACAAATCAATACCATAACAACTACATTTTAATCTACATACACAAATCAAATCAATATCCATAATAACTACATTTTAATCTACATACACAAATCAATCTTCATAACCACAACATTTTAATCTACTAATACAAATCAATGTTCATAACAACAACATTTTAATCTATATACACAAATCAATATTTATAACAACTACATTTTAATCTACATACAATAATCTACATCAAACATTTAAACATACCTAGACCGTGAACAAAGGCAAGGAAAGAAGAAAGAACGTTGGAAGGAACCACCACCGGAACCGACGAACAAGGGAAGAACCACCACCGGCACCAACAAGCAAGGGGAGGACGTTGGAACTCTTGAAAGAAACACCCACCAGACCAGAGCAAGGAGAGGAGGAAATGGTGGAGGGGGTCGCCGGAAAACGCAGGGGGGAGGGGGGGTCGCCGGAAATGGTGGATGGGGGAGGGGGTCGCCGGAAATCGCGGAGGGAGAGGGGAGTGTCGGAAATCGCAGGGGGAAGGGGTGGAAGAAGCTCGTGGAGAAAGAGAAAAAACCGGGGGTAATAAATGAATATTGCGACGGACCCGTCGGTCCGTCGCAAATTGGCGGACCGCCCGTGCGTCCGTCGCAAAAGGGCAGACCCAGCCGATCCGCCCTTTCGCGACGGACCTTCATGTCCGTCGCATTTTGCGACGGATTGAGAGATCCGTCGCAAAATTTTGTCAAAATTGCTACGGATTTCATTCCGTCGCAAAAATCCGTCGCAAAATTGAGTTTTTCTAGTAGTGAGAACCACACCAACTTATCACGATCAGTCTTTGTAGCAGAAGAATCCAGTCGCATATTCTTTGTCAATTGGAAAATGATGCAGTGATCCCATAGGTAGGAAGAATTGATGCATGCATTGACAATTGTGCCTCTTGTTCCCTTTGGTATAACTGGTAGTATCTGACGAAAATCACCTCCCATAATAACACACTTGCCACCAAAAGGTCTATCACAATGCATGATATCCCTTAGGGTCCTATCAAATGCTTCAACATAAAAACGTTGCACCATTGGTGCCTCATCCCATATAATAAGTTTTATGGATTTGATGAGATTTTCTAAAGGGGAATTTTGTTTTATTGAACACATTGAGGAGTCAGTAATTTGGATCGGAATTGCAAACCTGGAATGTGCTGTTCTGCCAGATGGTAATAATGTTGCAGCAATTCCACTTGATGCAACTGTGAGCACAATTTTTCCTTTTGCACGAAGTGATGATGTCAATGCATTCCACAAGAATGTCTTCCCAGTTCCACCACAACCATATACGAAGAAGAAACCACCTTCATCTTTTTGTAAACATGACATAACGTTGTTGAAAATTTGTTTCTGCTCCAAATTTAGTGAGTTTTGTAAGTTGTTTGCTTCTACCTGTAAGGCATGTTTGTCATAGTTCAACTCTTGCAAGATAAGCTGGTTTGAGACATCAATTGGAGGCAACTCCTCAGGTAATGGCATAGTAGGGAACTCAAGAAGACTCTTTCCATTTTTCCACAACAATGAATCTATTTCTTGTAATGCAACTTGTTCTTTCTCATATTCAGATATATTGACAGCTGGAGTTTGTGTAATATAAATTAGTATCCACCATTTTATTATGAAAAGTGATTGTAGTAAAAGGCAAGTTAGGATAGCTTACTTGACGACATTGGATCATTGCAATGGATGTATAATGCATCTTCTGAAAGTAGTTTTGATGTCTCCTTCCATACAAAATCAAGGCGATGTAGAGAGAAACAAAGTAACATGCTAACAAATAGTTTCCTTAAGGAATGACCTGATGCCCAAACAAATGCTTCTTTAATGGCTGAAATGTATTCTTGATCATCATCCAATAACCCCCTTGCAAAACATGCATCTTTTAAATTATTGTGCATAAAACCATCAACTGTTTTGATTTCGTCAAATGACCGCGAACCTCTTACTTTTGTGAGCAACAAACGTAGGTAGTACAATTCCCCTGATGATGGTGACACGTGCGTTATTCTGCCAACAAATGAGCCTTTCTTTCTTCGTTTCCATGCCCTATTGTCCCTTTGATAAACATAGTGTTTTGGGAATTCAATATATGTCAAAATCCTAGCAAATGCATCTGTCTTGTTTTTTTCCATCCAAGCAAGAAATTGTGATTCACTGACTCTAGGTTTATCCATCAATTCAACAACATCATCACGATTGGAATAAATGACATGTTGTTGATTTGGAAGATGGAAACTTAATCTTTCAACAGATGGATTCCTATGATGAATATTAAATCCAAATATACGCCATGAACCCTCACATGCAGATATGTATCTACAATTGTAATATTGTTTAATCTCATCAACATTGGCTTCACCTCGCTCATTAGTGGCACCATCAAAATTGCAGCCACAACTCTATCATTACCTTTGCTAATATACTTGAATAAGTATTTTATAGCAGTTGAGTGATTGCATTTCTCAATATTGATATGTGCATGGAACTTTTGTAACAATAATGGATTATATGGGACAACATATCTATTATCTAGAGGGATACCTTTCACTTTAATTGTTCTGCCATCATCCCTACGTCTGTATGTTGGATACCCATGTTCATCAATAGTTGTATTTTCATTAAACTTCTTTGGAAAATACTTACTGTACTTCTGATTCTTCATGCATGGTGCATTTATGTTACTTCTGCCACAGGGTCCATGAAGCATAAATTGCCTAACCAACTTATACATTAGAGGAGAAATATTCTTGTCTGGTATTTCTGCACAGATGAAGTTGTTGATTGCTTCTGGATCTTTTATCTTGTCATTTGGATAAAGGAACAATAGTATGTGGGCATGAGGAAGTCCTCTCTTTTGAAACTCTATAGTGTATATGTCTGTGCAAAAGAAATAACGAATGAAATTAAATTATCAAATATGAACCGCAAAAAATCATGGAAGATATATGAACTTTATCGAAACGTATGAAGAACCTACATTGATATCAATTTAATATTGGAGAAAAAGCTGAGCTAACCTGCACGGATGGTCCCAAAATATTTTTCCTCCTTTATAGTTTTCATTAAGCAATCTAACTTTATTTTGAATATCCGTGCCAAAATGTCAGGCCGATCGCATGGCTTTATAGAATGCTTGCGACAAAATCTTTGAATTTCAGGCCAAGCAGATTACATGTGAAAGTTAAGAAAAGATCCGGATAACCTTCGATCTACAAATTGCCATAGCATCCTGGTAATTTTGTATCATATATCTTGAACCTCCCGTAAATGATGAGGAAGAATAATCCTCTTACCAATGGTTGCACCATTTGTTTCTCCACTTAGAACCGCATCGCCTAATCCTTGATATAAGTCAACCCTGAGCTCCTTTTGGTGTGTTCTAACCCAAAGTAATCTTTGAGATTCTATCATAGTGTAACCATCCACGATGAATTGTTGTAGTAGCCTTGATGCATGCAATAGTGTAGATATTTCATGTAATCTGGTCATTAGTCTGTAGCTGAAAAACTCTCGCATACTTAGCCTCTTTTTGGTCTTTGTGGCACTAAGTGTTATTTCCCTGTGCTTAATATCATCTCGATAACCATCTTCACCAAATGGAAAAAGTATAGGGTATTGAAGTGGAAGGTAAGATGCGTGCAATTCATTTATTCTTTGTGGTATGCCTGAATGCTTCTCTACAATGATGTCCCTGACATTGAATGTTATATCTATATCTCCAACAATTAATGCTGCAACTTCGGAAGCATTAGACATATTGTAAGTGCGACCATCATTCTGTCTTGTGCTGATCAAACACATTTTCAATGTGGGAGGACTAGGATGATTGAGTAACGTTGATACAACATGATATTGCTGAACAAATGGGTTGACTTCATCCAACTGTTGTTTTATTTGGTCAACTATGATAGCATCAATTGTTGATTGTTGTTGGAATTTGCTGCAAGAATGTAACATTAATAAATCTTACTACATTAATTGACAATAAATTTAACATTAAGTATGACTTATGTTGACATACCTAACTGCAGAAATTCTGTTACACACTTCATTCTCTGTGTCAAATATGTATAGCTGTGAATACACAGGTCTTGAACCTTCTGGTGGTAATAAGCTACCAATATTGTGATAATTCATTCCAGACATGACAAATGAGTACGGTCCGCTACCATTATTTTTTGAATGATCTATCTTGCCTCCCATTGATGTAAATGAGAACATGTTGTTGTATTGCCTTATATTCTCATAGAAGTTCCTTGAATGGGCTGATTCTTTATCAAAAATAAGCTCTCAAATAATGGAGGAGGCCTTTTCATAGTTGGCAAGACAACCTTGCCTTTCAAACAACATAGCGAGTGTGACTGGTCGTGCTTCGCTTCCTGTCCTTTATACTTTGTTCATTAAACCAAAGTAATGCCTCACAATAACTGCATTCATATATAGGGTCTCCTTCATCTACATATCCTATGACAATGTTGACAACGATTATATAGTTGTAGTAAAGTTTCATATCACACACACACATATATATGTATGATTAGATGAAATTTGTAAAGGGGTATTAGTTACCTTCAAATTCATCTATGTTGTCAGTAAGTTCAGTTGTCTCAACATGATCAGAGGGGAAGTGATCATGTAGAACATGTCTAGCTTCACAAATAAATATTATCACCAATTATATTAAGAAGAAAGAAATAATTTAAATTCACACAAGGGAATGTTGTGTGTGAAGGACTTTACCTTCAAATGCATCAGGGGGAACATTTTGAACTTCATTAGCATCATCATTATCGTCATATCAAATTGAAATTCAATGTTTTTATAGTATATTTCTTGTGGTGGACCTCCAATGGAAGATTTACAACCTATTTGTTATAAGACAATAAAATGAGTTAGTTATAATTGTAACTTCAATGCATTTTTACAAACACTACAATACAATACTAATACTATTTCTCAATTTGAATTTAACCCACTCAAGACTAAGGAAACCACCAATGAAGTATGTATACTAAAATAACAAATGGCCATAACTTCGTAATAAGCTGCATGAAAAGTACTATATTGGCATTGTTCATTACCCAACTCAATGACACGTGTTTGTTCCATAGAAGTGTGGGCTTCACAGTTTTCATCTGCAACATTGTTGGTGCCAATCTCAGCTTCTTTTACTGTCATAATTAAACAAAGTAATTGGTTTTTCAATATATTATGTGCCTTTGTAACAAAATTGGTTTATCTTAGGACATGTTATTATTCAAGTATAAATATAAATGAATATTATAACTCCAACGGTAAAACATAATGGTTGTATCATTTTGAACATTAATAAAAAAAATTGTAGCTTTAATACTATCCTAAAACCGTCATGGGAAATACCTGGTTCATTGATTGGCTCCTTCAGTGCTGATGATGGATAGTTCACATTTTTAATATTGTCTGTACTAACTGGAGGTTCATTTTCTGACATAATATAAATTTATGAATCCTTTTTCATTGAACTTTATCACATTAAAATAATAATAATAATAATAATAGTAGTAGTAGTAAGACTTCAATACCCTATAAAGTTGTCTGAAATAATAAAACTCCAAATCAAGTTATTAACCTCAGCAAATCCCTTTGAGGTATTGATGCAATTTAGGATTTCAAATTATGAGTAAAAAGGCTGTAGTGCCCTCTAATAGTTTCATTTATTCTTTTGAAAAAGTTTCATTGCTCTATTATTTAATTTTTTTACATTTTGTTTCAATGAAGTAGAAAATAAAACTACATTAATCACACAATTATGAGTATGAGTGGTGTGATGTATAATTTACAGTATTTCTATCTTAATGAGTAATTAGAATTTTTTCTTTCATATTTTTTTTATATGTAGTCTAATATATCAGGAAAAGTATATTTTTAATTAAAATAGTTTAATTGTTCCATAAAAAAAAAATTAAAGTAAAAAAATTTATTTTCACAATATTAAACTAAAAATCCTTTATTTGATATTTGGGCTATATTGGGGTTATCCAATTTCTTTTCTCTTAATTGAATTATTATTATTTGAATGGAATGGAAGTATATTAATAAAAATGATCAGCTCTCATAGTTTCTATGACTTTACTTGAATTATTTTGATTATTAAGCGAATTTTACCTAGAATATTATTATTATTATTAACGTTAATATACACACACTTCTTGAAGAAAAAAAAAGAAGTTCGGAAGAATGAAAGCCTCTTTAGAGGAGACTAAGAGAGGATAATAAAGCAATATTACCCACATATTGAAATCCTAAATTGGGTCAAAAACTTAATTAGGGATTTCTTACATTTATCAACCTAATTTATAATTTTCTTTTTTAAGACAGCTTTATATGGAATTTTCACTGATGATGATAATGCTAATAATAATACTATTATTATATTATATAAATAATTACAACTTTATCATGGAAATTATTACTGCACTATCTACACATAACCATTTTTAGTCCTTATAGCATTAAGTCACTATCATGAATAACTAACCTTTATATTCAGTTTGGTGGATTCTCTTTCTGGTACGTTTTGTCTTCTCATTGTGACTGACATTATGATTTTCTAAAGATCTGATCCTACCACTTATACGTACAAATGGATTCTTCCCTTTTTGTTGTACTGATTCTTCTGGGAAAGATAATAGAAGCTTATCATGATGATAATCAATATGACTACCAATAAACCACTTGACAGATAAAGCAATAATAACCTGGGTTGGGATTGGCATTTTTTGACAAATATCAACAAAATTAAAGAATTTATTCTGTGTGAATAGGGTGAAAAAGAAGAAGAAAACGGGAGAAGCTTGAATATTCTTGTAACCAGGGTGAATTTGATACATTTTCTAAATTAGTTAATCAATCAAACTTCCACATATCCATAATTTGTTTTTTTTAAAGTTAGTTAAAAATTATAAACAAAAGGCTTTGCCAAAATGTGCTAAGTTTGAAATTAATTAAAATAAATTCTGATAATCCATAGATTTTTTTTTTATAATTATAGGAATCTATAATTTGTGAATCAAAGAAGTCTATTTTAAAGCTGTCACTTTTTCTGAATCAAACTGGGTGTTTGAGTATTTTGACACAACAGTACTACGTATTTTTATGGTAGATCATAACTCATAGTCATGTCTTCATGTTTCACATCTAAGCACTCACAATTCTGTTATGATCACATTATCTTAAAGCACAAAGAAATATCTGCATGCAGGAATCATAATTGACAAACACTATAGAACTATGAAACATTAGCACAGTACCTCGCGCCATTTCTCTGCTACCAAATAACCCAGAACTCCAGGACTCACAATCAAAACGTCATGTTGGCCAATTGCTTTAGGAGATGAAGGCTCCGATTCTTCTATAGGAGCATCTTCTGATACCTGCAAATGGGTCGCTCTCGGTAACAATGTTGCAGACTTTAATCTGTTTGCCGAATCTGAACTTGTGGAGGCAGAGAAGAGCAAATTTGGGGATTTAGACAAGAAGTAATTGACATTTTTGGAGAGGTTTGAGAAATGTCGAGAAGGATTTTTAGGTTTGAAAACTGAGATTGTAGTTAAAAGATGAGCTAGAGGTAGAGGTATATAACGTTGCTTTTTTTTAAAGAGAACCGGTGAGAACTCAAGCCTCTGTTTTTTAACCTGTGTGAAGTCAAGGCTCTTTTTTTAAAGCGTTGATTTTGTACATATTAGGATGTTTTGCAGGTCATCCTTAAATTCCTCTTCCGCTATTTTAGGTATTGAAAACACACCCGTAAAAGGATAATTCCAAAGAGGTGCTCCCTAGGAATCATGAAGGAGAAGGTTTAAGGGGAAATTATATGTGTTGACCAAGGATTTAAAAAATTTCAAACTGTTAAACTTAAATAGTCATTTCACAAAACTGAAAGCATAGTTGGGGAAATTGCAGAAAGTTAAAGCAGGTAATCAAATCTTCATTTTACTATATATACTTATACGATTAACTTATGCTAGTATATGATGATAATATAAATATAAAAAGCATTGTATTTTGGGACTTGAGTTGACTTTTGGCAAGAAGAGAAATTGAATTCTGTAATGAAAAAGGAAAAAGCATTTAATATTTCATCCATTAGTAGTATAATTTGAAAAAGGAAAAATAAATGTATTTTGGGTCTTTATTTGAGTCTTGTCAAGAAGGGAAATTTCAGAGAAAAAAGAAGGGAAGAAGGAAAATGGAATCAATATAATGAAAAAGGAAAAAGCATGTCATATTTCATCCATCAATGTCATACTGTGAAAAAGGAAAAAAACATTGTATTTTGGGAGATGAGGTGATTCTTGGCAAGAAGGTAAATTGAATTCTGTAATGAAAAAGGAAAAAGCATTTAATATTTCATCCATTAATAGTAAAATTTGAAAAAGGAAAAAGAAATGTATTTTGGGTCTTTATTTGAGTCTTATCAAGAAGGGAAATTTTAGAGAAAAAAGAAGAAAAGAAGGGAAATGGAATCAATATAATGAAAAAGGAAAAATCATGTCATATTTCATCCATCAATATCATACTGTGAAAAAGGAAAAAAACATTGTATTTTGGGAGATGGGTTGATTCTTGGCAAGAAGGGAAATTGAATTCTGTAATGAAAAAGGAAAAAGCATTTAATATTTCATCCATTAATAGTAAAATTTGAAAAAGGAAAAAGAAATGTATTTTGGGTCTTTATTTGAGTGTTGTCAAGAAGGGAAATGTCCGAGCAAAAAAAAGGAAAGAAGGGAAATGGAATCAATATAATGAAAAAGGAAAAAGCATGTCATATTTCATCCATCAATGTCATACTGTGAAAAAGGAAAAAGCATTGTATTTTGGGAGATGAGTTGATTCTTGGCAAGAAGGGAAATTGAATTCGGTAATGAAAAAGGAAAAAGCATTTAATATTTCATCCATTAATAGTAAAATTTGAAAAAGGAAAAAGAAATGTATTTTGGGTCTTTATTTGAGTCTTGTCAAGAAGGGAAATTTCAGAGAAAAAAGAAGAAAAGAAGGGAAATGGAATCAATATAATGAAAAAGGAAAAAACATGTCATATTTCATCCATCAATATCATACTGTGAAAAAGGAAAAAGCATTGTATTTTGGGAGATGAGTTGATTCTTGGCAAGAAGGGAAATTGAATTCTGTAATGAAAAAGGAAAAAGCATTTAATATTTCATCCATTAATAGTATAATTTGAAAAAGGAAAAAGAAATGTATTTTGGGTCTTTATTTGAGTGTTGTCAAGAAGGGAAATGTCCGAGCAAAAAAAAAAAGGAAAGAGAAATGGAATCAATATAATGAAAAAGGAAAAAGTATGTCATATTTCATCCATCAATGTCATACTTTGAAAAAGGAAAAAGCATTGTATTTTGGGAGATGAGTTGATTCTGGGCAAGAAGGGAAATTGAATTCGGTAATGAAAAAGGAAAAAACATTTAATATTTCATCCATTAATAGTAAAATTTGAAAAAGGAAAAAGAAATGTATTTTGGGTCTTTATTTGAGTGTTGTCAAGAAGGGAAATGTCCGAGCAAAAAAAAAGGAAAGAAGGGAAATGAAATCAATATAATGAAAAAGGAAAAAGCATGTCATATTTCATCCATCAATGTCATACTGTGAAAAAGGAAAAAGCATTGTATTTCTTCTCGGACAATAGCAAATATTCCCACCAAGGACGTGAGAAGATGTTGAATGAGGGGGTGAGCTTTTTTAGCAGACTGTCCCCTTTGAGTAACATTGATTTACTACATTTACAATTCATGATAAACTATACAAAAAAAAGGTCCTACGTATACATTCAATTTCAAATCATGAGACAATTACATTGACTGATAGAAAATAAAATTGATTGCTGCTATAGAAAAAATTAATGAGCCATGTTAACACGGATGACCTGATGCAAGACAGCTGCAAAACTTAGCTGAACAACACAAGGATGTGATGTAAGTACTGAAAATAAGTTCCCTTTCCATAATCAGTCACTGCCACACTCCCAAATTCAATATAATTCTTCTCACCAAAACCACATTTCTTCTCGCTTTCGTGTTTCAACTCCCTCATCCCCAATCGATCGTCATTGAAGCCACCTTGGAAACCTAGCTATTCCTTCCTTCCTCAGCTCAGCGATTTCAAACTACATCTGAAGTGATTTCAGATCGTCGTTCAACCCACGCTGGTCAGCTCTCATACTCTCGATTTGCTAGCTATCGAAGATTAAGAACCTAGCTCACCAAAGGACGTCGCTTCTTTCTTGCTCGATTTGCTTCGATTTCGATTCACCAGCATTTCAATTGCTTTCAGTTGATTTGCTTCGATTTCAATTGATTTTGTTTTAGGTTTTTTCCCCCAATTTTCTTCAATGGGCACGTCAGCTATATCCTAATCAGCAAATATTTTGCCACTTTCCTTCTTCTCACTCCAATTCAGCGTCCACATCATCGCTACTGTTCACTCCATCCAACTTGACGTTGACCGTTTGGTCAACTAACATTCAGTGTGACTTTTGCACCAATTTGGTAACCACATGTGTATTTTTGCACCAAAAAAAAAAAAATGGTGCTGGGCGCTTCCGAGGGTAAAGCACATGTGTATTTTTGCACCTTTACTCTATATATTTTGATGGACAGAAGTATCCTTCTATTAGAGGTAATGTTATTTGAAGCATTGACAAGTACTAAATGTGGGCATCACTCAAGGAGATTTGAACTTCGATTCCTACTTTGTGAGGAATTAGTTTTTTCCGCTAGACCCAATCACATTGGTTATATGTATATATGTGTGTGTGTAATACGACAACATCTTTTTTGTTTTTGGATTAATTCACTGGTATTCGGTGTTACTAGCAACCAACTAGTTCAGTTTTTGGGAATGTAGTAGAGCCGGGAAATCGGGTCGAGCCCATCGGGCTGGCCCGTTTAGGCCATGGCCCGTCAAGGGCCGGGCTTGAAAAATAGACGAGATATTTGAAATTGGCCTTGTAGGGCCAGCCCTGGAGGACCTCGGGCCAACCCTGCAGGCCCTTTTCACTGTAACTTTTTTTTTTTCCTTTTTTAATTTTTAATTTATATATTTTGTCTTTGTTATAGAGTTATTTATCCATTTAACTACAAATACATAATAACTATACTCTAATTTTATGATTTGGCTTATTATTTGTTGCAAATAAAATTACTCTTATGTTTAACAGATTAAATTATTTGTTACAATAATAGTCATCGTACTAATGTCGCTTAGTGATATGTTTCTTATGTTTTATGTGAGTTTATTTGCGAACATAGTTTGCTTTTAATTATGAATTAGTGACTGTGCTTATTTGTTGGATGATTTGTGATGTAATTTACTAATTATATTTCTTTAAAAAAACATAAGAAAATTAATTAAAATTTGGAATAGTAATTTCCGGGCCCTGGAGGGCCAGCACTGCCACAGCCCCGGTGCTCTCGGCCGGGCTTTGAAAAACATATGTTTTTCTTACCTCGGGCCCTGGAGGGCCGGCCTTGTTAGGCCCTGGCCCTTCACGGGCCGGCCCTGATTCCCAGCTCTAGAATGTAGGCTCAGAACGACGAATTTCACTACCTCCAAGTAATTATCACGATTGTATACAATATGTTTGAATACGAGACCGTTGGTTAAGTTGTAACAACCCAATAATATGGTCTTTTTTTTTTTAATCAAGCCCAATAATGGTTATCTTTTGATGGCATCTTTATTGGGCAATTAAACCAAGCCCAATTATGTTTTCATATTTTTCCTCTAGGCGGGCACTCTTTTGTTGGGCTACCTTAAAGAATGATGGGTAAATGGACTAGAGTGCTGTATCCCAGGCCCACCTCTTTTTTTTTTTTTTTTGGATACAAGGCGAGGGGAGGGGGGATCGAACTAAGGACGTAAGGGGATTTCCCAATACCACTGCACTACTAGGAGTGCCGGTCCTCTTTTATGTGTAATAGTCTTAGCTAATAGAGGGGCAAATCCAATTACGTTTCTTCATAACGGGCTCGTATGTATGGGAATTGGCCTCTCTCTTTTTTACTTTTTCCTCCATTTTTCTCAGTACACATCTCAACTATTAAATCAAATTTTGAACCACCAAAATTTATTATTTTACATAATAATTTATTATTTTTCCTTCACTGCATTTCTAAAATGTTTATATATTAAGTTTTAGTAGTTTAAATTTATTTATTTGTAATAATTTTACATTTCAATAATGATTTTCTAACATGCCAAATCTAAGTTACGTAAAATTTAATCTGATAGTTGAGAAGGATATGAATAGAAAACATAGAGATATCCTTGATTAGCTTTAAAGAAGATTTATTATCCTCTTGTTGGCACTAAAATTAAAGGAAAACGTATAGACCATTTGATATGTATGCATAAAAAAAAAAAGTATTTTATAGATAACAAATAATTGCTAGAGTCATCCGGAAAATTAAGAAAACCAAGATAAATAACACTAGTACAAGTATAAATCAACATCATATAAGTAAATAATAAACATTAATAGCAATAGTAGTATTAATACTTATCACCAACATGCTATTAGTTGAAATGATAGGCTGTCTCACCTCGTAAGGAGATGAAAATAAGTTTGAATCATAGGATGCTCTCGTCGACATTAATCTCAAGAAACAAGGACTTTTATATCGCTACTTTTGGACTAGATTATAAATGATCAGATCTAAAAAGTATGACTAATGACAGTTTCCTAAATAGAAAGAACTCCTTAGATTGATTCCTTTAATATGAATATATTATTTAGACTTGTTTCCCAAACAACCGATTAGAAAATGGTATAAAAAGTTAAAAAAGAAGAAGTAAAATGTCAATTACTTTTTAGACCGGTTATTATTAACAACAGGTCTAAAATATGAAACTTTTATGACTTGTTAATAATAACCGAGCTAAAAGAGAAGAAAAAATATTACAAATATTATTTCTTTTAGGATCGGATGTTAAGCATTACTGGTCTCAAAGATGAACTTTTAAGACCGACAGTTAAGAATATCTAGTCTAAAGGATTAGTGCCAAAATAAAATTTGCTCATTGTATCCTCTCTTCATGCCAAAACCTATCATTGCTCTATGTGAACCTCTCTTCCTGTTGTGAAACCTCTCTTTCTGTCATGAAACTCTCTTCCTCGCCCACCACCACCAGCCTTTGTTACTTTCTTATTCTCTCAGGCATTCGCCTTTCCCACTACCTCTCTCAACCTCTCTTCTTGTCTTGAAAATGAATGGAGAAAGCGAATCTAGTCTTTTTTAAGGCATGCAAACTAATAGTGTGAATCAAAGCGACCCTGGCACATCTTAAAGTGAGCCTAGTAACCGGCCTTTAAGGCATGGTAGAAGAGCCACACAGTTGAAAGATATTGCCCTAGGTCGGACTGCCGGGGAAAGATTGAGATTCAGTTTCATAAATATTGGAAACCTATCAGCCCTAATGCAAGCGAATATAAGAGTTTTGTCAGCCTCCTTGCACACAACAAGCCTAGCATCTTGATAGATGAGTAGAAAAATGTCGATCAACAGATAAAGGATCATATTTGGGACTCTATCTGACTGACATACAATGTTCCTAACAATGAGATGTTGAAAAATAAGACATGGTCATATTGTGTTGAATGCTGGAGGAAGTTTTAGACAATCCTATCTAACAATTATGTGCATATCGAGGTTAAAGATAGTCATCCTCTTCCTAATCATTGTAGCAAGTATACATATATTGATGAAAACACTTGGCAACATTTTTTTTATGATATGGACAACTCCAGAAGCTTTGGTGAGTTTATATTTAGCTTTTTTGCCCTTTTTTCTTTGGTTAATAACCTATGCATATATGTAATATGTTCTTGTGTTCATCTAATCCTGTTAGTGAGATGGTTTGGTGTATGATTAGAAGAAAATAAAATCTTTCTACTTGTTAATTCCAGCTTCATGTAATTATAGAAGAAAAGCAGGTTACGTTGTGGCAAATGATGCCTAAAAAATGTGTCTCTTTGTGCCTAATTATGTGTCTTCATGCAAATTATGCTTAACTCGTTCAGGTTAGTCTTGGTAGGTAAATAGTTTGGTAAAATTTATTAATGGTGAAGTATAGGGATGAACTCTGATGAATTTTTCCTTTTCTCAAGTTTTGTTCTCTACTCTCAATTTTAAATAATTTTCACCACCATGAAGAGTGACATTTCCATGCTTTGTCTTACCCCAGAGTATGCCTTAGTTCTTATGTGAATTTGACTGAAGATAGAGTAATACAGTAAAAGCTTGCCATTGATCTATGCAAATCATATGTGTAAAATCAATAAATTAATTGATCAGTCAGGGAAAATCAAGAGCATTACTTTTCTTCAACTCTTGTGGAAGAACTTAAAGTATATCACAAGAGCATGTGACTTTGCAATTTGTAGAGTTACAGGCTGTTGTGGTTATGCAATTTTTTTTACATACGATTTTGATGTTAGGGAATGCTCTTTATTTTTCCTGGTAGAATCTTGATAGCTCTTTCCTCTTGTTGGTGATTTGCAAAAATAAGTAAATGAATATTTGTTTTTAATTATTATTCACATAAAAAAGAGGAAAAAGCACAAGAGTATGGTAGAAAAAATGATTGCCCTCATATAATTCTTTGTGGCGGTTATGAAAAGGCTGAAAAAGAGTTGATGGCGGCCAAGTAAAAGAGAATGGAAGAAGAAGCTGAATCCAATCCTTCTGCGATATGTGATCCACTATCTTCAATACATTACGGAGAAAAATGGTTGTATGCTCGCCAAAAGAGTAGCGGGTCTTATACGAGTGAACAAACTCATATATTTGCTGTCATTATTGTTATTTTTTAGTTATAAAACAAGTTTCATTATTAAGCTTCTCGTTATTTGTATCTTACAGGACGAACTTAAAGAAAAAGAAGCATATGGATCATTTTTGTTGGATGAGGGGAATGATATTCTGACCGTTGGTATGGGAAAACCTGATCATGTGGGCCGTGTTAAGGGAATTGGAGGAGGGGTAGGCCTAAGGGATTACTTTGAATCATCCAAACGCCATAAAGCAAGTGTGGTTACCCAGGAGTAGATGGAACATTCGTTGGCCACTAAAATGGAAGATGTAGTAGCGTGATCAAGGGGAGAGGCAGAAGCTTCATTGATTGCAATGTTTGAAGCTTGGATGAGCAAGCAAGATGAAGAAGTAAATGGTGATGATGATTGTGAGCTCAAGTCAAGAGACTAGTGCTCCCATAGCACATTTACTTGCACTTATGCAGTAGAGCACTAAAGGGAGTTGCTGCATTATTGGACAGTCAAAGAGTTTTTGACTTGCTCAACCTTGTGAAATTTTTGTGGAGGATCTTAAGAGATGATTAGTTTCACATGGGGCTGTCCACAACTTGGAATCAACTATGTACCACAAATAAATTCTAGATGATCAAGTAAGAATGGCAGTTGAAGAGGTGGTCATTGCTGATGCACCTGTCCCTATCCCAACTAGTGATTTGAACATTATGAGTGATGTCAAGGGAACCTTCATCTTGTGGCTAAAGAACCTTATACATGTTTTCCATGGAGATGAGGAAATCCCGATTAAAACCCCTCCTATAGCTCCACCCCTTGAAGAAGTTGCAAAGACTAAAGTGGATGCTAAGAAAGAAATTATCCTTATGAAATTCAATGCATCTTTTGCCGATATACCATGCCCTGTGGATGAAGTTATAGGCATGTCAAGGCTACAATTTACGTTGATAAGATGGATTTAATGTCCCTGATAGCTCATAAAGAGGATCTTACTAATGCAATTATGCTAGTATTTTTAAAGTAAGTATCTTTTTCTATGAGTACATATTTTAACAATATTATTAAACTATTATAATTTGTGTGATTGCATTATTGTAGGTACATGCATCATAGGTTGGTTTCCTCGGGCAATAACAATGATTTTGGATTCATGTGCCTAGACCAAATAACAAAATATCAAACCTCGATTTTGTCGAGACACAACTACATATTAGTACATAGATAAGAAAAATTACATAATAAAAAAAACCCTTCAATCTTCCATATCATCGCTGGAGGCAGAGGAGGAAGAAGGGGAAGAGGAAGAGGAGGGGTCGTATGAATGATTGTACTTGACATGATTGGCATCGAGTACAAGGTTAGGCTTGTAGTTGACAATATGGAGCAACTAGAACAATCTTTTGAGGCGTCGATCAATATCATCCACCCTCTCATGTAGCTGCTGAAGCAGCTACTTAGCTGAAGGTGGTGGAGGTGGTGGATTGCAGAGGGGGAGGAGGAAAAGGAGGATAAACAGAATTACACCTCATAGTGATATTCTATAGACGAGAGGAAATGGAGATGAATATGAAGAAACTAAAGTAACAAGGATTTTAAATACATCAAGACAGATGAAGATTAATTAATACATTTATTGAAGTTGCCTCAGATTTAGAGGAGACACATAATTGGGAAGTTAATTTACTTGGAAGCTGAAGAGACTTTGAAATATTGAAACATAAATGACAGGACTTTTAAGACCGGATATAGGATACAACTAGTCTAAAATGTCTTGACGTCTTACTTTTGTGACCGGATATTATAAACATCCTATCTTAAAAGTCTTTACAAATTTTGCAGCATGAACCTCTCTCCATTTTACTCCCTTACTTTAACCAGTACCTTCTCTACATTTGCCACACGATTCGACCTGCACAGTAGCCAATACTGAACCATTCACCTTCAACTTCTCCTTTATTCCCCAATCCTCTCTGAACAAACAATGCCAAGGTACAAGACAGTTGGACGCAACGTTATTCAGAGGATTATGCAATGTTTGCTCCCCCCTCCAGTCTTTTGTTGATATTCACCCTGCTCTAAGTGAGCGATTGACAAGTCAATTTCCTGGCCTCATCTTGCCTACAGAGACCCTTCACGACCATCTGCTGGCCCCTCCCCTGTTTCTGGCTATTATGCTCGTCTCGCCTCTCTTAGATAGCAAGTTGCTGATATCTGGAGGGACTATGATGCCTTCATCGTGGAGATGTTTGAGGAAGCCATTGCCTCAAGTGACACAACCACTTGGGGGGACGGTTAGAGTGAGACCGTCTGTCCCTCCTGTTTCATCGTTTTTACCTCTCTTGTTGTTCATGTGTAGTTTCCTTTTTCTTTATGTCTTTGTTCTTTACTTTGTTGTTTCTGTTTCTTATCAACATTATCAATTGTAATACCCGATTTTCGGTTTACCGAAAATCCTGTATTTTAGGAATATGTTACCATATTAAATTGGTTAACATAAGTGACTTAGAGTCACATAAAATAATGGCTATTTTAAGTTCAAATGAGCCATGTAAAAGCTATAAAAACACCTAATTAAATTAAGTGTTAATTAGCAAGTAATGGGCAAATTAGCTTGCAATTAATTAAGATGAATAACATAATTCTTCTAATTAATTAGAGACAATATAAATCATCAAAAGAGGGCTAATTATATTTGGAAATAATTAGGCCAAAGAAAATGAAATAATACTTGTCTAAATAATCCTTAATTGCCATGATTAGCCAACCAACCAATGATACAATGAAACATGTAATTAAGGGGCAATCAAGCGCTTGATTAGAGAGTTAATTAGAGCTTATTAAATCTGCCCCAAATCCATAGAAAAACGTCCAGCATAAAGGAAGGAAGAGAAAAGATGAAAAACTTTGTGAAATTGTGTTGAAAAGTCAACAAAAACAACTAACCAATGGGGAGCTTGAACAAGGGGATATTTTGCAAAAGCCAAATACATGTTTAGTGGCTATTAGGAGTGCATGTAGGCAGCCCCATGAGAGAGGACGAAAATTGCATGTGGAGGATTAATAGCCAAGTTGCTTTGTGTATAGCATGTGTGGGTGATTATGAGCTAAGTAATTTTGAGATATTTTCTAAAGTGTTAGTCCTAAATCTACATGAAATTAAGTTAACCAATGGAAAATATAATTAAGAAGCAATTAAGACTTCTAAAGGCCATGATTTTTGAAATATGAAGGCCAATGGGAAAAGATGAGATTAAATTACTAATGATGCTCTAATAACTTGGATTATGGAGTAAACTAATTAATTGATGTAAGATACAATACTAGAACAATTAAGCATTGGATTAGGAAGTTAATTAAGCTTTGCTAATCAAGTTTTGAAAATTCAACAAGGTAATACTTGAACCACAAGAGGCCACATCACTTGATTGGTAAAAGTTGTGGAGAGTGAAGTGGCCAACAAAGCAATAAGTTTTTGAGAAAATAGAAGAGGAAAGAGAGAGAGAGAAGGGGACGGATGGAGGAAGGGAAGAAGGGAAAATGAGAGATTTTAAAGAGGACACCAAGGCTTCATTAGAAGCCACAAAATCAACCAACAAAAGAGAGGAAAAGAAGTAGCCAACAAAGAAACTCCATGGCCATTGCATAGCCATGCATTTCAAATGGCTAGGGAGGGTGTTGGGAAAATTTTATTGCCATTTGGGTCCTAGGATTTCTCTATAAATAGAGAGCAACACTCTTCACAAATCCTCACACCAAACTCAATCAAAGTGGATGAGTTTTAGAGAAGCAAGAGTAGAGAGAAAATCATAGTGGGAAGCAAGAAGGAGGAGGAAGTTCTTCAAGAGGTAAGCAAGCTTTTAGTTTCTAGTTCTTAAGCTTTGAGTCTTTAGTTTTTATTGTTCTTGAAGTTTTAGTTAAGTTCATAGTTTAAATGTTGTTTTGATCTTTAATCTTCCAATATATTTTTGTTATCATGTTTTTATTGTTAAATATGGTTTATGTCTAAAAATGGATGGAGAAAGTTATATAGCAAAATTTTTGGAAGATTAGGATCAAAGTAGCGAAGCTCTGGCGAAATTTTGTTGGTTAGCAATTCCTGAAATCAGGGGTAAAAACGTCAGTATTTTATGTTGAAGATTAGGTTCTAAAATTCTGAGAAAACTCATGGTTAAAGTAGACATATAGAGATTTCCAAATATATAAAATATGTATCATTTGGAGTTCTACATAAGGAGATAAAAATTCCTAAAGTTAGGAAATGTTTTTCCGGAAAAATTATGGGCAGAGGTTGAAGATTATTAATATGGGAATGATACATTAAATCTGGGTGGAAACCAGTATTTTTCCTCAAAATTAGACATTCTAAGGTTTCTGAGGAATTTTACGGATCCTTGTTTCGATTTTTTTAGAATTAACTATGAGTTTTCAAAGATGCTGAAATATCTGACCAGAAATTCAGTATTTCATTTTTGAGAAAATGTAAGGGCAAAATTGTAATAATGAATACACCAAGGGTAGAAATGTCAAAATGGGTGGAAATAACCTTTTTGATATTATTTTAAGAGATAGAATATTAGTTGTGATATTATGGGAAAAATGAATAATCCGACGATAACATATAGGATATCCGGGAAAAGCCGGAGTCGGATAAAAAAGTCAGGCAAGTTGGCTAATACGCGGTGAAAGGTACGTTCGCGGCGTACTGTAACACTAACTCTAATGCTTATAGTATGTTTATATATGATAGCGATATTCATAAACTAAGATGCCGTAGTAGTTCATTACTTTCACATTCAATTTTACACGGGTTATAGTCTTATTAATACCGTTGAGTTTTCCTAGCGCTGAGGACACGAATGTACATCGTGGCACTGGTGAATAGTGCAGACCGGGATAACATACATATGCAGGGGCTGTGTATTGTTATTGCCTTACATATGTGATTATGTATTTTCTACATCTGTTATGGGCTTTTGTAGTGATTATTGCTGAAATGTCATGAATATCTGTCATACATATATTGTTTACATAAGCATGAGGTTAACCGTTACCTGAGGTCCGATGGACATTGTGTAATACCCGATTTTTGACTTACCGAAAATCCTGTATTTTAGGAATATGTTACCATATTAAATTGGTTAACATAAGTGACTTAGAGTCACATAAAATAGTAGCTATTTTAAGAGAAATAAGCCATGGAAGAATTATAAAACACTTAATCAAATTAAGTGTTAATTAACAAATAATGGGCAAATTAGTTTGCAATTAATTAAGATGAATTGCATAATTCTTCTAATTAATTTGAGACAAATTAGAGGCATAAAATAGGGCTGATTATATTTAAAAATAATTAGGCCAAAGGGAAAGAAATAATACTTGTCTAAATAATCCTTAATTGCCATGATTAGCTAATAAACAAATCCAACAATGACAAAGGTAATTAAAGGGCAATTAAACAATTGATTAAGGAAATAAATTGAGCTTCTTAATCAGCCCCAAAGTGCATAAAAACGTGCAGCTATAAGGAAGCAAAAGAAGAGATGAATAAAGCATAAAATAGTGCTGAAAAGTCAACAAAAACAACTAACCAATTGGAAGCTTCAACCATGGAATATTTTGCTCATTCAAAAAACACATTTAATGGTTAATAAAAGGGAGCATGTCGACAGCCCAAGTTGAAGGAGTTTGGAATGAAATATATTATTAAATAATCAAAGCTTTTGGCAATTGAAAAAGCATACTTAATGGTTAAAGTGAAGAGGTATGTCGACCAAGGTTGAGAGGTGAAGATTGAGTTTCAAAAAGTGATTTTTCCATCCAATGGTTAAGGTGAGAGTTGGGGAAATTGTATTGCCATTTGGGTCCTAGGATTTTTGCTATAAATAGGCACCTTGGGTTCTCTTCATTCTTCACACCAAAAGCCATTCCAAAGAGTAGAGAGAAGTGAGAGCTAGTGAGAAGCAAGGAGGATGAAGGAGTTGATCTTCAAGGGTAAGTTTTCTAGTTCTTAAGCTTTGAGTTTTTAGTTTTTGTAGTTCTTGAAGTTTTAGTTAAGTTCATAGCTTAAATGTTGTTTTGATATTTAGTCTTCCAATATATTGTTGTTATTATTTTTTTATGGTTAAATATGGTTTTATTTCGAAAAATGGATGGAGGAAGTGATATAGCAAAATTTTGGAAAATTAGAATCAAAGTAGCGAAGCTCTGGCGAAATTTTGTCGGTTCATGAAGTCAGGGGTAAAAACGCCAGTATTTTATGTTGAATATGAGGTTCTAAAATTCTGAAAAAATTCATGATTAAATTAGACATATATAGATTTCCAAATATATAAAATATGTATCATTTGGAGTTCTACATAAGGAGATAGAAATCCTTGACGTTAGGCTATTTTTCCAGACGAAATTCTGGGCAGATTTTAGAAACCTTAAACCTGGGAATGACTCAGGGAATCTGGGTGGAAATGAATATTTTTCTTTAAAATTATACATCCTAAGGATTCGGAGGAATTTTACGGATCCTAGTTTCGATTTTTGTAGAATTAATTATGAGTTTCCAAAGATGCTGGAAAATCTACCCAGAAAATACATTATTTCGTTTTTAAGAAAAGTAAGGGCAAAAGTGGAATAATTAATCCACCAAGGGTAGGAAGGTAAATTTAACCTTTAGGATATTATTCTAAGGAATATGATATTTATCACAATATCATATAATAATCCGACAATAATGTATAGGATATCCGGGAAGTCCGGAGTCGGGTTCAAAAGGCCGGACGTTTGTCCATTACACGGTGAAAGGTATGTACGCGTACTGTAACACTAACTCTGATGCTTATTGTATGCTTATATGTGGTAGATGATAACTATACATCTGCTGTGTGCTCATGTACTATTGGTATACATCTGCTGTGTGCTTATGTACTATTGGGATACATCTGCTGTGTGCTTATGTACTATTGGGATACATCTGCTGTGTGCTTACGTATTGATATACTGCTGTAATCTTGTGAATATCCGTCATCCATATACTGTCATATTTAAGTATGAGGTTAACCGTTACCTGAGGTCCGATGGGTATTGGACCTCAGATCTGTCTATGGTTAAGGAAAGAAACCAGGATCAGAGAAGGCACCGGTAGATGGAGCCATAAAGAGAAACCAAGGGGCAAAGCCGTAATAATGCACCGGTCAAGGTAGGAGTCGGAAGAAGTTAGCAGAGCCTACTTTCTGGCATGGATCTAATAAAGTTACTTCGAACAGTTTGGTGCCGAAGGCAAAGCTAGTCTATGTGGGTCAGTCAATCAGTCGCCGTGAACTCGGTGAGACTCCCATGATAGGCACTTACCTGCCATTCTGTTCGGTTAACGGAGTTAGGTTCATTGCCCCAAGTCTAAGTTAAGGCTTGGTGAAAGCATGTATAGTTACTATTTGAAAATTGTAATTATACAAGTCCTGTATTATTGTATCACATGAATTTTCCTTCGGGAAATTTTCAATATACCAGATATGTCAGGCATCATCATATGTCGGGGCATTTTATTTCAATTACTCATTGTCCAATTATTATTACATGCTCTCCGTTTCCGCATTACTCTGATGTAGCATCTCAAACTCTATCGATTTTTTTTCTAAAACCAAGTGTCAACGGACACAATTTGTGGTGTGGAATTTGGGATGTTACACATTGGACCTCAGTCTTAACTAATAGTATAGGAAAGGATCAAGGAACATAGAAGGCACCGGTAGATGGAGCCATAAAGAGAAACCAAGGGGCAAAGCCGTAAAAATGCACCGGTCGAGACAAGAGCCGGAAGAAGTTAACAGAGCCTACTTTCTGGCATGGATCTAATAAAGTTACTTCAAACAGTTTGGTACCGAAGGCAAGGCTAGTCTATGTGGGTCAGTCAATCAGTCGCCGTGAACTCGGTGAGACTCCCATGATAGACACTTACCTGGCCAATCTGTTTGATTAACCGAGTTAGGTTCATTGCCCCAAGTCTAATTAAGGCTTAGCTTGGTCTAGATTGTATAGTTACCATGTAAAAGTTGTAATTATACAAAGCTCTGTACTATTGTATCACATGAATATTCCTTCGGGATTTTCAATTTAACCAGCATTTGTCAGGCATCATCATATGTCGGGGCATTTTATATCAGTTACTCATTATCCAATTATTAGTGCATGCTCTACGTTTCCGCATTACTCTAATGTAGCATCTCAAACTCTTTTGATTTTTTTTCTAAAACCAAGTGTCAACTGACACAATTTAAGGTATGGAATTTGAGATGTTACACTCGATAAATAAGAAGCGGCACTCCTCAGGATTAAACGAACCCTTCCTATAAGGATATAGGGCGACATAGTTGGCAAAAGGTAAAGTAATCTCAATGAGAGATAACTAAGGCTTTTTATTCTTTTCTACAAATGGTGTCATGATTGAGATATTTATAGGTAATGAATTTATGCATTGAAGTGGTGCCTCTTGAAGCATTATACCTCTTCAAGTAAAAGTAATAAACATTTGTTAAATTCATGAATCATGTTGATTCATGAACCAACGTTGATTCATGAACCAGCATAAACTCTTTAATTTATAAGGACATGATTTCTCAAGATACAACTTTTAATTTTAAAACATTCCAATAATATTGAAAAGACTCTTTCATTAATGACACAATATCTTACACAATATTTACAACAAAGTACTCTCTTTAGTTCAAAATTAAATGTAACAGTTAAATGTGTGAGAGGGTCAGGTTTTCATATAATATACATTTTGGTTATATCTTATCATTTAATATATTGTTTTTCAATTTTAACCCTAATTAATTATACATCTCTCATATTTTTTTTCCCATTCATTATCTCTCATCTCGTTTTTCTCTCCTTCCCCCCACTCACCCTCTCCATAAACAAGATGTTTTACGAAAGGAAGTTATTTTTTTTACATATTCATTGTGTTTAACCAATTTTAACCAACTTATTGAATTGCATAATTTAGTTATTTGTATATTATATTTTGAACCAAATGGACTATTTTGAGGTGCGCCCAGTATTCTGAAGTATTTTTTTGTACACCTAGCACTCTAAAATATTTTTTCAAGTGTGTACAATACCATAAACTATTTATTTTATACGTCTAACACCTTGAAGTATTTTTTTCATGTTTATCCAGCACCCTAAGTGATCTAAATTGTTAAGTAAAAAATTGCATAAAAAGTATTTTAGGGTGACTGACATACTTAAAAATAATATTTCAGAGTGTTGGATGCACCACAAAATATTTTAGACACTGAATTCACTTGCAAAAATACTTTAGGGTGCTGATTGCACATTTAACTTAGTTAAAATAACAAGTTTCTAAATGAAGGAATGACATTTTGGTGTTTTAACATCAAAACATAGTTTCACTTTGCTATTTTGGTACTACTACAATACTATCTTCAGTCCTTAATATAACATTTAATTTGTAGTGTAAAACTATATTTTATATTAAGTACAAGAGGTAATATATAATTTAAGAATCTTTTAGTACTCCCTCTAACACTTAATATAAGACATATTTTATTAGATTAAGGAAGTTAATTAAGTTAGTTAATATAACATGTATTTTCTAAAACGTCTTAGTCATCTTCCTTAATTCCTTAATTATTATCGAGAGAACATTTATAGAGGTAAATTATAATTTTTTTTTTGACAAATATGAAAACTATATCTTATATTTAAGATCAAGATCAACTCCCCAAATATATCTTATATTTAGAACTAGGGGAAGTACTTAATTAAATTTTAAAATAAATTTCCATTAGTCGAGATTAACAGAAACTCCCTCAATTTTTTAACCAATTTTCCCCTCAATTTTTTCACCAATTTTCCCAATAAGAACGCTTATAATCGCTAAGTCGCAATTGCCTCAACATCGATGGTAAGTATATAAGGGAACGTGTTTCCCGGCCTATCCAAGGATAGGAAGGGGGCACAGATCCATCTGGATCCTCTAGATGGGATATAGACTACCCATATTTAATTTTTTGTACTTTCTATTTTTTTTAAAAAAAATATTTTAATGGGTAGATAATATAAACTAAAGATAATCTCTTAATTAATATGTTTTTTAAAAATAATTTTTTATTTAAAAATCATCAAATTAAAAAAATTAAATCTGAAAAAGGTCCAAATGCGATCTGCACCCCTACCTATCTAAATAGATAGGGTTTAGGGAAACACGTTCTATACACCCCTATATATAAGGGGAACGGGTGCATTTCAAGTTTTTACTCACAAAAATGTGGTGTCTTATTTATGTACTATGTGGGCCCCAAGAGAAAATTATCACTATTAACTTAAGTGATCGAGCATGAGCATTATTACTTGTTGGTACGTTGTGATTTTCTACTTTGTGCCCCAAAGACAAAGAAAATGAAACCCTCAAAGCAAGTCTTGATTCGACCTATTAATCAACATCCCCGGGCCACCACCACTACATTTTCTCTAGGAAGCATCAAGTATCAAACGTTTCATTTATCTCAAAATATCAAGGAGATTTTTTTTAGGAGAAACATTAAGGGAAAATTATAATGAAGGACCTAAAGGAAAAGATATTTATGGAGAATGACTATAAAATTTGTAATTATTTAGAAGGACCAAATATAAAAATATAAAATTAAAAGTACTACAATGCCCCTAACAAAATATTCTGCATTGCCTCTTATATTCTCTTCCCCATTTTATTTTTAAAACTAATACAAAATTCTAAGTTTCATTAAATTAAACAATGGTTTTCTCAATTTTCACAACTTGAATATATATCTATGGAAAAAAAAATTACGCATTCTTCAATCTTTAAAAATTAACGACAAATTTAATTAAAAATGGAATTATATAGTTTTAATAAAAGTCAAGGTCTTTTATAATTTATCATATATATTAAACCAAGAAAGTTTGTATGACTTATTTTTGTTTTAGAAGAAATTTATGTGGGTTAAAAAATTCATGTAATGCCTATTATATCCTGAAAAATATGAAATAAGTTTTTTTTTTTTTTTTTTTATAAAATGAACTTAGACATCAATGTTGATAATATAAATTGGGCAACTTGATGATATAAATTGGTGAAAAATAAAAATTAAGAAAAATATGAGTTTAACAATTTTCAATTAAATAATATATTTGGAAAAAAAGATATAATCATATCAGGCAGTTTTAGTTATTTTTTAAATTTTGAATACAAGAGATAATATATGAGGATTGATTAAGGGCAATTTAGTAATTTTAAATATTTATATTATGATGTTTGGTCCTTCTAAGTAATTACAATTTTTATGGTCCTTTATAATAAATATTATTTTCTCTTGGTCCTTTATTTTAATTTTCCCAAACATTAATCTCATTCCAAAAATTGATTGTTCTTAGTTTCTCTTGTTTATTATCTCCTTCAAGATGATATTTAATTACGGATTTTAGTATATGGTTTAAGGCCACTAATTCTCCTTCGAATGTTCTATCTTCTTCATTTTGTTTTTTAATTTTATAATTAGCTTTTAGATAAAATATGGGATGTTTGTTTGGCTTAGCTTATTTTATGTTATTTTTTCTATATGACGTAAATGCGTGAGAGAAATTTTTTCTTCGTAAAGTTTAAATATAATTTTTTAAAAAAAGTTAAACCAAACAGCCGCAAAAGATATTTTAGTATCTTGTAATCATGATAGTACATTTTTGTAATTTTTTAAATATAAAAAATTTATTTTATAGTCTTTTTTTTCCTCAATCATTCTGAAGAATACAAAACAATTTTATAACTACAATATAACAGAATACTTTTTATTTTATTTAGAAACTAATGATTAAAAGAAAGAAGAAAGCCAAAATTAGGAGAGTGCATGAAGGACTACAAAAGACATTAGAAATATGATATTTGAGATTCCAAGCCCGTTTAATATCATGCTTTTATTGTCACTTTTAAGTCTTTCACACACACACACACATTTTCCTGAATTCCCAATCTAGGATAGCTAGGGATGTAGCTAAACTTAAGATAATTAAATTAAATTTATTGTGTTTATTACTCTAGGTTTTGTACTTTTTTAATAATTTAAAAATAATTTCATATTTAATTATATTCCCTGTATTCAATATTAATTAATTATGAACGACAAATCACTATGCATATAATTTGTTTAAAATCAATTCCAACCCACCAAACAGGGTAAAACTATATTCTAGATTCTATAGTTAGCTAGGTGCTTATGATTTGTTTAATATCACAGCAGTTTCAATAAATATAATTAATGTGATAATTGATTGAGATCATCGTTGTTTCTTATCTTAAGAGAAAAAACAGCTTAGTTGTTTGATAATTTTGTACAGCATATATATAGGATTTATTAGTTTAAATCTCAGTCATCTGGCATTATCTTTATCGTTTGAAACACTATTTCATTGGCTTTATTAGTTTATTTTAATTCGTCATTTACTCGTCACCCTTGAAGGTTTGTTGTAGGGTTAAAACTTAAAAATTAATTATACGTGATTTATAAAGTCCTTTTAGATTATACTTAACACACTCACATGCATTTGGGATATTATTGGACAAGCAGGTTCCTCCTGAACCAAAGAGGTGGAAGGTGATTTTGAACTGTAATGATCATGAAGACGAAGACGTTCATGAACTGTATGTTTTCTATATTGTACTGGGGACCACTATAAAATGTAAAGTCAATATAACATCGATGACGATAACTGATAATGAAACTAAAGATATGTCCAACAAACGGTTGGTTAATGCGGTAAGCTATCTCACTCTTAAAATTAGGATAATACAAGTTCAAATCTTAAAAAATACATTTATTCCGAGAGGCAAAAACCTCATTGCGCTCTAAGCCTCCAAAGAAATTACACTCTCAATCAAATAAGAAAAATTGAAGTATCAAATGTTGTACATATTTCTTAGATATTATTGACAATAAATTGTGTTCTACTATGGAAATAAAAATATTTTCTTAAAGATATTACCATTGTTGATGATTTGTATGGCCAAACAATTCATGCTTCTGTCTCTGATATTTTGTTTGGCGGAAAGGGATGACTCACGAAATCATCACGACAGATTCTTCCCTCGAAATGTCCTATACCTACTGAAGTACTGAAAAACTTGTTTATTTTGAATAAAATTTATTTTTCGTGAAATAATGATATTGCCGTCCTTGTATTGTTTTTTATAAAAAAAATCTTGACTGGTATATGGAGCTTCGGCAATCAGAAAATTATTGGGAAGTTGGTGATCTTGGGATCAACGACTATTCCATCTTAAGAAATAACAACTTTAATTATATGAAATAGAACTACTGACAACTAGTATTTAAAAAAATTGAGTTTGAATTTCAAGTATTAGTTATCATATACTGATAAGGCATGAGATGGAATAAGGCATTTGGAGGAACCAAATTGTCATATACTGATTTCATGGATTATATATTTTTCTTCATTTATTGTCTTCACGTGTACGTGTATATGTTTCTTCTTTTTTCCATCAGAAAAATATAATTTCATTATTAATAAGACAAACACAGTAACACAATCTAAATCCACCAAATTAAAAGTTCCACACCAAAGACAAATGAAACACAAAGCAAACATATTATTACTAAAACCAAGATAAAACAAATCTGTAGCTAGCTGTTGCAACTATGACGGAGGTCTCCACATCCGATAAGAAATGACCCTTTTAATGAAGCCTTAGCAACCGATAGGCCATCAGGTTGGCTTCTTTAATTAAAATTCGAATACCCCTAGTCTTCAATTTGATATTTATGACATAATGAAGTTAAGGTATAAGTCATGAAATTCCATCTTACATTCTATAATGCCACTTGTTGTATTAGGAAGTAATTGTGACTTGATGACAAGGGACACGTGCATGTAATTAATATGGAAAAGGATGACTTAAGGCTTTTTAAATAAGCCTTCAATTCTTGCTCAATAAGAAACAAGAGAAAAGGCAAAATATCACATGAAATATTCATGAATTAATTAAGACAAGAGGTATGTATAATAAGCTATGTATCCATGCCTAAATTTTTGTCAAGTGTAAGACTATGGCCTCAAGATATTGTTAACACAAATTGAAGAGCAATTAAGAGACCCTAAACACCCTTCATGTTTGTCCAAGATGAAGAAGGGAATAAGGATAATTGATCTCATATTTAAAGCATGCCACAAAGTCAACACAATTAATTACATATGGCTACATGTCTTGTTGGGTAGACACCTAAGCATGGATGTTTATTACAGAATGATGACTTAATTGCTTTTCCAACAAGCCAAGAATTTTGACCAAGTCAAGAATGAGGAAGAAAATTCAAGAAGCATGTAGAAATTGGCCACATGTGAGAATAATATGTAATGGTATTTTGGGTAATTGCCAAGGGGACCCTTAAATTATTTTACCTTAAATTATAAATCACTTCTTATCACTCTCTTCATGAAAATTTCGTCCAAAGTAAGGAGGAAGAGAAAAAAGTTGTAATACCCCGAAATTTGAATTAGGGAATTTAAGGGCCAAAGTGCCAAAATGACGAAAATGCCCCTAAGGGACATAAATGACTTAGAAAAATTATGGAAAATACCCTTGTAAATTATAAAATAATGCATGAGGCATGGGAATTCTAATGTTAAGGCAAAAGTTTGAAGATAAAGGAGTGTCTTAATTAAGAAAATTATCAACAAGTGATAATAAAGTAATTAAGTAATATTGAGCTAATTACTTAAGCTGAGCAAAGAAAATTATGAAATAATTATGTAAAGCTCAAAAATTAGTGGAAAATGGTTTGAAATTAGTAAAAATATATTTACTAATTAATTGGAAATTTTGGAGAAAAATAGTTGAGTTTAGGTATTTTTGAGCCTAAATACAAGAATGGACCAATTAGGTAATTTTGTGGAATTTTTGGAAAAAGTAAATAAATAAATCATTAATTAATTAATTAATTAAAAAAATAAATATTTATTATTTTTTTGGGCCAGCCGAATCTTGCTCAAAAAATGGGATAATATTGAGTTAAAAATATTTAGATAACTTAGGATAGAAGTTTTGGATTTTATTATTTTAATATATAATTTATTATGATGAATAGTAAATTAATATTTAGGAATCGGATCCTATCTGGAGATCTAGGAATGGGATTTCCAAAGTCAGGGAAAAATAATGATCGGTGGAATTTTGTCTTCCGTTATACTCTTCCGGGAGAAAATTCTAAAGTCGTTTGTGCATTTCCTAATAAAACAAAATAGGGAAAAATGCATATAGGTATATTTTTGGATATAAGGAAAATAAATTCTAACTCAACATCTAGGCATGAGTTTGAATTTATTTTGACATATTTGGAATCGGTGAATTTTTCAAGAAGTTGATAATTTCGAAATGCGTTCGAAACCGACGCGACCGGACACGTTTTCGAGAAACTTCGGCTGAACACGGAACGCCCTGTATGGAACCAAAATTTAGGTTAACTTGGACATTTCTAGTAAGTGAGAACTTGTCTTCAAAGTTGTAAATCCAGAATTTTGAGATTTCTCCGAAATTACGCGAATCGGGTACCGATCGGGGAAATTGACCGGATGAGGACACGTGTCATCATCCAATTGGCTCATCTTTGGCTTGGAGAGGGGCAGCACGTTTTGGTGTGTTTTATGGCCAAGAATCACTCTTCAAAATATTAAAGGGAAAATTACAACTTTGGACCCAAAATTTGAGAAGGGAAAATTACACTTTAGGACCCAAAATTTGCCTATAAAAAGGCAAGAGCTCTCTTCATTTTTCTCACCCCATTCTCAAGTGAAAACCGAAATCCTTGAGTGAGAAAGAAGAGAGAGAAGCTCTGGGGGAAGTTCTCAAAGTCTTCAACGGGTAAGTCTTTCGGTCTTTAGTTTTTAGTCTTTAGTTCAATAGTTAGTAAGGCTAGAGTAGTCTTTATTTTTATGATTTGGGTATCATATGGGAGGGCTATTTTAGTCTTTATTTTCAAGAATCATAAATGCGTCGAAGTTCTGGCGAAATTTTGGGAAGAAAATAGCCTATGTAGCGGAAGCGCTGGCAAAATTCCGCCAAGTAGGGGTATAGGGGCAAAATGGTAATTTTTACCTAAAATGCCAGTTATAATGCCAAATCACTAATGAAAGTGATATTACTCCTATAGGACGTCAGAAATCCTAATCTGCTGCCGTTACGCTGCCGAAGTGCCGCTATTGGACGTTTTCACGTTTTTAGTAGAAAAGTACGATTCCGACGGAAGTGCCGTCTACCGTCAACGAAGGTACGTCCGCGTACTGTAACATTAACTCTTATGTTTATGGTATGCATATATGTGCTATGTGTATTGTTATGGTATGTTTATTGAATGCAAATATGATAGAACAGTTTGGTGCCAAAGGAAAGGCTAGTCTATGTGGGTAAGCCATTAAGTCGCCGTGAACTCGGTGAGGCCCCCATGATAGACACTTACCTGGCCATTCTGTTCGGTTTACGGAAGTATGTACGTTCGCGTACTGTAACACTAACTCTGATGTTTATGGTATGCATATATGTGGTAGGTGTGTTGTATAGATGTTATACAAAAGTCGGGTTGTTACAAAAGTCAAGAAGCTTGCAAAATAAGCAAAGTTTAAGAGATATTTTGTAAGGGCACTTTGGTCATTTGACTTGGGATATTTTTAAGTGTCTTTTTGACATATTTCAAGACATTTTGAACACCCTTTTTCATGAATATTTCAACCAAGGGAAAGAGAGCAAGAGAGAGGAGAGCAAACCAAAGCTTGAAGAAAGAAGGAGGAAGAAGAAAAATCAAGGATCAAAGAGGTGAGTTGTGATCTTCGAGTCTTCTTCTCTTCTAATCCTCTTCTTGTACTAATTTCTAGCCTCTCAAAGCCCTCTTCTATGGTGTTTTATGGAGAAGGGACAAAACCCTAGATAAATCAAGAAGGAGGAAGACTTTAACAAGTGCAAACCTAAGTTAAATAAGTAATAGTCTCTTGCACTTGTTGTGTTATTGGTTAATCTTTGATTAATCTTTTTATGTTTCTTGTAGATTTGAAGATTATAAACTTTGAGAGGAGATGCTGCTCAAAGACTTATAATATGGATTATGAGGTGTATTAAGCTTAAAAATTAAGATAGAAGGCAAATTAGAGCAAAAAATCATAAACTTGGTAAAGAGGAATTTGGAAATTTTTGTGATCCATTTTCTATCAGACCAATACATAAGGAAGTAGTGAGATTTTATCCATTTTGATGCTTCCAAAGTGTTTAAAATGAAAATTTGTGTGGGGTAAAGGTTGAAAAGTAATTTTGGAAGCATTAGGGCTAAATCTCAAGAAACTCAAAAATCTGCTGAAATGATTTTCCAGCGTGCCAGATGAGTTGTGACACAATTTTGATAAAGCAAATGGTGTCTGTAATACCCGGATAATTATTTATCTGGAATATTATATTTTGATAATAATACCTATTGGAAATAGGTGAATATGTGGTCTCAAAACTAGTGTAGTATTTATCTTATTTTTCTAAGGTAATTTCTCTTGAAATTAAAAGGGATAAAGTGCCAAAAATTCCTAAATGCAATTATGGGTCATAAAATACCCTGAGAATATTATGATAAATCCTAAGAGGCAATTAAATATTTATTAAAAATAGGAAAATATGTTGTCTCTAATTTAGATAATTTATGGGAATATTTTCCTTGGAAAATAATGAGGCAAAATTTAATATTATTTTGGGGAACATAAGTTGCCCCATGATTTTTAGAATAATACATGGAGCATAAATTATCAATGTCAGTGCAATAGTTGTGAGAAAATAATTAATCTTAGTTAAGAAAATTGTCAATAATTAGTAAGTGATTAAATAAGTAATTAATTGCTAATTGTTTAAGCATGAATAAAGGTGATATTCAAAGATAATTATATACAACCTCTAATTGGAGATTAATGACCAATAATGGATTAAGATTAGCATAAAAATAATTGCTAACTAATTAGAAATGATTAAGAAAATGTATAAGATGAATTATGTAAAAACCCTAAAGCCTAATTAACCAACAAAGAATTTGATTAAGGCACTAAACAAGTTTAGTAACAAACTTTGACAAGTCAACACAAATCAAGGGTTTGGATTAAAAGAAATTAATCCTAAGGCTAGAAAGTGGAATCCTTGTGAAATTAAATCTACCAATGAGGAAATTTCTTGCTAATTAAATATAAGATAATTAGAAGATAATGTAAATTATTGAAAATCTACATCCTTGGCCAATAAGGAGTTGAGTTCGAAAATTGAAGGGGAAAAGAGAGAGAAAAATATGTTGAATTTTGTCAAGTGTGAACACAAATGCAATGCAAGTGGTAGGAAAATAGTATAATAAAAGAAGATATTTTGTGAAAAAGCAAATAGATAGAAAATAAATCATATCTTGAAATCTGTGAACTAAGTGTTAAACATCAGAACATATTATGAACAAGTGAATTTTTATCCCGAAGTGGGTTATAGCCGATGTCATTTCCGTAACCGACGGCGTTTGTCCTAAAATGGTTAGCAGGCTAGGAAATACCCTTAGTGAGATCATAAATTTTGCTAACCCAAATATTTCTAAAGAGGAAACTTAGACCTTCAAGGATATGCTAAGGAAAAATTGAAATTATTTAAGATTACGGATTAGAACACCGAACGGGGGAATTTATCGGTAGAATTCATAAAGAAGCACATGGATGACATCATATGGATGATTTCATATGGAGGAACGAAGGAAGGATGGATGGTTGAGATCAAAACTTCTTCACTAAGTTTTGATCCAATGGTTTAGAAGAAGGATGAGATTTAACCATGGTTGCCAAAGTTGCCATGGTTACCTTTGAACTTTCTCTATAAATAGCCATCACTTCTTTTGGAAATTTCACACCAAAACCTCAAGAAGCATTTCGAAATAGAGAGAGGTTAGAGAGAAGGAGGAGTCTGAGGAAGAAATAGCAAAGCTCTGGGTAAATTCTTCGGTCCCTTGTTTTAAGTTCTAGTATTTCATTTGGTAGTTTTAGTATAGTTGTTAGTTTGATCTTTAATCTTCCAAGTATATTGTTGATATCATGTTTTATGGTTAAATATTGTATTTATTTCGAAAATATGATGGAGGAAGAGATATGGCAAAATTTTGGAAGATTAGAGTCAAAGTAACAAAGTTTTGGCGAAATTTCGCCGGTTAGCAAAGTCAGGGGTAAAATAGTCATTTGTGACTAAGATATCCGTTAGGATATTGTTTATGAGTTAATGGATACGGTATTACCCTTTAGGATATCCGGGAGGTCTGGAGTCGGGTTCGAAAGGCCGGACAATTGGCCATTTCACGGTGGAAGGTACGTATGTTCGCGTACTGTAACACTAACTCTGATATTTATTGTATGTGTATATGTGCTATGTAACATCCCAATTTCATAGCCAATTTTTTTTTTTTTTTCAAAATCAGAGTAGAGCATTGGAGCGTAAGAGTAACTGATTCCCATTCATAACCAGAGTGTAACATAGTGTTGATACAACATCCTATTGTTCTCATAGGTAAATACGGAAAACGATAAAGTGACATCTCCGTCTAAGAGCTCACTCGTGCTACATGCCCTCCAACCATGAGCCTACTCGTGCAGCTTGCCCTTATCTCCAATCCTTAGTCCTTCCGACCCTGAAGCTACAAATGAGATCCAATTTAACGCATTGGATATCGTAAGCAGTTAACCTTATGCTCAAATAAAACAAGTATAGGGATGACAGATATTCATGACATAACAGACTATGATCAATCAGTACATAAGCGTAAAGCAGTATGTAAGTCCCATAAAGTGCCTGCACTATTCACCAGTGCCACGATGTACGGTCGTGTCCTCAGCGCTAGGAAAACTCTAACGGTATTACTATATCTATAACCCGTGTGAAACTGTATGTATAATCGGTAACCCTGAACAGAGTCTCTAACCGTGAATGTATCTCGGTGACTCCTAACAGAATCTCTATCCGTGAATGTACCTATCACATATATGTATATGAGCAGCACTAGATTAGTGTTACAGTATGCGAACGTACCTTCGTTAACGACGTTAGGTACTTCTGGCGGAAAACGTACTTTTTACGGAAAAACGTGAAACGTTCAACAGTGGCTCGTCGGGCAGCGTAACGGCAGCAAATCAGAGTTTCTGATATCCTATAAGAGTAATATCACTTTCATTAGTGATTTGACATTATAACTGGCACTTTAGGTAAAAATTACCATTTTGCCCCTATACCCCTAATTGGCGGAATTTCGCCAGCACTTCGTTACTTTGGCTCCGATTTTCCAAAATTTTGCCAGAACTCCGACCTAATGATAATTTTCGAAATTCTAGACTAATATAGCCCTATCATATGATATTTAACCATACTGGAAAAATTAAAGGCTATACTAACATTACTACTCTAACTATTGAAAGAACTATGAAAGCTTAAAGCTCGGTACCGAAAAACTTACACAGAGCTTCGCTTCAAAATTCCCCGGGCTCCTCCTTCTCTCTTCTCTCTCTCTAGATTCAGCCAAGGCACTTGAGAAATGGTGTGAATTTTTGAAGAGGAAACAAGGCTATTTATAGAAGAAAGTAAGGACATAAAGGGAATTTTTCACTTTGTTCTTAACCATGGAAAATCAATGCAAAATTGTGTTTAATCATTGTCCATGGAAAGCTTAGTCGACATACATGGGCTGATGTGGCAGCAACCTATTGATCCAATGTGATGACTCATGTTGCTTTATGGCCCGGTCCGATAGAATTTCCCCGATCAGTGTCCGTTTCGCGAAATCTCAAAATTCTGAATTCATAACTTTGAAGATCTTCTCTTTCTCATCAATAATATCTAATTTAACTTTGATTTCGGTCTCTTACAGGGTTCTAACAGTCCAGTTGAAGTTTTCTCGAAAAACGCGTCCGAACGCGTCTGGTGCCGGAAGTTGTTTTCGGAATCATCAACTTCTGGAGAAAAATTCACTGATTCCAAATACGCTCAGATAATTATAAACTCACCACTAGATGTTGAGTTATAATTTATTTTCTTCCGATCCAAAAATGTGCCTATCTACATTTTTCCCTATTTTGTTTTATTAGGAAAATGCACAATCAGCTTCAGAATTAACTTCCGGAAAAGTCTAACGGAAGATAAAAACCCACTGATCAATATTTTACCTTGACTTTAAAAATCTCATTCCTAGTTCTCTAGATAGGATCCGTTTCCTATTTATTTTTTACTATTCACCTTTTTAATATTTAATTAGAGTTTATTCATTTTAAACTACCTATTTCTTTTCTTTTTATTTTTTTTCCTTCTTCCTCCATAAACCATGTCGGCAGCATCATCTAATATATATATATATATATATATATATATATATATATATATATATATATATTATTTTATTTTATTTTATTTTTTAATTAATTATTTAATTATTATTTTAATTATTTTTACCAAATTTTCATAACTTTTTCCTATTGGTCCAAACTTGTTTTTAACCTCAAAAATACCTAATCTCATTTATTTTTCTCAATATTCTCCAATTAATTAGCAAATATATTCTTACTAATTTTTAGCCAAAAACCACTAATTTTAGGGTTTTTCATAATTATTCATGAATTTCCTTTGCTTAAGCTTAAGTAATTAGCCAATAATTACCTAATTACTTTATTATCACTTGTTGATAATTTTCCTAATTAGAATACCTTATTACCTCATAACTCTTGCATTGACATTTGTGTTTCCATGTCTCTTTCATTTATATTAGAATTTATGAGGGTATTTTGGTCATTTACCACTTTTTGAGCATTCTTGTTCAATTTCTCAAAGTTTGTAATTTATTCAATTATCACAATTAAAGGCAATATACTCTCTCCATTTTAATAATTATTTCCTCACCTTTTAGGATTTTTCATAATTTTCCTAAGTCATTTATGTCCCTTTGGGGCATTTTCGTCATTTTGGCATTCAGGCCCTTAAATTCTCTAATTTCCTACAGAATTCAACTTAGAAAAATAGACTATATTTCCACAAGTCTTGTGACTATCATTTCACTTATCAGAAATAACCCATTTATTTATCAAAATATAACATTTCAGATAAATAAATATGCGGGTATTACATGCTATGTGTATGGTATGCTTATATGAGGTAGCTGATAGCTCTGTGGTATGTTTATGTACTGTGGATATGTTTACGCCTTCTAAGGGCCACACATATGCCAGGGGGCTTATGTGCTGATGAGGTACGTTTGCTAAGGGCCACACATCTGTTAGGGGACTTATGTGCTATTGCTAAGGGCCACACATCTTATGTGCTATTGAGATACGTTTGCTAAGGGCCACACATCTTATGTGCTATTGGGATACACTTGTTGTGTGTGATACATTTGTTGTGTGTTTATATACTATTAAGGTTGTGAGTATCTGTAATACATATGTGTGTATGTAAACATGAGGTTAATCGTTACCTGAGGTCCAGTGTATGGGCATTGGACCTCAGTCTTAAATGTTAGTACAGGTAAGGATCAGGAACAGAGAATGCACCGGTAGACGGAGTCTTAAAAAGGAGCCAAGGGGCAAAGTTGTAATAATGCACCAAGGGTCGAGGCAAGAGCCAGAAGAAGTTATCAGAGCCTATTGTCAGGCATGAAACTAATAAAGTTATTTCGAATAGTTTGGTACCGAAGGCAAGGCTAGTCTATGTGGGTCAGCCAATCAGTCGCCGTGAACTCGGTGAGGCCCCCATGTTAGACACTTACCTGGCCATTCTGTTCGGTTAACGGAGTTAGGTTCATTGCCCCAAGTCTAGTTAAGGCTTGGTCTAGGGTGTATAGTTACTTATTGAGAAATGTAATTGTACAAAGCTATGTATATTGTATCACACGAATATTCCTTCGGGAAATTTTTAATATACTAGCATACGCCTGACATCATCATATGTCGGGGTATTTTTATATCAGCTACTCGTCATTGTCCAATTGTTTGTACATTGCTCTCTGTTTCCGCAGTACTCTAATGTAGCACCTCAAACTCTGTTGAATTCTTTAAAACCAAGTGTCATCTGACACCTTTTGCTGTATGGAATTTGGGGTGTTACAGTGTCCAATAGCCATAAAATTTTACAGTCTTAAAGTAGACATCTCAATATTTATTTTGATAGGTAATTTGTAATTTTTGGAGTTGTATACAAAGATATGTGTGTGTGCGCGCGCGCGCATGTGTGTGTATAATTAACTAACTTAACTAATTTTCTTAATCTAATCAAATTTAAAAATATTTCTTATATTTAGGACTGAAGGGAGCACGTTTTAACAAGAATCTATAATGTATAGTAACATTAATGAAACTTTGTAGTCATTCTAAAGATGGGTCGTTCACTAACATTTTTGGTCCAATTGACTGATCTAATCCAATTTTTCTCACAATATATTATTAGCAGCACAACTTACCTTTTTGAATTCCTTACAAAATACTATCCTTCACTATAATTTTTCTTTTTGTGGCCAGTATTATATAGATTTTAAAAGAAAATCTTTCTCATATATGTAGGACAAAATTCATAGAATACATAAATAAATCACAAATTACAGTACAGGAATTTTCCTATATCAATAGTTGAAGACTTGTAAGAATTACCTCTTGCCATTGCTGAGCTTTTGATCACAAAGAGAACTTACAAATCCTTAAGAAAGAAAGTTGTAAAAGGCAGTAAAGACAGAATAAAATTGTCATGTCTCTTTCTGTTTGGCTATATCACACAACGATGGCAATTGGCAACTAGGTTAAGGACCGTCGCCAGTCAAGGAACCTCATATGAGCATACTAGGATTTTCTCATGCTCGTCAATCGACCTTAAACTCAATTGTGTTATCCCATCACTAGAAATATCACATTAATAGCCAATAACCCTAGTCTTGAGTTGGGTCTGGATCTGACTTATGTTCCACAATCAGGATATTTTAATTAATTACCAAATTAATAATAACTAATAATAATTATAAATAGCTGGGTTTATGTGGAAGATTGGGTTTTTTTTGTAGCTTCGATCAACATCAAAAGTAGCTGGTGCATCAGTTCACGTTTTACTCGGTTTCATTTCATATTCCCACACAGAAGCAACGTGCATCGTGTGTTATATGTATTTTTGTGAACTCAAATTAAACCTTATTATTAGTTGAGCCTCATCACTACTTTGAGTTTGAGTGGTCGAATATTTTTTATGTTGGTGGTGGGGCATAAGTACGGTAACTGAGTGATGTGTTCCTACTTTTATTGTTATCCTCAAAAAAAGAAAAAGAAACATATAATTTCACGAAGAGCATACATCTGATTGATTGATCAACAAAATCGACATCATCGTCGCTCCAATAATTGATTCTTGGTTTCCCTTCTTTTATCTCCTATGTATACAGTAATTGGGGGTGAAACTTATAGAATAGTACCCAATTTTTTATGAAATTATATTTCAGCCCATAAACACACTACTACAAAAAATAGATATGGCGTCCCCAAAAGATGTTTTTTTTTTTTTAAAAAAAAAAGGAAGTAAAAATAAATGTGGTGGCATTTTCGTAATTATGTGGAGGTTTTTGGCGTCCTAATTTTTTAAAAGGACGTCAAAAGTAACTTTTGACGTCCTAATTTAAAATTAGGATGCCTAAGCAAGGGACTTTTGGTGTCCTGAATTGATTTTAGGTCGTCAAAAGTGATCATTGGCACTAGTTCTAGCACCAAAAACAACATTTTTGGCGTCTAAAAATTTATTTAGGACGTTAAAAGTGAACTTGATATTATTTTTGGCGTCCTAAAATTATATTAGGACACAAAAAATGAACCTAAACGCCATGTCTGACATCAAAAGAAGGGTTTTTGGCATCCTAAATTAAATATAGGACGCCAAAACACATTCAAAATTTCACCCACTTTTCTCACCCACTCTGTCATCTCACCCACTTCGAATTAAATGCCTTCCCGATCCCAGATCTACACCTACATCCCTTCCAATTTTTCCTCTCAGACATCGGCTCCTACGCCACTCCCCCTCTTACGCCGGACCCTCTCTTGCCTCTCCGCTGTTCCTCCACTCTCCCATATCCTTTGCACCTTTGATCCGCTCCTCCTGTAATACCCGAAAATCTGAATTATGATAAATATCATAATTAGGAAATTATACCTATTAGGAATAGGTGAATACGAGGTCTCAAACACCTTGTATTGAATTTTATCTTGTTACTACAGTAATTTCTCTTGAAATTAGATAATGTGCAGTTAGATCCCTAAAACATTTGAAAGTTTGTAAATAAGTCCCTAAAATATTTACGGGTTATGAAATACCCTGTGAAAATTATAAAGAGGCAAGTAAATATTTATTTAAAAAAAGGGAAGAATATTGTCCCTAATTTAGGTAATTTATTAAATTATTACCTTGGAAAAAAAGGGGGAAGAGTTAAAAAGTATTATAATGACCAAAATGCCCCCGTGAACTAATGTCAGTGCAAAAGTTGTGAGGTAATGAGTTATTCTAATTAAGAAAATTATCAACAATTAGTAAGAGATTAATTAAGAAATTAAGCATTAATTGCTTAAAGTATAGGAAAAGGAAATTAGGTGTAAACCCTAATTAGAGATTAGCAACCAATGAGAGAAATTCTTGCTAATTAAATTAGATAATTGGAAGGTAATGTGAATTATTGAAAAGAAAAATACTTGGCCAAAGAAGTGCCATCATTTTCGAAATTATGGAAGAGGAAAAGAAGAAGAAATATGTAGTAAACTTATTGCAGAAGTTATGTGGAAAGGTCAAACAAAACACAAGCCTATGGGAGAATTTTGATAAGATAATCAAAGGATAATGGAGAATAATTAAATAACAAAATAAAAACCAAAAAGGGGCCATAGGTTTCGAAATTATGAAGAGAGAATTGTTGAGTAAATGAAGATGCAAGTGGATAAAAGTATATTTTGTTAAAGGTTTTTGTGATTGAATAAAACATGATGTCGGTCAAGCATAAGGAATTCTTTCTCAATCAATTAATCAAAAGTGATCCAAAGCAAGTAGAAAAGTCAACAAAGGGGGTGGGAAATCTAATTGATTATTGTATATATGTATGCAACCGAATTGGAGGAAGGATGGAGAAGGAAATTGAAGTTGAAACTTGGTTTAGAAGTAGTTGAAAAGTCAAAGAAAGTGGCTAGCCTATTTGATTGTTGTATGGATATGTATAAACCGAAATAGAGAAAGGAAAAGAGTGATTGTGATGTTGCAAGTGGGAAACCAAATGGATTAATGTGTGTGCATGTGCAGCCGAAAATCAAAGGGGAAAATAAAGAAAAAAAACAAATGGGAAATTAAAAGAAGACTTAATAAAGAAGTTTTGAAAAAGGTGGAAAGATATTTGTGAAAAAGCAAATAGGATAAATGACCACCGATAGAGATTAAATCCTATCAAGAAAACCATGAACAAGGTTTCTAAGGTCAGAGTATTTTATAGACAAGTATAATTTTATCTCGGAATAGGCTGTCTCAGAAGTCATTTCCGTGATCGGTAGAATACTTGGGTAATAAGACGAAATAGGGTAATCTGTGAAAAAGACAGATAGTCACGAATTGGAGTTTGAAGAAAATAAATTATAACTCAACATCGAGGGATGAGTTGATAATTATCTGGACATATTTGGAATCAATGAATTTTTGTCCCGAAGTTGATGATTCGGAAGTTATTTCCGTAACCGAGCGCGTTTTTCGAGAAACTTCAGCAGGACCATTGAAACCCTGTATAGAATAAAAATTTAAGTTAACCTAAACATTTATAATAAGAAATAAAATGTCTTCAAAGTTGTGATTCCGAATTTCTGAGATTTTACGCGATTACACGATTCGGACACCGATCGGGGAATTCTATCGACCGGAGGCAAAAAGAAAAATTGGAATTGGTGACTCATGGGGGCAGCTGGACGTTTTTGATGTTGCATGGCCAAGAAACATCCATCTAGAAACCCTAAAAATGTGTGGTAAATATGGAAGGGAAAATTAGCAAAGTTGGAAGGGAAAAATTACCGAAAGGGCACAATTTTTGCCTATAAATAGGCATGAGTTTCTCTTCAAATTTCACACCCAAAACTCACTTGAGATTTCGAATTGGAGCAGCAAGGAAGGAAGGAAGGAGTCCGGGGAATTCTGTAGTGAAGCTCTGAGTAAGTTCTTCGGTACTTAGTCTTTAGTTTCCGTAGTTCTTTCGGTAGTTAGAGTAGAAATGCTAGTATAGTCTTTAATCTTCCAAGTATGATTAGATATCATATGTTAGGGGTATTTTAGTCATTAATTTTGAAAATCATGATGGGGTCGGAGTTATGGCAAAATTTTGGAAGATTAGGGTCAAAGTAACGAAGTGCTGGCGAAATTCCGCTGATTAGGGGGTCAGGGGTAAAATGGTCATTTTGACTAAAAATGTCCGTCGTAATGATAGATCCTTAAAAAATACTTTGTTATGTTGATAGGATATCCCTGATTATGTTCTGACCTACTGTCGTGCCGTATACCGACAGAAATACCAATTTCTGTCAACGAAGGTACGTTCACGTACTGTAACACTAGTCTGATGGATATAGTATGCGTGTATTTGATGTGTGTGTAGTATGTATGTGTGTGGTATGTTGATTGGTGCATATTATGTTAGAGGATAACTGTATGCATGCTGGGAGCGATATATCTGTAAGGCTGGGAGCGATACATCTGTAAGGCTGGGAGCGATACATCTGTAATGCTGGGAGCAATATATCTGCATGCTGGGAGTGATACATGTGCATTGGTTGGGTGTGGTTTATATGTTGTGTTGATGTTGTTGTGTAACCCATATGTGTGTATGTATACATGAGGTTAACCGTTACTTGAGATCCAGTGCGGATCTCAGCTCTTGCATAGCATCGTGGTCGGAGGGACCAGAGGGCCAGGAGAGAGGAAAGCAGCAGGTTCAAGGATCTGGCTGAAGAATTTCCGATATTGTCCTTTACTTTTTGAAAACTCTCGGTTGTTGAACCGCTTCTGTAATTAGCCAGTGGGTATTTTAAATATAAGTATCAGTTACACTCTTGCTCCGATACTCTACTCTGATTAAAAAAAATTTATACTGCTTTTGGAAAACGGGATGTTACATTTTTGGTATCAGAGCAGTAGTCCTGGCATGAACCTGACTATGTTACTACGAACAGTTTGATGCCAAAGGCAAGGCTAGTCTACATGGGTGTGCCAATCAGTCACCGTATAAGTCGGTGAGGCCCCCATGGTAGACACTTACCTGACCATTCTGTTCGGATAACGGAGTTATGTTCAAAAGCCTTTTAACTTGGCGCATATTTTGAAAATGAGTACTGATATAGCCCTGAGTCAATGTACTACCCTATTTCGGTATACCAGTTTGAACCGGTTTACCATCCTGAATCGGTGTACCACTTTCTGTGGATGCACCACTTTAAACCAGAGCTTATATGAGAAGCTGGGTCACGTCAGACGAAATTCTGTGACCAACAAAGATATGTACATGCAGTATTTGACTAATGTAGAGAAACTCCCGATGCGTGTTTCCGTACCCGTTCCTGAGAAGAGCGAACCAATGAGATTTTGAACAGGAGAGATATTGTGAGTGTCTGTTTGTTGTTGATGCATGCGGGTGTTTGTTCGTTAGTAGTGTGGATACTAAGAGTCCGTGATATACTAATCGACGTTTTCCTTGTATATCTGACGTTTTCCTTAACAAAGAAAAAAGAACGCGACATGGCGAATCTGAGAGGAGTCGGAGCTCCCAGAGGCCGAGGTAGGGGCTGAGGCGGAGGACGAGGTAGACAACCTCGGGTAAATCCGGTACCAAACCAACCAGAGCAGAATGAGATGCAGGAGATGAGGAGAATCTTGCAAGAACAGCGGGCTCTCATAGATGCACTTCTGGATAGACAGCATCGACAAGACCGAGAAGCTGAGAGACAACTAGAAGGACGACAGAATGAGGAAGAACATAATGATGATGAAGAAGAAAACGAGCAAAGTGACGAACACGATGAGGAATCTGAGGGATCAAAAAGTTCCTAGTCACCTCCACGACGAGGAAGAGCTGTGCAGACCACAAAACATTAGGTCACACAGTTTTGTAAGCTCAAGCCACCTGCTTTTCATGGGAAGAACGAATTGGCTGATGAGCTTAGACAAGATCTTTGAAGTGATGGAATGCCCGGAGGACCAGAAAGCTCAACTGGCGATTTACAAACTCGAAGGTGATGCGCACCGATGGTGGAAAAGCGTTGCTACAACGTTACGGACCCGTGTTTGCCCTGTCACTTGGGAGATGTTCATAGAAAAGTTCAATGAACAATATTTTCCTCCCTCGATACAGGTGATCAAGGAGGAGGAGTTCCTTCATATCCAACAAGGCTCCGAGAAAACCTTTGACGATTACTTTGCCCGGTTCACCAATCTATCCCGATATTCGTCGTACCTGGGAAGTAATGACAACCAAAGCTGGAAGGCAAACAGGTTGATCTGCGGGCTGAAGTACGATATCCGAGCAAGGTTGGTATCCCAGCATTTTCCTGAGATGGCTCAAGCGGTAGAGTCTTGCCGGATGACTGAGCGCAACCTGAAGGAGTTACGTAGCTCACGGAATCACACTAGTAGCCGTGCCGATCGTAGCGAGGGCAGCCGTGAAAATTCCTCACGAAAGAGAGAAGCACCATGGAGTGACTCTCAAAGAGAAAGCAAGAGGCCATTCCAGACTGGGCAGCAGAACAACCCAAGAATGCTGGAATCCCGACCGTGTCCTGATTGCGGAAAGTACCATCCTAGTGAATGTATTAATAGACGGGTTTGCTTCGGATGTCGAAAGCCAGGGCACATTATTTCAAACTGTCCCGAGAAAACTGTGGAGAGACGAGTGTGCTACAGATGCCAGAAAACGGGACACATTGCCTCAAGCTGTCCTAAGCAGATTGTGGAGTTCAAGTCACAGAATCCAGGCCGCATGTACGCGCTAACCGGTGCAGAGGACAGAGAACTCCCAGAGATGGTCCAAGGTACTATCTCTTCATAGAGAATCTTCTCTAAGTTAGGTCATATGATTACGTGAACCATTACTGTGACGTGTTCCATGATTCTTTATTACAATCCGACCGCGATCGTGTCATTGAGTAGGAGGTACCTTGTGTTACCAGGGTGTGTGGGCGCCATGGAAGCATTTAAAGTATCTTGTGTTACCATGGTGTATGGGAGCCATAGAGACATTTTGGTATCTGTAGTATTGACCGCGGTGTATGGGAGCCACGGAAAACACTATATACCAAAGTACAAAATGACAATATCTTTGCAGTCGAGTTGGAGCGAATTCTCGATTACCAAGAGGAGTGGCTGGCAAACGAAAATCCGACGCGTGTAGTCCAAAAACAAGATAGTACGAAGTTTAGTGGGTAGAGTGCAAATTTCGAGGACGAAATTTTGTTTAACGGGGGAAGAAATGCAATACCCGAAAATCTGAATTATGATAAATATCATAATTAGGAAATTATACCTATTGGGAATAGGTGAACACGAGGTCTCAAACACCTTGTATTGAATTTTATCTTGTTACTAGGGTAATTTCTCTTGAAATTAGATAATGTGCAGTTAGGTCCCTAAAACATTTGAAAGTTTGCAAATAGCTCCCTAAAATATTTACGGGTTATGAAATACCCTGTGAAAATTATAAAGAGGCAAGTAAATATTTATTTAAAAAAAGGGAAGAATATTGTTCCTAATTTAGGTAATTTATTAAATTATTACCTTGGAAAAATAAAGGGAGAAGAGTTAAAAAGTATTATAATGACCAAAATGCCCCCGTGAATTTTAATATAATGCAGGTGACATAGAATACTAATGTGAGTGAAAAAGTTGTGAGGTAATCAGTTATTCTAATTAAGAAAATTATCAACAATTAGTAAGAGATTAATTAAGTAATTAAGCATTAATTTCTTAAAGTATAGGAAAAGGAAATTAGGTGTAAACCCTAATTAGAGATTAGCAACCAATGAGAGAAATTCTTGCTAATTAAATTAGATAATTGGAAGGTAATGTGAATTATTGAAAAGAAAAATACTTGGCCAAAGAAGTGCCATCATTTTCGAAATTATGGAAGAGGAAAAGAAGAAGAAATATGTAGTAAACTTATTGCAGAAGTTATGTGGAAAGGTCAAACAAAACACAAGCCTATGGGAGAATTTTGATAAGATAATCAAAGGATAATGGAGAATAATTAAATAACAAAATAAAAACCAAAAAGGGGCCATAGGTTTCGAAATTATAAAGAGAGAATTGTTGAGTAAATGAAGATGCAAGTGGATAAAAGTATATTTTGTTAAAGGTTTTTGTGATTGAATAAAACATGATGTCGGTCAAGCATAAGGAATTCTTTCTCAATCAATTAATCAAAAGTGATCCAAAGCAAGTAGAAAAGTCAACAAAGGGGGTGGGAAATCTAATTGATTATTGTATATATGTATGCAACCGAATTGGAGGAAGGATGGAGAAGGAAATTGAAGTTGAAAACTTGGTTTAGAAGTAGTTGAAAAGTCAAAGAAAGTGGCTAGCCTATTTGATTGTTGTATGGATATGTATAAACCGAAATAGAGAAAGGAAAAGAGTGATTGTGATGTTGCAAGTGGGAAACCAAATGGATTAATGTGTGTGCATGTGCAGTCGAAAATCAAAGGGGAAAATAAAGAAAAAAAACAAATGGGAAATTAAAAGAAGACTTAATAAAGAAGTTTTGAAAAAGGTGGAAAGATATTTGTGAAAAAGCAAATAGGATAAATGACCACCGATAGAGATTAAATCCTATTTAGAAAACCATGAACAAGGTTTCTAAGGTCAGAGTATTTTATAGACAAGTATAATTTTATCTCGGAATAGGCTGTCTCAGAAGTCATTTTCGTGATCGGTAGAATACTTGGGTAATAAGACGAAATAGGGTAATCTGTGAAAAAGGCAGATAGTCACGAATTGGAGTTTGAAGAAAATAAATTATAACTCAACATCGAGGGATGAGTTGATAATTATCTGGACATATTTGGAATCAGTGAATTTTTGTCCCGAAGTTGATGATTCCGGAAGTTATTTCTGTAACCGAGCGCGTTTTTCGAGAAACTTAAGCAGGACCAATGAAACCCTGTATAGAATAAAAATTTAAGTTAACCTAAACATTTATAATAAGAAATAAAATGTCTTCAAAGTTGTGATTCCGAATTTCTGAGATTTTACGCGATTAAGCTATTCGGACACCAATCGGGGAATTCTATCGGACCGGAGGCAAAAAGCAAAATTGGAATTGGTGACTCATGGGGGCAGCTGGACGTTTTTGGTGTTGCATGGCCAAGAAAAATCCATCTAGAAACCCTAAAAATGTGTGGTAAATATGGAAGGGAAAATTAGCAAAGTTGGAAGGGAAAAATTACCGAAAGGGCACAATTTTTGCCTATAAATAGGCATGAGTTTCTCTTCAAATTTCACACCCAAAACTCACTTGAGATTTCGAATTGGAGCAGCAAGGAAGGAAGGAAGGAGTCCGGGAATTCTGTAGTGAAGCTCTGAGTAAGTTCTTCGGTACTTAGTCTTTAGTTTCTGTAGTTCTTTCGGTAGTTAGAGTAGAAATGCTAGTATAGTCTTTAATCTTCCAAGTATGATTAGATATCATATGTTAGGGGTATTTTAGTCATTAATTTTGAAAATCATGATGGGGTCGGAGTTATGGCAAAATTTTGGAAGATTAGGGTCAAAGTAACGAAGTGCTGGCGAAATTCCGCCGATTAGGGGGTCAGGGGTAAAATGGTCATTTTGACTAAAAATGTCCGTCGTAATGATAGATCCTTAACAAATACTTTGTTATGTTGATAGGATATCCCTGATTACGTTCTGACCTACTGTCGTGCCGTATACCGACAGAAATACCAATTTCTGTCAGCGAAGGTACGTTCACGTACTGTAACACTAGTCTGATGGATATAGTATGCGTGTATTTGATGTGTGTGTAGTATGTATGTGTGTGGTATGTTGATTGGTGCATATTATGTTAGAGGATAACTGTATGCATCTTTGGGAGCGATATATCTGTAAGGTGGGAGCGATACATCTGTAAGGCCGGGAGCGATACATCTGTAATGCTGGGAGCGATATATCTGCATGCTGGGAGTGATACATGTGCATTGGTTGGGTGTGGTTTATATGTTGTGTTGATGTTGTTGTGTAACCCATATGTGTGTATGTATACATGAGGTTAACCGTTACTTGAGATCCAGTGCGGATCTCAGCTCTTAACATAGCATCAGGGTCGGAGGGACCGAGGACCGAGGAGAGAGGAAAGCAGCAGGTTTAAGGATCTGGCTGAAGAATTTCCGATATTGTCCTTTACTTTTTGAAAACTCTGCGTTGTTGAACCGCTTCTGTAATTAGCCAGTGGGTATTTTAAATATAAGTATCAGTTACACTCTTGCTCCGATACTCTACTCTGATTAAAAAAATTTTATACTGCTTTTGGAAAACGGGATGTTACACCTCGGCTCCCATCTCCGTTGCGCCTCCGCTCCCAACTCCGATGGCCTCCTTTTCTCCTCCGCTCCCATCTCCTCAGATCTAGAAAGACGGTGGCGGATCTGCGATTTTGAGATGGTGGGATCCGATTCCGTGATTTTATTAGATCTCTTTTGCTACGATTTCCGTTTTCTTGCCTCGTTCGTGTTCTGTTACATTTGCGATTTTGGTATCTGTTTTGATTTCCATAGATCTGCTTCTGTTTCGATTTTCTTTTAGATATGCTTCTATGTTTGTGTGTAACACCCCAAATTCTATACCACTTATTGTGTCCGTTGACACGTAGTTTTAGGAAAATCGACAGAGTTTGAGGTGTTATAAGTCAGAGTAATGCGGAACGGAGAGCATGCACTAACGTTTGGACTATGAGTAATTGATATAAAATGCCTAGGCATAAGCTGGTAAATTAAATATCCCGAAGGAATATTCATGTGATACAATTATCTGAAATGTGTATAATTACAACTCTTGACATAATAACTACACAATCTTAATCCAAACCTTAACTAGACTTGTGACTTGGAACCCGATACAATTAATCAAACCCATTTGGCCAGGCCGGGTAAAGTCTAATGGAAGTCTCCCCGTCTTTCACGACGACTTATGACTGAACCACATAGACCAACCCTTTTTTAGTTTAAGCACCAAATGGTTTGAAATAACTCTATCAGATTCATGCCAGAAACTAGTCCCTATGGACCTTCTTCAGACTCTCGTCTCCACCGGTGCCTCTTTACGGCTCCGTCCACGTCGCCTTCTCAAATCTAGGTTCCTTTCCTAAAATTTTAGTCAAGGCTGAGATCCAATACGCATTGAATCTCAAGTAATAGTTAACCTCATGCTCAAGTAATAATAGTATATATGACAGATATTCATTACATTTCAGCATCAACCATACCTAGCACACAGTAGATGTAAGGTTACAACAATACATAGCACACAAAAAATGTAATGTTAATAGCACAACAATACATAGCATACATCAAATGTAATGTTTGCAACGTTTGCACACTCACCCTATGCCACCGTGTCCTCAACGCTAGAAAAGCAACCCTACGGTATTATCATGACTATAACCCGCATAAAGCTGAATGTATATAAACATGTGACTAAGGCCCATAATGTAATACCCGGATAATTATTTATCTTAAATATTATATTGAGATAAATGATACCTATTTTAAATAGGTGAATATGTGGTATCAAAATCTTGTAGTGTATTTATTCTATTTTCTAGGGCAAATTCTCTTGGAATTAGAATAAACAAAGTGCCAAAAATCCCTAAATACATTTATGGGTCATAAAATACCCTGAGAATATTATAGTATGTCTTAAGAGGCAATTAAATATTTATTAAAAATAGGAAAGTATGTTGTCTCTAATTTTAGTAATTTATTGGATTATTTTTCTTGAAAACTAAAGAGGCAAAATTCAATATTATTTTGGGGAACATAAGTTGCCTTATGATTATTAAAATAATGCATGATGCATAAATGACCAATGTAAACACAATAGTTGTGAGAAAATGATTAATCTAATTTAAGAAAATTGTCAACAATTAGTAGATGATTAAATAAATAAATAATTGCTAATTGTTTTGGCATGAATAAAGGGAATGCCCAAAGTTAACTATATAAAACCCCTAATTAAAGATTTATGACCAATGAAGGGTCAAGATTTAGCATAAAGATAATTGCTAATTAATTAGGCATGATTAAAGAAATGTATAAGATTAACTACATAAAAACCCTAAGGCCTAATTAGTCAACAAAGAATAGGATTAAGGCACTAAACAAGCTTAGTAATTAACTTTGACAATTCAACATAAATCAAAGGCCAAGATTTAATCTTATAAAGCTAATCTAATGGTTCTAAATAATTGAACCTTAATCCTTGGCAAAATGCATTAACCAATGGGAGAATTTCTTGCTAATTAACATAGGGGTTTATAATTCTCATGTTGCATGAGAAGAAGAAGATTCCTACACACACATGAAATGGTGGGACCCACATATATATATAATTTCATTATATATATATATATATATATATATATATATATATATATATATATATATATATGTGGGTCTCACCATTTCATGTGTGTGTGACATGAGAAAACACTTCTCCTACAACATGAGAAGTGTTTTTCCCATTAATATAAGATAATTAAAACATAATGCAAATTAAAAATCAAAAGTTGAAAAGTCAATAAAGGGGGGGGGGAGCCGAAATTGTTGAAAGAAATGTGTGTGTGTGTGTGAATGTATAAGCAAGTAGTAGGAAAGAGGAAAAAGAAAAGAGATATTTTGGTGAAAAATCAAATAGGATAAATGAGAACCGATAGAAAATAAATCATATCTTGAAATATGTGAACTAAGTATCTAACATCAGAACATATTACAAACAAGTTTATTTTTATCCCCGAGTGGGTTATCTCCGAAGTCATTTCCGTAACCGTCGGGGTTAATCCTAAACTGACTAAAAGGTGAGTAAGAACCCCAAATTGAACCATAATTCTTGTTATTCCAAGTGCTTCTCAAGAGGATACATAAACTTCAAAATGAATCTCTAAAAATATTTGTGAGTTATAAGCATGTGCAAGTAGAACACTAAGTAGGGGAATTAATTGGTAGAAGAACTAAACACATGGGGTAAAAGGAGCACATGGGAGCATTTATGTGTGGAAGAGGATAGGGAAGAGAGAGAGAGAGAAAGGGAGGACGAATTGGGAAGGATTGGAGGGTGAGGATTTGATCTCAAAGAAACCCTAGATCTAATGGCCAAGGATGGAGTAGAGAAAGTTCAAGTTAATTACTAAAGTTGCCATAGCAAAACTCTATAAATAGGCACCTCCATCCATTGCAAATCTCACACCAAAATCCTTAAAAAGAATAGAGAGAAGTTAGAGAGAAGTGGGAGCAAGAAGTGGAAGGAAGTTCTTCAAGAGGTAAGTTCTAGTCTTTAGCTTTTGGTAGTTCTTGAAGTTCTAGTGTAGTTCATAGCTTAGATGTTGTTTTGATCTTTAATCTTCCAATATATTGTTGATATCATGTTTTATGGTTAAATATGGTATTTATTTCGAAAATATGATGGAGAAAGAGATATGGCAAAATTTTGGAAGATTAGAGTCAAAGTAGCGAAGCTCTGGCGAAATTTCATCAATTAGCAAAGTCAGGGGTAAAATAGTCATTTATAACTAAAATATATATTAGGATATTGTTCGTGAGTTCATAGATATGGTATTACCCTTTAGGATATCCGGGAAGTCAGGAGTCGAGTTCAAAAGGCCGGACGTTTGGCCATTACACGCTGAAAGGTACGTTCGCGGCGTACTATAACCTTAACTCTTATGCTTATAGTATGCTTATATATGTTGTGGATACTTTCATAAAGCCATGAACGGGACTCTGTCCTGGATATGCACTGTAACTAAGGAATCGTACTTAGATAACTAATTACAGCTTTACGGGTTATAGTCATGATAATGCGGTTATGTTTTCCTAGCGCTGAGGACACGACCGTACATCGTGGCACAGGGTAATAGTGCAGACCAGGGATAACTTTACATGTTATTGTAGTTGTTATCAAATGATCATACGGCGTACTGGCTTGATCATTGCTGTAATATTAGAAATATCTATTGTGCATATATTGTTTATATAAACATGAGGTTAACCGTTACCTGAGGTCCAATGAGCATTGGACCTCAGTCTTAACTAATAGTACAGGAAAGGTTCAAGCAAAAATATCAGAGATATCAAAAATATCAGGAATATCAAAAATATCATAAATATCAGAGAGGGGACCGGTAGATGGAGTCATAAAGAGAAACCAAGGGGAAAAGTCGTAATAATGCACCGGTCGAGGCAGGAGCCAGAAGAAGTTATCAGAGCCTATTGTCAGGCATGGGTCTAATAAAGTTATTTCAAATAGTTTGGTGCCGAAGGTAAGGCTAGTCTATGTGGGTCAGCCAATAAGTCACCGTGAACTCGGTGAGGCACCCATGATAGAGACTTACCTGGTCATTCTGTTCGATTAACGGAGTTAGATTCATTGCCCCAAGTCTAGTTAAGGCTTGGTCTAGGTTGTATAGTTATTTTTTGAGAAATGTAATTGTACAAAGCTCTGTATATTGTATCACATGAATATTCCTTCGGGATTTTCAATTTAGCCAGCATACGCCTGACATCTTCATATGTCGGGGTACTTTTATATCAGCTATTCATTGTCCAATTGTTAGTGCATTGCTCTCCGTTTCCGCAGTACTCTTGTAATACCCTAAAATTTGACCTATGATGAGCATCATAGTTTAGTAAATAATACCTATTGGAAATAGGTGAATATGTGGTGTCAAAACATTGTAGAATACTTATTCTATTTTCTAGGAAAATTTCTAATGAAATTAGAGGGAATAAAGTGTCAAAATCCCTAAGTGAGTTTGTGGGTCATAAAATGCCCTGAAAATATTATGATAAATCCTAAGGGGCAACAAAATGTTTATTAGAAATAGGAAAGTATGTTGTCTCTAATTTAGGGAATTTTTTGGGATTATTTCCTTGGAAAATAATAAAGCGAAATTTAATATTATTTTGGGGGACATAAGTTGTCCAATGATTTTTAATATTTTACATAGAGTATAAAATACCAATGTCAGTAAAATAGTTGTGAGATAATGATAATCCTAATTAAGAAAATTATCAACAATTAGTAAGTGGTTAAATAAGTAATTAATTGCTAATTGTTTAAAGATAAACAAAGGGAGTTAATTATGTGAAATCCCTAAGAGCTTAATTAACCAACAAAGAATTTGATTAAGACACTAAACAAGTTTAGTAACAACTTTGACAAGTCAACGTTAATCAAGGGCTAGGATTGAATCTATGAAAGTAAATCCAATGGTTCTAATTAATTGAACCTTAATCCTTGGCAAAATGCATTAACCAATGGGAGAATTTCTTAGTAATTAATATAGGATATATTAATGCATATTGGGAAATAAAATAGAAAAATAAAAAGATGATAGAAGGGGATGGGGAAAACGAAATTAAGGTGCATAAAGGAGTGAAATTGAATTAGAAAACTTAGTGAAGAAGTAGTTGAAAAGTCAAATAAAAACACCAACCAATAGGAACACTTGAACATAAGATATTGATGCAAGTGGGAGGCAACATCTTTTGTCAAAAAGATGCCATGAATTTCGAAATATGAAGAGGAAAGAGAGAGAAAATAGGTGAATATATGTATATGCAAGTTGGAGGAACAAGTGGGCAAGTTGGAGGAAAGAGAAAGGAAAGAAAAAGAAATATTCTGTGAAAAAGCAAATAGGATAAATGAGAACCGATAGAAATTAAATCCTACCTTGAAATCCTTGAACTAAGTAGTAAGCATCTGGGTATATTATGAATCAGTGGATTTTTGTCCTGAAGATGACATTAGCCGAAGTAATTTCCGTAACCGACGGCGGTTGCCCTGAAATCTTCAGCAGGTTAGGAAATACCCTTAATGGGATCAAAAATTTGGTTAATCCAAATATCTTGAAAGAGGAAGTTTAGATCTTCAGGGAGTTGCTAAGGAATTTATGAGATTCTTCAAGATTACGCGATTAGAACACTGAACAGGGGATTTTATCGGATGAAATCCCATAAAGCAAGTGTGACATCACCTTTGGTGACATGACTTGGTTGAAAAAGGGGCTAGGGAGGTCGGCCAAGATGATCTAATGGTGGAGAGAAACCTTTGTGAACAAGTTAAAATCCAAAGGCTAGAAATAAAGATGAAAGGTGCAATTTTGCCCCTGGAAAACTCTATAAATAGGCCTTCAATGCTCTTCAAATTTTCACACCATTTCCTCAAGAGCATTTCGAATATAGAGAGAGGTTAGAGAGAAGGAGGAGTCCAGAGAAAGTGTAGCGAAGTTCTGAGTAAGTTCTTCGATCCTTAGTCTTAAGTTTTAGTAGTTCTTTCGGTAGTTATAGTAGAAATGTTGTTTTGATCTTTAATCTTCCAAGTTAGTTTAGATATCATGTTTTAAGGTTAAATATGATATATATTTCGAAAATTATGTTGGAGTAAGAGTTATGTTGAAATTTTGGAAGATTAGAGTCAAAGTAGCGAAGCTCTGGTGAAATTCCACCGATTAGTGGGGTCATGGGTAAAATGGTCATTTATGACTAAAATGTCCGTCATAATGCTTGATCATTAATAAATGTGCTATTTTCGTTATAGGATATCTGTGATTACGTTCTGACCAACGGTTGTACCGTATATCGTCAACGAAGGTACGTTCGCGTACTGTAACACTAACACTGATATTTATGGTATGCGTATATGTGGTATGAGTATTGTATGCAAATTGTGGTTGATGGTCTGTTGATATGTTGTGAGTATTGTTATGTGCTTTTGGATACATGCACTCCGTGTGGTACATCTATATGCACTCCGTGTGGTACATCTACATGCACTCCGTGTGGTACATCTACATGCACTCCGTGTGACACATCTGTTATATTGTTAATGTGGTGATTGTCTGTGATCCATATACTGTATATGTGAATATGAGGTTAACCGTTATCTGCGGTCTGTATGCATTGGACCTCAGCTCTTAACATAGCGTCAGGGTCAGGAGGACCGAGGACCGAGGAGAGAGGGAAGCAGCAAGTTTAGAGATCCGGCTGGAGACTATCTTTTGTTGCCACGGCATGGGGATCGCCAAGGAGACACTTTCTATTGATATTTACTTTAAAAACTCTCGGTTGTTGTACCGCTTCTGTAATTAGCCAGACTTACGGCATTTTGAATATATATATCAGTTATTCAGTTGCTCCGATGCTCTACTCTGATGAAAAAAAAAATTATACTGCTTTTGAAAATGGGATGTTACAACTCTGATGTAGCACCTCAAACTCTGTTGAATTTTCAACCAAGTGTCAACCGACACCATTTGAGTTATGGAATTTGGGGTGTTACACATAAACTTAGACACGGTGCATGACCCAAGACCTAGTCTTGTCCATCACTTCATGAATCATTCAATCATATACATGCATACAAGACACACATCAAAGTTAAAGTTACAGTACGCGTCCGTACCTTTCACCGTGTAACGCTCGATCTTTTGAATCCGACTCCGGACTTCTCGGATATCCTATAATGTTACCGTCGGATTATTCCCTTTTCCATGATATCATAATTAATATCATATTTCCTAGAATAATATAAAAAAGGATATTTTCACCTATTTTGACATTTCTACTCTTGGTAGATTTGTTATTCCACTTTTACCCTTACATTTTATTAAAAACGTAATTTCCAGCATTTTGCCCAGATTTTTCACTAAATTTGAAAAATCATAATTAATTCTACAAAAATCATCTTTGGGTGATTCAAAATTCATCATTACCCTTGACATGCCTATTTTTAAGAAACAATATTCCCAGAAGCTAGAACATTAAGAATCATTCCCAGGTTTTTCGTTTTTAAACACTGTTCAGATTTAAATCCAGTAAACAAGGCTTATCTTCAAAAATTCATATCTCCTTGTCCAAGGATCAAAACGTTACATATTTTATATATTTAGAAAGCCCTATATGTCTACTTTATTCCTGTAATATTTCATGATTTAATGACTTCATTTTCTACATAAATTAATAGCATCAATTTCGGTGCCTCTAGGAAGTTCAAAACTGGAATTCTACAATTTTCACAATCTTGATCTATTGATTTCAAAACTTATTCCTTAACATGTTTTCCACTCCATTTTAAATTTTAAAAGCAATGGAGACTTCCAAACATTAAAAGGAATTTTCCTAATCAATTCCTAGATTAAATTACAATTTTACTAAGAACTAAAAAGCTAAAGACTAGAGAACCCTTGAAGAACCTTGCTTCTCCTTCCTCCTTCTTGGTCCAAGCCTCTCACTCTCACTTATGAGAAGATGTTGCTTGGTTTTGGTGTGAAGAAAATGAAGAGGGGAGCCCTCTATTTATAGGAAAATCTCAAGCCCAAGTGGATCCGACCATGTGCACCTCTTTTTTAATCTTAACCATTGGATCTAATTTACTTTACAAGACTTAATCCTCTCCCTTCATGTTGTTAGAAAAATCTAAACACTATTAAAGATCTTTTATTTAAATAAAACATGTGCTCTTAAAGATTAAATATAATATCTTGACCAAAAAAAAAAGATTAAATATAATAAACTCTCTCTCTCTCTCTCTCCCCCCTTGTGCAAATCTAATACTTCTTCTTTCCTCTCAACCATTGGATCTAATTTATGTTAGTTTAAGTTAAATCCTCACCCTTAATCCATGGCTCAAGTCTCCCATTGGTTCAATTAATTACCTAAGGATTTAGCTTATTTCCTTGATTTCTCATTGGCTAGTTGCTATTGTTGACTTTTCAACATTAATTAACAATTTCCAATTAACTCTTAATTGTATTTGTTAACTTAACCATGGTAATTAGTCCTTATTTAGACAAGTATTATTTCCTTCTCTTTGGCTTAATTATTTTCAAATATAATTAGCCCTCTTTTGATGATCCTAACTTGCCTCTAATAATCTTGAAGAATTATGCAATTAATCTCAATTAGTTCAAGCTTATTTGCCAAAATACAATGTTTATAAGAATTATGAAAATTAGGGTATTACATTGTGTGCTTCCCTTTTATATTTCGTTACTTGATCCTCGCTTCTCCGATCTCACTCATAAAATAGCCATCAATCTCATTCGTCATGCAAGTTTATGTCTGCCTGTGTGTTTTATTTGTACAAGATGGGTCTGAGTATTTAAATTACTGCACTTAAGAATTGGGCATTACAAGAAATTAGGATATCTGATACAAAAGATATTGTCAATAGAATCTCAGATCTGCGTTTTCGTTCTGGAAGCTTGTTGGTTGAACAAGTTAGGATATCTTAGATCTGCGTTCTTAGTCTGTGCTCTATTTTTTATTTTTTAAAAAAGATGGACTATGGCGTCCTAATTTTTTTTAGAATGCCATAAGTGGGGCTTATGGCGTCCTACTTTTTTTAGGACGTCGTAAGATTTACTTATTATGCCCCCTAGATAGGTGTCCTACGGAAAAAAGAACGTTAAAAGTGCAAAAAGTATGATACCGTAGTACTTTTTTATAGTAGTGACATTTCAATATTTTCATTTTAGTCCCTCCACAAAACTTTTATGAGGACTAAAGTGAAATATTAAAATTTTATGAGGATGAAATATAATTTCTTAAACATATGGATTCTCTTCTGTAATTTTAGGGGGGCGGGGGCCACCTTAGCCCCTCCCTAGTTCCGCCCCCTAATGTATATAGTATATGTTTAGGATTTTAGTATTGTTAAGCAAATCATGAAAAACTTCATTAATCATAAATGATTATTTACAAGAGATAAATCAACCCTTCTAAGGATGATTATTAGACCCTAAACTCTCAGAAAGTCATTGAGAGAGATCTAAGCTACCCTCTCTCTTTCTATGAAGAGGACTCTATATCCCTTTATATTAAATTGCTTTGCTATAACCCTTATTTATAGACTTAACATATTATCACAAACTAAAAAAGATCTTAACAATTATTATAAAATCTGAACCTTCAATTGTTCAACCTACAATTATTGTAAAATCCCTTCACATTAAACTGTTGGAGAGGTGTCAACCTCAAAGGCGGCATTCTTGCTGTAGACCATGTTAGGTTTGGCGGCTAAACCCATGCCCCTACAATGTCCAAGGTGCTTAACACACTACTACAAAAAGTAAATGATTTATAACAAATCTTTCAATGACAATTACCAATTCTTCAATGGCATTTATTAGTTTCCCAATGGTATTTACCAGTTCGTTTGTTAGGTTTACCACATGCGTGTCTGATGAAACAAAAAAAAAAGTGCAATTATAACACATATTTCAATGGTAATTATCAATTCTTCAATGGTATTTACTAGTTTCCTAATGATATTTACCAGTTCATTGTTTAGGTTTACCACACATGTGTCTGATGAAACAAGAAATAAGGGTCAATTATAACAAATTTTGTAATGTGAATTACCAATTCGTTAATGATATTTACAAGTTCAGTAATGAGATTTACAAGAGTGTTTATTAATGAAAAAAATGTTAAGAAGAATATATATATTTATTAATGCATATATATATTAAAGAAAACAAGTGGCCTAGTGGTTGGGCCACTTGGCCCCATAAAGGTGAGGTGGGTTTGAACCCCACTTTCTTCACTTTCAATGAATCTTTTTTTTTTTAAAAAAAAGAGTCAACTCCACCCAAAAAAAAAAAAAACCATCTCCGGATCTCAAGCCGCCGGTAGCCAGCGCCCAGGCGCCGACAGTTGTAGGACGTGTCTCAGTCCTTTGGCAGCTAGCCGTGGTGGCCCTCCAGCGAAAGTCATTTTTCTTTTTTGTAATTTATTTAAAAATTAAGGGCAAAAAGATAAATTCACCCGAATTTGAAAATCTCAATGTTGTTCTTGGTACCTTTAAATCTTTTAACAAATTTAACAGACATTTAGGGATTTTGTAAATTCAAATGGTATTTAAATGCAATTTTCCCTTAGAAATAAGTACCTTAACTATATAACTATATAAGACTAAATATACAAGTTTTTTTCCTTTTTGAATCCTCTATCTAAAATTTATATTCTTTATATTTTTTGCCCGAATTTATATTCTTTATATACAATTATGCTTTTGCAGAAAAATTAATATTCATTTGGTATCTAATATAAGACCTAATTGAGGTGTTGATCTTCATCTTAAATATAATATATATATTTTCCATATTCAATCAAATTATCGTTAAACAAATAATATAATTTCTAATTATGGAAACACACACACATATATTATTATATATAACTATTAAATAATATTAATGACAGTAATATTATAAATTAATTTTAAAGAATGAAAAATTAGATTAACCAACCAAAAAAATAAAAACAATTAACATCTATAATTGACCATGAGATTCCATTAATGAAAAGAATGTTATATCGTGAATCGAGGTGGGCTTATGGATTGGAACTCATTAGGCGTAAAACATCTGACAATTATCAATGTTGTTAGGTCTAGTCATAAGTTTCCCATCTTGAATTCAAATACAATGGTTTCCCCTGTAACCCCCTTCCTTGTCCCACTCCTACTTCATCAATAAATATTTTAAATTTCTGATATGTAGCGTATCAAAAATAAAATGTTATTATATACAAATTAGTATAGCAACCGGGCTTTTTTTATTTTTTGAAAAAAAAATATGTGAGAAAACGATAAATTAAATTCCATAACCATCCTAATTTCACTCGTTTATCATCCGCTACTTGCTATTACTTTATTATTATCATGTTATCTAGTGGATTATTATGACAGGCCAGGGGAGACGTTGAGAGTCCTGATTCATTATTTTTTTGTTTTGTTTAAAAAGGAGGATCAAACATTATCAGTACACACTAGAGACTACCCTCGAAATACCAACACCATCTGCATCTTCTCTGATAAGTCCCAGTAGTGCGTCAGGTGGTTCCTCAAGAAGGTGAAGCCCCACATTCAAAGAGAGAGCATATGTTGCCAAAAAATCAGCACAGCGATTGCCTTCCCGATACACATGGTCAATAGAGACCCTCCAATCCTGCAACAGGAACCTCCGCACTCGGTTGGTAATATCGCTATTAGGATTCACCTCTCCCGCTGGCAGATTAATGTGGCTCAATGCCACCAAGCAATCCACCTTCACCATGACATCCCTATAGCCGAGGGTCCAGGCAAGCTCAAGACCGTCCATAAGTGCCCATAGCTCCGCCCGAAGTGAGGAACAGACTCCAACATTGCGACAACACCTTGCTAGTCAACGACCTTCATGATCTCGGATTATGCACCCTGCACCTGCGAGCAAAGAATCTTGTTTCTTGGCCCCATCACAGTGGAGAGACACCGAAGTGGGGGGTGGTTTAGGCCAGCTGATTAGTCTTCTCTGTTTCTGCTGATGTCCCCCCAAAGTCGCATCCGTACCTGCAAAGGATTGAACAGAAAATTCTACAAGCACAGAAATTTCCCTGACTAGACTCTCCGGATTAGTATGAGACTTCTGAAAAATCTCCTTGTTTTGTGCCTCCCATAGTTTCCAGCAAGTTAACCCAAATAGGGTCGCCCACTGTTCAAAGTCACCACACCAAGACGCATAACGTTCTAGATTTTGTAATAGCCAAACCTGGAAATCCAGAGAGAAAAAGCCATGCAGCTGATTAGCCGGAAGGAACTGACTCCAAACTTCTTGTGAAACCTTGCATTGCCTCAAAACATGATCCATATCCTCTGATGCTGCCCCGCATCTGTTACACACCGCCGAATCCGCCATATGGCATCTTCGGCGTTCGTTGTTGGTGAGAAGAGCCGACCTGGCGGCAAGCCACAGAAAAGTTCTGACTCTTTGGGCACCAAACCATCTCTTAATTACATCCCAAATACGGCTCGGGCTAGAATCCTCAGACCCTCGTATGAGATCATATGCCGACGAAACTGAGAAACTTCCATCCTATGACCTATCCCAAAAACAGATGGCATTACCATCTTCCATTTCCGGGACCTTACAACCTGATATACGCAGAAGAACTTCCTCCGGCAAATCATTTTGAAACAAATCCCATCTCCAACTACCACCGGTTGAAACAAATTGGTTGATTGATAGAGACTCCACCTCCTTCGATATATCTCTGAAGGCTCGTAGCTTAAGCGGCCCTACCTCCGGCACCCAATTATCTGACCAAAACCGTACACTAGCACTATCGCCCGGACTCCACCTAACACCCATTGCAACATCGCTCCACACCTTTTTTAACTGGCGCCATAGATAAGAACAGTTCTGATTTTTCCTTTGGGGTCCATCTTGCTCATGCCACCCATACTTAGCCCGTAAAACCTGAACCCAAAGGAGAGCAGGACGAGAATGCACTGCAAAACCAAGCTTCATAATAAAGGCCTGATTATGGGACTCTAACTCCTTGAATCCACCACCACCTTCATTTGTGGGCCTACACATATCCTTCCATTTGACAAGGGCAGGTTTGCGTTCGGTAGCTGTGTTCCCCCACACAAAATTCCTGATATGGCGCTCCAACCTATGACACAGACCCGGGGGCAATTTGGTTGTCTGCATGGCATACATGGGCAAAGCTGCAAGCACTGCCTTGGCGAGAGTCATGCGTCCGGCGAGTGATAGAGTCTTGGCTGCCCATCCAGAAAGTTTATTGATCACACGCTCTTCTAAATACTCATAGGTACCTGTTCGCACCCTTTTATGCAGGAGAGGTACCCCCAGATACTTTCCCAAGTCATCCGTCTTCTTAAATCCTAATTCCGCGCTTACCCTGTTCTGGGTACTAACCGGGACATCCTTGGAGAAAAAAATTGCGGTCTTGGATTTACTCCCTTGTGTCCCGAACTAGCACAAAAATCCTCAAGGATGCTTTGAATGAGCGTTACTTGCATTGCAGCAGCAGTACTAAGAAGGACAAGATCATCTGCAAAAAACAAGTGAGAAAGAAAGGGCCCTCCTCTCCCCATACGAACCGGTTTCCACTGGTTGGCAACCACAAGCTGTGTAATTAACTTAGACAAACGTTCCATACATAGGACAAAAATATAGGGAGAAAGGGGGTCTCCTTGCCTGATGCCCCGTGATGGGGTGAAACGCTCTGATCGGTTACCATTCCATACCACCCTCATACTACATGTACTTACACATAACATAACTGCCCGGACAAACTTAGGTGGTAGTCCTGCATCATATAACGTGTCTTCAATAAAGTCCCATCGCAGACGGTCATAAGCTTTTTCCAGATCCACCTTAATCGCTATCCATCCATCCTGGCCACATTTGCCACGCATAGAATGTATTACCTCTTGAGCACTTATGACATTATCCGTGATTTGCCTCCCTGCTACAAAACTAGCCTGGTTGGGGAGGACTAGCTTAGGTAGCCATTGCTTAAGGCGATTAGCCAAGACTTTAGTGATTGTCTTATACAACACCGTACATAAGCTGATCGGACGAAACTCCTTTATATACTAGGGCGCCGGGACTTTAGGGATTAGAGTAATAAGAGTTTCATTCAGCTCTGGTTCTAGGATACCTTCTTCGAAACATCTTGTAACCATGTGGAAAAGTGAGGCCCCAACTATTTTCCACTGTGACTGGAAGAAGGCCGCATGCAACCCGTCAATTCCTGGGGCCTTGAGGGGCTTCATTTGAAACAGAGCCGAGTGGACCTCACCTAGGGAAATAGTTTTGCTAAGTGCACTCACCATAGGAGCGCCTAGAACAGGAAACAGACCCCTGCCTGGATAAAGTGAAACTGCATCATCCTCACAAGAATAGAGATCCTTATAAAATTGAAACGTCCACCCACATAACGTACTTTCATCAGTAGACCATTCACCAGAAGCATTTCTCAAAGCATGGATGGTTTTCCGGCGGCCTCGATGGATAGCTTTCGCATGGAAATATGCAGTGTTACGGTCCCCAAACTTTAACCAATCACACCTTGCTCGTTGCGCCCAGGTTAAGTCTTCATGTTCACAGATGAGCTCAAACTCCCTCCTTAACTCCCCTTCTAACTTGTTGAGCCGACTTGAAGGGCAAGCCTCGTAAGCTTTCTGAATACCCCCCAGCCGTGCCATTATCCGGCGCTTCCTATAATTGATATTCCAAACGTTACTTTGTTCCAATGCCTTGCTGCCCCCACAAATTTACTAACAGTGGTGGTGATAGTCTCAGATGATGACCAATTGTCCTTCACCATCTCCTCAAAAGATTCCGAAGTGGCCCACGCAGCAAGATATCTGAAAGGAGCCTGCCAACAGGTAGAATAGGAGTTGTAGCATACCTCAATACAAATAGGACGATGGTCTGAACTGAGCTTCAGAAGATGTTTGTCACGAGATGTAGAGAAGGCACTCAGCCAGTGTGAATTACCTAAAGCACGATCCAGTCTTTGAAGGAGAGTACCCCGATGCCACGTAAATTTGGGACCAGAGAATCCCAAGTCTGAGAGGCCACAACTGAACATGAAGTCACGAAATAGGGAACATCCTTGACTTCTCTGCTCTGATCCCCCAGTCCTGTCCGTACTATTCAGAATGGCATTAAAATCACCCGCGATAAGCCATGGTTCCGATACTGTAGTATTAATGGCCGAGAGGGTCTGCCATAGTTCTCTTCGCAGTAAATACTTCGGGCTACCATAGACTGCCGTAAAAAGAAAAGGACCCCATCTGCCCTGAGGCTCAACTTTCATATGTATGCATTGAGGATGACAGGCCACAATTGGGACAGTAATCGTCTCCTTCCACAGAATCCATATCCCACCAGAGAAGCCTCTCGCCTCAACTCTATATGATCGATCAAAACCAGAAAGCTTAACAAACCGGTCAGCCTTGATGCCTGAAACACGAGGCTCCACTAGAACGACAATAGCCGGCTTAAACTCAGTCACAAAATGCATGAACGTTCTAAAGAAACTTTTGCTAGCTGCCCCTTGGCAGTTCCAAACAAATAGTTGTAAAGACATAATAAACTTGGGAGGCTGATCATGCAGTCATACCTGACCCCGAGGTGTCCTCATCAATCCTGTTACACCATGGGTCCGAACCCGGCAAACACACTATGACTTCCTTCCCCCTTTCAGGCGACTCTAACTCCTCCTTAAGAACTTCAAGTGCATCCTTGGAGATGTGTTTACCGTTGTGTTTCTTCCTTACCTTCAAATTTTTTACCAAGGTCGACTGTAGTTTAACCCCATGTGGCACCTTTTTCTTGGTTATGGTAAAATCTACCAAATTTTCCTTACCTTCAATGTTCTCTGAAGGTGTACCCATACATGCTACTGATTGGTCGATAATATTATTCGGGCTTGGTTCCGCCATCTCCTCTAGTACTGGTCTTATCCGCTGGATTGCCATCACCGTGTGTTTTTTCAGATCCAATGTGGATTTGCATTCAACTGACTTGAAACTGGACGTCACTTCATCCAATACCTGTGTAGGCCCTTTCGAAATTATCTGTGGAGGGATGGCATCTGCTGGATTAATTACAGACATAGCACAGGCATCAGAAGTGGGTCCTTCCTTTGAAGAGACCGAAAGAGGTGCCTCTGTCATACTGGGCTTTTGAGAAGTACGTAAAAGTGGGGTTCCTTTTTGCTCTTTAGGTCGATATACTTGGACAACGTGGGCCGGTCCAGACTTGGACTTTGAATTCTCCTTCCCCACCCGTGGGCCCTGCTCCTGACTTCTACTCCCAACTGCCTTATCCTTTATTTTGGTAACCGTATCAATCTTCCCATCTGAGACAGTCGTTATCTCCGGAGAATGCTCCTCCAAATCATCAGAATTAACTAACACATTATAGCGAGATCCCCCAGTCCCGTTTGGTCCCGCCACTTTCGGCAATTTACCCCCACTATGTTTATTTCCTTTTCGGGAATACTTTACCTGCATCCATGATCCAAACTGTGACGACGGCGTCTCCGGTGAACTCTTCTTCTCAGACACAGACAGCTTCTGCTCTGATTGGGAGTTATAATTATCCCTCCTGGGGTTAGAGACCACCATATTACCGTCTACTACAACCTGCTGACCCTTCCCTGAGCACTTCTCCCTCACATGGCCATACTTCCCACAATCGAAACAAATCAGTGGCAACCCCTCATATTCAACCCCATGCGTCTGGCCATCCACCTTTATCCATGGCACCAAAGGCTTTTGTAAGTCAATAAGCACCGCAAGGCGAGCAAACTTACCCCTGCCTCGTGTTTCAGTCATGTAGTCGATCTTAATCACTTCCCCCAACAGAGTGCCAATCGCCCTTAAAGTACTTTTATGGTAATAGCGAAAGGATAACCCAGGGAGCCGAATCCATGCCACCACATTGGAGATCGAAGACTGAGCATCGAAATCCACCTTCCATGGTTGTACAGTCAGGTAGGCCCCAAAAACCATCCAAGGGCCACCTGTCAGGACCTTAGTATAGTCCTCTATCAGGTCAAAGGTAGCCATGTAAAAACCTCCTTCCATGTCAACGAGCTGATAGGAGCCTTTTGCCTGCCACAATCCCCTCGTCCTCATCAGCAGGTCGTGGTACGTGATCGATCGGCCTAGGAGCTTGATGATCATAGTCCGTTCCATACCCCTCACCAGTACTTCCTGGACATCCTTTGAGAAAACAATTGATGGTACGTCCCCCTCTTTGTTAATCTGGTAATCCTTCTCGGAGAGCACTACCTCCTTCCTCGAGTGGGGCATCTGGCCCACCTGTCTAGGTTAAGCAACTTACTCCGGTATGACGCTCCGACACCTCTATCTTTGTCTGCCATCTCCACGTCAGGATTCCCACCGCTTCCTTCAGGAACCACCTCCTCAGCACCGTCCTCGTGAATACGGACCTTCTTAGTTGATCGGAGATAATCCTCCGAGAGCGTGAGAGAATCGTCTTTTGTTTCCATCGGTCTGGTGGTATCATGAAAATTGATGGTATATTATTTTGACATTAAATTTTCTTTAAAATTTTGACACACACAGATCTCAACTATTTTAATCATATGATCATGCCAAGAAAATTCTTCTTAGCATATAAATTTTGACATTAAACTCAATCATGAGATCTGTGTTAAATCTATAATATAAAAGAATGTTTTCATAACCATGTAATATATATTAGCTCTTAAAGCTGAGATATAATATATGTTAAAAGATTAAATCGTTACTATGTAAAAAAATATTATTCTGATTTATGAATTATACAAGGGTAAAGGAGCAAAAATATACATGTGTTTTACCCTCGGGAAAGCCCAACACCATATGTTTTTTTATGAGTAAAAATACACATGTGGTTACATTTTAGGAGCAAAAATCACATCACCCTTAAAATCTAACTTAACGGTGCATTTGCAACAGAAAATGTCATATTTACAACAAAAAATGTCATATTTACAACAACATTTAAACACCTGGATTTTGAACATAGTGTAGGGATCCGTACACGCAGCGGAATTAAAAAACTTACGAATCCCATATGAGGATCGCTCAATAGCGTCTAAAACAAGGTTAAAAGAGGAACCAAATCGTACCTATGCCGAACTATTTGGACTGGCGGGCTACCTTCTCGATCAGCAGAAGTCGACTCTTCGAATCGCCTTCCTCTACTGGTATCCACACGAATAACCTCGAACACAGACGGCAGCATGCTAGCGCTTTCAATATTCTCGCGCCTCTATATTCTCTCTAGGGTTTCTCGCGGCTTTCTAATACGCTTGACAAAAGTCTCGTAGGTTTTTCTAAACTTGGTAGGCGTGTTATATTCAAAATTAATCCTCATTAATTTTGAATCTGGATTAAAAAATATATTAATTAAATCTATATGATAGATCTAATCTAATCTATTTATTTAATCGAAATTAAAAGCCTTCTGATTTAATTTATCTCTATAAATTAAATCCGAGAAATGATATCTATCTATTTTATTAAATCTGAGATACTATATCTCAATTTAAATTAAATTAAATATATGATATGAAATTGATAGTGGGCCAATACTGTACCAGCCCACAAGTCGCAAGCGGCCTCTAGCAAGACATTGCGACTACCCAATTCATATGGGATTCATATGGGGATCAATGATACGATACAACCTATCGTACAACCATGTCACGTCCCCTTTGTCACGCGATAATTTGGTCAATGATGAGGCATGGAGAATGTCAACTTCATGTTCTTGACCATTACTTTCTTGATTCTTGAGTAGTCTAACAATTGAAATGGAAACTCCTTTCCATTGTAGTATGACCATACATTTCTCAGACTCACTCTTCGAGGGGCCCAGTATTATCTCTCTACAAATGTGAGGGACAAATTCCATCTTGATCATTCGCATTCCTCTGCATGAAAACCACTAATCCCGATCCAAGCATTTATCATCACCTGGTCAAAGGTGACTTTTGACTAGGTCAAAGACCAGCGACTCATCATGTAGGAATCCATGATGATCTCAGGTCAAAGGGCGTTGTGACGCGGTTATACATGAGAAAAGCTTATGACTTAATCTATGCAGCTTTCTCATAGTGGGTCAGTCCAGCACCTTGTACTCTTACAAGTGTCTATGACTTTGACTCGCATCTCCATACTCATCAAAGTCATACTGGTCTTATTTCATCTTCGCTCCTGCGCAGATAACCGACCAGGGACATTTAGGATAATCTATAAGATATATTCAAGGATCAGTTATCACTATAAACATGCAAACAAAATGATAACTAAAGGAGAATACTTTAAATAACATAAACGTCTAGAGTACAATTACTTGCCCCTAGGGCATAATTTCCAACAGATAGAAAGGTAATTTACAACAAAAAAGGCTATATTTACAACATGAAGTGCTGTATTTACAATAAAATTTAAAATCTGGCCATATTTATAACAGAAAATGTCATATTTACAAAAACATTTAAACACCTGGATTTTGAACATAGAAAGGTCATTTACAATAGAAAAATGCTATATTTACAACATGAAGTGCTGTATTTACAACAAAATTTAAAATCTGGCCATTTACAACATAAAAAGCCATATTTACAACAGGCTAGATTTTAACGGTGGTTTGACTTTTGCTCATAAAATGTAACCACATGTGTATTTTTGCTCCAAGAAAAAGCATATGGTGCTGGGCGCTCCCGAGGATAAAACACATGTGTATTTTTGCTCCTAAACCCATTATACAAATATATGGATATTCATATACTCCCCTGGTCCTAATTATAAGACCTAATTGACTTTTTTGAAGAGATTAAGGAAAATAATTAAATTACTTTAGAGTATTTTTATTATTATTATTTTATTCAAATTAATTAATTTAACTAATAAACTAATGTATAATCTAAAGATACACAACATATGAAATGATTAAGTAACTTATTTAGCTTTCTTAATCTCTCCAAAGAAAGTCAACTAGACCTTATAATTAGGACCGGAGGTAGTATCATATAACATATATGGGGGTGGAACCCGTTTCCTGTGGGGGTGGGTAGGAGGAAAGAAAAGTAGATATATACGGACCAAATTTATATTCATGACACATTTTTATTCCCTTTAAATTTTATATAATGCCTTGATTCTTGAGCGAATCATGTAAGGAGTACATTAAGTGTCTGTTTGAGTTAGGGATAAAATTATTTTTTCAACGTGATTTATGGTATACGAAGTAAGTTTGTGAAGGGAGTTTTGTCTTGATTTACGTGGACGTGCTTTTTAATTATTACTCAGTCATGTCTTTTTTATAAAAGGATATATGAAGACAGAAAGAGTTGTTTAAATATTTAATAAGTTTTTTTCCATTTTTATCTTATATCATTTATATGCATTGCATTAATTAGAAGTTAATAGTACTTATATTTACTTTATTTCTCAATCAAACCCCTCATAAATAATGTCGACACATTACTGGAGAATATGCACGTATACAAGAAAAAAAAACAAAAGAAAAACAAGCTGAAAATTATCAACCTCCACCGTAATGGCTGCTCCACCACCACGAGGTCCTCCTCCTCGGCATAATCCTCTGCCACCTCCGTGCCCTCCTCTGTAGCCTTTGAACCTGTCATTCTACCAAATGATGGAGCACCTCGTAGCCCGCGTCGATCATATAGACCGACACTTGGGCCAACTGTTTTAGGTCTATCACGCCGTCAACAACAAGCTGAACGCGGTACTCGACGCCAATGACGCTGAATACCATACTTCTGATGACGACGTCTCTGACCGTTCCCTCCCCTCCGACAACGATGGGGAGGATTAGATATTTTTATGTTTTTTTGTACTACTGCTGCCCCTCACAAGGCAACAGAAAAAAATATAATAAAATAAAATTTTTAGTTCCCATATTCGATCGCCTTGTACTTGTCATTATCTTCTTTTTTTCCGACAAAAAGGAAACAAACAAAACATTGTCCTCATCGTGTGTGATCAACATTAAAAATTCGCAGAATATAGTTAAGAGTTAAGACCATACAAAACAAAAAAGACATTGTTTACCTTATTTGAATAAAAACAAACAGAGTGACAATTCTTCTCAAGGTTGGACCATCGTTGTCGTCGATTTTACCTCGCCCTGTTTTGAACATTTTCAGTGTCGTTTTCATTATCTTCCTTCTTTCTCCGACAAAAAGAAAAAGGACAAAGAAAAGGGACACCGATAATGATCTTCAAAAACAGGAGAGGTAAAAACGACGACAACGAAGCACAAAGCTTGAGTAGAACGCCAGAACCTCGGTTGTCTTGAACCCTAATGATTTGTTTGAAAATCGAGTCACCATTTCTATTTAAAGGAAGACTATTAAGACCAGACATTTAACAAATGCACGGTCCTAAACGTTAAGCCATATTTTTTAAAATAAACGAAAATTTGCTATTTAGGAGCGGACAATTAACAAATCTACAGTCCTAAAAGTCTCGCCATACTTTTAAAATAAACGAAGACTTTTAAGACTGGACTCTTAACAAATATATGGTCCAAAAGTCTAGCCATATTTTTTAGAATTGACGAAGACTTTTAAGACCGGACATTTAACAAATATACGGTCCTAAAAGTCTAGCCATATTCTTTAGAATTAGACGAAGACTTTTAGGACCGGATCTTTAACATATATACGGTCCTAAAAGTCTAGCCATATTGTTTAGAATAGGACGAAGACTTTTACAACCGAATCTTTAACAAATATACGATCCTAAAAGTCTAGCCATATTCTTTAGAATTAGACGAAGACTTTTAAGAACAGACTTTTAACAAATATACGGTCCTAAAAGTCGTGAATACTTTTCAGAGTCTCTTACGGCTCATTTACAACATCCGCATGTACCTCAAATTTCAAGAACTAAATATAGCTTTATCCACCATCTCATTCATTCAGAAACCCAAAATGGACACACAAAAATTGTTCGAAAAAATAAACAAATTTATTATTGAATTACACATTGCGTTATATTTACAAATGAATGAATTGGTCGAAAAAATAAACAAATTTACAAAAGACTATTGTTGCTACAACATATATTTACAAATGAATTAATTTAGGACATTAATTATTGTCCTGAATTTAAGAGCTCATTATACAGATATTCACAAAACACATTGCGTATGTGCTCCACTTGATCCTCAGAAAATGGCTCAGCACAGGCAAACCTCTGTAACATCAAAGACAGAAACATAAGTAACTTGCGTGCATATTTCATTTGTAACATTAAGCTAGAGACTGAATTCAGCCATAACATTTACCTTTGCAGGGAATTTAGTCCTTCCTTCCGTCACAATATCATATATGTGTTTCATGACGTACGGGCCACATAAGTTGGACCCCTTTGGTTGCCGAAGAGTCTAAAAAGAACAAGAAATATATATAAGAGCATATATAGCTTACTGACCAAGTTCACAAGGCAGTTATGCCAGTGTCCAAATATGTACTAACCTTTGGTGTGAGCCATTTAGGATCTTTGGCACCATACGCATGCTTTTTGTTTACCTGGATTTGGAAGGTCCTCATGCCACTATCATCAAAATCACAAATTTATCAATAATGTTCACTGAATTAAGACAGAAGAGATTTCAGAGAAGACAATCAAATTGACATGCTTACTCGTTTATGGTCTGCTTCAACGTAGGCCCTAGACTGCCGTGAGTGGAGCATAAGAAGACCACTGTATGCCCCTCGATGCACATGAGGACCAAACTGCCAGTGGTGGCTGAAAATTCACAGCAGTAAAGTACTCAATGATATATGTAGCAGAATTAAGTGCATTGCAGACAAGAATTGTGATATGTACCCGAGGTATTATGGAAACAAGTACACCTTTCTTCTCACTTCACACAACCTCTTTGATATGTACTCCTGTCTCTCCTCCAAAGTTGTTGAACTTGAATAGACTGGGCACAAGAATCCAAAATCATTGATTCTGCACTGTTGAACCAGTTCATCATGCATGAACCTACAAGAATGACATCGATAAGGGAATTAATATATATGTATGTGTGTCTAAACGATGCATTTAAATTATGTAATCAAAGAAGAAGATACTTACTTTATAAACATTTGAACAATTGCACTAGTAACCTCCTTTCCATGAAGCAGCAGGGACGTTAAATCCTCGGGGTTAATGTAAACAGGTAGAATATTAGGGAGGCCTACTACTTCATTGATAGGCCAAGATTTATCTTTAAAATATCTGTTGGATACCATATCGGATATTTTTTCCTTAGCAGTCAACTTAGCAGTAGGGGATGGAACTTAAGGAGGGGATCAAGCTTGAGGAGTAGTAGAGACATCTACAAGCTTCACTGGCCAAGCGATGAAGGTTCCCTTGACATCACTCACAAACTTCAGCTGATCAGTTGGGAGAGAGACAGGTGCATCAATGATCACCTCTCTTCAACTGACACTCTGACTTCATCATTAGCCATTTGTTGGTGGTGCACAGTTGATCCCAAGTTGTGGACAATCCCTTTAGCAAATAATTGTCTATGACTATCACGATCCTCCACATACAGGTCACAAGGTTGCTCTGACTGTCCAAAGATGCAGCTCCTTCTAGTGCTCTGCTGCATAGGTACAGCTGAAGGTGTGACGGGAACACTGGTCTCTGGCCGAGAGCTCAAAAGACACTTCATTTTCTCCATCTCCTCCTTCGTCTTGCTCATCTCAGATTGAAACATTGCAGTCAATGAAGCTTCTTTGGCCGCTGCTTCCTCACTTAATTTGGCAAGCGTCTGATCCATCTCCTCCCGGGTAACCATACTTTGTTTGTGGCGTTTGGATTTACCAAAGTATTTCTTTAGGCCTACCCGTCCTCCAATCCCCCTTACACACCTCGAGTGATCTGGTTTTTCGATCACAACAGTCAGAACATCATTCCTCCCATCTGACACAAAAGATCCCTCTGCTTCTTTCTTTTTAAGATCTTCTCGTAAGATACAGATAACGAGAAGCTTAGTAATGAAACATGTTTAGTAACTAAAAAATAACAATATCGATACTTACAGTTCTTTCAGCAACTAGATGAGTTTGTTCACTCGTGTAGGTGCCACTTGGCTTTTGCCGAATATACAACCACAACTCCTCGCGACGTATTGGAGATGGTTGCTCAACTATCGCAGAAGGATTGTATTCAACTTCATCTTCCAATCTCTTCCGCTTGGCTGCCATCAAATCTTTTTCGGCCTTTTCATATCCGCCGTGAGAAACCCTATGTGGGCAATCATTCTTTCTCCTGACTCATGTGCTTGTTCCCTTCTTTTCTATGAATCAAGATTGAAAACAACTATCAATTATGAATTCCAGCCATGTTACTAACAGAAATTAGAGACCTTCTGCTTGATATGAACGTCAAACATTAGTCAAATTCACTTCATCAAGTTTCAACATTTTATTTAAGGATGATGTAGCATTGTAGAAGAAATTGGGAAAAACAAAGAAAAGGGAGTTGCAGAATTGCTGCCAACTCAATCAATTCATTCATTCATTATAAATGGTTCCTACACATATTAAACCTCTTATATATAGTTAGGGGCTTGACTCTTAAGGCCCAATAACACCTTGCACCAAAACCATTACATAGTTAACATACTAACTAACTAACAGCAATGTCTAACTATTACACAGTTTACATATCAGACTTGCATGGAACTAGGACATGCTCCTATGATGCAGGACAAAGGCAGGAAATGTATACTTCTATTCACACACCAAACCATTTAACTAACAAGATTAGATGAATACAATAACATTCACATATCCGCACAGGTTAATAAGCAAACAAAAGGGCAAACAAAACTAAATATAAACTCACCAGAGCTTCAGGAGTGGTCCGCAGCTGAATAAATTGTTGCCAAGTTTGTTCATCAATAAATGTGTACTTGTCCCAGGGATTATGGTGAGGCCGAACCTCGGCAAAAATATACTTGTTAGCTAGAAAGGTCTTAAACTTCCTCCACCGATCAGCACAATAATACAATGTTGAGTCTTTCAACTTCTGACAGTCAGGGACGGTGTATGTAAGCCGGATAGTGTCCCAAATAGGATCCTTTCTTGTGCGAAGGTCTACATTTTTCCACTCAGCTGTCAAGATGCTAACCTTGATGCGTCCTAGACAGCCGACAAAACTAGTATATTTGCTTTTATTAGGACCGACAGGTTGCAAATTTTCATCAAACTGAATCTCGAGCTTTGTCCCAGAAGTCCGACTTAGGGATACATCCATCATTCGTGTGCCGCTTCTACCACGGCGTGCACGGCGGTTAGGAGGCTCATTGTGAGATGAAGAGGGTTCGTTCTGACACACATCAGTCACACCAGTAACTGGCGTTCCAGGAACACGATTGGAATCATTTTCACCGTTCATTTTTGAGACAGTAAGAGAGGAATGCCCGAGCAAATGAGGGAGTAACAGAGGCTAATGGTAAGTGGGCGAGGAAGAGAGGTAATGCAACAAGAAGGTTTCGCAATGTGAACAGAGGTTCTTCAATGAGAGTAACAAAAGCTTCCGTACGAAGAAACATATATTTGGAGCCTTATTTTTAAGACCGGGCAAATTAGTACACGGTCTTAAAAGTTAACCTTTAAGACCGGCCTTTCTATAACTCTGGTCTTACAATTAATTAATTTTTTATTTAAACTTTTAGTACCGGACGCATTTTATGTCCGATCTTAAAAGTCTAACTTTTAAGACCGGCTATTATATATGTTAGGTCTTAAAATTTTAATACCTTTATATTTACATTTTTCCATATTATTTTGGAGTGTAGAAAATATAAGTCTGGCTGTATGAGATTTCTCCATAAAGTAATTGATATTTCAATTTTTTTAATAACATTTTTAAGACCGGTTGTTTTTTTAACAGGTCTGGATAATATATTTAAGACCTATGAAAAAATGATCCGGTATAAGAAGTTCTTTATATTTACAAAACTGTCACCGGTCATACCTGTAAGACTGGGGCGTCAATAGTCCGGTCTAAATGAAGCGGTCTTAAAGCCCTTTTTTGCACTAGTGCTATCTTTTATGTGTTTGATTGGATGATGGGTAAGAGGAAGAAATAGAGTAGATATGTGAAAAAACACGAAAAAATTTAGACCGGATGTTATAAATATCAGGTCTACAAAAGAATTAAGACGTGACTTTTAAGATCAATTATAAAAATATTAGGTCTAAATACTCTTTTTAAGACATGTTTTAGAAACAACTAGTCTAAAAAATGAGACTTTTAAGGCTTGATCTTTTAGGGTGTGCATGGTAACGCTCCCAGAATGAGTTTTTCCTTAATTTTTGTTCCCAGGAACAAAATTGGATAAGAATTGTGTTTGGTAAATCCGGTTTTTTTTCTTGTTCCCGGGATGAACCGGGTTCTTTTTTGTGCTGGGGAATAAAAAAAAAAGAAGCAGAAAATTTTTGCTTTTCTATTCCAGGGCACAAAACCAGAATCTATTTTTCCCCTTCTCTCTTCCCCGCACCACCGCCACCGCTATCGCCACCGCCACCGCCATCTCCACCGCCGCCACCACCATCGCCGCCGCCACCACCACCACCCCCGCCGCCGACACCACCACCGCTGCCGCCACCACCGCCACCACCACCACCACATAAATAATTTTTTGAATATAAAAATTACATAAATAAAAATAAAATGTGTTAACAAACGTAATTTTGATTCTCTGAGTAAAAATAAAATGAGTTAACAAACGTAATTCTGATTCTCAAAACTTTTCCCAGGCACAGAATCAGAAAAAACGGTTTCATCTCAGAATCAGTGCTGGGGAACAAAATGGTTCCCATGCACACCCTTACACAACCAATCTAAAATGTGAAACTTTTTAAACTTGATCTTTTTGGCAACAGGTCTATAAAGTCTGAATTTTTAGACCTAATATTGGTCCAAAAAAAGATTTTTAAGACCGGTTGCTTAATTGGTCTAAAAAGTAATATACTTTTTAGACTAGCTGTATCAAGACCCGATCCATAATCGATCTAAAAATGATTTTCACCTAGTCTAAAAAGCGATTTTAGCACGAGTGACAATAGACACTGGCGTTAGTTATAGCTGGAAAATCAGGCCAAGCTCGTTAGGCCAGCCCTTTTAAGCCTTGGCCCTTCAAAGGCCGACCTTATAGAATGGAGCTTCCAAGTGAATTTGGGTCTAAAAGGTCCAGCCCTATAGGGCCGAAGGCTTAAAAGGGCCTGCAGGTCTACCCTGTTAGGCCCATTATTTTTTAAACTTGCCCAGTTGGTAGTTGCCTACTTGCCCAGCTGACTGAGTCTAACCATAAAGGAAGCTACTTGCTTGACATGTTGCCTAGTACTCACTCACTCATTCACTTTCACAGTTTCATTCATTTCTATCATTTATTTCACACCCCTCGCCTCAATCTCTCTATCTCGGCCTCACGCACACATAATTACCTATCAGTGCATCAAGGATTCACGGAATCAGAATATCAGTGTTTCACTGCTTCAACTCACGAAGCCTACCACTCTGCCAAGGCGTTGATGGTCGACGAACTATTTCTCCGGCTTTCGAGCTTTTCCAAAGGTTCCTCACAATCTCTAATCTATCCTCAAACCCTTCCCTTCCGGCCTATCGAGCTTTTTTGACAGCCTGAAATTGATAATAGTGGTAAGTTTCTTATGCTTTGTGAGTTATTGGTAGATAATAGTTTACTTTTGATTATGAATTAATGTCTGTGTTTGTTTGTATGCGTGTTGTTTAGATCTTAACCTTGACAACATTTGTTTGATAAATTAAAACTTTAATTGTTGTAATTTACTAATTATATTACTTTAAAAAAACAAAGAAAAAATAGTTAAAATTTTAAAAATAGCTTTCGGCCATGTAGGGCCAGCCTTGGTCCACTGCTCTCGGGCCGGGTCTTGAAAAACATGTTTTTCTTACATTGGGCCGAAAAGGGTCGGGCCTTGAAAAATATATGTTTTTTTACCTCAGGCCTAAAAGGGTTGACCCTGATTCCCATCTCTAGCATCAAAGATAATGACAGAGAAACGAGCTGTGAAAGAGGACCGGGTACTCCAAATAAGTTTAGAATTTCTTGAATCTTTGGACCATCATGCCTAGCTCTTCATCTTCGTCTTCTTCTTCATCATCTGATTCTTTAGCTTCTTTGACAGCTTTGAGAGCAATCCCTTTGGTCTAGCCATTTATCTCATCAAGTCCCTTTCTGAACTTGATCTTTCTTTCATACTCAAATAAGCTGCCAAAGAGGGCTGTGACAGATGCCATTGACTCTCCACGAGCTTCTTCAATCGCGGTGACTTTGGCTTCCCATTCCTTGCTGAGGACATTTAGAATTTTCCTCAATTGGACAGGTAAATCATAGTGTTTTCCCAAAGCAGCAAGTTGGTTGATCAGATTAGTGAATCTGAGTTGGAAATCACCAATAGATTCTCCAAACTTCATACGAAGTAAATCGTACTCAATCATGAGAGTATTCACACGATTCTCTTTGATTCTGGTTGTTCCTTCATGAGCAATCTCCAAGGTATCCCACATAGCTTTTGCAGATGTCAAAGTGCAAATACGAAAATATTCACTTTGACTTAACGCATTTTGAAGCATGAGAATAGCTTTGCTATTGAGAGTGACTTGCCTTCTATCATTCTCCTCGTAGTCTTCTTCAAGTTTTGGAATTCTAAGACCATTTTCAAGAACAGTTGGTTTGTAGTCTCCTCTTTCGAACACTCTCCATAGACCATACTCAGTGGCCAACATGAAGACTCTGAACTTAGCCTTCCAGAAGGAGTAATGTTCGCCGCTGAAACCCGGTGGTCTGTTGATCGAAGCTCCATCAAGTAGAATACCGTCCATGATGATCTTTCTCGAGATGTTAATCTCTTTTAGAGAAGACCTTGCTCTGATTTCAAATGTAAATGGAGAAAATCACCAAGAGGGGGGTGAATTGGGGATTTTAAAACTCTTTTGAAAACACTCTGTTTATGGAAAGCTAAAACAGAGCAGAACAGAGGATAGGAAGAAGAAGCTTGACACAAGAGAATTTATACTGGTTCGGTCCAAATCCTTGACCTACGTCCAGTCCCCAGACACTCTATGATTTTCACTAACTCACAAGATCAGTTACACACTCTGCACTCAAAAGTTATCCTCTCACTAGGATACACTCCCCGTTTCAAGTTGTAAACTGATATACCCAATCTCCAAGTCCCACGACTTGAGATTCTTATAATAAATGATTTCAATAAGTGAAACTCTCTCTGAGAGCAGATAAGATAATCGCTGAAGTATAGAAGTATCAACATATACTTTACAAGTAGGTGAAAGCACTTAATACAAGTGAACAAATTGAATGCTTTTCGTTTTCAGGTAGTTGGTTGTTGTAGAGACTTGAATGCAACTCCTTATATATGAAGAGAGCATTAAATGATTGTTGGATTGATCAATGTAACCGTTGGAGACATTGATGAGATGATTAGGTTGAAGCTTGGTCCAGTTTCTCTCTTGATTAATGTTAATCCAAGTGCATAGAGATTTATGGTTGACTTCCCTTGAAATTAATCTGTTGGAAGAGCAGCTTCTTGATTGGGAAAGAAACCATTAAACCCTTAGCAACGTGCAGAGAATGATTATCCAAAAGAATGCAAGTCTTCTAGTCTTTGCATTTAATGTGACGACGTCACTTTTTGCTTTAAGATAAATCTTCATTTAATGCTCTTTAAATCTTCTGAAACTCACTAACAAACTGATTAAACATAGTTAAGAATAGTAATGAGTGATGATAAGAAGTATCTAGATCAAACATGAAGATTTCACATATTCGTGCAATTTAATTTTCAAACTTAGCGAAGCAAACTCGAGTTTGTTTATGCAAACTGGAGTTTGCAACTCTTCTTTAGGGACCAAAATCAAGTTTAGAAACTCAAACTCGAGTTTCCTCCATCCAGAGAAGAATGTCGCGATTTGAACTTGGAAAAGCATTTTGAGTAAGAGGGCAAACTCGAGTTTGGGACTTTTGAAATGAAAATAAGTTTAAGTCCTCAAAGCTCTAAACTCAAGTTTCCAAAAGTAAACTAGAGTTTTCAAAATCACAAAATAGTTGGGAGCTCTCTGCTTGACACAAACTTGAGTTTGCTCACTCAAACTCGAGTTTCCTTGAAAGATGAAAAATCTTGAAAATTCTCTGCCAAGAGCAAACTTGAGTTTGTAAATCCAAACTCGAGTTTGCTAAAGTTAGGAAACTTTGAAAAGCCCATTGTCAAGACTAAACTTGAGTTTACTATGCTAAACTCGAGTTTTCCCAAAAACATGGAATACTTTGAAATCTCTTGGTCAAGTGCAAACTTGAGTTTGGCATATCAAACTCGAGTTTGCTTTAGTTGAAAAAGTATTAAGACTCTCGGCCAAGCACAAACTTGAGTTTGGAAAACTTAACTCGAGTTTGGTTAAGTTCACAAATCCTTGGAAGCTCTTTGAGTAACACAAACTGGAGTTTACATATCTAAACTCGAGTTTGTCTTACTGTGAAAAACTTTGGGTGCTCTCTTTATGACACAAACTCAAGTTTACCACTAATCAACTCGAGTTTTCCAAGTTTACAAAAACTTGTGCAACTCTCTGTCTCGACCAAACTCGAGTTTGCAAATACAAACTCGAGTTTGCCTTTGACAGTAAGTTTTTCAACTTCAAAGACAAACTTCCATTTATGTTTACAATTGTCAGTTATCATCAAAACACATAGAGAAATAACAAAATGCACTCTAAAAAATACTCCCTCTGGTCTTGATTATAAGATCGAGTTGAATTTTTTTAGAGAAATTAAAGAAGCGAAATAAGTTACTTAATTATATCATATGTCGCGTATCTTTATATTATATATTATTTTATTAGTCAAACTAATTAGTTTGGAGAAAAATAAAAATACTCTAAAGTAATTTAATTAGCTTCATTAATTTCTTCAAAAAAGTCAACTTGGTCTTATAATTAGGAGCGGAGGGAGTATTTTTTTAGACCTTATATTAAAGGAACTGGTTTAAAAAGTTCTTTATATTTTTGAAACTGCCACCAATCATACTTTTTAGACATATCCTCTATAATCAGTCTAAATGTGCCGGTCTAAATTGTACAATTGACATTTGGGTCCTTTAGGAATATTATATATTTTTTGGGCCAAATTCAGAAATAAATATTGACAATTCATCAATCAATTGCTAATTTTACGAAAAAAAATCAGTAATGTCATGTAAGGAATCTTTTTGTTTGGAGATATAGCTTCGTCGCACTACAGGAAGAGGAGAAAACAAATACTCCCTCCGTCCCTAATTATAGGAGCAATTTAACCGATTTTGAGAGAATTAAGGAGAGGAGATAAATTAGTTAATTTTACTCATTTTCCTAAAATGTCCTTATATAAATTTAAAATGACACAAGTTGCCCTAATTATAAGTGTTTCTAATTTGCCTTATGTTAGATATCCATGACATATTAGTTTATTTATGTATATTAGTTGCTTTTTATATAACCATGTGTATACATATATGTGTATTCATATAGATCTATCTACATACATAGAGACACATACCCATATATCTACACACACATACATACATACATACATACATACATATATACATACATTCATACATACATACAGACACAGACACACACACACACACATATATATCTACACATATATATATTGACACACATAAACACAAATATACATATATATGTAAACACACATATATATAATGCTCCTAATAATAAGTATAAATAGGCGTATTATAGGAAAAAATTGACAAAAATTAAAACTTGCTCTTATAATTAGGACCAAAACCAACTCCAAAATTTGCTCCTATAATTAGAGATGGAGGGAGTAATTATTAATAAATATGTACAGCATGCATCATTCCACATTTGGGTCCGTCAGGAATATTCGATATTTTTTGTGTGCCAAATTCTGAAATAGATATTGACAATACGTGAATCCTATATACTGGTCGGGTCTAGAATATATAATACACACTTTTAACGTAAGACACATCTGTTGTTTGTGGTGGTGCTCCTCAACTTGTAGAGCCATATCGTTGATACGTTCCAAGTAGTGATCCATCAAACTGTTTGTGTCTGAAGACTATGTCCACGTCTTCATCTCCACGGGCACTACAATTCACAACCACCTTCCCTCCGTCTGGTAAAGTGGGAAACAGCTTCTCTAAGATCCCAAACGCATGTGATGCCTCCAACGATACACATATCCCTTCCATTTTGCACACTCTTTCATATGCTGCAGCATCAGACATTCTCTAATTTCATCAATCACAACTATATATACTACCTCTGTCCTAAAACAAACAAATACACGTGCATACATACACATACATTCATATATTTAGTATATGAGAATAACAGGTTAAGTCGGTACCATCAAGAGCTTGTTGATCTGTGACTGAGTAGAACTCAGCACGCCCGGTTTCTTTCAGATAGCTTAGCTCTGGTCCAACCGCTGGGTACTGCATCCTGTTTATTCACAATACGCACGTGCGTTAGACCTGTGAGATAATTATTTTATTATATTATATCATATTATTTATATTTTTAACTACAAAGTACAAACTAATGTAAAAATGGCATGACGGAGTATGAAGTTACCCCACGGCGATGGAGTGTGGTTCGGTCGTTTGACCATAATCATCTTGAAGAAGATAGGTCATGGCTCCGTGATAAACGCCCACTTCTCCCTCACTCAGAGTTGACGCGTGTCTTCCACTCTCCAACCCAAAACCTCCGGCCTCCACTCCCACCAGCCTTACCTCAGAATCTCCGATGAATTCATGAAACAACCCCAACGCATTAGACCCTGTACATACGCATGCCACCAGCGCGTCAGGGTTACCTCCCCATTTATCAAGAGTTTGCCTCCTCGTCTCTCTTCCAATCACCGACTGAAAGTGACGGACCATGGTGGGGCATGGGTGGGGCCCCACCGCCGTCCCTGTCAAGTGGTAGCTTTCTTCCATGTTTCCGACCCAACTCCTCACAGCTTCAGATGCTGCATCTTTGAATTGACCATTAACCCCTTCAACCTGATTTTACAGCAGTACATCCATCAATAGGTCAAACATGGTGAGAAATCGGGGCATGGCTTCTCTCCGCTGCCCATTATATCCGTTTTTCCAGCGACGTTGTTTTACGTGTATATTGGCTTTTGGAATTTGCCTCCGTGTCCACACTATCTGACCAAAACCTACTTTAATGTTTTCATAGTTTATTTTCCTTCATAAGCTGGAGACGAGGGAAGTTCCAAATGCCACTATGCAAAAGCCACTATGCACGTAAAAGGACGGGTCCAGTTCCATTACTCATCCAAAGGATGAACGATGAGTAGGAGAAGCTTTTCTCATCAGGACTGTCTAGAAAGGATTTGGACGGTCGAGATTTAATCTTTTTACTTTTCATTTTTTAAATAAAAATTATTTTAACGAGTAGAGAATTTAAAATAAAGATAATCTTTCAACTAACATATTTTTTTTTAAAAAAAAAATAAGCAGTTAGAAGAAATTAAATTTAGACCGTTCAGATGGGAAAAGCTTCCCCTACTCATCCAAAGATGGATAGGGAAACTAGATCCATAAAAGGATGTCACTGGAGAGAAAAGGATGGCAGCGTATATATAATGGGCAGTGGAGAGAAGCCATACTTGATAAATCGTTCCCAGTCAAAGATCCTAGCAACTCTTTGTACTCCTTCTCCCATTAGCATAGACATATTTTGATAGTTGATCTTGATCCTAAATATAAGATAAAGTTTTTTTTCTTTGTCAATCTTTTCCTAATTTTTCCCTATGATACTCCTTCAACAATTAGCAAGGAGGAGAGGGAAGTAAGAAAGGTGATTGGAGTGTTTTAGAAAATACAAGTTATATTAACTAACTTAACCAACTTATTTAGTTTAATTAAACTAAGTAACACTACTACGAAAAAGCTTTACAACGTCCATTTTTTGGGCTGTTTTAAGTCCCTTTTGAGAGGGAAGTTTATATGGGAGATGTAAAAAGAGAGACTTAAGGCATCCCATATTTTTGGACGCCAAAAGGTTTTCTTTTTTTTTTATTTTAAAAAAAAGTAAAAAATCTTCATGTGGTAAAGATTGGACCACCACCCCCATCGGTCTCCTTCCACCGCTGACCTATATTCTCGGCCACACACTTCCTCTATCTCAGCCGATCAATCTCTGCCAAGAAAACAGAGCCACGGCCGACGACCTTTGCAAGTTACACACCAAAGAAAAACAGAGAAAAAAACACTGCCAGGACAAAATTCGAGAACCAACCCTAAAAAACCAAAACAAACACCTGAACCCAGAAAATCAAACATGCCAGAGAACCAACCCAAAAAAAAACCAAAAATAAAAAACAATAAATATTTCAAAAATCATTGAGACACACATGCCTTGCTGGAATTGGAACTGATGAAACCGGAGGGGAACATCGCATTGGAACTGAGTTTGGTGAGGATACAAATCTGCGCTGCACAGATATGATGAGTTTGGTGATGAAATCGAGCAACCAAGTTGGTAATTGCGTTGCAACGGATCTGCAACGAAATTGTTCCTTCAATGGTAGGGCTTTCATCCTTAGTGGCTTCTGGCGTCGCTAGGTCTCATATCATGACAGCGAGAGGAAACTCAGATCTATTTTCCTCTGAACTTCTTATGGAGGCGAGAGGCAGAGGAAACTGAGGGCCGCCTGAATCAGGCGAGGTTAGTTTCAGCCGGAGTGCGGGGGAGAAGCGGAGGAGCAAGGAGGATCGGGGGAGGGAAGATGGAGGGAGGACGAGGCGCTTGAGATATGGATGAGTGGAGAGGAGTATATATAGCTCGCTGAGTAGGAGAGGAGTATGCACGATAAGAGAGAATAGGCTGAGAAGAAGGCACCGATATTTTTACCTTTTTGAGTCCAATTTTAATTTAGAACGCCTAAAATGTCTAAATAGGCATCCCAATTTAAATTTAGGACATCAAAACTATTATATTTGGCATTTCTTTTTTTATAAGGATGCCAATTTAAATTAGGGACATCTAAAGTCCATTTTAGACGTCTCAATTCAAATTAGGGGATGCCTAATATGTAAAAAAATTTATAAAAATGTCGTAGCCTTTATTTTTTACTTTCTTTATAAAAAAAGGACGTTTTTGGGGAAAGTAGAATCCATTGTAGTAGAGTAAATGTGTTGGGAGTTATGAACAGATAGTCCGTACGTACCTGACCACCCAACAAGGTCATCAACTGAACATTAGAGTGTTGTTGTTCCATGTCTTTAGCAGCCATGTAGATTTTGCAATCCAGTCCCAGTTTTGCACACGCGGAAGCTGTAGCAATCCCGTGATGTCCGGAGGCGGTGGCTGTCACGACCAGTTTCCGGCCAATGCGCCTGGCGATCATGGCCTGAGCAAGAGCGTTATTCATCTTGTGGGAGCCAGCGTGGCAGAGATCCTCTCTCTTGAGGAATATGTCAGGGCCTTGGCCACCATTGTTGGTCTTATAGAACTCAGTCAACCTCCGAGCATGATACAGAGGTGTTTCCCTCCCAACGTAGTCTCTAAGAGCCTCCTCTAGCTCCTGCTGAAAGTCCTCGTCGTGAAGGACTTTGAGGAACTCAGCTTCAAGCTGGTTGAGACAATCAATGAGAGTCTCAGGTACGAACTTGCCTCCAAATTTACCAAACTTTGCAGCTAAATTGGTGGGTTGGGTGTTTGGGACTAGATGATGAAGCGATCTTTTTAAGAAGAAAGGCCTAGTGGAGAGCACCGAAGTGGTCAGTTCAGGCAACTTAGAGGTCCTCAGACTTTCCTGAGGACTAGTGGTGGCCACAGCTTGAGCTTCAGCCCTTATAATTACCGAAGCATGCATTTTGGTCACTCTTCTCTTGTCTGTGAATTTCTCACTGTTTCTGAAGGCATTGTTTTGGGTACTTACAACAGAAACATGAAGTTCGGTTGCCATCGTTCTGGGTTTGTGGGTAAGATATAGGTAGCTACAGCCTACAGTAGGGAGTGTATCCTGTCTGAGCAAGATAGAATTAGAGAGTTGAGAAATAGAGAATATGGACATGTGTGGATGTGAATCCTTGGAGCCCCTTTATATCGAAACGGATGGATAAAACATGTTTATAGCATGCAATGGCGGAAGCACGTTGTGGCCAGTTGGGGCTTGGCCTTCTGTTATCTTATGTATTTATATATATATATCATATAATATTTTATTTTGGCCAATAATTTGGCATCAACTAAGTATTTTATTCTATGTATTTTACCCTTTTCAATGAGGGTAATATTGTGTTGATTAGTAAAAATTTTGGGATTATGATTTTGGGAGAGTCTTCAGTTTTGACAATAGATGACTATATATAGAGAGAGGATGATTAATGACTAATTTTAATCAGTTTGGATTTATTATTTGGTTGTCTTATGATTTTATAATGAATTTCTCCTTAAAAAAATAGATTATAATAAGTTATTTACTTAGCTTAAATTGAAACAGATCTTTATGTTTTTTAAAAATATTTTTTGGGGTTCATATTATATTTTTTTTATTTTCTCCAATTATTTTATTTTGAGGTAGGTGGAATACGTATTTAAGTGTTAATTTTAAGAACTAGGCTTGTGTATTTTTTTTTTTTTGGGAAACTTACACTCAGGTCCCAAGGAAGGAAAAAAATTACAAAAAAGTCCATTGAAATCACAAAATTACAGAAAAGTCCCAAGGGATTTTTTGTTGTAAATACATGCATTTCCTATTGTAAATGGTTTGGGACTTTTTTGAAATTATTTGTATGGAATTAAAATCCAGGTTTTTAAATGTTGTTGTAAATACATACATTTCCTGTTGTAAATGGTCAGGTGTTTAAATGTTGTTATAAATATATACATTTCCTGTTGTAAATGGTTTGGAACTTTTTTTATATTATTTGTATGGAATTAAAATCTAGGTTTTTAAATGTTGTTGTAAATACATGCATTTCCTGTTGTAAATACATACATTTCTTGTTGTAAATAGTCAGGTGTTTAAATGTTATTGTAAATACATGCATTTCTTGTTGTAAATACATGCATTTCCTGTTGTTAATACAAATAATATCAAAAAGTCCCTTGGGACTTCGATTTACAACAGGAAATGTATATATTTACAACAACATTTAAACACCTGACCATTTACAACAGGAAATGTATGTATTTACAACAACAAATGTATTTATTTACAACAACATTTAAAAACCTGGATTTTAATTCCATACACCTAACCAAATTTTTTTTTTTGTCACGGCGTTTTTTCCGACGGAAATTACCGACGGAAAAAAAAAATTACCCACGGAATTCTGTGGGTTATTTCAGTCACCCACGGAATTCCGTGGGTAATTCCGTGGGTAATTTTAACCCACGGAATTTACCCACGGAATTCCGTGGGTAATTTCCGACGGAATTTTTTTCGTCCCTAATTCCGTCGGTAATTTGCTGTTTTTTTGTAGTATATTGGCTAACTATTTGGAAAATATTGGGAAAAATATTTGAGATTAAGTATTTTTTAGCTTAAAAACAAGTTTGGGCCAATAGGAAAAAGTTATGAAAAATTATGTAAAAATAATTAAAATAATAATTAATTAATTAATTAAAAATAAAATATATATATATATATATATATATATATATATATATATATATATATATATATATATATATATATATATATATATATATATATATATATATATATATATATATTGTTGTGAGGGCCGACATCCATAGGGAAAAAAGAAAAAAAAGAAATGGAAATGGAAATAGGAAGAGTATAAAACTAAAACTCTTATATTAAATAATAATTAAAGTAAAATAGTAAAAAGTAAATAAATACCTATAGGAATCGGATCCTATGTAGAGAACCAGAAACAAGATTTCTAAAGTCAAAATATAATATTGATGAGTGGATTTTTATCCTGAATTGAAATGCACTGAGTCATTTCGAGATCGGTAGAAGAAGTTAGTAATAAGACGAAATAGGAAAATCGAGAAATAGGCGAGATAGTCATAAAATTAGGATTTGAACAAAATAAATTGTAACTCAATATTTGGAGATGAGTTTATGATTATCTGGACATATTTGGAATCAGTGAATTTTTGTCCAGAAGTTGATGATTCCGGAATTTAATTCCGTAACCGAGCACACTTTTCGAGAAACTTCCGCAGGACCGTTGGAACCCTGTATGGAATCAAAAATTTATTTAGCCCGGACATTTTTAATAAGTGATAAAATGTCTTCAAAGTTGTAATTCCAGATTTTTGGGATTTCACGCGATTACGCGAATCGGATACCGATCGGGGAATTTCTGTCGGATCAGGGCATAAAGCAACCTGTGACATCACCTTGATGACATCACATGGCTGCCACATAAGCCCCTTATGTCGACCAAGGGGATGGATGGCCAAGATCAAACCATTTCATCCAAGTGCGATCCAACGATTCAGACTGAATTGGAAAATGACCATTATGTCCCATGATTTTCCTATAAATAGCCTAGCATCCTCATTCATTCTTCACACCATTTCCTCTTGAGGATTTCAAAAATAGAGAGTGGTTTTAGAGAGAGAAGCTCTGGGGAATTTTGTAGCGAAGCTCTGGGTAAGTTTTTTGATACCTAAGCTTTCGTAGTTCTTTCGGTAGATAGAGTAGAATTGTTAGATCTAGGAAGTAGGAGATGAGATTCCTATTCTTGTTTTTAGGCCTCATTGTTTTGAAATATGCTTGACGAGGTAAAAACATAATAGGGATTGAGTTTCTGAAAGTTGGGAGTTAAAGTAACGAAGTGCTGGCGAAATTCCGCCGATTTAGGGGTATAGGGGCAAAATGGTAATTTTTACCTAAAATGCCTGTTATGATGTCAAATCACTAATGAATGTGATATCACTCGTATAGGACATCAGTAATCTTGATCTGCTATCGTTACGCTGTCCGACGTGCCGCTGTTGGATATTTCGCTGTTTTCCGCCAGAAGTATCTACGCTCGTCAACGAAGGTACGTTCGCGTACTGTAACACTAATCTGATGATTATTGAATGATTATATGTGATAATATGTTGTGTGAATAGTTTGGTGCCGAAGGCAATGCTAGTCTATGTGGGTATGCCATTTAGTCGCCATATAAGTCGGTGAGGCCCCCATGATAGACACTTACCTGGCCATTCTGTTCGGTGCTATATGCACCGTGTCTATGGAATCGTACATAGATACACCGTGTCTAAGGAATCGTACTTAGATACACTGCGTCTATGGAACCGTACTTAGATGCACAGTGACTATGGAACCGTACTTAGATCACTGATTACAGCTTTATTCGGGTTATAGTCATAGTAATGCTGATATGTTTTCCTAGCGCTGAGGACACGACCGTACATCGTGGCACAGGTGAATGGTGCAGACGGACTTAACGTTACATGTTAGTGTAGTTGTTATTAAATGATCATACGACGTACCGGCTTGATCAATGCTGTAAAATTAGTAATGCATGTTGTACATATACTGTTTGTAAGCATGAGGTTAACCGTTACCTGGGGTCCGAATGCATTGGACCTCAGCTCTTACCATAGCTTCAGGATCCAAGGGATACAGGAGCGAGGACAAAGGTAGGGAGCTAGCATGAAGATCGGACGAAGACACTTTAGTTTTGTTGTACTTACGTTAGATGTAAACACTCGGAGGAATGTACGGCCTTATGAACAGCCAGATACACTGTTATCAATGTTATTCAGTTACTCTTTATTATAAAAAAAAATTCCGTCGCTCAAAACTCTGATCAAAACGCTATGAAAACAGTTGTGAAAACCGGGGTGTTACATCTATAGACCAAGCTGTAAGAGGTGTTTCGGTTATATAACTTTATGATTTTCCAGCTTATCGTTCTGGGTTTTTCATGGGTTTAACGAAATCGATGAAATGTTCTTTTGGGTATTCTCTGTTGTTAATGAATATTGTATTTTGAAGATTATATTTGCACTTTAGACCTACCCAACTGACCAACAAGTGTTTTTAGGATACTCTTGCTGTATGCAACATCAACGTTCGTGGCCGGAGAAGTAAGACTCAGCAAACACATTTGAATTTATATGTTACAGGTGAGTCCACAAGACCTTCATGCCATGCATTTAATTTCCTCGTCATGCATTTATTTTGGTTCTTGGATTCACTGTGATGCATTTATGACCAAAAGTGATTCTTTGTTATGCATTTAATGGGCAAGTTCCTCCGTAAAACAAAAAAATAAAAAAAATAGAAGACATAACTGATATTGAGCATATATTTGCATTTGGAGTTGCCTTATTTTATATGCAAGTTTCAATTTTTTCGGATTATTTATGATCAATGATTTCCGTCTATATATAGGAATTCTACTATGGATCACAGTTGGATAAATGCTTTACGAACGAGTATTGAATATCAGAATGGGGTGAGGGAATTTATAGAATTTGCTAAACAAAATGCCCATGATGATAGGGAGAAGTTTTATTGCCCTTGTGTAAAATGTTTGAATGAGAGGCGACTAAGTCTTGAAGTTATACACACACACGGGTGGAAAAAAGGCTTTTAAAACCGGACAAAAGAGGTATCGTAAGACCGAACCCGCGTCAGGTCTTGTTCCAGGCGGTATTAAAAGTCTCACTTTTAAGACCGGACTCGAACCGGTCTTAAAGAAATTATTTTAGACCGGACATTTTAAACATCCGGTCTTAAAAATGTTTCAAAAAAAACTCAAATGAAACAACCGGTCCCAAATCACCAGATCTGGCAACATTTTGAATGTCCCTCCGTCATCAACGACGGAGAACCAAGAGAAGATTGGAAGTAACAACAACAAGAAAAACAGAAAAGATGATTACAAAGTCTAGAAATAAGAAAAAAAAAAAACAAGAAACAGAAATCATTCACCATGGAAATTGAATTTGAAGTCCAGATCTACAAAAAAAAATAACAAGCTTAAAGCAACCAAATCTGAGCAGGATCCTCTTGTCAGTGCTAGCAAAGCTTCAAGCAACCAAAATCGAAGTCCAGATCTGAGCAGGAGCGATCAAGGTAGGAAATAAACAAACTTAAGGAAGAAGAGATCTGGGTTTGAATTCAAGCCGGATCTATGCGAAGGCGGCGTGGAAGGAGCTATAGATCGAAGAGCAAGGAGCCGTCGTCGTCCAGAATCCTCAAAGTAGTACGCTTTCGCTGTTGCTAAGGATTGGAGTTGACGTCATCGCAAAACCCTCGAAGCATCTCACCGCCAACGTTGCTAAGGATTTGATTGTGTGGCTCTTGGGATGACTTACAAAGATTGCGAGTAGGTTAGAGGAAGAGGATGGCATTCTTGCTGAGGATTTGACCCGTGAGGCTTTTGGGACACTCGTTGAATCTATAACTAAGCAAATATTATATCACCAAGAAGACAAAGCAGACTTACGGACTTAACAGGTTTAGCGAATTTAGTTTTTTTTTTACACTTTTAAGACCGGTTTTTTGAAACAACCGGTCTTAAAAGTATACTTTTAAGACCGGTTGTTTTAAACAACCAGTCTTAAAAGTGTAAAAAAAATAAAAAATTGACCGGTGGCAATTTCGTAAATATATAGAACACTTTTAGGACCGGTTGTTTCAAAAAAACCGATCTTAAAAGTGTTTTATATATTTACGAAATTGCCACCGGTCATTTTTTTTTTACACTTTTAAGACTTGTTCTATTTATTTACGAAATTGCCACCGGTCATACTTTTAAGACCGGATCTTTTATAATCCGGTCTTAAAAGTCTTCTATATATTTACGAAATTGCCACCGGTCATACTTTTAAGACCGAATCTTTTATAATCCGATCTTAAAAGTGTTCTATATATTTGTTGGAAGTTAAGATTTAATTAGTTAGTGTATACGATTATATTGTGCAATTATCTTAATTAAGTTGTTAGAGAGATTTTAGGAATTAAGTTAGCAGATCATGATTTTTTGAATTTCGTAATTAAATTCCTGATTGTAATCATCTTAATTAAATTGTTAGAGAGATTTTAGGAATTAAGTTAGCAGATCATGGTTTTTTGAATTTCGTAATTATATTCCTTATTGTAATCCCTAGATTATAGGAACTACCTAGGTAAGAAGATTATTTACTTATTAGCATCTGTATATAATTCCAATTAAGCGAATGAATAAATCATCACATTCTTGGACTCATCTATGATCAGCGTCTTCTCACAATATTTACGAAATTGCCACCGGTCATACTTTTAAGACCGGATATTTTATAGCCCGGTCTTCAGAGTGTTCTATATATTTACGCAATTGCCACCGGTCATACTTTTAAGACCGGATCTTTTATAATCCGGTCTTAAAAGTGCTCTATATATTTACAAAAGTGACACCGGTCATATTTTTAAGACAGGATCCTTTATAATCCGATCCAAAAAGTTCTTTATATTTACGAAATTGCCACTGGTCATACTTTGAAGACCTGATTCTCTATAATCCGGTCTAAATGAGGTGGTCTTAAAGCTCTTTTTTGCACTAGTGACATTTAATTTGTTAAGGATTTTGTAAGACAGTATGGGTATGGCATGGTGAAAAAGTGCCAAGTGTTGGATATGATTAATTTTGATGATGTCTTATGTAGATGTCATTCTTAAGAGCAAAAATTTTGTGTAATATATTTATCTCCTACATTGACTAACTACTATATTTAATGTAGATTAGTCCAAATTGAATTGTGGAGAATGTCAAGGAAGCAAGAAGTTATGAAAGGATTTTGGGAATGTTCAAGAGAAGAGAAGAAAGAAAGAGTTGAATTATGGAGAATGATCATGAGAAGAAGAAAGAAAGGAAGAACTTGCTAAATGGAATGAGAATTTAAGTTCTTAGATTGATTCTAGAAGTCTCCAAGATCAAATAGAAGTTGGAACGACTCAATTCGGAGTTAAAATAGGCTACAATTGCATTCTTGAAGTCATGCTCGAGCACAACAATGTCATGCTCAAGCACAACAATGTCATGCTCAAGCACGGTACATTTCCAGCTCTTATAAGGTATAAAATCCGCTCTTGCTCGAGCATAAAAATGCCTGCTCGAGCGGCATGCTCGAGCAGAGAAAAATTCCTGCTCGAGCAAGGTCGTTTTTCAGCTACTCTGTTCAGCTTTGTTTCTGGCGACCTATGGTAATTCGATGATATCTCTCAAACCAGAAATCCGATTGAGGTGAAACCAATTTTGTATGAAACTAGACTCCCAATGAGTCATTTTGACATAAACCTTAGGCCAAAAAGAGTTCAGATGAGAGAGATATGAATTGTTAAAGATGACAGTGAAATCAACGTCACACAGCAGACCAAGCTTCGGTATTTTGGGCGTATCTCACAATATACAAATCCAATTGAGCTGAAACTAGTGCCATTTGAAACTAGACTCACATACCTTTCCAAAACAATCAATATCACAGAAAACCAATATCACTGAGTCTCTTTTCTTCGTCTCTGTATGCCTTATGCCCGAGCAGGATAATGGCGTGCCCGAGCAGCATGCTCGAGCAGAAAGGTTATGTTGCTCGAGCAAGTATATTTCTAAGACATTTTTCCCCTCTGCCCCCCTCCACCATGCCCAAGCATCATATCTGTGATGCCCGAGGATTAGGGGCACTGGTTCACAAGGATGCCCGAACATGAAAACTATGTTGCTCGAGCATCAGCGATAATTCAAGCTTAATGGCCTCGTTCAAGTCTTGCCCAAGCAAGCTCACTGGAGTGCTCGAGCAGGGTGCTCAAGCAGTAGCTCCTTGTTGCCCGAGCATAAGACGATGGTCACCTCTTACACCGTATTTACATCTTGGTTGCCCGAGTATACAAACAAGGATGCTCGAGCATGATCATCTCTGCTTTCAAAATTATCGTCTTCGTAAATCCTAAATCATCGTGCGTGATTTCATTTCTATATATCATTACTCATTACTATTGCTAATTTCTTTTAATCAGTTTGCTAATGAGTTTCAGATGATTTTATCATGGATTAACAATAAATTTGCATAAAGCAATTTGTGTGTCAGAGAAGCATTAAATGCAGTTGCCAAAACGAGTGATATCTTCTGCAACCATCTCTCTGATCAATGTAAAGCATTTACTAAAATTCCGCTCACGCATTAAAAGTTGTCTCTCAACGGACAAAACAAAAGGAATGAAGAATGTTTTGCGAAGACCAAAATCATTAACGGCGAAAGTGACCAAAGAAGCTTTAGCTGTCTAACGGCTATATTCAAGAGTCACAACAATTAATCTTCAAGCTTCTCCAACGGTCGAATGCTCGCAACGGTCGAAACACAATAACCTATAAATTGTGAAGTCTTCAAACCGGAAGGGACGACGATTGATGAATGACTCGACGAATCCAATAAAATGATTTTACTACTTCACAGTGGATAGTACAATAACTCATACACTCTGTTTCTCAGTGTTTGTATAACTTACAGTAGAGAGTGAGATGATCGATTATGTACTTCAGTGACTATTATTCATCTACTTTGTGAGAAAGTCTAAACACTTATTTGATTATCTGTTTAGTGATCAAATCTTAAGGTTGTGGAACCTTTGAGAGTGGGTGTACAGTTACAACTTGTAAGGGGGAGTGAGTCCTAGTGTGAAAGGATCATCCTGAGTACAGAGTGTGTAATTGTATCCTTACAGTATGTAAGGGGGAGTATCTCGGAAAGAGATTGTAAAGGCTGCACAAGTGTCCGGCTAAACTTGTGAGGTTGTAAAGGCTTTTCCCTTGTGCTTGGTCAAACAAGGAGATAGTTGAAAATCTCAATGGAGCTTGGGGACTGGACATAGGTCAAGGATTGGGCCGAGACTTTTTGAATATTGATTCATAAATTTTTCTGAATTTTGTCATTTTAATCCCTAAATTGATAAAACATTCATAATACAAAAACCAAAGAAAAACCTAGGAATTAATGTTTAAGTCACATTGTAATTACTTTTTGCTTCCAAAAAAAACAAAAAAATTTTATGATTACTTTTACACTTTTGGTATAAGTTAATAGTTATTTTAACACCTTAACCGTTAATTAAAAAGATCATAGTAACATATGTTTGGAATTATTAATGACATGATCACTTTTTCCATCTTTTATAATGTTTATAGTTACTTTTGCCCAAAAAAAAATAGTTCATGGTTACTATCACACTTTTCAAAAAAGTTAAAGGTTATTTAAGCATCTTAACCTAATTAAAAACTAGGGAGAATTTCAATTAAGTTTCATAAGACCAACTTTATTTCAACCAACCCCATAATATTATGAAATTTCAATGCACATCCAAGAACTAAAATGAAAATAAGTTCTGTGTGTAAAAAAATAATAATGCCCCTTACTTTATTTTTTTTTCTTAAAAAAGGTTTGATCATCACCAAAGCTCTGGCGACTAGGCACCGACAGTCACCAGGTTGGAGTGGCCACCATCGGCCCACTATTGAAGCTCTGGTGCCTGACGGTCAGAGCTCTAGCCACCAAAATTTAATATGTTATTCATATGCTTATTACATTTATTCATAAGGAGTAGAACACATACAAAATGAAAACTTATTCAATTTTTGTTGTTCATATGTATAACCCACTTGTTCATGAAGAGTTGGACACTTACAAATGGGTCTTGTTCATGATTCTATGTTTTATTTTTAACCTATTAATTTGTGTTGCTCATATACTTGCTTCACTTGTTCATGAGGAGCTTGACACTTGCAAATGTACAACACAAATTCAACAAGTCTCACTTGCAACTGTGCAAATCTTCATGAACAAGTGAAATAAGAATATGAACAACACAGTATTTTTTGATTGTTAGAGCTTTGATGGTCAACCAGGGGTGGCTACTTCAGCCTGGTGGCTTCCAAAACTCTAACCATGATCAAACTTTTTTAAAAAAAAAAAAAAAAGTCAAGGGCATTATTGTCTTTTTACCCACAAAACTTATTTTTTATTCATTCTCTGTCATATACTCTTTTCATAAATAGGGGTATATTTGGAAAAAAAATACATTTTTAACACATTTATTATTTTTAACTAATTATAACCATAGGTTTATTTTTCTACAATAGAGTAGTTGTTGATTATAAAAAAAAACGTGAGGAAGTATTACATTGGTTCCATGACCAATCGACATAAATTTTCCTCTTAATTTTTTTGTTGTTGTTGCCCATTCGGTTTCTAGAGCTTCACCCTAACTAATCTGAATCTGACCCAAGTCGCACACCTAGCTATGGGGGGTGAGTCTCCCATTGGGGCTTTTTTGCATTTACAAGGGTCGAACTTGAGACCTTGCTTAAGCGACACAAGTCACTTACCACTTGTGTCAACCCTGTTGGTTCCTCTTAAATTTTAATTTAATTACAATGTCCTTGTCTTTTTAATTATATCGTTTGTTTTAAACCGATGTAGAATGACCACATAATACTTTTTTTTTTTTTTTACTTATGTATAAACCATTAAATAGCAGGTAAGGATGGGGTGAAATATAAGTATTGACCTGAGTTCTTTAAAAGAAATAATAATATAACTAGTTTCATCTTCTATTTTATTTTTGACAATTTCTTTTTCTTTTTCTTATAACTAAAATTCTACCGTATGCGGCATGCCTTTCACGGGCGCATAATATTGCACAAGATTGGGGAAAAAGAATATCTGACGATCCAATATAATAAGTTGCTATTAAAAATTTAAAATAGAAGTTCATATCAATATTAAGGACTCATTTGTATAATGGGTGTACTGGAAAATTAGGTCGAAGCGGTTAACGGTCAATTCAAAGATGCAGCATCTGAGGCTGTGAGGAGTTGGGTTGGGTGGGTAACTTGGAAGAAAGCTATCATTTGGTGGGGACGGCGGTGGGGGCCCACCCATGCCCCATCATGGTCCGTCACTTTCAGTCCATACTAGGAAGAGAGACGAGGAGACAAGCTCTGAAAAAATGGGGAGGGAAACCTGCCTGACGCGCTCGTGGCGTGCGTGGGGACAGGGTCTAATGCGTTTGGGTTGTTTCACGAGTTCATCGGAGATTCGGAGGTGAGGCTGGTGGGAGTGGAGGCCGGAGGTTTTGGGTTGGAGAGTGGAAGACACGCATTGACTTTTAGTGACGGAGAAGTGGGTGTTTATCATGCAGCCATGACCTATCTTCTTCAGGATGAGTATGGCCAGACTGTGGAGCCATACTCCATCGCGGTGGGGTAAGCTGGACGGCCAAAATTATAAACTTTTCCTACATCTCATCCTAATATAGGAGTTAGTTAGGAGATTGAGTTTGTTTTTAAATATAAAACCTTAATCTACATTGTTTTATATATTTATTACTTTCTCTTTTCTAAATTATCTCTATTGATTGAACATGTTAAGACAGGTTTTATCATGGTTGTTAGAATCGCACGATACGCGATACGTATCATGCGATCCGATACGAGTTGGGGAAAAAACGATTAGAACTGTGCATACAAATCGTTTTTCATATGAATCGCACTATTGAATCGACAAATCGTCCGATTCAAAACCGAATCGTGAATCGTTGGAAGATTTCCGATTCGAATCTTGTTACCCACGAGGTCACGACTCTTGGATTTCTTTTAGAAAACCAAGAGTCATTTGGGATTGAAATTTTTAAACCTCCGACGCTTACAAAACCAAGAACCTTCCTGGGAGTTTAATGATAACTTGGCTGCAAAAAGAACAAAAAGAAAAAAGAAAGTTTGAGAGAAGAAGAGAGAGTCTACACTATACAGTGATTGCAACAGAAGCTGAGTTACCTTTCAGAGAAGACGCCTTGAACTTGAAGCCTTGAACTTGCAGAGACGACGCCTTCAAGAAGAAGTTCCAGAGAAGCATATCGAGACGACGACGAAGACTCGCAAACGCAGAGTATATTTCTTATTTAAAAACTCTTCAATCTTCATGATGTGCTATTCACTTTGACTGAATGTGTTTCTTCAGATATGGTTTTTTTCTACTTTATTTGCCAGGGCACTTCTTCTTCTCGTTTTCTTGATTTGATGGGACCTGACTATCCACTAGCTATCTACTTTTGCAATGCTTTTGATTATTCTGAGCAAAAAAAAAATGCTTTTGATTAACCTTCATTGTCGTTTTCTACTTTATTCGGTAGCTTAATATCAAGGTTCTTTTTTTTTTTTTTTTTCCTTTTTTGAATCAAACCATACCATCAAATGTAACTATCTGTATTGCATTTACGCCCCAAGTTTAGTTCTTTAAAGCAAGGAATTTTTTTTATTGAGGATTTTAAATTTTTAATTGATTCCCTTTAGGTGCCAAAGTTCAAAATGTTTGATAAATCACTGGATTCTTCCTGCTTATTTGTCATAACTCCTAACTGATTATACATTAGCTAGGGTTGCTGAGACTTACTTTTCACTTAAATCTGATTTTTTTTTTTTTTAATCTGATGTTTGAAATGTCTGAGAATTGTTTTTTTTTTAATTTTTTATCTCATGTACAGAAAGTTAGAAACAACAAAAATGGCTCCAAAGAAAAAATCTCAAAAACAAAAGGATATAACTTGGGATCATTGTAAATCCCTTGGCAATAGGTTGAAAGTTAAATATAACTATTGTCCCAAAGCAATGTGGGGAGGAGCATTTAGAATGAAGCATCATATTGCTGGACCACACAAAGAAGTTGCTCCATGTCCCCAAGTGCCGGAAGAGATAAGGGATTTATTTATAAAAATATTGGAAGATGCAAGCAATGATGATGAACTAGAGTGCTTTGATGATAAAGATTCACGAAAAAAGGGGAGCATGGATAGTTTTATGAAAAACCAAAAAGGTGGAAGCTAAGTGGTCCATCTACTATGAAACAACAGACTTTGAATTCAATGGTGAAGGATAGAGATATGGTAGTTCGAGATATTTGTAGATGCATATATGGCAATGCATTGCCATTCAATTTGGTAAAGAGTCCATTATTTATTAATATGGTGAAATCTATTAGTGAATATGGTAGAGGCTTGAAACCACCAACTTATCATGAAGTGAGGGTTTCATATTTGAAGAAAGAAGTTGATTTAGTCAATGCTAATTTGGATAATTATAAGTTAGAATGGAAGAAAACTGGTTGTAAATTGATGTCAGATGGATGGACTGATGGAAAGGGTAGATCTCTTACTAATTTTCTTGTTAATAGTCCTAGAGGAACTGCTTTTATAAAATCTGTTGATACAAGCAGTTTTATTAAAGATGCTGAAAAAATGTTTGAATAACTTGATGAGATGGTGATGGAAATTGGAGAAGAGAATGTCGTTCAAGTAGTGACAGATAGTACTTCAGTCCTTGTATCTGCTGGACAAAAGTTGATGGATAAGAGAAAACAACTTTTTTGGTCACCTTGTGCAGTCCATTGCCTTGATTTGATTTTGGAAGATATTGGTGGCATTACAGTGTTTTATAATACCATTTGGAAAGCAAAGAAAATTACAACATTCATTTATAGGCACACATGGGTGTTGAATTTGTATAGAACCTTTCCGAAGGTAGAGAGTTAGCTAGGCCAGCAATAACAAGGTTTGCTACATCATATTTGACTATGACGTCAATTTTGAAACAAAAGACTGCACTTCGATCTATGTTTACATCAGAAAAATGGGTTAATAGTGCCTATTCCTCTAGGTCGGAAGCCAAATTTGTTGAAAATGTTGTTTTGACTGATAAAAGATTTTGGAAATCAATACATTATTGTTTGAAGATTGTGTCTCCTCTTGTGAAAGTACTCAGACTTGTGGATGGTGATTCAAAGCCTGCAATGAGGTACATTTATGAGGCTATGGATAGAGCAAAGGAAGAAATAGCAAAGAGTTTTAATCATGAGGAAAAGAGATATAAGAATGTATGGGAAATAATTGACAAGCGTTGGGATTTACAACTTCATAGGCCTCTTCATGCAGCAACATATTTTCTTAATCCAAAGTAAGTATTTTTTTTTATAAAATTATATTTTTATGCATGTAATAGAATCACTATATATTTGATATTTGATTTATTATTAAGTCTTATTCTAAATTTATAATAATTATATAGGTTCCATTTTGACTCAAAATTCAACCCTCATCATGAGGTTAAAACTGGCTTGTGGAAGACATTGGAGAAGATGTGTCCTGATATTGAAACAAGGATCACAATTGATTCCCAAATTGAGAAATTTGATAGGGCTGAGGGACTCTTTGGAAATAGTCTAGCAATTGTAACCAGAGATAGAAAGCAACCTGGTAACCATTTAATTGTATTTGGTGATTTATTCAAAAAATATTTATAAATTAAGTTATTAACTGTAATACCCTGAAAATCTCACTTATGATAAGTATCATATTGAGTAAATAATACCTATTGGAAATAGGTGAATATATGGTCTCAAAGACCTTATGGTAAATTATCTTATTTTTGGGTAGTTTCTCTTGAAAATAGAATAATTTGCAATTAGGTCCCTAAAACGTTTGGAAGTTTGCGAATAGGTCCCTAAACGCATTTATGAGTTATAAAATACCCTGTGAAAATTATAAAGATGCAGGTTAATTTATGTGAAATAGGGAATAATATTGTCCCTAACTTAGGTAATTTATTTAAATTATTACCTTAGAGAAATAATGATGGGTAAATCAAAAAGTATTGTTGGGCCATAATTGACCCCATGATTTTTAATATTTTACTTGGAACGTAAAATACCAATATCAGTAAAAACTTTTGTGAAAAAAGAAGTAATTCTAGTTGAGAAAATTATCAACAATTGGTAAGGAATTAATTATGTAATTATTGGCTAATTACTTAAGCATAAACAAAGGAAAATCCAAAGATAATTATGTAAAACCCTATAAATAGTGGTTTATGGCTAGAAAATTAGCATAAATATATTTGCTAATTAATTGGAAAATATTGAGAAAAATAAATGAGATTAAGTAATTTTGAGCCTAAATACAAGTATGGACCAATAGGAAAAATGTTACAAAAAAATTATGTAAAAAAATTATTAAATTATATAATAATTAATTAAAAAATAAAATAAAAATATATAAAAAATATGTGTGTGAGGGCCGACATGGTGAAGGGAAAAAGGAAAAAAAAGAAGAGAAAATTAAATGAAGAAGAGTGCAAAATAAAAACACCTAATTAAATATTAATTAAAGTAAAAAGTAAAAAAAGTAAATAAACACCGATGGAGATAGGATCCTATCTAGAGAACCAGGAACAGGATTTCTAAAGTCAGGGTATAATATTGATAAGTGGATTTTTATCTCGAGTTGAGCTGTACCTGAAGTCGTTTCCGAGATCGGTAGAAGAAGTTAGTAATAAGACGAAATAGGGAAAATCTGATAAATAGGCGGATAGTCATAAAATTAGTATTTGAACAAAATAAATTATAACTCAACATTTGGGGATGAGTTTAAAATTATCTGGACATATTTGGAATTAGTGAATTTTTGTCAAGAAGTTGATGATTCCGGAATTTAATTCCGTAACGTAACCGAGCACGTTTTTCGAGGAACTTCACCTGGACCGTTGAAACCCTGAATAGGACCAAAAATTAAGTTAACCTAGATACTTCTGATGAGAAAGAGAAGATCTTCAAAATTGTGAATCCAGAATTTTGAGATTTTCTGAGATTACGCGAATCGAACACCGATCGGGACTTTATCGATGTAAGGCCTTCTGGAAGCAAGACATGTGGCATCATATGATTGGATTTTTTGTTGTCTTGGGGGCTTGCAGGTCGGCCTTGATGAAGAAATTTGGAGGAGAAAACTTGAAGAAAAAGAAAGAATTGGTGGTTTAGAATTAAAGTTGGAATTTGAAGATTACCAAAGTGCCCTTGCATTTTTTTTCTATAAATAGGCAAGCAAGCCTTTGGAAATTTCACACCATTTTCCTTAGCAAATTCAAAACATAGAGAGAGGTTTTAGAGAGAGAAGCTCTGGGGGAAAAAGTAGCGAAGCTCTGGGATATCAGAAATCTTGATCTACTGTCGTTACGCTGTCCAACGTACCGCTGTCAGCCCGCTGTTTCGTCAACATGACGATTTTCCGTAAAACGTGCCGTTTTCCGCCGGAAGTACCGACGACCGTCAACGAAGGTACGTTCGCGTACTGTAACACTAACGCTGATGTTTATGATATGCATATATGTGATATGTGTATTGTATGTGATAGCTAATAGCTGTGTTGTATGTCTATGTACTGTTAGGGTATGTATGTTCGCGTACTGTAACACTAGCTCTGATGATTATTGAATGCATATATGTGATGATATGTTGTGTGAATAATTTGGTGCCGAAGGCAAGGCTAGTCTACATGGTGGTGCAATTGAGTCGCCGTAAAGTCGGTGAGGCCCCCATGGTAGACACTTACCTGGCCATTCTATTCAGTGTTATATGCACCGTGTCTATGGAACCGTACTTAGATGCACCGTGTCTATGGAACCGTACTTAGATGCACCGTGTCTATGGAACCGTACTTAGATGCACCGTGTCTATGGAACCGTACTTAGATGCATCGTGTTATGGAACCGTACTTAGATGCACCGTGTCTATGGAACCGTACTTAGATGCACTGTGATCAAGGAACCGTACTTGGATCACTATTACAGTTTTTACGGGTTATTGTTATGATAATGCTGTATTGTTTTCCTATATGGATCATTGCTGTGATTCTAGAAATATCTGTTACGCATATGTTGTTTATAAGCATGAGGTTAACCGTTACCTGAGATCCAATGTGGTAAATTGGATCTCAGTTATAGCTTCAGGGTCCGGAGGACCGAGGGACGAGGAAAGAAGCAAGCAGGCCACGTAGAAGATCCGGTTGAAGATTTCTTTCTGTTGTATTATACTTTTGAACCACACGATTTTTGTACCGCTGTTGTATCTAGCCAGACTTACGGCATTTTATATATACATATTAGTTACTCAATCACTCCGATGCTCTACTCTGATTATTTAAAATGATCTTTTGATGAAAAAAAATATACTGCTTTTGGAAAATGGGATGTTACATTAACCAAGTATTTATTTATAAATTATAATTTCATTTTGTTAGCTTTATGGTGGAATAGTTTTGGAGACGATTGCAAAGAGCTACAAACAATACCTATTCGCATCCTAAGCCTCACTTGCAGTGCTACAGGGTGCGAGAGAAATTGGAGTGTGTTTGATCAAATTCACTCAAAGAGAAGGAACCGTTTAGAGCAACAAAGGTTGAATGCTCTTGTGTTTGTTAAATACAATCTCCAACTTGAAATTAGGCAAAATCAAAGGGAGAGAAAAGGAGACACATATGATCCTATCTGTTTGTCAGATTTAGATTCCGATGAGGAATGGATTACTGAGCAAGAGGATCCTTACTTGATGGATGGGGAATCTTGGATGGATGTACATGAGTGCTTCAATGTTGATGAAGGAGACCAAAGCAAAAAGAGAAAGAGAGGTATATTTGCACATATAATAATGAGGTTTATACTTCTCATGTTGCATGAGAAGAAGAAGATTCCTACACACACATGAAATGGTGGAACCCACATATATATACAATGATAATTATATATATGTGTGGGTCCCACCATTTCATGTGTGTGTGACATGAGAAAACACTTCTCCTACAACATGAGAAGTGTTTTTCCCTATAATAATATTCTTTTAGTCAAATCCCTTATCTAATGTATTTATTTATTCTTTTAGGTCCTCGAAATCTTCAAGATGATAGGAATAATAAAGGCAAAGGCATCGTCATACAAGATAATGCCAATAAGATTGATAAACGAAATGACATTGCCAACAAGAATGACAGCGGAAAAGAATCTCAAATTGTTGAACAAGATATGGGAGATGAGTCAGATGACTTTTCTAATGAAGAGGCTGTAGGATTAGATATGCCAGAGCTAGATGCTGATAGTGATAGTGATAATATTAGTCTTGATGATTGATGAGTAGGAGAATTATTGGTTTCAGATTTGATTACTTATATATTTTGGTGTTTGGATTTTTTTTTAATTTGGATTTATATGATATTATAGTGATTATATATTTTTCCATCATTTTTCATTTATTTTTGAATCTTACGATTCGATACGATTCACGATTCAAAAAAGCAGTGTGATACCCGGATAATTATTTATCTTAAAATATTATATTGTGATAAATAATACCTATTTAAAAATAGGAAAGCATATTGTTGTCTCTAATTTTAGTAATTTATTTGATATTTTCCTTGGAATTTAAAGAGGCAAAAACCCAATTTTATTTTAGGGAACATAAGTTGCCCTAAGATTATTAAAATAATGCATGGGGCATAAATGACCAAAGTAAACCCAAAAGTTGTGAGAAAATAATTAATCCAATTAATGAAAATTACCAACAATTAGTAGATAATTAAATCTTCATTTATTAAATTAATTCCAAGAACTTTCATGATTAGTTGAATAACATGTTTTAAAGGCACAAATAGGGATGCATGACTCTAATAAAAGACCAATGGCCAATGAAGGGTCAATATTAGCATAAAGATAATTTCTCATTAATTAGGCAATTAAGTTTGCAATAAAAATTATAGTTATGTTAATTTTCGAAATTAAATAATAACTGATTTAAAAAGGGCATAATTAAGAATATATCAACTTAAGTAACATTCAAATGATATCTATAGGCCAAGATTAGTATCTTAGGGGTTTCAAACAATTATGATTAATATAGTAACCTATCAAATTTTGACAATTAGGCCTAATAACCCCTAAAACACTATATTAGAAATATTAACCAAGATTGATTACATGAAATCCCTAACAAGTAAGATCAACAATGGATGTACTAAGCATAGGATTAGGACACTAATCAAGCTTATTAATTAACTTTGACAAGTCAAACTAAAATCAAAGGCTAGGATTAAAACTCAAAGTTGTGTGTGTGTGTGTGTGAGAGAGAGAGTTGTGAGTGTGTGTGTGTGTGTGTGTTGTGAGTGTAGTGTAGGAAAGAGGAAAGGTGAATTGTGTGGTGCATGAGAGTTGTGAGGTGTGTGAGGATGTGAGCCTTGCATTTGGAGAGAGAAAGAGAGAAGATATTTTGAGAGTTTAAAAGTGTTAACTCTTACAAATTGACAACATTCCAGCACATTTTCTGTCTCTTTTACCTATTTTGGGCTTTAAGTATGCATAGAAAATGAAGTGTATAGAAGAAAATGTGCATATCAAAGTATCAAGGAAAATCAAAGAAATTCTTGTTATATCTTGTAGAGTTTGTAATTCAAGTGAGAATTGATAATTCCTTTCTCTTTGTAGGAGGATGGAGTCAAGTTTTGAAGCTCTATAAGAACCAAGAAACAAGGGAAGAAATAAAGGAAGTGGAGTAATGCAAAGTTAGAAGAAACCTGTACAACTGGCCGCAGCAAGTTGACAAACTGGCCGCAACAAGTAGCTCTCTGTGTCACTGGCCGCAGCAAGTGGACAAACTGGTCGCAGCCAGCACTGGTCGCGGAAAGTGGGCCACGTGCTCAATCTAGAAGAGATTTTTGGGGATTTCACCTTGGTTCTTCCTTTTTTCTCCTCTTCTACTCCTAGCTTCTTCATGTATTCAGCATCTTTACTTAGAATCTCTTTGTATTTGAACATGAGTAGCTAAATGTTTTGTTCTAGGGTTCTTTTGACCCTTTGTATGGATTAATACTTGAATATTCCTCTCTTTTGGTGGATTAATATATGTATATGTTGATTTCAACCTTGGCTTAATGCTTCTAAGTGATTGGCCTCCATTTAGATGATTTATTCACTTAGGTTTTGACTTGAGAGAGCTAATCTAGGTGTAGAACTTGATTGAAATCATGCTTGTCTTGAAGTTTACTTGATAAATGGATGGTTTGTTGGTAAAATAGAGATATATTTACTAACCTTGCATTGTCACATTAGGGTTGTTGCTTAAATATTGATTCTCATTAACTGTAGCAAGAGATTGTGCATTTTGATGAGAAGAGAAACTTGATTTTGACTTGAGAGAGCGGGTCAAGTGTTTTCGAACCTTAGACTAACACATATATGTATTGAAATGCTACTAGAGAGGAAATTAACCAAGTTTTATAAGATGCAAAAGGGGGAAAAGAACCCTAGGCTCAATTATCCTTGAAGTCAAAGAGTCATTTGCCTTTATCAATTTTAAGTTTTAGAAATAGTCTTTAAAAATTCTCATTCCAACTCAAAACTTTGTTTTAGCTCAACTTGATGAAATTCACTAAGCCTCTTGCTTGACCAATTTGTTAAACAAATCCTCGTGGGAACGATACTTTACTTATCACTTTATTACTTGCGAATCTCGTACACTTGCGAGGCGAACAAAAAGCCATGGGGATTAATTCAAATGAGAACCGATAGAAAATAAATTATGTACTGAAATATGTTAACCATAGATCAAATATAAGGACTTATTATGAACAAGCGTATTTTTAGCTTGAAGTAGGTGATCTCCAAAGTCATTTCCTTAACTTTTGAGATTTATCCTAAAATGATTAAAAGGCTAATAAAAATCCCAAATTGAACCATAATTCTTGTTATTCCAAGTACTTCTCAAGAAACTTGCATAAACTTCAAAATGAACCTCTAAAAATATTTGTGATTTATGAGCAATAGACTAAGAAACTAAAAGCACCTAAAGCAACTAATTTTTGGAGCATCTAGTTATAGAAACATGGAAGGGGGGGACGAATTAGATGGCTGTAACATCCCGTTTTATAAAGCAATTTTTTTTTTTCAATCAGAGTAGAGCATTGGAGCGAAAGAGTAACTGATTTGCATTCAAACAGCAACCATAGTGTAATATAGTAATGATTACAGACATCACACTGTTTCGAATGTAAGTACAAAAGAAACGGGAAAATAGATTCTTCGGCTCGTGGTTTATTCCTGCTGCTTTCCCCGGTCTCCAATTCTTGGTCATCTGGACCCTGAAGCTATAGCTGAGATCCAATTTACCACATTGGATCTCAGATAACGGTTAACCTTATGCCCAAACACTACAGTATACAGACAACAGATATTCTAGACATTACAGCAGTGTGTATCAATACATAAGCATACAAACAGATGCATGATCAATATGACGACGAACATAAGCACGAGCAATATGCAAAGCCTCATAAGGTAAACAATAACAACAACAGCCTGCACTTAAACCAGTGCCACGATATCCACTCGTGTCCTCAGCGCTAGGAAAACATAACGGCATTATTATGACTATAACCCGTGTAAAACTGTCTGTATAACGGTCTACAAATGTATCTATCACATATATGCATTTAAGCAGCACATGATTATTGTTATAGTACGCGTCCGTACCTCCATTGACAATATACGGAATCTCTGGTACGTTTTGACGAAAACTGCACGTTGACGGAAACAGCGGGTTGACAGCGGCACGTTGGACAGCGTAACGACAGCAGATCAAGGTTACTAATATCCTATAATGATAATATCGCATTTATCAATATTTGACATCATAACAGGCATTTTAGGTAAAAATTACCATCATGCCCCTATACCCCTAATCGCCATAATTTCGCCAGCGCTTCGCTACTTTGACTTCGACTTCCAAAATTTTGCCAGAACTTTGACCCAATCATGATTTTCGAAATTCCCACTTAAAATATCCCTATCATATGATATCTAATCATACTCGGAAGATTAAAGGCTAATCTAGCATTTCTACGCTAACTACCGAAACTTAAGACTAAGCACCGAAAAACTTACCCAGAGCTTCGCTGCAGAATTCCCCGGACTCCTCCTTCTCTCTTCCCTCTCTCTATTTTCGGCTTGCTCTTGTGATTTTGGGTGTGAAATGTGAAGAGGAGGTCATGCCTATTTATAGGCAAAAATAGTGCCAACTTTGTAATTTTCACATTCCTAAACTTGTAATTTTCCCCTCCATTTTCACCACAAAAAACTAGGGTTTCTAGAAGCATGAATCATGGCCACACAACACTGAAAAAAACGTCCAGCTATCCCATGAGTCACCATGCAACTTTTGCTTTTTGCTCCGGTCCGATAGAATTCCCCCGATCGGTACCCGATTCGCGTAATCGTGAAAAATCTCAGAGATTCGGAATCGCAACTTTGAAGAAATTTTCTTTCTCATTAGAAATGTCTAAGTTAACCTAAATTTTGATTCCATACAGGGTTTCAACAGTCCCGCTGAAGTTTTACGGAAAAACGTGTCAGTTTCGGAACGAACTTCCGGAATCATCAACTTCGGGACAAAAATTCACTGATTCCAAAAATGTCCAGTTGTTTGTAAACTCATACCCAGATATTGAGTTATGGCTTCGTTTCTATAGGTTTTCATTTATCTGATTTTCTTTTTGCTTTATCAGATAGTTCCATAGTCGGTCTAGTTTAACCCTTTTCGGTTACGGAATTAACTTCTGAAACCGTCCAATCCGAGATAAAAATTCACTTGTCCATAAACTTCTCTGACTTTAGAAATATTGTTCATGGTTTTCTAGTTAGGATTTAATTTCTATCGGTTCTTTTTTATCCTACTTGTTTTTTACTTATATCATTTTTTTAATACAACTTGCAACATGCATTGATTATAAATCCTATCCTCTTCCCATTCAAGATTTTCGTTCAGCAAAATCTGATCCTCTTTATTTTATTTTCTGTTTTTATTTTATTTATTTAATTATTTAATTAATTTAATAATTTTTCTTACATAATATTTTTAAAATTTTCCTATTGGTCCATACTCGTATTTAGGCTCAAAATTACCTAATCTCACCAATTTTTCTTTATAATTTCCAATTAATTAGGAAATATATTTTTGCTAATTTTTTAGCCATTACCACTAATTTTAAGGCTTTACATAATTATCTCTGAATTTCCTTCGTTTATACTTAAGTAATTAGCCAATAATTACTTAATTAATCCCGTACTAATCTTTGATAATTTTCTCAATTAGAATTTCTCCTCACCTCATAACTTTTGTACTGACATTAGTATTCTATGTCCTATGCATTTTAATAACATTTACGGGGGCATTTTGGTCATTATAATACTTTTTGATTCCCTTCTTATGATTTTCTCAAGGTGATAATTTATTAAATTACTAAAATTAGAGACAACATTCTCTCTTAATTTTAATAATTATTTTACTGCCTCCTAGGATTTTTCACAATTTCCCTAGGCTATCTAAGCATTCCAGGGGTATTTTGGTCATTTTGACCCTTTATCCTTTTTTCCCAATTTCTAAGAGATTTTTCCCTTATAAATACGATAAATATAACATAGAAATCGAGACCACATATTCACCTATCAGAAATGACCATTTTATTTATCCGGGTATTACAATGGCTATGAAGGAGGGTCCAAGAATTGTTTAACATAAATCAAAGGAGCACATGCAAAATTGAAACATGGAGGAAGTTTGGCCAACAAAGCAAAAAGCAAAGGATATGGAGGAGGTTTGGCCAACAAGGTGTTTTGAAAAAGGTGGAAGAGATAGGATAGAGAGAGGGAGGACGTTTTTGAGTGTTGGATGGTGAGGATGAGAGCTCAAAATTTACCCTAGATCCAATGGATGAAAATTGAGTAAAGAAAGTTCAAGGGAATTACCAAAGTTGCCACACCAATTCTCTATAAATAGGCCTTTCATTCATTTGGAAATTTCACACCAAAATTGCAAGAGCAATTCGAAATTCGAAATCTAGAGAGAAGGTAATGAGAAGGAAGAGCTTTGAAGAAGGAGGAGCAAGGTTCTATGTAAGTTCTTCGGTCCTTAAGCTTTTAAGTTCTAGTCGTTTGTTTAGTAGTTCTTAGTATAAATGCTAGTTAGATCTAGGAAATAGGAAATAAAATTCTTATTCTCGTTTTTATGCCTCATTGCATTGAAAGATGCCTGACGAGGTAAAAACATGATAGAAATATAGTTTTTGAAAGTTGAGAGTCAGAGTAGCGAAACTCTGGCGAAATTTTATCGGTTAGCGATTTCCTGGAGTCAGGGGTAAAATATTCATTTGTGACTAAAATATCTGTTAGGATACTGATTATGAATTAATAAATACGATATTATCCTTATAGGATATCTGTGATCACGTTCCGACCGTCAGACGTACCAGATTCATCAACTCAGGAACGGACGCGTATTGTAACACTGACTCTGATGCTTATAGTATATTTATATATTATAGATACTTTCATAAAGTCATGAACGGGACTCTGTCTTGAACATGCACCGTGACTAAGTTTATGGGGCTTAGATCACTACATACAGCTTTACACGGGTTATGTCATGATAACACCGATAAGTTTTCCTAGCGCTGAGGGCATGACATGCTATCGTGGCACGGGTGGTGCAGACTAATTAACTTTACATCCGATTGTACTGTTATAAATTGATCATACATCTGTTATGGGCTTTTGTATTGATTATTGCTGTAATATCATGAATATCTGTCATACATACATTGTTTATATAAGCATGAGGTTAACCGTTACCTGAGGTCCGATGGGCATTGGACCTCAGCTCTTACTATAGCTTCAAGGTCCGGAGACCCGAGAACAGAAGATAAGAGTAAGCAGAGTAAATAGCACGCGTGAAGACCCGACCGAAGATATTAAGATATGTACAAATAAATGTACTGTTCGTTATGAACAGACAGTTACGCCACAGTTTATGTTGTATTAGTTACTCAATCATTTACTTGCTCCGATGCTCTACTCTGATGAAAAATATATATATTCCGCTTTTGAAAATTGGAATGTTACAAGCAGTCAAACTATTCACGATTCGTATTGCGATTCAACAACTTTGGGTTTTATCAATGAGCAGTTTTAGTAAAAATAATTTTAAAAGGTCATTTAGGAAACCAACCTACATTTTTAACAAATAACAACTTTTTGACTAATTTTTGAAATCTACCCTAATTAGTCAAGTACTAAATCTTATACATATATTGAGGGAGTAAATTACGTTATTGACAACGGAAATTTATGTACTATATCGGGCAAGTACGTATTTGGTCTAACGCGTACGTGTGTCCTGTGAATAAACAGGATGCAGTACCCTGCGGTTGGGCCAGAGCTCAGCTATCTGAAAGAAATGGGGCGTGCCGAGTTCTACTCAGCCACAGACCAACAAGCTCTTGATGGTACGTGTGCCCTACTCATTCTCATCCATTCACTCTAATACTCATTTTAAAAATGTATTTCAGATCACAATATATATGTATGTTTTAGAGACAAGAATATATACATTACTGGACAGTTATTATTTACTACCTCCTTTCTTATTATAAGATATCGTTGCTGGTGTAATTTGCACCCATGTGCTTATATATATAAAGACTGGATGTTTGATGTTGCAGCATATGAAAGAGTGTGCAGATTGGAAGGGATATATCCATCGTTGGAAGTGTCACATGCGTTTGGGATAATGGAGAAGCTGTTTCCAACTTTTCCAAACGAAGGGAAGTTGGTTGTGAATTGTAGTAGCCGTGGAGACGAAGACGTGGACATAGTCTTCAAACACAAACAGTTTGATGGATCACAACTCAAACGTATAAATGATATGGCTCAACAAGTTGAGGAGCTCCACAAGCAACACATGTATTCCTTACGTAGTTGAACGTGTCTTTAAAATATTGTGGACCAATATGTAATTAATTTATGTGGAAAAAGACAAATATATCGATGTAATATGTTGAACTTGTATTTCATTCAAACATGAACTACGTTCATATTTGAATGAAATACCAGTTCCCAAATGTTTGACGGTTTCTGATGATTATTATAGGAAATGCCCATGCCTAGAAATTCTATGGAGTTTATTTGCTAGGAGTTGAAACAAACGATACTAAAATTGTTAAATTGAAAAGATTCATTGTTTCTTAAACAAAGTTTTGAACTTAAGCCTTTGTAAATTAAAAATCACATTGATTTTTGAAAGTTATTCTTTTATTAGCTAGCTTGACAATAACATTATTATTGGAATCTAAAGTAGTCAATAGTACAATATTTTATATGATAGATTCAAAAAGAGGTCAACATCCATATCACTCAGCCCGTAACCCTTATTTTGAAATTTAAATTGTGTTTTTTAACAATACAAACTGAATTTCTTACCCCAACTTGTGTTTTAATTAATACTTTATTAATATGAATATTTTTTTGAATTTAAATAATACTTGATTTTAAAAGTAATTAAATTAAAATATTCAATTGGAACTATTTCTTCTTGAGATAGTAACAGTGTCCTCCATTAGCAATTGAAACTTATCTCTCCTATAGGGTATTATAGATAATGAATAAATTTACCTAACTAATGTTTACTTTATACATAATGTCAAAATCAAATTTCTAATTTCATGCTTAGAGAGTAGAAACCGTACAACTTATGCCAACCATATGCTCAATTGTGTAACACCCTGATTTTGTAAATGTTTTCATAGCGTTTGGATCAGAGTTTGAGCGTCGGAAAAAAAATTTTATAATAAAGAGTAACTGAATAACATAAAATACAGAGTATCTGGCAGTACATACGGCCATACAAACATCCTAGTGTTTAATTCAAAAGTAAAGACAATAAAATAAAAACGTCTCTGCCAAGTCCTCATGCTGGCTTCTTACCCCCGATCTCGATCCCGTGACCCTTGGATCCTGAAGCTAGAGTAAGAGCTGAGGTCCGATGTCCACCGGACCTCAGGTAATAGTTAACCTCATGCTTATGTAACAGTATATAAATGACAGTTATTCATGACATCATAGCAATACATAATCACATATGTAAAAACAATAACCACACATAGCTAATGCATGTTATTTACTGTCTGCACTCTACTCCAGTGCCACGATGTACACTCGTGTCCTCAACGCTAGGAAAACTCAACGGTATATCATAACCATAACCCGTATAAAGCTGGATGTATAATGAAAAAAATATAAGACAGAGTCTTAGTCTATGAATACAACTATCATATACAAACATACAACAATCATAAGAGATAAGGTTACAGTACGCGTCCGTACCTTCGTTGACGAAATGCAGTAAGTCTGACGGTCGGTACGTGATCACAAATATCCTATAAGGATAATAGCGTATTTAATTAATAAACAATATCCTAACAGATATTTTAGTCACAAATGACTATTTTACCCCTGACTTGACATAATCGCTACCCGATAAAATTTCGCCAAAGCTTCGCTACTCTGACTCCAAATTTTCAGAAACTCAATCCCTACTATGTTTTTACCTCGTCAAGCATCTTTCAATGCAATGAGGCCTAAAAACAATAATAGAAATTTCATTTCCTACTTACTAAATCTAACTAACATTTCTACTACTAAACTAAAGACTAGAATCTAAAAACTAAGGACCGAAGAATTTACCCAGAACTTCGCTACTCCTTTCTCCAAAGCTCCTCCTTCTCTCTTCTCTCTTCTCTCTATGCTTTTTGAAATTTCTAAGGAAATTGGTTTGAATTTTCAAGAGAAATGAATGCCTATTTATAGGGAAAAGTTGTGGCAACCTTTGTAATTTTTCCCAAACTTTCTCCTTCAATCTTAGCCATTAGATCTAGGTTTTCATGTGAAGCTCCATCTCCACCCTTGAACCATTCTCTAACCGTCCTCTCCTTCCTTCTTTCCTCAATATGACATCATCCATATGATGTCACCCATGTGCTTCTTTATGAATTATACCGATAAATTACCTTACTCAGTGTTCTAATCGAATGTACTTATAACTTTTAAATACTTTTAGAGGTAACCCTTGAAGTTTAAGTATTCTCTTGAGAAGTATTTGGATTACAAGAATTATAGTCCAATTAGGGGTCTTTACAAGTCTTTTAGTCAGTATACGAAAAACTTCGTCGGTTACGGAAATGACTTCGGAGATAGCCCACTCCGGGACAAAAATTCACTTGTTTATAATATGTCCTGCTGTTTAACACTTAGTTCATATGTTTCAAGATACGATTTAATTTCTATCGGTTCTCATTTACCTTATTTGCTTTTTCCACAAAATATCTTTTTCTTCTTTAAATATCTTCATCCACTTGCCAACTTGTGTATTCACACACACACACACACAAAATACACGGTTCCCCTCCCCCAAAATTTTTGACTTTTCAACACTTTTTATTTACTTATATTATACATTAATTTATCTTATATTAATTTATTCCATTGGCTAATTAGATGGTTAATTATTCCATTGGTTAATTAGGCTTTAGGTATTTATATAATTGATCTTATATTTTTCTCAATCATACCTAATTAATTAGGAATTATTCTCATGCTAATCTTGACCCTTCTTTGGTCATTAGTCTTTAATTAGGGATTTAATATAGTTAACTTTGGATATCACCTTTATTCATGTCTAAACAATTAGCAACTAATTATTTAATTAATCACTTACTAATTTTTGAAAATTTTCTTAAATTAGATTACTTGTTTTCTCACAACTATTGCATTGACCTTGGTAATTTATGCACCATGCATTATATTAAAAATCATGGGGCAACTTATGGTCCCCAAAATAATATTGGATTTTTGCCTATTTAAATTCAAAGGAAATAATTAAATAAATTACCAATATTAGAGACAGCATACTTTCCTATTTTTAATAAATATTTAATTGCCTCTTAGGATTTATCATAATATTCTCAGGGTATTTTTATCCCCCATCAATGCATTTAGGGATTTTCGGCCCATTTATTCCTTTTAATTTCAAGAGAAATTACCCCTAAAATAAGATAAATACTCCACAAGTTTTAAGACCATATATTCACCTATTAAGAATAGGTATTATTTATCAAAAGATAATATTTAGGATAAATAATTATCCGGGTATTACAAATTGGGGGAAAAAAATATTTTAAACATGTGTCATCCTTTTTCTGTCGTCGTCAATTAACTTTTTATCAAAAAAAAAATTAATTAATTACTCCCTCCGGTCTTTAATATAAGACATATTTAAAGAGTTTATCTTAGTTTTAAATAGGCTAATTTCTCAATTTTCCCCTTATTAAATAACTATTTACCAGAATGCCCCTGTCAGAAAACTATTTCCCAATCTGCCCCTGTTTAGTCGACTAAAACCATGGTTTACTCGACTAAATCGCGGGGCCAAATTTTTTTTGCAGCCCCCCGACATTTAGTCGACTAAAATTTAATTTTTAGTCGACTAAACCCATTTAGTTGACTAAAAAATCCATTTAGTCGACTAAATCATTAGAAAAAAAAGGTTAAAACTTCGGAAGGCCATAACTTCTGGCTTGGGAGTCCGAATCAAGCGATTCTTTTTTTGATTCCACATAACTTTTGAGATCTATGCACCGACGTAAAAATTAAATTCTGAATTTAATGAAGAGAAAGGAGGAAAAACAAGTGATTTATTATTGTGCAGGAAATACTAACAATTCATTAAATATAATCAAGTGATTCTTTAATATATATATATATATATATATATATAGTATTGTTGAAGTTAATAATCCCAGCTTTTTCTCTACGTGGTTCATGTTGCTGTTTTCCGCACGTTGCTGATTCCACAATAAGAAGGATTAAGTTATTTATTTTTTAATTGTTTATTGTGTTGAGTGTGCTGATTTTTTATTATATTATTGTAAACATGTGGTTAGCTATTTTTGAGGAAGTAGTTGATTCATTTTAATTTGTTTTACTGAATCTGTTGGTTAGTGATATTAGTGATCCTAGATATTAGCTATGATCATAGATTTTAGCTAGATTGACTACCGTGCTATCACAACATATGATCTCATGCATAACTTCCAAACACTGTTATTCCCCTTAAACTCAAGCCCCATGTAATACCCGGATAAATGAAAGGGGTATTTTTGGTAAGCAAGTATATAATCTCGAGACTTGTGATAATATAGTATATTTTTCTAAGGGAAAAACTCTTGGAAATTAGAGAATTTAAGGGCCAAAGTGCCAAATGACGGAAATGCCCCTAAGGGACATAAATACTTAGAAAATTGTGAAAGCTATAAAAGAAGCAAGTAAAAATCTATTTGAAATAGGGAAGGATATTGTCCCCAATTTAGGTAATTTAATAAGTTACAAACTTGGAGAATTGTTGGAAAATATTCAAAAAGAAGTGAAATGACCATAATACCCTCGTAATTTATAAAAATGCAAGAGGCATGAAAATACTAATGTTTATAGAAGAATATGAAGGTAATGAGGTATTCTAATTAAGAAAATTATCAACAAGTGATAATTAAGTAATTAGGTAAATACTGGCTAATTACTTAAGCATAAGCAAAGGAAATTCAGTAATAATTATGTAAAACCCTAAAATTAGTGATTTTTGGTTTAAAATTAGTAAAAGTATATTTACTAATTAATTGTAAATTTTGGAGAAAAATAGTTGAGTTTAGGTATTTTTTTTTTAAGCCTAAATGTAAGAATAGACCAATAGGAAAATTTTGTAAAAATTATGTAAAAATAATAATAATTAATTAATTAATTAATTAAAAAAAAACGAAATAAATAAAAAATGGGCCAGCCGAATTGTTGGGTAGAATTGAGGATAAGAGTTGATTAAAAATATCAAAGCAAACTTAGTGTACAAGTTTAGGTTTTATTATTTTAATATATAATTTATTGAAGTGAATAGTAATGGAAAATATAGGAAATGGATCCTATCTAGAGAACAAGGAATAGGAATTCCAAAGTCACGGTAAAATATTGATCAGTGAGTTTTTACCTTCAAGTGACCTTTTCCGGAAGTCAATTCCGAGGCCTGTAGCGCATTTTCCTAATAAGACGAAATAGGGAAAAATGCTGATAGTCACATTTTGGGAAATTAAGAAAATAAATTATAACTCAACATCTAGGAATGAGTTTGAATTTATCTGGACATATTTGGAATCAGTGAATTTTTCTGAAGAAGTTGATGATTCCAGAAATGCGTTCTGAAACCGGACACGTTCGGACACGTTTTTCGAGAAAACTTCAACTGGACTGTTGGAACCCTGTAAGAGACCAAAATCTAAGTTAAATTAGATATAATTGATGAGGAAGAGAAGATCTTCAGAGTTATGAATTCAGAATTTTGAGATTTCGCGAAACGGACACCAATCGGGGAAATTCTATCGGACCGAGTCATAAAGCAAGTTGAGTCAACACTCTTTGACCAATCCATTGCTGCCAAGTCAGCTCCTTATGTCGACCAACTAGCTTCCATGTACCAGAATTAAACACCATTTAAGGGTGATTTTACATGGTTTAAAGTCAAGGAGAAAATTACAATATTTGGAGTTAAAATTACCAAAGTGGCCCAAAATTTGCCTATATAAAGGCATGCATACCTCTTGAGATTTCTCACACCATTCCTCTTGCTCTAGCCGAAATATAGAGTGAGAAAGTAGAGAGAGAAGCTCTGGGCAAAATTGTGCAGAAGTCTTCAACGGGTAAGTCTTTCGGGCTTTAGTTTTTAAGTTCGAGTTCTTAGTTTTAGTTCGGTAGTTAGTAGAATTGTTAGTTAGATTTAGGAAGTAGGTGATGAGATTCCTATTCTTGTTTTAGGCCTTGTTTGCGTTGAAAAATATGCAGAGGTAAAAACATAGTAGGGATCGAGTCGCCGAAAAGTTGAAGCTTTCGCAGCTTTTTCAAAAGTAAGGGTAGAATTTGTTAGAATAGCCTTTAATTTTTCAAGTATGATTGGATATCATATGGGAGGGCTATTTTAGTCTTTATTTTTGAAAATCAAAATGGCGTCGAAGTTCTGGCGAATTTTTGGGAAGAAAAGTAGTCGGAGTAACGAAGTGCTGTCGAAATTCCGCCAATTAGGGGTATAGGGGCAAAATGGTAATTTTTACCTAAAATGCCAGTTATGATGTCAAATCACTAACGAAAGTGATATTACTCTTATAGGACATCAGGAACTTTGATCTGCTGCCGTTACGCTGTCCGACGTGCCGCTGTTGGACGTTTCGTTGTTTTTCGTAAAACGTGCCGTTTCCGCCAGAATTGCCAACATTCGTCAATGGAGGTACGTTTGCGTACTGTAACACTAACGCTGATGATTATTGAATGTATATATGCGTTGATATGTTGTGTAAATAGTTTGATGCCGAAGGCAATGCTAGTCTATATGGGTAAGCCAAATAGTCGCCGTAAAATCGGTGAGGCCCCCATGATAGACACTTACCTGGTCATGCTATTCAGTGCTATACGCACCGTGTCTATGGAACCGTACTTAGACGCACCGTATCTATGGAACCGTACTTAGATGCATCGTGTCTATGGAACCGAACTTAGATGCACCATGTCTATGGAACCGTACTTAGACACACTGTGATTAAGGTATCGTACTTAGATCACTATTACAGTTTTTGTGTTGTTATTTAATGATCATGTACCGGCTTGATCGATGTTGTAAAATTTGCAATACCTGCTGGACATATACTGTTTATAAGCATGAGGTTGACCGTTACCTGAGATCCAATGCGCTAAATTGGATCTCAGCTATAGCTTCAGGGTTCGGACGACCGGAGGGCCGAGAAGAGAAGCAAGCAGGCCACGTAGAAGATTCGGTTGAAGATCTCTTCGTTGTATATTACCTTTGAACCACATGGGTTTTGTACCGTGTTGTATCCAAATGGACTTACGGCATTTTATATGTACACATCAGTTACTCAATCGCTCCGATGCTCTACTCTGATTATTTAAAATGATGTCTTAATGAAAAAAAAAATTATACTGCTTTTGGAAATTGGGTTGTTACACTTATGGTATCAGAGCAGTAGTCCTGGCATGAACTTGACTATGTTACTACGAACAGTTTGGTGCCGAAGGAAAGGATAGTCTACGTGGGTATGCCATTGAGTCGCCGTAAAGTCGGTGAGGCCCCCATGGTAGACACTTACCTGGCCATTCTGTTCGGATAACGGAGTTATGTTCAAAAGCCTTTTAAACTTTGAGCATGTCTTGAAACTGAGTACTGATATAGCCCCGAGTAAATGTACTACCCTATGTCGGTATATCGATTGAACCGGTGTACCATCCCGAATCGGTGTATCACTTTCGTGGGTGCACCACTCTAGACCGAGCTTAGATGTGAAGCGGGGTCACGTCGGATGAAACTCCGGGACCAATAAGGATAAGTACATGTAGTATTTGACTCATGTAGAGGAACTTCTGATACGAAATTTCATACCCGTGTTGGAGTAGACCAAATCAACGGAACCCTGGACGAGGGAAATATTTCGGGTGCCTGTTCGTAGTACGAATACAAATTATGATAAGTCTATATGCAGAGGAGATATTAGCATGATAAAATCCGTGATATACTAATTGAAGTTTTCTTTGTATATCGGACGTTTTCCCTAATGAAGGAAAAAGAACGAGACATGGCGAATTTGAGAGGAGCCGGAGCCCCCAGAGGCCGGGGCAGAGGTCGAGGTAGGGGCCGAGGCGGAGGACGAGGTAGACAACCTCGGATAAATCAAATACCAAACCAGCCGGACCAAAATGAAATACAAGAGCTGAGGAGGACTCTGCAAGAGCAGAGGGCTCTTATAAATGAACTCCAAGAGAGGCAGAATAGACAAGATCAACAAGCTGAACGACAAGTAGCAGAACGAAATGCTGATGAAGAAAGATGAAATGCTGAGGAGGAAGAACATACAGAAGAGGAAGAAGAAGAAGAAGAGAACGATCAAGGAGATGGACATGCTGAGGAATCAGAGGGTCCGATAGATCCCGATCACCACCTCGACGAAGGAGAGTAGAGAAGACCACACAAAGTCGGGTTAATCAGTGCAGAACCGAAGCCACCGCATTCAAGGGAAGAAAGAACTAGCTGAAGAATGGTTGATGAGTTTGGAGAAGGTCTTTAACGTGATGGAATGCCCGGAGAATCAGAAAGCTCAGCTAGCTATTTTCAAGCTTGATGGAGACGCTGATAGATGGTGGAGGAGTGTTGCTACAACGCTGCGAACCCAATACTGCCCTGTCACCTGGGAAAAATTCATAGAGAAATTCAATGACCAGTACTTCCCTCCGTCAACTCAGGTGATAAAGGAGTCTGAGCTTTTGCACATCCAACAAAGGGGGGGAGGAGTCATTTGACGATTACTTCGCTCGTTTCACCAACTTTGTCCCGATATTCGTCATATCGAAGCGTGAGGACGACGAGAGCTGGAAGGCTGATAGGCTGGTCTACGGGTTAAAGTACGAAATCAAGGAAAGACTAGTATCACATCGGTTCCCTAATTTGGCTCAAGCAGTTGAATCCTGCCGACTGATCGAGCGTAATCTACACGATCTGAGGAAATTCTGGAACTCCAATAACAACAACAGCAATGCAGGACGTGGTGGAATTAGTAGTGGAAATTCCTCACAAAAGAAGAGAGCACCCTGGAACAACCCCGGTGATGGTAACAAGAGACCATTTCAACCTGGCCAACCAAACTTTCCAGAATCACAAGGACCTCGACCGTGTCCAAAATGCGGAAGGTACCATAAAGGTATTGACTGCGATGGAAACAAATATGCTACAAGTGTCAAAGGCCTGGACACATTAGCAGGGACTGTCCACAGAGAGCTGCTGGGATGAGGCCGCAAAACCCAGGCCGAGTTTTTGCTCTAACCTGTGAAGAGACCGGAGAACCTTCAGGGGTGGTCCACGGTACTAGAGCTCTGTAGAAAGCTATTGTCGTTATAGTCTGATCCGAGTGTTAAACAAATCAACTACTTTTGATGTTTGTACGGATCCTTTTGGGATGCATACATATGTATTTCCTTACGATGTAATAGCAGCTACACCATTGGGTGAAAGCTTTTAGCTTGTATAGCGTGTTTTGAACCCAGTTTTGAATATAATATAAATCCTCCTACGACTTCATAGCGTCGACGACATTCTCAATAAGTGTTAAACTAACGGTGATGAAGAACGGTGACAAAAAGAATATATGATTCTCACAAGCAGAGATAGAACTGATGCGGGAACCGAATCTTTATTCAAGTAAATTTCGCGTAACGTACCAATAAACAAGGCTGAGGAGTAAGAAATTAAATCATTTATGTTGAACAAAGACTGTGAGACAAGTTTTCATAAATTGAGTGAGAAGTTGATTACCGCACCAAGAAATTGGTTATCCCAAATCCAAATATTTTTAATGGTACCTGAATTGGGATATGTCTAGTCATGAAGATGACAGTGTGATGACTTACCACTCTTAAGTCTCTTAAAGTCAAACCAATCCACACATAACATAGTGATAAGTATTATCATATTTCTTAAGTAACTATAAAACATATCACGATTGTATCACTAAGTATAAGGTATCTTATGTGGCCACGGTGTATGGGAACCATGGGAACATAATGTATCGAAGTACGATATGATATCCATGAGTACGAGATATATGGTATTACCACGGTGTATGGGAACCATGGGGATACAGTATATCAAAATACGACATGATGAATGTGTAGTACGCGGTATTATGGGTGCCACGGAAACACTTATGTACGCGGTGTTATGGGCGCCACGGAAACGCTAAAACACTAAAGTACTCGGTGTTATGCGCGCCACGGAAGCAATATATATAAAGTACGCAGTGTTTTGACACCACGGAAAAAAAACTATATATCAACTTAAAACATGATAAAAATTTTATAATCAAGCTATAACGAGTTCTCAATCACCAGAAGGAGCAGCTGGCAGATAAAATGAAGATCCGTCGCATATAGTCCAAAATCCATGTGAGATGGGTTTTAGTTAGTACCAAGTTTAGTTGGGTTAGTACAAATTTCGAGGACGAAATTTTGTTTAAGGAGGGAAGAAATGTAATACCCGGATAAATGAAAGGGGTATTTTTGGTAAGCAAGTATATAATCTCGAGACTTGTGATAATATAGTATATTTTTCTAAGGGAAAAACTCTTGGAAATTAGAGAATTTAAGGGCCAAAGTGCCAAATGACGGAAATGCCCCTAAGGGACATAAATACTTAGAAAATTGTGAAAGCTATAAAAGAAGCAAGTAAAAATCTATTTGAAATAGGGAAGGATATTGTCCCCAATTTTGGTAATTTAATAAGTTACAAACTTGGAGAATTGTTGGAAAATATTCAAAAAGAAGTGAAATGACCATAATACCCTCGTAATTTATAAAAATGCAAGAGGCATGAAAATACTAATGTTTATAGAAGAATATGAAGGTAATGAGGTATTCTAATTAAGAAAATTATCAACAAGTGATAATTAAGTAATTAGGTAAATACTGGCTAATTACTTAAGCATAAGCAAAGGAAATTCAGTAATAATTATGTAAAACCCTAAAATTAGTGATTTTTGGTTTAAAATTAGTAAAAGTATATTTACTAATTAATTGTAAATTTTGGAGAAAAATAGTTGAGTTTAGGTATTTTTTTTTAAGCCTAAATGTAAGAATAGACCAATAGGAAAATTTTGTAAAAATTATGTAAAAATAATAATAATTAATTAATTAATTAATTAATTAATTAATTAAAAAAAACGAAATAAATAAAAAATGGGCCAGCCGAATTGTTGGGTAGAATTGAGGATAAGAGTTGATTAAAAATATCAAAGCAAACTTAGTGTACAAGTTTAGGTTTTATTATTTTAATATATAATTTATTGAAGTGAATAGTAATGGAAAATATAGGAAATGGATCCTATCTAGAGAACAAGGAATAGGAATTCCAAAGTCACGGTAAAATATTGATCAGTGAGTTTTTACCTTCAAGTGACCTTTCCTAAGTCAATTAGAGGCACCGTAGCGCATTTTCCTAATAAGACGAAATAGGGAAAAATGCCGATAGTCACATTTTGGGAAATTAAGAAAATAAATTATAACTCAACATCTAGGAATGAGTTTGAATTTATCTGGACATATTTGGAATCGGTGAATTTTTCGAAGAAGTTGATGATTCCGAAATGCGTTCAAACCTAGGACACGTTTGGACACGTTTTTCGAGAAAACTTCAACTGGACTGTTGGAACCCTGTAAGAGACCAAAATCTAAGTTAAATTAGATATTATTGATGAGGAAGAGAAGATCTTCAGAGTTATGAATTCAGAATTTTGAGATTTCGCGAAACGGACACCAATCGGGGAAATTCTATCGGACCGAGTCATAAAGCAAGTTGAGTCAACACTCTTTGACCAATCCATTGCTGCCAAGTCAGCTCCTTATGTCGACCAACTAGCTTCCATGTACCAGAATTAAACACCATTTAAGGGTGATTTTACATGGTTTAAAGTCAAGGAGAAAATTACAATATTTGGAGTTAAAATTACCAAAGTGGCCCAAAATTTGCCTATATAAAGGCATGCATACCTCTTGAGATTTCTCACACCATTCCTCTTGCTCTAGCCGAAATATAGAGTGAGAAAGTAGAGAGAGAAGCTCTGGGCAAAATTGTGCAGAAGTCTTCAACGGGTAAATCTTTCGGGCTTTAGTTTTAAGTTCGAGTTCTTAGTTTTAGTTCGGTAGTTAGTAGAATTGTTAGTTAGATTTAGGAAGTAGGTGATGAGATTCCTATTCTTGTTTTAGGCCTTGTTTGCGTTGAAAAAATATGCAGAGGTAAAAACATAGTAGGGATCGAGTCGCCGAAAAGTTGAAGCTTTCAGCTTTTCAAAAGTAAGGGTAGAATTTGTTAGAATAGCCTTTAATTTTTCAAGTATGATTGGATATCATATGGGAGGGCTATTTTAGTCTTTATTTTTTAAAATCAAAATGGCGTCGAAGTTCTGGCGAATTTTTGGGAAGAAAAGTAGTCGGAGTAACGAAGTGCTGTCGAAATTCCGCCAATTAGGGGTATAGGGGCAAAATGGTAATTTTTACCTAAAATGCCAGTTATGATGTCAAATCACTAACGAAAGTGATATTACTCTTATAGGACATCAGGAACTTTGATCTGCTGCCGTTACGCTGTCCGACGTGCCGCTGTTGGACGTTTCGTTGTTTTTCGTAAAACGTGCCGTTTCCGCCAGAATTGCCAACATTCGTCAATGGAGGTACGTTTGCGTACTGTAACACTAACGCTGATGATTATTGAATGTATATATGCGTTGATATGTTGTGTAAATAGTTTGATGCCGAAGGCAATGCTAGTCTATATGGGTAAGCCAAATAGTCGCCGTAAAGTCGGTGAGGCCCCATGATAGACACTTACCTGGTCATGCTATTCAGTGCTATACGCACCGTGTCTATGGAACCGTACTTAGACGCACCGTATCTATGGAACCGTACTTAGATGCATCGTGTCTATGGAACCGAACTTAGATGCACCATGTCTATGGAACCGTACTTAGACACACTGTGATTAAGGTATCGTACTTAGATCACTATTACAGTTTTTGTGTTGTTATTTAATGATCATGTACCGGCTTGATCGATGTTGTAAAATTTGCAATACCTGCTGGACATATACTGTTTATAAGCATGAGGTTGACCGTTACCTGAGATCCAATGCGCTAAATTGGATCTCAGCTATAGCTTCAGGGTTCGGAGGACCGGACCGATGCTCTACTCTGATTATTTAAAATGATGTCTTAATGAAAAAAAAAAATTATACTACTTTTGGAAATTGGGTTGTTACACCCCACAAATTTAGTGTCGATATTTTTCCTATTTCTCTTTTCTTTTAAAATCCATATTATTAATAGAGAGAAAATCTCAATTTTGAATATATTGTATTTTGAAAATCCAGTATTAATTGTTATGTTGAAATTCAAAGTTTACCAAATACATGGTAGAAAAATAAAGATATTAAAATCTAAAATAAGATCAATTAATTATTATTAGATAATAATATTAGAAATAATGATTAATTAATTTTACAATAAATATCTCTCAATTAAATATAATTAATTTCCTCCATCCTAACAAAACCCTAGGATTGGTGCCATCATTTCCCACTCTATCTCTTTTTTCCTTGTGGCACCGCCCCCCTCCCGCGATCAACTGTGTATACACACACATATCTTATCTTTATTGTACCAGAGATATTATATGATCTAATAAAAAAGAAAACATCAAATAAAAGAAAACTATATATATATATATATATATATATATATATATATATATATATATATATATATATATATATATATATATATATATATATATATATATATATATAATTAAAGAATCACTTGATTATATTTAATGAATTGTTAGTATTTCCTGCGTAATAAAGAATCACTTGTTTTTCCTCCTTTCTCTTCATTAAATATGAAGATAATTTTTATATCAGTGCATAGTTCTCGAAAAGTTATGTGGAATCATAAAAAGAATCGCTTGATTCGGACTCCCGAGCCAGAAGTTATGGCCTTCCGAAGTTTTAATTTTTTTTTAATGATTTAGTCGACTAAATGGGTTTTTTAGTCGACTAAATGGGTTTAGTCGACTAAAACTTAAGTTTTAGTTGACTAAATGTGTGGGGGCTGAAAAAAAAAATTTGCCCCCGCGATTTAGTCGACTAAACCATGGTTTTAGTCGACTAAACAGGGGCAGATTGAGAAATAGTTTTCTGACAGGGGCAAATTGGGAAATAGTTTTCTAACAGGGACATTTTGGTAAATAGTTATTTAATAAGGGGCAAATTGGAAAATTAGCCGTTTTAAATATAAGATATAGTTTTTATATTTGTCAATCTTTTCTTAATTTACCCCTATGAATGCTCCATCAACAATAGTCAATGAGGATAGGGAATTAACTAACTAACTTGTTTAATCTAATCAAATTAGATAAATATGTTTAATATTAAGAATCGAGGAGAACAACTTTTCGAAATATTTCAATCCAACCTGAGCAAGTTATACTGGTAAATATCTGATATATGTGGCTGTGAATGGACCACCTATGACTGATGATCGGACTCCAAATTAAATTGCAGTTGATAATAATTTGAAAATTTACTATTAGATCTCAAAGAAGAACGAGTATATATGTGGTTGTGAAGAACAAGTCCTAGATAATGTCGTGGATAGATAATTATTATAATAAAAGTCTCACAATAAATATAATGCTGACGGTCCATGCAACTTTTTGTTATTAAGACTTTTAGGTTATTCTATTCATTCCTTAGAAACGCATAGTGATTTTGTCTAATAATTCACCTAAGAAGTTACAAAGTTTTCAAAACATGTGGAGAAAATAAAAATATTAAAGAAAAATGTTTTCAATGCTGTGTTAAAAGTAAGAGAGAATTATTAAATAATAAAGAGGTAAAATAAAAATGGGATTAACATATCTGCTTCAGCGGTAGACTTTTTCTGCAGTAAGTTACAACGACAGCATTTCTTCCTCCTGTTTTATAAAACATACACATTAAAACCCTGCGCATATTAACCTTCACCACCCCCTCCGCACTGCTTCTCCTCCTTCCTCGCTCACTCTCCTCCTTCCTTCCCCTCATATTAACTTATTGGCATTGCAATTTATTTGCCCCAGATATTGCAGCTCCAAAGTCAGCAAGCGGTACCCACTTATTGAGAATTGAGATGATCGACTTTTACAGTAAGCGGATCCTCACTAACCATCTCAGTAATACGCAGACGCCTGTGACCAATAAACACCTGGTCCCCTGAAATGCTTGAAATCTGAGCAAGGGTACCAACTTCATGAAGACGATTAAACAACTGTTTTCCTTTTAAATCATATACACTCTTCTCCGTTTCAGAACCAGATACCAGACTTGAATCAACCTCTGGCTCATCCTTAAGTAGGAAAGCACCTGCATAAGGGGCTTGCCGTTTTCGACTTTCATGTAAAACAGTAAGATAATCTTCCGATCTGGGACTAGTGGGCATGATAGCTGAAGCAGCGCTGGAGTCGACCTCATCGGCGCAGGACTCAGCTGCCGCCTCGACTACCTGATCGGAACCATCACTAGAATTCAAACAGAAAAATACCCTGCCTCCTAAATCACTACTTATTAAAAATTACAATGATATTGAAAAGAAAAAAACCACCATTAATTTCCTGTGGAGGGACTTGCAGGCGCCACAGGGAGGGGTAGAAGAAGGATGATGCCGAGGGTCAGCCATGAGGAGAAGGAGAGGGAGAGAGTGAGAGGAAGAGAGAGAAGCGGTATTAAGGTGTATGTTTTATGAAAATAGGAGGAAGCAACGTTGTCGTTTTACTTGCTGTAGAAAAAGTTTTCTACTGCTGAAGCAGATATGTTAATCCCAATAAAAATAGTCAATTACGGTGTTATTAGTTAGTAATGTATGATGATTCACTTCAGTATAAACTGTGGATTAGAATCGTTATTTCACAAACGAAAGTATACTCTTCTACTAAAAGCTTTACTATATGATGTGATTTATGACTTATGAGGCTGGGCTTTGCTCAATCAACGGTAGCTGAACTCTCGGCTTCTGTTTGGCATGTGAGGGGAGGGGAGGAGAGGAGGGAAAATTGTAAGGAGTTCAATTTAAAAGAAATGATGAAGTGGAGTTATAAACTTTTAATAAAAGATGAAAAATTGGTGAGTAAGAAAAGATAATTAAATTTTTTTTAACTCGACTTCTTTAATTCTTTTAAATCAAAGTCATTAAAATTTCCCTAGGCCTCTCTCTCCCCTGTTTCCCTCTTACCAAAAAGACTATAAATAAAAGGGCTTCTCAAATTAAAGCCACAGGTTTGTACTTTATACAGTTTCACTTGAGGTTATCAATATCTCTCATTATCTAACAGAGGAAGTAATCAACCTTTAACTATGACTGAAATTAATAGGATTAGGAACTTCAGTTTTTTTTTTTTGGTCTAATTATGATCTGCCTTGTTGTAATCTCTTGTGTTTCTTTTTCAAGCTTGTTCTTCTCTATGCCATATGTAACATCCCATTTTCAAAAGCAGAATTTTTTTTTTTCATCAGAGTAGAGCATTGGAGTAATAGAATAACTGATATAACATCATATAGTGGCGTAACTGCCTGTTCATAAAGAACAATACATTATCTGTTCAAATATTAAATGTCCTCGATCGGGTCTTTACGCGGTCTTCACACGTGCTGCTTACTCAGCTTACGCTCATCTTCCGTCCTCGAGTCTCCGGACCCTGAAGCTATAGTAAGAGCTGAGGTCCAATGCCCATCGGACCTCAGGTAACGGTTAACCTCATGCTTATATAAACATTATATCAACAACAGATATTACTAATAGTACAATATTGATCAATCCGGTACGTCGTATGATCATAAGATAACAACTACACTATCATGCAAAGTTATCCCTGGTTTGCACTTATACCCCGTGCCACGATGTACGGTCGTGTCCTCAGCGCTAGGAAAACATAACGGCATTATCATGACTATAACCCGTAAAGCTGTAAATAGTGATCTAAGCCTCCCCTACCTTAGTCACAGTGCATGTCCAGGACAGAGTCCCGTTCATGGCTTTATGAAACTATCCACAACATATATAAGCATACACAAGCATCAGAGTCAGTATTACAGTACGCGTCCGTACCTTCGTTGACGGTAATCAGCACTTCTGACGGAAAACGGTACGTTTGACAGCGGTACGACAGCGGTATGTGATCACAGATATCCTATAAGGATAATATCACATTAATCAATGTCCAACATTATAACAGGCATTTTAGGTACAAATTACCATTTTGCCCCTGACTTTACTAATCGGTTAAATTTTGCCAGAGCTTCGCTACTTTGACCCTAATCGTCCAAAATTTTGCCATACTCCAACATGATTTTCGAAATTAATACCTTAATTACCCCTAAAACATGATATCTATTCATACTTGGAAGATTAAAGATCAATCTAGCATTTCTACTATAACTACCGAAAGAACTACTAAAGCTTAAGACCAAGGACCAAAGAAATTACCCAGGGCTTCGCTACAATTTTCTCCAAGCTCTTCCTCCTCTCTTCCTTCTTGAGAATTTTGAACTTTCTTAGTGGTTTTGGTGTGAAAAATATGAAGAGGGATCTTGGCTATTTATAGAAGTTTTCAGGGGCAAATTCGCACCTTTCTCCTTTAATCTCCACCGTAGGATTTAGGGTTTCTTGGAGCTTCAATCTTGGCCACACAAGGACCTTGGCCGACCTCCCCCTCCCCCAAAGTCAATAAAGTGATGTCACTTGGTGTCATCAACTCTTGCTTTATGGAGTTTCATCCGATAAAGTTCCCTGTTCGGTGTCCTAATCGCGTAATCTTGGAAAATCTCAAAAATCCAAGAACATAGCCTCGAAGGTCTATTCATCCTCTTTAGAAATATCTAAGTTAACAAATTTTTTGATTCCATTCAGGGCATTTCCTTGCCTGCTGAACATTTTTGGATAACCTCTTCGGTTACGAAAATCACTTCGGGTAACATCATCTTCGGGACAAAAATCCACTGATTCATAATATGCCCAGATGTTTACCACCTCATCCCTGGATTTCAAGTTATGATTTATTTTCATTTATATTATCTGTGCTTTTTCTCAAAATATATGTTTCGTCTTATCTCTTAATCATCCCGCCGGTTACGAAAATGACTTCGGAGATAGCCCACTTCGAGATAAAAATTCACTTGTTTATAATATGTCCTGATCTTAGAAACCTAGTTCATGGTTTTCTAGATAGGATTTAATTTCTATCGGTTCTCATTTATCCTATTTGCTTTTTACACAAATATCCCATTTATATTATTATAATACAAAATATCATGATATTTGTTTTGCCAAATCTTATCCCCTTTTTGTTCAAAATTTCGGCCAGCTCCCTCTTGGACTTTTTTATTTTATTTTTCTGTTTTAATTAATTTATAATATTCTAATTATCTTATATTTAATTTACCAAAATTCTCCCATCGGTCCATTTCTAATTACATGGATTTAGGCATTTTAATTTGCTAGAAATTCTTGTAGCCTTTGATCTTGCTTTATTATATTCAATCCCAACCATTGACCATTATTTAATTTTTTTCCTAATTTAATTAGAAAGCTTAATTAGAGTCTTAAACCCATGACTAGTAACTTTTTAGGATTAGGGATTTTCATGTACTTAATCTCATACATTTTTCTTAATCTTTTCCAATTAATTAGCAAGTATATTTTATGCTAATTTTAGCCATAAAAATTTAATTAAAGGGTTTTACATAATTTACTTTGGATATTCCCTTGTTCATACTTAAACCATTAGCCAATAATTATTTAATTAACCACTTACTAATTGTTGACAATTTTCTTAATTAGTATTAATCATTATCTCACAACTATTTTACTTACATTGGTATTCTATGCTCCATAAAAAATATTAAAAATCATTGGGTCACTTATGTTCCCCAAAATAATATTTATTTTTGCCTCATTATTTTTCAAGGAAATTAATCCCAAAAATTCCCTGAATTAGAGACAACATATTCTCTAATTTTTTATAAATATTTTATTGCCTCTTACGATTTATCACAATATTTTCAGGGCATTTTATGGCCCATAATTGCATTTAGGGATTTTGACACTTTATTCCCTCTAATTTCATTAGAAATTTCCCTAGAAAATAGAATAAGTATTCTACAATGTTTTGACACCACATATTCACCTATTTCCAATAGGTATTATTTACTAAACTATGATGCTCATCACAGGTCAAATTTTAGGGTATTACATTTCTCCCCCCGTTAAATAAAATTTCGTCCTCGAAATTTGCACTCTACCATCTAAACTCCGTACTATCTAAACTTCGGACTATTAACTTCGGATCTTTACTCTATCTCAGGTTCGACTACAAAGATCTTGTCATATCGTACTTTGATATATAGTGTCTCCCGTGGCTCCCATACACCGCGGTCAACACCACAAATACCAAAATGTCTCCATGGCTCCCATACACCATGGCAACACAAGATATCTTAAATGTTTCCATGGCGCCCATACACCATGACAACATAAGATACCTCCTACTCAATGACACGATCACGGTCGGAATGTAATAACCAAGAAACATGGAACACATCACGGAGGTTTAGTCAAGTTCGGCGGTAATACTATCTAAAATCTCGAATGGCCTTTTGTAATATGGACTGCAAGTTCACCTTTGAAGTGTTTTACCGACACCGGCTAATAGGAATATCCATAAGAACATATGATCATCACCTCAACCAAAAGATTCTCATGGTCTTTTGAGACTTGTAATAAATATTTAGAAACATGATCAATCATATCTGGTCTAAGAAAATTTTTGCTTTGACAATTCCGTTGAGCAATATAAGTGATTTACACTTTTGCCTGTACAAGGCTTCAATTGGTGTCGTCTCGATTGTTTTAACAAGAAAATTTGAAAGATCAGTTTAATTGGGTGTATTTTTAGTTTTTCCCGGGAACTTCCTTTGACAGGATTAAGCTTCCATCGTACTTAAGCAGCTTTCGTTCACTGAATCGTCATGTGAGATACTGGTACAAATTTTCTGTGGAGAGTACCTACTCGATATTTACTTTATCTGGATGATATTTACCTTCTAAATCGCAACCCTATAATACCTTCATCTAGCGATGCTATATATTATCGAGTTTCTAAAAGGTTTTTCAACCACTTGTGGTAGCAGTATTCCTCTATGTTCATACCTTAGAGGTATCGCCTCTACTTTCTCATGATAATCACTAATTCTAGGTCATGTGTAGATTAGATTGACTTGAGAGGCTCCAACTGACAAGAGGTGTAAGTCATTACTGAAGGGTGGAATATCACCTAGAGGGGGGGTGAATAGGTGATTACAAAAATTCTTTTTGCTAGTTACTCGGTCACCCACACAATAGATATATATATCAAGGCAAAGTAGAGATAGAGTAGAGGAGATAGACAAAGAGAATTTATATTGGTTCGGCCCAACTCTTGACCTACGTCCAGTCCCCAGAAACACTCCGGGATTTCACTAACTTACGATCAAATGATTACACACTCTGTAACACTCGGAGCAATTCTCTCTCTCGAATTACACTCCCCCTTACAAGTTGTAATCAAAGACCCAATTCCTAAGTCCCAAAACTTTGAGACTCTCACAAGGAAATGATAATTTGAAGAATAACTCTCTGTAAGAGCAGATAACAAGAAGCACTGATGTACAAAGTATTACACAGTATCGAATGGAAGTATTGCAGAGTATTAGATGAAAGTATTGGAAAGTATCACACGAGAGTATAGCGAAACTAAACTCTCGAATGTCTCTTTCAGTTTGTGCGTTTTCTCTACTGTGTTCTGGGTGGTTTGAGCAGCCAGGACTTCACATATTTATACTGCTTGATTGGTGACCGTTGCAGCTTCTGAATTTGAATTCAATTGAAACCCATTCCATATTTGTTCGTTGCTGCATCATTCATATTAATTGGAAATCTTCCCGTTGGAACGTTGGAGCTTCGGACATGACCATAATCTTAGCCCATGATTCGGTGCTTTCTTCAATGAATCATTCTTTGTTGCTTTCTGTTCGTTTTGAGGATGATTATCCATCTTTTCAGCATGTTGCCGATTTTGCTTCGTTTTTGAATGGATATAGAATACTGCGTGACCCATCTTTATTTCAAATGATCCTGTACTATAATTCAAATATTTGAAAATCTCTTAGCATAACGGTTAGAAACAGGTCATTAAAGATCATCATTAATAGTATTGAATGCCATAATCGAAATCTGAAGTCTCGACAGAAAGGTATGATTTTTACCGATCATACTCGAGTATTGAATACTAATACTCGGGTATCTATGCTGTTCGCTTATATCGGAAGTCTTGATTCGAACTCTGTTGCTTCAGTATTTCGAGTGTCCATTTTCGAAGATCATAACTTCATTGTATGAACTCCGTTTAGGTTGGTTCAAGTCTTGATGGAAATCCCTTTGAGTCTTCTTTCAAATGGCACCGATTTGAGCTTCATCGGATTTCTTGTTTGTGAGATATACCCAAAACATTGAGGCTTGGTCAGTAGTGTGACCGTGATGTCACTCTCATCTTCAACAATTCATATCTATCTCATATGACCTCCTTTGGACTTGAATCTTGTGCGACTAGGACCGTTTGGAAGTCTAGTTTCTAAAAAAAATTGGTTTCACCTCAATCCGATCTCTGGATAGGAAGATATCATCGAATTACCAGAAGTTGTCCGAAACTGAACGTAGAACAGAGCTGATCAGAGTGGTGTCATACTCGAGTATTGATGATCCATACTCGGGTATTGTCGGGATTTAACCACAGAAGCAGCTGTTTATGCACCATACTCGAGTAGCCAAGTACCATACTCGGGTATTGAAGTGTCATACTCAAGAATTGAATCCTGATACTCGCGAGTACATGTTTGATACTTGAGTATTGACGAGATTCAAACGCAAGGAAGAGCTATTCATGCACAGGATCGTAGCAATTAAATTGTAGCAACTTCTATTCATCTAGAAGCTTGAATTTCCTTATTTTAACTCCGAATTTAGCCATTCCAACTTCCATCTTCTTCATATCAGCATTACATCTACATTAAATATAAGAATCACCAAAGTATAAGATAAATGTAGTATGTAAACTTTCTCCTCTTAATATTGATAAGCATATTTGTCATCATCAAAACTAAGCATAACTAACATTCTCCCCCTTTTTTATGATGGCAAATGCTCTAAGAAAAATATGGATGAATATGAAAATACATTAGGCCCAACATATTTTTCTTGCCTTTCTCTCCCCCTTATTTGTCATTAGCAAAAAGATTAAAGTAGAGAAGAAATAGTTGTGGAGAGGTAAGTATGAAGACAAATTAGAAATGACTCTCTATTTAATCATAGGTTAAGAAAATAACTTTCTCTCCCCCTTTTGTAAAGGTAGTTTTCATTTTGATATGGTGCCAGTTGGAATGTGTTTATGAAAACAAGTTTGAGAGAATTTGGAGAGGTTTTCAAAACATCTTTCACAATTAAAGCATATAAATACCAAACATGTGCAAAATTCACTGAATATAAAAGTATAAAGTTCAGAAATGCTCATGTAGGTTCTGCAAATTGATGAATGATCAGTGAAGGCCATTTGCTTGCTTTCTTCTTGTATGAGATCATTTCCATCCTTCTCCTTTCCTTTATATAGCTCTTCTGCAGAATATGTCTCAGTTGGCTTCAAGAAGTTTTCTTCTACTTTGTAGAGCATATCACAGCTTCAGGTAATTAAAACATATTTCCTCAATGTAATAGTTTTTCCTTGTAGTATATTTAGGAAAGTCTTTGCACAGACTGAGTTCTCCTGTCATAATTGTAAAACTTTCTTGCAAGAGAGAATTGTTAGTGCAATCAGACATCCAAATATTCCTTTCTGTATGATATTTTCAAATTGAGATAATGAAAGGAAAATATGATATTAACTCATCATCAAAACTAATAAATCATAGTGAGTGCGGATGAGCATTATTTAAAGATAATTTTCTTCAAATCAAGGAGATGAGCTTTGTAAAGATATAAAACATATGTGAATGTGAAGCTCCCCCTTAATGAATGCATTCTCTCTAATAATACCAAATAATGATGTGATGCCAATGTTAAATGAATTGAGGATAAAGCATAGGTGATGCACATAGTATATGACGTTTTCCAAAATCTTGATCAAGTGAAGATAAAGAGTAGTATATAAAAATGATGCTTTTTTCCATTTAAGGAATCTTTGGGAAAAACATTGAATAAATGATACAACACATCTAAAGAAGCTTGACGCCAATTCATATATGATGCTTTTCAAACATATGCCTTTCCATTTATAAAATGACGCACATCAAATGAATCAGACTTATCAAATGCTGCATTAAATCAGATAGGCAGCCCGACAGTACTTGAGTATTCCACTTGAATACTTGAGTATTGCCCCACTACTCGCGTAACAACAATTAATACTCAAGTATGCAATACTCAGATATATTAAAGTAAATACTGAAATACCTCATTTCAAGTGTGTATTGTGAACACTTGAATTTCTTTGATGTGTAAATTGATCATTAAGCATTAGGTGGATGATTCAGGGATGTTTTTCTCAGATGATGATGCACAGTACTCGAGTATTGCACTTACCTACTCGAGTATTGTTGAGAGATCTGTCAGCAGTAGCTTCCTCAGTTCGTAAGTACTTGAGTATTGGTCTATTTTCCCTGTCAGCGATATGAAAATCCCGATATTACTCGAGTATTGCTACATATACTCGGGTAGTATCAGTTCCAAATTACTCGTTGGACATCCTGCAAAGCAAAGTACTAGATACTCCTTGCTACCCAATGTTTCTTGAATCCACACAAGGTTAGACACAATTCTATAGATATATTTGAGTTAAGCTTAGGAATTGTAATCAGAATCAGAATTGAGATTATAAACGGAATCAGAGATTGCATCAGAATTAGAATTGAGATCAGTAGCAGAATCAGAGTAGGAGTTAGAATCATAATTTGAATCAGAGTTTGCAGCAGAAATTGAATGAAGTAATAAGCACACTGCAGAACTTAGATATGAAGCATAAACCATACTGCATAGCATAACTTAGAGTATTCAAAATATTACAGCATTGTAGTAGAGTTTCAAAAGCAAATATAAGGAAGGTAGCAAAAAGTTATACAATAAATGATCAAACATTTAAAACATGAGCTGCTCCTTTCCACATAATTTTACCCAATCAAATAAGTATAATCCAATGAGATACAGAAGGTAATAATTAAATGATGCCTATGACGCTGCCCTAAAATTTTTCAAAGAATATGTGAATGTTCTGTAATCTCATCGAGCAGAGTGGTTAATACACTTTAGAATAGTAAATATCAGTAATATGAAGCACCCAAGATTTAATCATGAAGTTATAAATCATTAGAATCGAAGAGGGAAAATCTGATATGTTTAACTTGAGGCATAACTGGAGTTATAAAAATCAATCTTCATTTTCTTAAAGACATGGATAAATATGATTGGAGTTGAAAAATACTATGACTTAACAGCAACTTGAAAACAGTTTCTAATTCAACTTTAATCAAGATAACAATATTTTTAGTTGAATCATTAACTATATTTTTGAAACATAATTAAGATCAATGCTTACTTAAAACATGGTGGAAGTCAATATGTATAAAGAATATATCAGTATGCTTCAGATTTAGAGAATATGTTAAACGTTGCCGTTAACATGCTGAAGAATTTTATTAGAAGCAAAAGTCATGAAGAATAAAGTATTATCGAAATATGCTTAGTACAATAGAGATATAAATGCATAATGACTTTGCTATGACCAAGAGATAATATTGCCTCTTTGAATAGAATCTTGAAACATATTAAGGCAAGAAAATGAATATCCAGCTATAGTTACTCAAAATATGGATGGAAACAAATGCTGATGTAATTGGGCAACAAAAAGACTAGTAGGATTCATGAGAGATAAAACACATACTCATTAGTCCAAATGACTAGAGTTTCATAACATCATCCTAGTAAGTTATTCCATTAATGGTTAATGTATTATCATTCAATACACTAATGAACATTTATAAAGCTTGGAATAACTTGGCCAATGAGAATTTATGCAGTAGGCATACCACACTCACACATTGAATTCTTTTCTGGGAAACTAACTTGAAACTCAGAGATGGATAACTTATTAGGCATGAAGTCTAACTAGTTAGAGAATGAAACAAAAGAGTTCAAGCAACACATTGATTTCCAAAGATCAAAATGTGAAGGATGGGGAAAATTCTACAAAACAGATTTGAAGCATTTCCGATATTCAGTATACAACATTAACTTCCCATTTTGAAAACATCATTTGAATGTAATCAAGGTATTTTTCAAATCTATCTGAAATGCTTTCAAAGTATGAATATTTTTGAAAATATTTGCATGTATCTTTATACAACAAAGTGAATTGAAATTCAAACACATTTTAGAATTGTACATTTCAAAGACATAAATCAGAAAGTAATGCACACATTCACTTTTGGTCTATTTAGCAATCTAAAAGACTTTTTGAAAAAGAACATAACTAATTGATTGCTAATTGAGTGAAATAATGGACAATTATTCATTACCCAAATATGAATTCCATATAGGCACAGTATAGAGTAAGGATTAGATATCACCGTAATTCCTCTTGTCCTTATAGAAGCTTGCTTGACTGAGATGGATTGATGTAGATGTCTCCCTTTTTGACGTTCATCATCAACATCAAGCATACCTTATTTAGCTTCCTCAAGACTTGAATTATTTCTCTATGTTGCATTCTTGAGAAGCTTTTTCTCATCCTACAAAACCATATAAGTCTTTTTCTTTCTTGGTATCCAACCTTACTTGGATCCAATCAACGTTAGCTTGTAGGAACCAAAATTTTCATGCTCTTATGAATATGATCAATTCAACATAATTGAGCATAATGAACTAAGCATGATTTTATGCATAAAAGAGATACTTTCTTTTCAAATCATCATGTATGCAAAAAGAATTAAACTATTAAACATTGCAATCCCTTTATAAACTTACTAAGTGGATTTTTAAGGGATAAAAATAATTTCAAAATAGTTTGCAATGCTTATTCCTAAGGCTACAACATATAAAACCTTAATGAATATTTCAGATGATAGGAAAGGAGGTTTTACCATTGTATACCTTTACCTTTGGTACTTAGAGGATCGACTTTGCTTACCCACTGCCTCTTATGTCTTTCGATGGGTTTCTGCAAAGTTGTCTCAAGGGGTATAGACTTCATGAGTCTTCTGCTTGGTACTTGAGAGGATCTCCTTTTTGGTTCATAAGAAGCTCTTTGATTCCTCATCTTCTCTGCTCCTTTGTGTCCATTATTTTTGAAATCCGTCTGCACACACAAGGCAATAGATGGACATTTTGGTACCCACTTATACTTGGGTCCTTCATTGTTAGTTCGAACCTTAGGGAAAACATAAGTTCCCTTTGGTACCCATTGATAGTTACCAACATGCTTATCTCTTCTATCTTTCCTATGAAAGCAAGATGATGTATTGTGTCCCTTTCGGTTACAATAATTACAGTGAGAAAATGGATTTGAGTTATGAACTGATTTCTAAAAATAATTCAAATAATGTTTTCCACCGCCCTTTTTACCTTTCTTCTTGTCAAAAGTAGGATTGTATCCTATGCCTGATCGGTCATTTGTAAATCTTTGAGCTTTCAAAATGACATTGAGCATTTCACTACCTTTAGTGAACTTCTCAAGTGTTTTCGTGAGGTAGGAGTTTTTCTTTTCAAGATCAGGGCATTTTTCGCAAACTGTATTTTCACAAATTGAAAATGAAGGTAAATCTTTAACTTGTTGTTCCAGCAATTTGATTTTCTTTCTGGAAGCAATAAGTTGTTTCACATCTTTTTAAATTCAGAATGCAATTCATTATACTCAGAAAACAATTCATCATAAGATGGTTCAGAATCACATACCTCTTCTTCGTTTTCTGATAACTCTTCTTCCGCAACTAAACAGATATTTGCACTCTCTTCTTCTTCTACGCCGGAGGTTCCTCCGTATGAAGCTTCTAAGGCTTTCCAAAATGAATAATGTTCTCCGTTGAAGCCAGATGGTCTGCTGATTAAGGCACCGTCAGGTAATATTCCTTCCATGATCTATCTCGGGATATTAAGCCCAACTGAGAAACCAGGCTTTGATACCAAATGAAGGGTGGAATATCACCTAGATGGGGGGTGAATAGGTGATTACAAAAATTCTTTTTGCTAGTTACTCGGTCACCCACACAATAGATATATATCAAGGCAAAGTAGAGATAGAGTAGAGGAGATAGACAAAGAGAATTTATACTGGTTCGGCCCAACTCTTGACCTACGTCCAGTCCCCAGAAACACTTCGGGATTTCACTAACTTACGATCAAATGATTACACACTCTGTAACACTCAGAGCAATTCTCTCTCTCGAATTACACTCCCCCTTACAAGTTGTAATCAAAGACCCAATTCCTAAGTCCCAAAACTTTGAGACTCTCACAAGGAAATGATAATTTGAAGAATAACTCTCTGTAAGAGCATATAACAAGAAGCACTGATGTACAAAGTATTACACAGTATCGAATGGAAGTATTGCAGAGTATTAGATGAAAGTATTGGAAAGTATCACACGAGAGTATAGCGAAACTAAACTCTCGAATGTCTCTTTCAGTTTGTGTGTTTTCTCTACTGTGTTCTGGGTGGTTTTAGCAGCCAGGACTTCACATATTTATACTGCTTGATTGGTGACCATTGCAGCTTCTGAATTTGAATTCAATTGAAACCCATTCCATATTTGTTCGTTGCTGCATCATTCATATTAATTGGAAATCTTCCCGTTGGAAACGTTGGAGCTTCGGACATGACCATAATCTTAGCCCATGATTCGGTGCTTTCTTCAATGAATCATTCTTTGTTGCTTTCTGTTCGTTTTGAGGATGATTATCCATCTTTTCAGCATGTTGCCGATTTCGCTTCGTTTTTGAATGGATATAGAATACTGCGTGACCCATCTTTATTTCAAATGATCCTGTACTATAATTCAAATATTTGAAAAACTCTTAGCATAACGGTTAGAAACAGGTCATTAAAGATCATCATTAATAGTATTGAATGCCATAATCGAAATCTGAAGTCTCGACAGAGTAGAAGGAGTTTTACCGATCATACTCGAGTATTGAATACTAATACTTGGGTATCTATGTTGTTCAGTTATATCGGAAGTCTTGATTCGAACTCTGTTGCTTCAGTATTTCGAGTGTCCACTTTCGAAGATCATAAATTCATTGTATGAACTCCGTTTAGGTTGGTTCAAGTCTTGATGGAAATCCCTTTGAGTCTTCTTTCAAATGGCACCGATTTCAGCTTCATCGGATTTCTAGTTTGTGAGATATACCCAAAACATTGAGGCTTGGTCAGTAGTGTGACGGTGATGTCACTCTCATCTTCAACAATTCATATCTATCTCATATGACCTCCTTTGGACTTGAATCTTGTGCGACTATGACCGTTTGGAAGTCTAGTTTCCAAAAAAAAATTGGTTTCACCTCAATCCGATCTCTGGATAGGAAGATATCATCGAATTACCAGAGGTTGTCCGAAACTAAACGTAGAACAGAGCTGATCAGAGTGGTGTCATACTCGAGTATTGATGATCCATACTCGGGTATTGTCGGGATTTAACCACAGAAGCAGCTGTTTATGCACCATACTCGAGTAGCCAAGTACCATACTCGGGTATTGAAGTGTCATACTCAAGAATTGAATCCTGATACTCGCGAGTACATGTTTGATACTTGAGTATTGACGAGATTCAAACGCAAGGAAGAGCTATTCATGCACAGGACTGTAGAAATTAAATTGTAGCAACTTCTATTCATCGGGAAGCTTGAATTTCCTTATTTTAACTCCGAATTTAGCCATTCCAACTTCCATCTTCTTCATATCAGCATTACATCTACATTAAATATAAGAATCAGTCAAAGTATAAAATAAATGTAGTATGTAAACTTTCTCCTCTTAATATTGATAAGCATATTTATCATCATCAAAACTAAGCATAACTAACAATTACTCTGTCCTGCTGCAGCCAAACATATCCCAATCCATACCTACTGGTACCACTACAGAATCTACTTGGATTTGGGATTACCAATTTCTTGGTGCAGTAACCAACTTCTCCCTCAATCTGTGGAAGCTCATCTCACAGTCCTTGTTCCACACAATTGATTTGATTTTTACTTATGAGCCTTGTCAATGACAAGTTACGAGAAAGTTCACTTGAATCTGCGGTACTATCCCACTAGACCCAAAACTACATATCTATGTTGCTATCTCTGGTTATTTCTATTCCAGAACTGCTCCCACTTTGCTTAAAATAGTTAACAACATCATCGCGTCATGGAACATGGCCCAGAAAGTCTGTTTCTGACAGTCAATACTTACATTTACTTAATTTAGTAAAGAGTCGTGTCTTTCTTTAGTATACTAACTACTGATAATCATTGTTCCTTGTGTTTTCTTTTGTTAATTCTGAAGAGAGAAGGACGTCGTCCATCGACACCTCTATTAACCTACCTATGCGTTTGAGAGAGACTTTTGTTTAAGTACCCTATGAACAAGGTAGGTGTACTTTATTTGAAAGGGATATCTAGAGTTTTCAAAATGCTAGTATTTTAGTCCTCGAAGCTGTCTTCAGAACAGTGCAAATTTTGATTTGTAATAGGGGGTGTTCTGAGCGTAAGTTGATCTAAAACGTAGAATTTAGATATCTGGGTAGATCGTCAATCCTAGAAATGTTGGGTTGAAATAAACCCCTTTTCTCTGGTAGTTCTTCAAGTTTCCTTCTCAGCTCCTATATTTCGTTCGATGTTTTTGATAAGACGTTATTTCAACATGATTTGAAAAATCGCTGACACTGTGAAGTAGTAATAAGATCTATATTATACTCATAATTTGATCCTAGACACGATTTAGAAACTAAAGAGCTCACACCTAATGGTGTAGCTAGTACATATGTATGCATCCCAAAAGGATTCGTACAAGCATCAAAAGTAAAAGATCGGTTTAGCACCCGGATCAGTTTATATCTTACATAAATTTCTACTGAGCGATAGTATCTTGGACCATTCCTGGAGATTCTCCAGCCTCCTCTTCAGTCAATGCCATCATTTGGCCTGAATTCTGTGGCCCCATCTTCACAGCTTTCAGAGGACAGTGCATACCGATGTGTCCAGGCTGTCGACATTTGAAGCAAATCCGTTGCCCAATACAGCGAACACCAGGATGGTACCTTTCACAATCCAAACATAGTTGGAATCTCGACCCTCTCTGAGAGCTCCACTGTTCAGTCTGAACTATCTTCTTGCCTTTTTCCTGGTAATTGACCCCAGGGAACTTCCTTTTCAGTGTGGGGCTTTTGTGACTAAATTTGGCATGACTTGCATTACTACTGTTGACATTCTTTGATCTACGCAGCTCTTCTAAGTTACACTCCATCAGACGACAGGATTCCAATTGTCTCTCAATCTGTCTTTCTTGTCTCTCAGCTTGCCTTTCTGTGAGAAGTTCCTTCATCATCTCTCCTTGTTCCTTTATCATCTCTCCTTGTTCACGTATTACAACCATTGCCTCTTGTAAAGCAATCTATTGATTTGGTTCTTGAACTGACTAATCACGATGTTGTTCTGGAACTGGTATCACTCGTGGTTGTCCACCTTCATTTTCTCCTTGACCTCAGCTTCTAACAACTCCGATTCCTTGCAAGTTTTCCATCCTCTCTTTCTATTTAAGAAATGACAATTTTTAAGGGATAATTTAATCTTTTTAAACAAACATAATTCACTCAAAATGTTTTTGGCAATATTATGTCATATTATTTAGCTGGTTGTCTATAACTAGCCTTTGAAGATAATTTAGAAAGGTGTAGAAATTGGTTATACGTTTTCCATCTAAGAGTTTATTTGTCTGTTCCATCCAGAAGCGGTCTCAGGGAAAGAGGTATAGGATCGACATCACCCAATCGTCTAGCTGGTAGGGAAACCCATTTCTCTGTGCATAGATCGTTTTAACCTGTTCCAGAAATCGGAAGTACGTCCCTCTGCTCGTCTCACTATGTTGATCCGCCATCAAGTACTCTATTCGTAGGACGCCTATCAACCTTTTGTTTGAATCTAGGACATGCCGTAGGAGGTTTGGTTCGTAAAAAAAATCACTCTCGGAGTCGTCTCGATAGCTTAGCAGCTGAAAATACTCACGGTTGTCATCATCGGACGAATGGTCTGATTCTATAGGTTCCTCCGGTTTAGAAGGCATTCTAGCCATTGATACGAGGTAGGGCACAGAATCAAGGTTTTGTACAGGTTCAGAGTTGATGTTGAAATCTCCGATCTCTGGGTAGTCGAAATTGTTGCCTACCAAGGAATGATGTGAATCATCAGGGTTATCAGAATTATCAGAATGATTAGAGTTGGAAGAATTATCAGAATTATCAGATACTGTTTCGGCATAGGTACAGGCGGTGGGTACACCAGCTCTGTTTTTAGTCTTAACCCTATTATCTAGGGAATAACGAACATATACGCGGTTGGTCTTACTTGTTTTATAGTAGTTTATGTCTGGAGATCTATTTCCATCCATCACTACAATGTCACAGTAGAGTTATACCAGTACTCTTTTTCAAAATATACTCCAAGTTTAAAAAGGCTTAGAACCTGACTTCGTTAATCAAACAGAATGGTCAGGTAAGTATCTATCATGGGGGCCTCACCGAGTTCGCGGCGACTAATTGGCTGACCCACATAGACTAGCCTTGCCTTTGGCACCAAACTGTTCGTAATAACTTAGTCAGATCTATGCCAGGACAACTGCTCTGATACCAAAAATGTAACATCCCATTTTCAAAAGCAGAATTTTTTTTTTCATCAGAGTAGAGCATTGGAGCAATAAAATAACTGATATAACATGATACAGTGGCGTAACAGCCTGTTCATAAAAAACAATACATTGTTCAAATATTAAATGTCCTCGATCGGGTCTTTACGCGGTCTTCACACATGCTGCTTACTCAGCTTACGCTCATCTTTCGTCCTCGAGTCTCCGGACCCTGAAGCTATAGTAAGAGCTGAGGTCCAATGCCCATCGGACCTCAGGTAACAGTTAACCTCATGCTTATATAAACATTATATGAACAACAGATATTTCTAATAGTACAACATTGATCAATCCGGTACGTCGTATGATCATTAGATAACAACTACACTATCATGCAAAGTTATCCCTGGTTTGCACTTATACCCCGTGCCACGATGTACGGTCGTGTCCTCAGCGCTAGGAAAACATAACGGCATTATCATGACTATAACCCGTAAAGCTGTAAATAGTGATCTAAGCCTCCCCTACCTTAGTCACAGTGCATGTCCAGGACAGAGTCCTGTTCATGGCTTTATGAAACTATCTACAACATAGATAAGCATACACAAGCATCAAAGTCAGTATTACAGTACGCGTCCGTACCTTCGTTGACGGTAATCAGCACTTCTGACGGAAAACGGTACGTTTGACAGCGGTACGACAGCGGTATGTGATCACATATATCCTATAAGGATAATATCACATTAATCAATATCCAACATTATAACAGGCATTTTAGGTACAAATTACCATTTTGCCCCTGACTTTACTAATCAGTTAAATTTTGCCAGAGCTTCGCTACTTTGACCCTAATCTTCCAAAATTTTTCCATACTCCAACATGATTTTCGAAATTAATACCTTAATTACCCCTAAAACATGATATCTATTCATACTTGGAAGATTAAAGATCAATCTAGCATTTCTACTATAACTACCGAAAGAACTTCTAAAGCTTAAGACTAAGGACCGAAGAAATTACCCAGGGCTTCGCTACATTTTTCTCCGAGCTCTTCCTCCTCTCTTCGTTCTTGAGAATTTCGAACTTGCTTAGTGGTTTTGGTGTCAAAAATATGAAGAGGGGTCTTGGCTATTTATAGAAGCTTTCAGGGGCAAATTCGCACCTTTCTCCTTTAATCTCCACCGTAGGATTTAGGGTTTCTTGGAGCTTCAATCTTGGCCACACAAGGACCTTGTCCAACCTCCCCCTCCCCCAAAGTCAATAAAGTGATGTCACTTGGTGTCATCAACTCTTGCTTTATGGAGTTTCATCCGATAAAGTTCCATGTTCGGTGTGCTAATCGCGTAATCTTGGAAAATCTCAAAAATCCAAGAACATAGCCTCGAAGGTCTATTCATCCTCTTTAGAAATATCTAAGTTAACAAAATTGTTGATCCCATTCAGGGCATTTCCTTGCCTGCTGAACATTTTCAAATAACCGTCTTCGGTTACGGAAATCACTTCGGGTAACATCATCTTCGGGATAAAAATCCATTGATTCATAATATGCCCAGATGTTTACCACCTCATCCCTGGATTTCAAGTTATGATTTATTTTCATTTATATTATCTGCCTTTTTCTCAAAATATATGTTTCGTCTTATCTCTTAATCATCCCGCCGGTTACGGAAATTTCTTCGGAGATAGCCCACTCCGAGATAAAAATTCACTTGTTTATAATATATCCTGATCTTAGAAACCTAGTTCATGGTTTTCTAGATAGGATTTAATTTCTATCGGTTCTCATTTATCCTATTTGTTTTTTACACAAATATCCCATTTATATTATCATAATACAAAATATCATGATATTTGTTTTGCCAAATCTTATCCCCTTTTTGTTCAAAATTTCGGCCAGCTCCCTCTTGGACTTTTTTATTTTATTTTTCTGTTTTAATTAATTTATAATATTCTAATTATCTTATATTTAATTTACCAAAATTCTCCCATGGGTCCATTTCTAATTACATGGATTTAGGCATTTTAATTTGCTAGAAATTCTTGTAGCCTTTGATCTTGCTTTATTATATTCAATCCTAACCATTGACCATTATTTAATTTTTTTTTCCTAATTTAATTAGAAAGCTTAATTAGAGTTTTAAACCCATGACTAGTAACTTTTTAGGATTAGGGATTTTCATGTACTTAATATCATACATTTTTCTTAATCTTTTCCAATTAATTAGCAAGTATATTTTATGCAAATTTTAGCCATAAACATTTAATTAAAGGGTTTTACATAATTTACCTTGGATATTCCCATGTTCATACTTAAACCATTAGCCAATAATTATTTAATTAACCACTTACTAATTGTTGACAATTTTTTTAATTAGTATTAATCATTATCCCACAACTATTTTACTTACATTGGTATTCTATGCTCCATAAAAAATATTAAAAATCATTGGGTCACTTATGTTCCCCAAAATAATATTTATTTTTGCCTCTTTATTTTTCAAGGAAATTAATCCCAAAAATTCCCTAAATTAGAGCAACATATTCTCTAATTTTTTATAAATATTTTATTGCCTCTTACGGTTTATCACAATATTTTCAGGGCATTTTATGGCTCATAATTGCATTTAGGGATTTTGACACTTTATTCCCTCTAATTTCGTTAGAAATTTCCCTAGAAAATAGAATAAGTATTCTACAATGTTTTGACACCACATATTCACCTATTTCCAATAGGTATTATTTACTAAACTATGATGCTCATCACAAGTCAGATTTTAGGGTATTACACCATATAACAACGACAACAACAATAAATGTGATGTAAATTTCAAATCCTCAGTGAGACCACGCTATTTTTAAATATTCAACAGTTGAAACTTAATATTTTATAAAGTTTTTATTATAGTATTAAGAAATAAAAATAAATAAATAAATTTAATTATTAATATTTTACCTGAAAAGTATAAATATAAAACTAGACAAATATCATCTTATAAAATATTTTAATAATAATTGATATATGTGAATTATTTAAAGGGAAAAAGAATTTTGAAATTGCAAAATCCTAAATCAAGTTTGTTATCAAGAGTTGATAAGGGAATGACCAAACTTAATAAGAAACTCATAACTCATTTTTTGGGAAATCTATGGTTTGGAATTTTGCAATTTCTAAGTTTTTTTTTTTTCCGTTTTTCCCCTTATTTTAATAAAATTCTAATATCACAGATTTATTGATATAATATTATATGATGAGCGTTTTATAAAATGTTAAGCATCAACAGTTTAAATTTTATATTATGGAGGAGAAAAGAAGAGCGAAGAAAGATGGGAGAATGAGAGAATCTTAATTTCCTTTTTTCGGAAGTCGGATCTCAATTCAATATTTTTTTATATTTCTGATCCAATCCAGATTTTTGGACAAAGATAATAAGCATGGGAAAAATTGTCAATAGGATTAAAAGGCTAGCTCAAATATTTGGGAAAAAGGACCAAATTAATTCAGAATCTGGAATTGTTCTTTCATAATTTTGCAATTCTTTTTTATATTATGGAGGTTAAAGTCATCTTTCCCCAAACATTTAAGTTATTTGATCCGAGAATTTCAATTAAGCTTGTGACTTTATTTTTAAATACGACCAAAAGATTTTGAAATCATATTACACAAAAATAATTAGTGAAATTGTGTTTTGATGGTAAATAATCAAAATACCTTTCGTCCAATTTTTTTTTTTTTTTTACACATGTACATGTGCATTTTAACAACTGATCATAACAAATTAAAGCTCTCAATTTACATTATGACAATTCATACAAACAATTGCAAGTATTCATGGATAATTAAATTTATATATACACGAGCATTTTAACAACTAACGTATAATTAAAAGATTTACAAGTGTACATATGAAATTTTACAACAACTTATACAAAAATTTGAAAGTATGGATTATAAATGAATTACAAGTACATATGAATATTTTAATGACTAACAATAGTAAAATAGGTTAAGATGCATTCAACACCATGAAATATTTTTTTAGGTGCATCCAGTGTCCTAAAGTATGTTGGCAAAATATGCAAAAAACAAAACAAAACATTTGATTTGAGTCATATCTGAATACACTATCCATAAGAATTATTCTGCAACCTTCTCAGTAAATAAGAAGTGGCACTCCTCAAGATTAAACGAACCCTTCCGGTAAGGATAAAGGGCGACATAATTGGCGGAAGGTAAATAATCTCAGTAAGAGATAATTGAAGCTTGTTATTATCTTCTACAAATGTGTCACGATTGGGATATTTATAGGTAATGAATTTATGCATTGAAGTGGCGCCTCTTGAAGCATTATACCTCTTCAAATAAAAGTCATAACCATTTGTTAAATTCATGAATCAACATGATTCATGAACCAGCATAAACTCCTTAGTTTTATAAGGACGTGATTTCTCAAGATACATCTTTTCATTTTAAAACATGTAACATCCCGTTTTTCAAAAGCAGTATAAAATTTTTTTTCATCAGTGTAGAGCATCGGAGCAAAAGTGTAACTGATATATATATTCAAAATGCCCACTAGCTAATTACAGAAGCGGTACAGTAACCGAGAGTTTTCAAAAGTAAGGACAACAACAGAAAGTCTTCAGCCGGTCTCTAAGCTTGCTGCTTCCCTCTCTCCTCGGTCCTTGGTTCTCCCGACCCTGACGCTATATTAAGAGCTGAGATCCGCACCAGATCTCAGGTAACGGTTAATCTCATATTTACATATACGGCATATGGACTACAGACAATCATATCAACAACAGTATATGAGCACTCATCGCCCAAAAGCATGCATACATTTATCGCCCAAAAGCATGCAGATATATCGCCCATAGCAAACGTAAACATATTAACATCACATAAACATACCACAGAGCTATAAGCTACCATAATAGGCTTACAATAAACATCAGATTAGTGTTACACTACGCGGACGTACCTTCGTTGACGGTAAACGGTACTTCTGTCGGAATATGGTTCGACAGTTGATCAGAACGTAATCAGGGATATCCTATAAGGATAATATCGCATCTATTAGAAATTAGTCATTACGACGGACATTTTAGTCATAAATGACCATTTTACCCCTGACCCCCTAATCGGCGGAATTTCGCCAGCACTTCGTTACTTTGACCCTAATCTTCCAAAATTTCAACATAACTCCTACTCCAGCATAATTTTCGAAATTAATACCTTAATTACCCCTAAAACATGATATCTAATCATACTTGGAAGATTAAGGATCAAAACAACATCTACCCTAAAACTTCAAGAACTACCGAACTAAAACTAAGAACCGAAGAACTTACCCGTTGAATAACTTTGTTACAACTTTCCCCAGAGCTCCTCTCTCTAACTTCTCTCTACACTTTCTAAGAGTGGTTTTGGTGTGAGATTTAACAAAGAGATGCAAGCCTATTTATAGGCAAAGTTGTGAGGGCAAAACGGTCTTTTTCCAACTTTCAACTTTTATTTTCAACCACACATTCTAGGGTTTTTGTGTTGGCTAATTCTCCTCCATGCAAGGTCTTGGACGACCTCCTTGGCTCCAAAGTCAAGAAAAAGATGTCATCCATGATGGCATCAATTCTTGCTTTATGCATTTTACTCGATAAAATTCCCCGTTCGGTGTCCTAATCGCGTAATCTTGGAAAATCTCAAAATTCCGGGAACATAGCCCTGAAGATCTCTTCTTCCTCTTTCAAAATACTTGGGTCAACTAAATTTTTTGATCCCATTCAGGGCATCTCCTATTTCGCTGAAGATTTTCGGATAAACGTCTTCGGTTACGGAAATCGCTTCGGGTAACAACATCTTCGGGACAAAAATCCACTGATTCATAATATGCCCAGATGTTTACCAACTCATCCCTGGATTTCAAGTTATGGCTTGGTTTCTATAGATTTTCATTTATCTGATTTGCTTTTGAATATCGATAGCTTCTTAGCCAGTCTAGTATAACCCTTTTCGGTTACGGAAATAACTTCGGAGACTGCCTACTCTGAGATAAAAATTCACTTGTTTATAATATACTCTGACCTTCGAAACCTCATTCATGGTTTTCTAGATAGGATTTAGTTTCTATCGGTGGTCATTTATCCTATTTGTTTTTCACAATTATAATACTATTATATTACAAAGTGTCATAACATTTATTGCAAAAGTCCTATCCTCTTATCCATTCAAAATTTTCGGCCAACACATATATTATATATATTTTTATTTTATTTTCTGTTTTAATTAATTAATTAATTAATATTATATTTTTTAATTATTTAATAGTCATTTTACATAATTTTTTTTATATAAAATTTCCTATTGGTCCATACTTGGATTTAGGCTTTTAAAATTACTAGAATAATTCTAAACCTTTGATTTTACTTTTCAAGATTACATCTTAACCCTTAGTAATTATTTAATTTATCCCATTTGATTAACAAGTCTAATTAGTGCCCTAATCACATGATTAACAACTTTTAGGATTAGGATTTTCATACACTTACTCTCATTCATTTTTTCTTAATCTTTTCCAAATAATTAGAAAATATATTTTATGCTAATTTTAGCCATAAACCACTAATTAAAGGGTTTTACATAATTTACCTTGGGTATTCCCTTGTTTATGCTTACATAATTAGCCAATAATTACTTAATTAATCCCTTACTAATTGTTGACAATTTTCTTAATTAGGATTAATTATTTTCTCACAACTATTGCACTGACATTGGTATTTTATGTCCCATGCAAAATATTAAAAATCATGGGGTCAATTATGGCCCCACAATACTTTTGATTTTCCCTCATTATTTTTCAGGGAAAATAATCCCAAAAATTCCCTAAATTAGAGACAACATACTCTCTAATTTTTAACAAATATTTTTTTACCATTTAGGATTTATCATGATATTTTCAGGGCATTTTATGGCCCCCAAACTCACTTAGGAATTTTGACCCTTTATTTCCTCTAATTTCATTAGAAATTTCCCTAGAAAATAGAATATGTATCCTACAAGGTTTTGACACCACATATTCACCTATTTCCAATAGGTATTATTTATTAAAATATAATATTTCAGATAAATAATTATTCGGGTATTACGAAACATTCCAATAATATTGAAAAGACTCTTTCTTTAACATGCTCTTAAGCAATATTTACAGCAAAGTACTCTCTTTAGTTCAAAATATAATAGTCAAATGTGTGAGTGTGTCTGGTTTTCATATAAGATACATTTTGGTTCTGTCTTATCATTTAATACATTTTTTTTTTCAATTTTAACCCTAATTAATTATATGTCTCTCATCTCTTTTTCCCATTCATTATCTCTCATCTTGTTTTTCTCTCCTTCTTTTCCCCAATCACCCTCTCCATAAACAAGAGTGTGTAATACCCTAAAATTTGAATTAGGGAAAATAACATAACTATCTTATTTTCTAAAGGAAAATTTCTTGGAAATTAGGAAAAATTAATAATGTGTCAGAAATGACCAAAATGCCCTTGTGGAGCATAAAGTGACTTAAGGAAATTATGAAAAATCCTTAGAGGCAATAAAATAATTATTAAAAATTAGAGAGTATGTTGTCTCTAATTTAGACAATTTTTGGGATTTATTTCCTTGGAAAATAGTGAGGGAAAAATTAAAAAGTATTCCGGGATCATTATTGACCCCGTGATTATAGATATTTTATGTAAAACATAAAATACCAATGTAAGTGCAAAAGTTGTGAGAAAATGAGTTATTCTAATTAAGAAAATTATCGATAGTTAGTGGGTAATTAATTAAATAATTACTGGCTAATTATTTGGGCTTAAACAAAGGAAAATCCAAAGATAATTATGTAAAACCCTATAATTAGTGGTTTATGGCTAAAATTACCATAAAATATATTTGCTAATTAATTGGAACATATGAAGAAAAATTGGTGAGGTTAAGTAATTTTAAGCCTAAATCAAAGTATGGACCAATAGGAAACTTTGTGGAAAAATTATGAAAAAAAATTATTAAATAATTAAAATATATATTATTAGTAAATAATTAAATAAAAAACGAAAAAAAAGGACCAGAATATTGACCGAAATTTTGAGCCAAAAAGATGGATAAGGATTGGCAAAATTGATATCTAGATATTATTATTATAATAATAATATAAAGGAACATTCTATGAAAAAGCAAATAGGATAAATGACCACCGATAGAGATTAAATCCTATCTAGAAAACCATGAACAAGGTTTCTAAGGTCAGAGTGTTTTATAGACAAGTGAATTTTTATCTCGGAGTGGGCTGTCTCCGAAGTCATTTCCGAACCGACGAACAATAAGGGAATAAGACGAAAAGGACAAAGGAGCAGTTGAGGAAATGAAAACCTATAGAAAATAAATCATAACTCAATATCTAGGGATGAGTTGGTAATCAACTGGACAAATTATGAATCAGTGAATTTTTGTCCCGAAGTTGATAATTCTGGAAATTATTTCCGTAACCGAGCGCGTTTTTCGAGAAACTTCAGCAGCGCCGTGGAAGACCTGAAAGGGGTCAAAAATTTATTTATCCCGGACATTTCTAATGAGTAAGAAAAGATATTCAAAGTTGTGATTCCGGATTTTTGAGATTTTACAAGATTACGCGATTCGAACACCGATCGGGGAACTTATCGGTAAGACGACTTCTAAGGCAAGTTTATGATGTCATGCATGACATCATTTTGTTGAACAAAGTGGTAGGCAAGGACGTTTTTGAGCAATGGAGGGTCAAGATGAAGCCATCCAAAACACCTTCGATCCAACGGTTACGGTTCAGGATGAATAGTAACCGAAATTTTCCTATAAATAGGCCTTGCTTCCATTTGTTTTCTTCACACCAATTCCTCTTTGGAATTTCGAAATCTTGGGGCAGAGGAAGAGAGGAGGAGTCCGGGGAAATTTGCAGCGAAGCTCTGAGTAAGTTCTTCGGTCCTTAGTCTTAAGCTTTCGTAGTTCTTTCGGTAGTTAGAGTAGAAATGCTAGTTTAGTCTTTAATCTTCCGAGTATGATTAGATATCATATGTTAGGGGTATTTTAGTCATTAATTTCGAAAATCATGATGGGGTCGGAGTTATGGCAAAATTTTGGAAGATTAGAGTCAAAGTAGCGAAGCGCTGGCGAAATTCCGCTGATTAGGGGCATCAGGGGCAAAATGGTCATTTATGCCTAAAATGCCTGTTATGATGTCAAATGTTAATAAAATTTCATATTATCCTTATAGGATATCTGTAATCAAAAACCGCTGTCGTACCGCTGTCGTACCGCTGTCAAATGTTCCGTTTTCCGTTTTCCGTCAGAAGTACCGATTACCGTCAACGAAGGTACATTCGCGTACTGTAACACTAATCTGATGGATATAGTATGCGTGTATGTGATGTGTGTGGTATGATGTGAGTATGGTATGTGTATATGTGGTGTGTTGTTGGAATGCATATTATGTTAGAAAATAACTGTATGCATGCTGGGAGCGATATATCTGTAAGGCTGGGAGCGATACATCTGTAATGCTGGGAGCGATACATCTGTAATGCTGGGAGCGATATATCTGCATGCTGGGAGCGATACATGTGCATTAGTGGGGGTGATTTATATGTTGTGTTAATGTTGTTCTGTAACCCATATGTGTGTATGTATACATGAGGTTAACCGTTACCTGAGATCCGGTGCGGATCTCAGCTCTTAACATAGCATCAAGGTCGGAAGGACCGAGGACCGAGGAGAGAGGAAAGCAGCAGGTTCAAGGATCTGGCTGAAGACTTTCCGTTATTGTCCTTTACTTTTGAAAACTCTCAGTTACTGTACCGCTTCTGTAATTAGCCAATGGGCATTTTGAATATATATATCAGTTACACTCTTGTTCCGATGCTCTACTCTGATGAAAAAAAATTATACTGCTTTTGGAAAACGGGATGTTACAGAGTGTCTTAGAAAAGGAAGTTATATTTTTCTTACATATTCATTGTGTTTAACCAAATTAACCTACTTGTCTAATTGTATAATTTAGTTATTTGTATATTATATTTTGAACCAAATGAAGTATTTTGAGGTGCGTCCAGCACCCTGAAATATTTTTTCTGGTGCACCTAGTACCCTGAAATATTTTTTTAAGTGTGTCCAATACCATAAACTATTTCTTTTATACACCTAACACCTTGAAGAATTTTTTCATGTTTATCTAGTACCCTAAGTTATCTAAATTGTTAAGTGAAAAATTGCATAAAAAGTATTTCAGGATGATTGACGCACTTGAAAAAAATATTTGAATGTGTTGGATGCATCACAAAATATTTTAGGACACTGGATTCACCTACAAAAATACTTTAAGGTGCTGGTTGCACTTAAACCTAATTAAAATAACAAGTGTCTAGATGAAATAATGACATTTTGGTGTTTTAACATCAAAACATAATTTCACTTTGCTACTTTGGTACTACTACAATATCTTCAGTTCTTAATACAATATTCAATTTGTAGTGCAAAACTATACTTTATATTTATATTTAGTACAAGAGGTAACATATAATTTAAGAATCTTTTAGTACTCCCTCTAACACTTAATATAAGACATATTTTATTAGATTAAGAAAGTTAGTTAAGTTAGTTAATATGATATGTATTTTTTTAAATACCTTAATTAGTCATCTTTCTTAATTCCTTCATTTCCCCTCCTCCTTAATTATTATCGAGAAAGCATCTATAGAGGTATGAAAAACTATCTTATATTTAATTAAGATCAAGATCAACTCCCAAAATATGTCTTATATTTAAAACCAAAGGAAGTACTTATTTAAATTTTAAAATAAATTCCCGTTAGTTGAGATTAACTGAAACTCCCTCAATTCTTTTAACCAATTTTCCCAATAAGCACGCGTATAATCGCTAAGTTGCAATTGTGTAATACCCTAAAATCTGACTTAGGGTAACTTCTCTTGAAAATAGGTGAATATGTGGTCTCAAGCTTTTTATGATAATTAGCTTATTTTCCCAAGGAAAATACTGTGAGAATTAAAAGGGAAAATCCCTTGGAAAATTAGAGAATATAAGGGCCAAAGTGACCAAAATGCCCCTAAGGGACATAAATGATTTAGGAAAATTGTGAAAAATCCTAAAAGCCAGTGAAATAATTATTTGAATAATGAGAGTATGTTATCTCTAATTAGGGTAATTTAATAAATTACAAACTTGGAGAAATTGTATAAGAATATTCAAAAAGTAATAAAAGACCATAATACCTCGTAAATTTTGGAATAATGAAAGAGGCATGGAAATGCTAATGTTAATGCAAGAGTATGAAGAAAATGAGGTGATGTAAACAAGAAAATTATCAACAAGTGATAAAAGAGTAATTAAGTAATATTGAGCTAATTACTTAAGCATAAGTAAGGGAAATTCATGAATAATTATATGGAACCCTAAAATTAGTGGAGAAAGGTTTAAAATTAGTAAAAATATATTTACTAGTTAATTGGAAATTTTGGAGAAAAATAGTTGAGTTTAGGTATTTTTAGGCCTAAATACAAGAATGGACCAATAAGAGAATTTTGTGAAATCTTTAAATAAAAATTGAATTAATAATTAAATAATTATTTAATTGGGGAAAAATATTCACAAATCCAAACAAATTATGGGCAGCCGAAAATTGTCCAAACAAATGAAGATGAGATCAAATTTTAATATCATGATATTTGTTTAAATTAGGCACATGTGTTATTATTTTATAATATAATTAAAGTGCATGAATAGTGATTTAAAAATTAGGAAACGGATCTTATCTAGAGATCTAGGAAGGGGATTTCCAAAGTCAGGGAAAAATAATAATCAGTGGAATTTTGTCTTCCGTTAAACTCTTACGAAAGTAAATTCTGAAGTCGTTTGTGCATTTCCTAATAAAACAAAATAGGGAAAAATGCATATAGATATATTTTTGGATATAGAGAAAATAAATTCTAACACAACATCTAGGCATGAGTTTGAATTTATTTTGACATATTTGGAATCAGTGAATTTTTCTGAAGAAGTTGGTACTTTCAGAAATGCGTTCTGAAACCGGACGCGATTGGACACGTTTTTCGAGGAAACTTCAACTGGACTGTTGGAGCCCTATATGGGATCAAAATTTAGGTTAACTTGGACATTTCTAATAAGTGAGAACTTGTTTCCAAAGTTGTAAATCCATAATTTTGAGATTTTTCTGAAATTACGCGAATCGGGTACCGATCGAAGAAAATCCACCCAGACCGGGCATAAAGTAAGGTGATCACCATTTTTGGACCACTCCCTTGCTGCCACATCAGCTTCTGCATGTCGACCAAGAGAGGGAAAGGAGAGAGAAAAACTTGTTCAAGAAGTTTTCTAAAATGAAAAGGGAAAATTACAACTTTGGACCCAAAATTTGAGAAGGGAAAATTACACCTTAGGACCCACTTTTTGCCTATATAAAGGCATGAGTTCCTCTTCATTTTCTCACCCCATTCTCAAGTGCAAAACCGATTCTTGAGAGAGAAAGAAGAGAGAGGAGCTCGGAGAAGTTCTCGCGAAGTCTTCAACGGTAAGTCCTTCGGTCTTTGGTCTTTAGTTCGGTAGTTAGTAGAATTGTTAGATAGATTTAGCAAGTAGGGAGTGAGATTCCTACTATTGTTTTTAGGCCTCATTGCATTGAAATATATGCCCGACGAGGTAGAAACATGGTAGGGATCGAGTCCCGAAAGTCAAGTCTTCGTAGTTCTTTCACAAGTAGGTGTTATAATGCTAGAATAGCCTTTAAATTTTCAAGTATGATTGGGTATCATATGGGAGGGCTATTTTAGTCTTTATTTTCGAAAATCAAAATGGCGTCGAAGTTCGGCAAAATTTCGGAAGAAAATTTGTCGAGTAACGAAATCTTTCGCGAAATTCCGCCAATTAGAGGTATAGGGGCAAAATGGTAATTTTTACCCCTGTTTTCTGTCAAAACGACCGTTTTCCGTAAAACGTGCCAGAATACCGTCAACGAATGTACGTTCGCGTACTGGTAACCTTAACTCTGATGTTTATTGTATGCATATGTGTATATTGTTTGTCATGCCAATTGTTTGTCATGCCTGTACTCCGATTGTACTATTGTCTGTACTCCGATTGTACTATTGCTCTGTACTTTGATTGTACTATTGTCTGTACATCCGACTGTACTATTCTCCGTACATCCGACTGTACTATTGTCTATCATCCGACTGTATTGTCATTGCCATACATATCTGAATATGTATACCCTATGTCTGACCATAGTAAATGTTGCCAAAGGTCTAAGATTGTCTCGTTGTACATATATGATGTATGTAATCATGAGGTTAACCGTTACCTGGGGTTCGATGCATGGACCTCAGCTCTTAACTTAGCTTCAGGATCGGGTGGACCGAGAATCGAGAAGAAGGACAAGCAGCACGCGTAGGAGTCCCATCTGAAGACTCCTTTCTGTCATTTCTTTTGAAACACTTCTGTATCGCTGTTTAAACAGCCAGACATGCTACCATGGGTATTTTAATATATATATCAATTACTCAATAGCTCCGGTGCACTACTCTGATCATTTTGAAATGATGTTTTAAAAAAAAATTTATACTGCTTGTGAAAAGTTGGGGTGTTACAAATTGCCTCAACATCAACGGTATGTATTCCGGGGGTGCATTTCACGTTTTACTCACAAAAATATGGTGCCTTATTTATGTACTATGTGGGCCCCAACATAAAATTATCACTGTTAACTTAAGTGATCAAGCAAGCATGCGCATTTTTACTTGATTTGACCCCTTAATCGACATCCACCGGCCACCACCACTACATTTTCTTTAGGAAGCATCAAGTATCAAACGTTTCATTTATCCCTAAATCTCAAAATATCAAGTAGATTTTTTTAGGAGAAACGTTAATCTCATTCCAATAATTCATTATTCTTAGTTTCTCTTATTTATTATCTCCTTCAAGATGATGTTTAATTACGGATTTTAGTATAGGGTTCGAGGCCACTAATCCTCCTTCGAATGTTCTATCTTCTTAATTTTGTTTTTTAATTTTATAATTAGCTTTTAGATAAAATTAAGAGATGTTTGTTTGGCTTAGCTTATTTTAGGTTATTTTTGCTATATGATGTAAATGCCTGAGAGAAATTGTTTCTTAGTAAATTGTAAATATCATTTTTTTTTTTTTTTAGTTAAACCAAACAGTCACGAAAGTTATTTGAGTATCTTTTTTTAAGTATCCTTTAAACCAAAGCAAACTAAAACCAAGATAAAAACAATTCTGTAGCGAGTTGCAACTATGACGGAGGTCTCCACATACATCCGATAAGAAATGACCCTTTTAATGAAGCCTTAGCAACCAATAGGCCATCAGGTTGGCTTCTTTAATTAAAATTCGAATACCCCTAGTCTTCAAATTTTTTTAGCTAAGAATAGGTATCCTCCTATTCAATGCACCATTAGGCATTAAGTGTGAGCACGTTTCTCTACAAGAGTTCAAACTTTAGTTCGTCACATTATGAAGGACAAGCCCTTCTCGCTAATTTCCTAGTCTTCAATAATATTAATTAGCTGATAATTTAACTTCTTGGTGTTATATATTTAAAAAAATAAAACTTCTTGGTTGTGGGCCGCTGAACCAAACAAGTATGTGGCACATTATATCTGCACGATCCAATTTCTGACTTGACTAGCATATGAGAGCGTGAGACTCTTAAATGACCCCATAGAGTTCTAGAAACATTATCCCCAGTCGTCACCCACCAAACATTCATGTGGTCTCATCCCCAAGCATGCCCCTTCGAAATAACCTTCCAACCAGTATATATGAAACATGCTGTGTATGTGTGTGAGTTTCTTTGTTCGTTTTTTTTTTTTTTTTTGCCAGTGTGTGAGAGTGTTAACGTTTTTCTTGATTCTTCTATATGATACTAGCTAGTATTATCGGATTGAATTCTAGCATATCCACTAAAACGTCAAGTTAGGCAGCATGCCTTCACAGAGTTGCTAGCCACCACAACTTTTCGATTCCACCATATGTGGATTTGGAAGCACTTAAACTAAGTATTTTTGCAGTTTATGAAACAAAATTTATCTCACATATTTACTTTAACATACAAGTTGATCTAAAATCTAAATAAGAACCACATCTATTTTGTGAGCTCGTTTATTGTTGAGCTAAAACTAAATGATGGCCATTAATTAAACCAAATTAATGACCTAAACAAGTTAAACATGAATGATGTTAACGCAACTAATTACTCTCTCCAGTTCTTAATGTAAAATATATCTAGAGAGTTGATCTAGGTACTAAACATTAGACATTGTCTTCATATTTGTCAATATTTTTCTGATTTACTTATATTGATGCTCCTTCAACAATAATTAAGTAGGATAGAAAATGATGGAATTAAGAAAGATGCTTATGGTGTTTTAGAATGTGTGTGTAATTAACTAACTCAACTAACTTCTTTAATCTAATCAAATTAGGAAAATATTACTTATATTTTTAGGACTGAAAGGAGCACGTTTTAACAAGAATCTATAGTGTATAGTAGTATTAATGAACCTTTGTAGTCATTCTAATAAAGATGGCTCGTTCACTAGCTTTTCTGGTCCAATTGACTGATCTAATCCAATTTTTCTCACAATATATTATTAACAGCACAACTCACCTTTTTGAATTCCTTACAGAATACTACCTTCACTATAATTTTTCTTTTTGTGGCCATTATTATATAGATTTTAAAAGAAAATCTTTCTCATCTATGTAGGACAAAATTCATGAAATACGCAAATAAATCACAAATTACATTATATGAATTTTCTTACATCAATAGTGGAAGACTTATAAGAATTACCTCTCATCATTGCTAAGCCTTGATCACATAGAGAACTCAGAAATCCTGATGAAAGAGAGTTGTAAAAGGAAGTAAAGATAGAATAAAGTTGTCATGTCTCTTTCTATATGGCTATAGCACACAGTGATGGCAATTGGGTTAAGGACCGTCGCCATTCAAGGAACCTCAGATGAGCAGATTAGGATTTTCTGACGCTCGTCAATCAGCCTTAAACTCAAGTGTGTTATCCCACCATCAAAGATATCACATTAATATCAAATAACCCTAGTCTTGAGTTGGGTTTGGGTCTGACATACGGAGTCACACTCAAGATATTTTAATTAATTACCTAATTAATAATAACTAATAATAATTTAATATATTAATAAAATATAACACAATATAAATATGTGGAAGATTGGGTTTATTTTGTAGCCTCGATCAACATCAAAAATATCTGGTGCATCAGTTCACGTTTTACTCGGTTTCATTTCATATTCCCACACATAAGCATCGTGCATCGTGTGCTATATGTATTTTTGTGAACTCAAATTAAACCTTATTATTAGTTGAGCCTTATCACTACTTTGAGTGGTCGAATATTTTTAATGTTGGTGGTGGGGCATAAGTACGGTTACCGAGTGATGTGTTCCTACTTTTATTGTTATCCTCAAAAAAAAGAAAAAGAAACATATAATTTCACGAAGAGCATACATCTGATTTGATTGATCAACAAAATGGACATCATCGTCGCTCCATTAATTGATTCTTGGTTTCTCTTCTTTTATCTCCTATGTATATAGGATATGTTTAGGATTTTAGAATTGTTAACCAAATCATGAAAAGCTTCATTAATCATAAATGATTATTTACAAAAGATAAATCAACCCTTCTAAAGGTGATTACTAGTCCCTAAACTCTCAGGAAGTCATTGAGAGAGATCTAAGTTACCTACTTAATTTCTATGCTGGGGACCCTATATCCCTTCACATTAAACTGCAACATGTCATCACAAACTAAACAAGATCTTAACAATTACTACCTCCGGTCCTAAATATAAAACAAAGTTTGTATTACAAACTTTGTCCTATATTTAGAACCAGAGAAAGTATTATAAAATCCCAACCTTCAATTGTATCAAACTTTTAATGTATTTTTTATACATACATTGCTAAATCTCTAATATGGGAAGGTATGTAGTTCATCAACTTGGAGAAGATAAATTTTCATTTATGTTTATCAATCTAAGTTACTCATCTATCTTAAATGTAGGGCCTAGTTTATACAGGGAAATTTACCAAAATAATAATTAAAAATAAAAAATATACCCAATTGCAGTACTGTTCAAAAAATTTTCCAAACTAATGCAGTTGATTGCGTCAAGCAGATCGACGCAATCGGTTATGTCAGTGTCTGACGCAACATCAAAGTTGCGTCGAATGTTTGACGCAACTTGAACAAGTTGCGTCAATGTATTTGACGCCACCTTGCGTCAATTAAGAAATTATTAATTGACGCAGGTGGCGTCAATTATTTTTTTTATATAAAAAATATAATTTTATAATTATATTTAGAAATATAAATAATAATTAATTTAATAAATAATTTGTTGGGCAATCTGTCGATGATTATTCTCATTGCTTCATGTGAAATATATAAGATACATGGAGGGCAATCTGTTGTAACAGATTGAGGACTTCTAGGGAATTCAAATATTGAAAAACAAATATAATCTAACTAACTGCTAGATTCTAGGTTGACTAGTCTAATAATACTTATTTACAAAATAATATAATTACCACATAATTTACTAATTAAATATTCTCTATTTAAGTTTAAAACAGGAACAAAACATTTTTAAAAAGAGTAAATATCATTTCTAGTCTCTGACAAAAAAAAAGGTCATTTTCAGTCCCATAAAAAAGACCAATAAGAGTAAATTTAAATTATTTATTCCATTAATCTAATTAATTATTTATTATTTAATTATAAATAATAATTAATTATAAATAATAATTAATTTAATAAATAATTTACATTTACTCTTATTGGTCTTTTTTTTGGGACTGAAAATGGCCTTTTTTTATTCTCAGAGACTACAAATTGCCGCGTACACTAGGAGTATTGAATTCATCAATCCCCATTTTTCGAAACGGAAAATATTTAGGTACATTATTTATTTTAATATATATACATTTGTCTAACCAAATAAAATCAAGCGAACTTTAAAGGATAAATAATATTAATAATAAGTACCGGACAAAAAAAAATAGTAATAATAAGATTTTTTTTAATATAAAATAAGTACCATCTCTTGTCCTAAATATAAGACTAGTGTGACTTTTTTAGAGAGATTAAAAAAGCTAATTAAATAAATTTAAAATATATTTTTTTCTCTAAATTAGTTTGTCTAATTTATAAACTAATATATAATCTAATAATACTTAACATATGACATGATTAAGTAACTTATTTAGCTTCCTTAAATAACTTATGAAGGATGTTAATGCAATTAATTACTTTCTCTTGTCCTTAATATAAAATATATTTGGGGAGTTGATCTAGATACTAAACAAAAGACATATATAGTTTTCATATTTGTCAATATTTTTCTAATTTACTCATACTGATGCTCCTTCAACAATAATTAAATAGGATAGGAAATAATGGAATTAAGGAAGATGTGTGTGTGTGTTATTAACTAACTCAACTAACTTCCTTAATCTAATCAAATTAATAAAATATTTCTTATATTAAAGACCGAAGGGAGCACATTTTAACAAGAAGCTATAGTGTATAGTAATATCAATGAAACTTTGTAGTCATTCTAAAGATGGCTCGTTCACTAGCTTTTCAGGTCCAATTGACTGATCTAATCCAGTTTTTCTCACAACATATAATTTACAGCACAACTTACCTTTTTAAATTCCTTACAAAATACTACCTACACTATAATTTTTCTTTTTGTGGCCAGTATTATATAGATTTTAAAAGAAAATATTTCTCATATATGTAGGACAAAATTTATGGAATACATAAATAAATCAAAAATTACAGTACATAAATTTACCTATATCAATAGTGAAAGACTTGTACCTCTTGTCATTGCTAAGATTTGATCACAGAGAGAACTCACAAATCTTAATGAAAGAGAGCTTGTAAAAGAAAGTAAAGATAAAAGAAAATTGTCATGTCTCTTTCTGACTGGCTATAGGGCACAATGATGACAACTGGGTTAGGGGCCGTCACCAATCAAAGAACCTCAGATGAGTAAACTAGGATTTTCTAACAGTTGTATCAATCGGGCACAGTCAAGGAACCTTAGATGAGAAGAGTAGGATTTTCTAAAGCTCGTATTAATCGGTTGTAAACTCAAGTGTGTTATCTCGCCATCAGATATATCACATTAATAATCAATAACCCTAATCATGAATTGGGCCTGGATCTGACTTGTGGGCCACACTCAGGATATTTTAATTAATTGTCTACTTAATAATAACTAATAATAATTATAATATATTAATAAAATATCTTACGATATAAAGATGTCGAAGATTGGGTTTATTTTGTAGCCTCGATCAACATAAAAAATAGCTGGTGCATCAGTTCACTTTTTACTCGGTTTCATTTCATATTCCCACACAGAAGCATCGTGCATCATGTGCTATAACTATATGTACTTTTGTGAACTCAAATAATAAAACCTTATTATTAATCGAGCCTTATCACTGTTTTGAGTGGTCGAACATTTTTTATGTTGGTGGCGGGGCATAAGTACGGTTAACGAGTGATGTGTTCCTACTTTTATTGTTATCCTCAAGAAAAGAAAAAGAAACATATAATTTCACGAAGAGCATACATCTTATTTGATACAAAATGGACATCATCGTCGCTCCAATAATTGATTCTTGGTTTCTCTTCTTTTATCTCCTATGTATATAGGATATGTTTAGGATTTTAGTATTGTTAAGAAAATCATGAAAAACTTCATTAATCATAAATGATTATTTACAACATATAAATCAACCCTTCTAAGGGTGATTACTAGACCCTAAACTCTCAAGAAGCCATTGAGAGATCTAAGCTACCCTCTCTCTTTCTATGGTGGGATCTATATACCTTCACATTAAACTGCTTTGCTATAACCCTTATTTATAGACTTAACATGTTATCACAAACTAAACAAGATCATAACAATTATTATAAAATCCCAACCTTCAATTGTATCAACCTATAATTATTATAAAGGGAAAATCCCTTTAAGGTCCCAAGCTAAGGGACCAAAAAAATGTCAAAAAAGTCTCAGAAAATTCTGATTTCAAAAAAATCACTTTAACAACTCCTTCAGTAAAGATTAACAACTTCATTTGTGGGTTTTAATAACTCTTTGGGACCTGGACCTTTATGACATCATAATTTTCTTTGAGACTTTTTTGACATTTTCTTGGTCCCTTAAGACCTTAAAGGGATTTTCCCTATTATAAAGCCCCTTCACATTAAACTATTGGAGAGGTGTCAACCTCAGAGGTGGCACTCCCGTCGTAGACCATGCTAGGCCTGGCGCCTAACCCCATACTCCTATAGCGTCTAGGGTGCTCAACTGGGCCCTAACCGGCTTTCAAAGGCGTGGATCCCCTGTGACTGTTGGGTCTGGGTCTGTCGCAGCTCTACCTGGGATTGTTGAATTTGCATCTGCCACACGCATTTTATAAAACAATTTCCTCTGATGTAAATAAATTACATGAATTAAAACTAAAAATGTATAAAACTTACAATAGCCTCCTCTACTTGCTGAGACATTAGCGTCCCGTCTCAGTGTCTATAGGTGTATGTGAGTAACTCCTCATAGTCCATCTGGCGGTTCTCCTGTTGATCCTTCCTCTCCTAAAATTATAAAAACAATAAATTATTATTAGGAACAATAAACCAATAAATTTCTAATATAAAGCTAAATTTAATTTAATTTTAAAAAATACCAGCTCGCTATAAGTGACAGCCAATGTCTTCGATCCTGCCGTGTGATGGATCCTCTGTTGCACTCAACTCTTCTTGTTTATTTGAGAAAGAGCCTACAGAAGATATGAAACATTAAAATAATTAAAAACATAGTAAAAAATAATGATTCTAAAGAAACTTCTAATTCTTAAAAAATTTACCTATCCCTCTTGGCTCTTCCTATACTGGACAAAACCCGCAAAGTCATTGGGTGGGACGCCGTCTGGCACGTTTTCGATCAGCTCTTGCAAAGGAATTTTCTCATCCTTATTCATGAGGCAGTAGAGATGACTCCTCCAGTTCTTCCAGTCATCCCCTATCTTATTAAACATGTACCTCTTCCTGGTGTCACGGACGGCAAACTTATCCTGTATCACAATTGAATAAATATTAATTCAATATAATTAATTAAAAATAACATAAATTATAACTATTTACATTTATAACATAATTAAATACTATTAATTGCCTTCATAGCATTGTCCTACGCTAAATCTTTCGTCGCCTTAGAAACATTCTCCAAGTCCTGAAGTGGATCGGGAACCGCAACCAATTCGAGCCCAACTTGTTCAGATATCGATTGAATAAGTGACTACCATTCTCAATCAGTTGGTCCGTAGGCTCATTCCACAGAACTACGACACGTGGCCCCTTCAATTTATTTACACTGGCCACGTCCACCTCCTATTGGTGATGTTTCCCTGCTCATATGCATAATTTACCTCATTCTTTTATTAAATTTAAATCCACTTTTAATTTTACTAAATATTAAATTTATCAAAAAAATAATTAAATTTACCTTCGATTTGCACCTTAAACTCGATCGACCGAGAAGACGATTTCAGGGGTTCCCATGCTCCCGAGCCTCCTCCTCATCCAGGAACCGCTCTATCTTGCTAATGAGAATGTTGAAGTCAAAATCTTCATTCCACTCCTAGTCGCTCAAACTGAGCTCATCCCCCTCATCCTGATAATGCGGCTCTAGTAGGATCGCCTCCTGTGGTGTCGTTTGCTGTGGCTGCTCTGGGTGGAGCTATTGTGGCTGGATCACCTCCTGTGATGGCATGGGGACATTTCTACCCCCATGCTGCCTTTGTCGGCCCCTACCACCTCCCCCTCTACTACTGGCCCCCGTAGAACAGGTCGGGATGCTCAACCTCCTACCCCTTGTCTTTATCTCTCCTAGAAGCCATAACTCTGTAAAAGCTATGAATTTGAACGTTATAGATCTGTCGAAATCTTCCAAATGGCGCTTGAGAAATGAATTTGAATTTCCATGGTTAACCCTTTCGTTGCGGCGCATGTATAAAGGCTTCAACTTTGTAGCGGTTTTACAAAAAACAACTACAAAGTGTATACATTTGTAAAGGTTTCACTTAAACCGCTACAAATAACGAAACCCTACCTCATCCAATGTGAACATTTGTAACAATTCTATTTAACCTCTACAAATGTTTTAGGCTGTTTGCATTCTGTAGCAGTTTCTAGGACTTACCGCTACAAATATGCAAGACTCTTTGTATTCTGTAATGATTTCTAGGACTAACCGCTACAAACGTACAATACTCTTTTCATTCTGTAGTGGTTTGTGAAGAGAAACTGCTAGAAATTAACCGCTACAAACTTCTACGTTTTTTTTTAAACTATCTATTTTTTTGTTAACGTAAACAACTCATCACACCCATATCACCTTAGTAATTTTTTTTTCCTTCAATTATCACCTTAATAATTATTCTTATTTTTGTTTTACATCCTATAATTCATTATTTTCATTTTTCTAATAAATAATTTCCATGAAATATATGTTGGAAAATAATACATCCCATCAAGTCATAGAAACTATTTCTTGTTTTCTTGTTGTTTCTTTGAACTTTTATATTCTCTGGTTGAATTTGAGATGGTGGTGGTGGTGGTGGTTTCTTGTTTTCTTGTTGTTTCTTTGAACTTTTATATTCTCTGGTTGAATTTGAGATGGTGGTGTTGTTTCTTTGAAATTTTATATTCTATGGTTGTGTTTCTTTGAAATTTTATATTCTATGGTTGAATTTGAGGTGGTGGTGGTGGTGGTGGTGGTGGTGGTGGTGGTGGTTTTAAAGACATCAATATAAGATCGAGGTCTTTTTGGGTTTAAAAAATCAATTGTATGAAGGATCAAATTTTGTTACCGGTTAAGAATTAGATGCATTAATCTAAATATTGGTTTGAAAATAGTTTCCAACCACATGAAAAAATGAAAATGGCTTGTGGTTGGTATCATCCTACGTATCACCCTCCATATGGAAAACTCAGACAACTAGAGCTCTCCTGGATGTAATACCCTAAAAATTGACTTAGGGAAAATATCATAAATTGGTAACCTATTGAAAATAGGTGAATATGAGGTCTCAAACACCTTGTATTGAATTTATCTTGTTATTAGGACAATTTCTCTTGAAATTAGATAATGTGCAGTTAGGTCCCTAAAACGTTTGAAAGTCTGCAAATAGGTCCCTAAAATATTTATGGGTTATAGAATACCCTGAAAATATTATAAAGAGGCAAATAAATAATTATTTGAAATATGGAAGAATATTGTCCCTAATTTAGGTAATTTATTAAATTATTACCTTGGAAAAATTAAAGGAGAAAAATCAAAAAGTATTGTGGGGTCATAATTGACCCCATGATTTTTAATATTTTACATGGAGCGTAAAATACCGATGTCAGTAAAAATTTTGTGAGATAATGATTAGTCCTAAATAAGAAAATTATCAACAATTAGTGAGTAATTAATTAAATAATTATTGGCTAATTGGTTGAGCTTAAACGAAGGAAAATCCAAAGATAATTATGTAAAACCCTATAATTAGTGGTTTATGGCTAAAATTAGCATAAATTATATTTGCTAATTAATTGGAAAATATGAAGAAAAATATGTAAGATTAAGTAATTTTAAGCCTAAAAACATGTATGGACCAATAGGAAAATTTTGTAAAAAAATTATATAAAAAAATTATTAAATAATTATTTTATATAATATTAATTAATTAAATAATTAAAAAAAGGAAAATAAATAAATAAATAACCAGGTTTGACCAAAATTTTTGGATAAGAATTGGTGAAGAATATTCTAAGGAATATACTATGGAATATTCTATGGAATATTCTGTTGAGGAAGCAGATCAGATAAATGAAAACCTGTAGAAAATAAATCATAACTCAATATCTGGGGATGAGTTGATAATCAACTGGACAAATTATGGATCAGTGAATTTTGTCCCAAAGTTGATGATTCCGAAAATGATTTCCGTAACCGAGCACGTTTTTCGAGAATCTTCAGCGGAACCGATGAAGCCCTGAATGGGATCAAAAATTTAGTTAACCCAAACATTTCTAATGAGTAGGAAAAGATCTTCAGAGTTGTGATTCCGGATTTTTGAGATTTTACAAGATTACGCGATTCGGACACCGAACCGGGAACTTTATCGGATGAAAGCCCATAAAGCAAACACTTGATGCAGTGCATGACATCACTCCTTGGACTCTTGGGGTAGGGGAGGACGGTTTTGAAGCTCCAAGGGCCAAGATAAAGCCATCCAAAAACACCTTCGATCCAACGGTTAGAAATCGGAGTGAATAGTGTTTTGAAAACTCTATAAATACCCTCCTTTGCCTCTTCAAAATTCACACCAAAACCACTCTTAGAAAGTTAGAGAGAAGTTAGAGAGAGGATCTCTGGAGAAAGTTGTAGTGAAGTTCTTCAACGGGTAAGTTCTTCGGTCCTTAGTCTTAAGCTTCGGTAGTTCTTTCGGTAATTAGAGTAGAAATGTTAGTTTGATCTTTAATCTTCCAAGTATGATTAAATATCATATGTTAGGGGTATTTTAGTCATTAATTTCAAAAATCATGATGGGGTCGGAGTTATGGCGAAATTTTGGAATATTAGAGTCAAAGTAGCAAAGCGCTGGCGAAATTCCGCCGATTAGGGGCATCAGGGGAAAAATGGTCATTTATGCCTAAAATGACTGTTATGATGTCAAATGTTAATAGAATGTGATATTATCCTTATAGGATATCTGTAATCACGAATCGCTGTTGTACCGCTGTCAACGTGCCGTTTTTCCGTTTTCCGTCAAAAATACCGTTTACCGTCAACGAAGGTACGTTCGCGTACTGGTAACCCTAACTCTGATATTTATGGTTTGCGTGTATGTGCTATGTGTATGTATATGTTTATGTATTGTTGTTATGCTTGCTGGGTATTGGGATACGCTTGTTAGTGGCCTAGGTGCTGCCAAGATACGATTGTCAGAGGCCTATGTGCCGCGCTGTGGTTCGAGGGCCTAGGTGCCGCTGTGGTTACGCTGCAGGGCCCTATGTGCCGCCGTGGTACACATGTTTGGGAGATGCTTGTACTATGTGTTCTTATACCGTTGATGCTGTGTTTTTCGTAGTCCATATACCGTATATGTAAATATGAGGTTAACCGTTACTGGGTCCGATTGCAATGGACCTCGGCTCTCCATATAGCTTCGTGGTCGGGAGGACCAAGGACCGAGGATAAAGACGCTGTTGTAACCAACCAGACTTACGGCATTTTATATATACATATCAGTTACTCAATCGCTCTGTTGCTCTACTCTGATGATTTTGAAATGATGTTTGATGGAAAAAAAATATACTTCTTTTGAAAATGGGATGTTACACTGGATGGTTATATGGAGGGTGATACATCACATGGTACCAAGCACTGGCGTGTATAAAGGCTTCAACTTCGTAGCAATTAACTGTTTGAGGGTGGCATTAGAATCAAATTTGAATAGTTAACAATTTGGTGGCAGCGCGTGTATAAAGCTTCAACTTTATAGCGGTTTTACAAAACAACTGCTACAAAGTGTAAACATTTGTAGCGGTTTGACAGAAACCACTACACACACTACTACAAATCACAAAAACCTACCTCATCCACCGTGAAACTTTATAGCAATTCTATTTAACCGCTACAAATGTGCAAAACTCTTTGCATTGTATAGCAGTTTTTAGGACTAAACACTACAAATGTTTCAGACTTTTTGCATTATATAGTAGTTTTTTCATTTAAATCGCTACAAATAAACCACCACAACTTTTGCGCCATAAGGCGCCTTGCTGGTGCCACATTTGTAGCGGTTTCTTTTAAGAAACTGCTACAAAAGTGACGCCAGCTTCGCGCTAGTTTTTGTAGTGGTTATTTTGTGATAACCACTACTAAGGTCGTTCCCTAACCAATGCGCCACTTGTCGCGAGTCCTCTCGTTGCATATATGTAGTGGTTTTGGTCTAAACCACTAGAAATATCAGAATTTGTAACCGTTTTTTTTTTTGTAACCGCTACAAATTGACAGTTTTTTTGTAATGATAATATAATAATATATAACATATGATATAATTAAGTAACATATTTAATTTCTTTAATATCTCCAAAAAAATTCAATTAAATCTTATATTTAGGACGAGAGAGGCTAATATATATATATATAAAATAGGCATGTCTTGATTTGATTAGAAATAAGTGCCTTACCTATATAAGGCTAAATATATAAGTTTTTTTCCTTTTTGAATCCTCTCTCTAAAATTTATATTCTTTATATTTTTTGCTCGAATTTATATTCTTTATATACAATTATGCTTTTGGAAAAAAATTAATACTCCTCTTGTATCTAATATAAGACCTAATTGAGGTGTTGATCTTCATCTTAAATATAATATATATCTTCCATATTCAATTAAATTATCATTCAACGAATAATATAATTTCTCATTATGGAATTTTATATATATATATATATATATATATGAGTTTATCGTTTGTCATGTCACTTGACATAAGGTTTCGTCAAGTCACTCCAAAACTACGTCGTTTTGGGGTTAGGAGAATTAATGAAAGGTATTGTGATATTTTTGTTTTTGTATTTATTATATGAATTTTACCAAAAGATCCTTCATTAATTCTCCTAACTCCAAAGCTATGTCGTTTTGGGAGTTTAGAAAATTAATGAAATGTGTTTTGGTATTTTTATTTTTGTATTTATTATATGAATTTGACCAAAACACCCTTCATTAATTCTCTTAACTTTCAAAATGACGTAGTTTTGGGGCGACTTGACGAAACCTTATGTCAAATGTCATGACAAACGATAAACCGTATATATATATATATATATATATATATATATATATATATATATATATATATATATATATATATATATATATATATATATATATATATATATTAAATAATATTAATAATGACAGTAATATTATAAATTAATTTTAAAGAATGAAAAATTCGATTAACCAACAAAAAAATAAAAACAATTAACATCTATAATTGACCATGAGATTCAGTTAATGAAAAGAATGTTATATCGTGAATCGAGGTAGGCTTATGGATTGGAACTTATTGGGCGTAAAACTCGTGTTAGGTCTAGTGAAGTTGTTGGTTTCCCCCTGTAACCCCCTTCCTTGGAAAATAATAAATTCCATCAAGTCATAGAAACTATTTCTTGTTGTTTCTTTGAACTTTTATATTCTCTGGTTGAATTTGAGAATATAATAATAATAATTCTTATTATTATTGTTTAATTTTAAAGATATCAATATAATTAAGAGGTTTTTTTGGGTTTAAGAAATCATTTGTATGAAGGATCAAATTTTGTTATCGGTGAAGAATTTGTAGCGTTAAGCTAAACATTGATTTGAAAATAGTTTCCAACCACATGAAAAACTGCAAATGGCCTGTAGTTGGTATCATGTCACATATCACCGTACCGTCCATATGAAAAACTCAGACAACTAGAGCTCTCCTGGATGGTTATATGGAGGGTGATACGTAAAATGATACAAAGCACAAGCGTGTATAAAGGCTTCAACTTTGTAGTAGTTAACTATTTGAGGGCGGCGTGAGAATCAAATTTGAATAGTTAACAATTTGGTGGCAACACGAGTATAAAGGCTTCAACTTTATAGAAGTGTAAACATTTGTAGCGGTTTAACAGAAACCACTACACACACTGCTACAAATCACTGTAACCTGCCTCATCCACCGTGAAACTTTGTAGCAGTTCTAATTAACTAGTACAAATGTTTCAAACTCTTTGCATTATGTAGCAATTTTTTCATTTAAACTGTAATACCCTAAAAATCTCACTTATGATAAGTATCATAATTTGGTGAATAATACCTATTGGAAATAGGTGAATATGTGGTCTCAAAATTTGGTATTATTTCTAGGGCTATTTCTATTGAAAATAGAAGAGATATAGCGCCAAACAAGCCCTAAATGTCGTATGAGTCGTAAAATACTATGATAAATCCGGAGAGGCAATAAAATATTTATTAAAAATTAGAGAGTATGTTGTCTCTAATTTAGGGAATTTTTGGGATTATTTCCCTTGGAAAATAATGAGGCAAAATTAAATATAATTTTGGGGAGCATAAGTTACCCCATATTTTTAATATTGTACATGGGACATAAAATACCAATGTCAGTAAAATAGTTGTGAGATAATGATTAATCCTAATTAAGAAAATTATCAACAATTAGTAAGTGATTAAATAAATAATTAAGGGCTAATTGTTTAAGCATGGATCAAGGGAATATCCAAGTTAAATTATGTAAAACCCTTTAATTAGTGGTTTATGGTTAAAATTAGCATAAAATATACTTGCTAATTAATTAGAAAAGGTTAAGAAAAATTGGCGAGACAAAGTACATGAAAACCCTAAATCCTAAAAAGTTGCTAATCATGTGATTAGGGCACTAATTAAACTTATTAATCAATTTCTACAAATTAAACATTAATCAAGGGTTAGGATGTAATCTCCTAAAGCAAGATCAAAGGCTACAAGAATTTCTAACAATTTTAAAAGCCTAAATCCATGTAATTAGCTATGGACCAATGGGTGAATTTTGTTAATTATATAAGATAAATAAAATATAATATTAATTAATTAAAACAAAGTAAAAAGAAATTAAAAAGGGGGGCATCCGAATTTGGAGACTTTTGAGGGAGAGAGATTTTGCAAAAAATAATATCATGATATTTTGAAATAATAATAATATAAAATGTGATATTTTGTAAAAAACAAATAGGATAAATGAGAACCAATAGAAATTAAATCCTATGTAGAAAACCATGAACTAGGTTTCTGAGATCAGGACATATTATAAACAAGTGAATTTTTATCTTGGAGTGGGTTATCTCCGAAGTCATTTCCGTAACCGGCGGAATTATTAAGAGATAAGACGAAAAAGATATTTTATGAAAAAGTGCAGATAGTATAAATGAGAACCAATGGAAAATAAATCATATCTCAAAATCCTTGAACTAAGTAGAAAACATCTGGACTTATTATGAATCAGTGAATTTTTGTCCAGAAGTTGATGTTACCGGAAGTCATTTCCGTAACCGACGGCGTTTATCCGAAAATCTTCAGCAGATTAGGAAATATCCTTAATGGGATCAAAAATTTAGTTAACCAAGATACTTTTAAAGAGGAAGTTTAGATCTTCAGGGCTATGCTAAGGAATTTCTGAGATTCTTCAAGATTACGCGATTAGAACACCGAACAGGGGACTTTATCGGTAGAACCTCCATAAAGCACATGGATGACATCATCAAAGCACATGGGTGACTTCATGGGGATGATGTCATATGGAGGAAAGAGAAAAGGATGGATGATGAGATCAAAACTTCTTCACTAAGTTAGATCCGACGGTCGAGAATCGAGCAAAAGAAGTTCAAAGGAACTACCAAAATGCCATAGACTAGACCATTCATGTCATTGCAAAACTCACTAATTCACTTAAGCATTTCGAAATCTAGTGAGAGGTTAGAGAGAAGGAGGAGCCCGGAGGAAGAAGTAGCAAAGTTCTGGGTAATTTCTTCGGTCCCTAGTCTTGAGTTCTAGTTTTGTTCGGTAGTTCTTGAAGTTCTAGGGTAGATGTTGTTTTGATCTTTAATCTTCCAGTATATTGTAGATATCATGTTTTAGGGTTAAATATGATATATATTTCGAAAATTATGATGGAGATAGAGATATGTCAAGATTTTGGAAGATTAGAGTCAAAGTAACGAAGTTCTAGCGAAATTCCGCCGATTAGTGGGGTCAGGGGTAAAATGGTAATTTGAGACTAAAGTGTATGTTATAATGATTGATCAATAATGAATACGTTGTTATCCCTATAGGATACATGTGATCACGTACCGACCGACAGACGTACCGTTTACCGTCAACGAAGGTACGTTCGCGTACTGTAACACTAACTCTAATGTTTATGGTATGCGTATATGTTATGTGTATGGTATGCTTACTGTAGTAGTTGATAGCTCTGTGATATGTTTATGTATTGTTGATACGTTCACATAGCTAAAGGCCACACATCTGCCGGGGGGCTTATGTGCTACTGGGATATGTTTGCTAAGGGCCACACATTTTATGTGCTGTTGGGTTACGTTTGCTAAGAGCCACACATTTTATGTGCTATTGGGATACGTCTGCTAAGGGCCACACATCTTATGTGCTATTTGGGAGATGCTTGTTATACATTTGTTGTGTGCTCATATACTGTCTATGCTGTGAATATCTGTAAAACATATTTTGTATATGTAAACATGAGGTTAACCGTTACCTGAGGTCCGGTACGCATTGGACCTCAGCTCTTAACATAGCGTCAGGACCGGGAGAACCAAGGGCGGAAGAGAGGGGAAAGCAACACGCTTAGAGACCCGGCTGAAGACTATCTTTTGTTGTCACGGCGTGGGGATCGCCAGGGAGACACTTTCTTTTGTTATGTACTTACTGTCTTGTTAGACAATCAGATTAATGTACCGCCGATTGGCACTTTCAATAGACAAATCAGTATAGCAACCGGGCTTCTAGATTTTTTATTTATTTATTTTCTTTTTTGAAAAAACATTATATGAGAAAACGATAAATTAAATTTCATGAACCATCCTAATTTCACTGTGCCAGTACAATCATCATCCGCTACTTGCTATTACTTTATTATCATACTCCCTCCAGTCTTAATTATAGGACATATTTAACCGATTTTTGGAAGATTAAGGAAGGAAGTTAAATTAGTTAATTTTACTCATTTTCCTAAAATGTCTTTATATAAATTTAAAATGACCTAAGTGAAAGTAAATCAATAGCTCCTACCACATGTCTCTCCAACCTACTTTTTTTTCCCACATGCTATCTAATTGAAATAATGGTCTTAATATATATACATATATATATATGTATACATATAGATACACACACATATATATATGTGTGTGTGTACATATATCGACAGACACATATAAGCACACACACACACAAAGATATACATGTATATATGTGTGTGTGTTTATATTTGTACACACACATATTGACAGACACACACAAATATACATATATGTACACACACACCCACATATATATGTGTGTGTGTGTGTCTATATATATTTGTGCACACACACATATATATTTGTGTATACACACACACACACACAAAATATATGTGTGTAGACACACACATACATACATACATACATACATACATACATACATACATACATACATACATACATACATACATACATATATGTAGACACACACATTACACATATGTGTGTGTGTGTCTATAGTGTCTATAGATATTTGTGTGTAGACACACACATATATACATACATAGATACACATACACACATACATATATCTAAAAGTTTTGTTGACTGGAAGAGCATACGCGTCCACATACATATACTCACAAAAAATCAAACACACTTGAGAGAATAAAATAGGGGTATTTTAGGAAAAAAAATTGACAATTATTAGAATGTTGTCCTATAATTAGGACCAAGACCAACTCTCAATTGTTGTCTTATAATTAAGACCGGAGGGAGTATTATCTAGTGGATTATATTCATATATCATATATGGGGGTGGAATCTGTTTCCCGGCTTATCCAAATGTTAGAAAGGGAGACCTAAGTCAATCTGGACCATCCAGATTTAATCATTTTTACTTTTTTTTCAAAAAAAAAATATTTTAATGGATAGATAATCTAAAATAATAATAATATCTGAACTAACTAAAAATCATCAAAAAAAAATGGACCATCCAGATCTCATCTGGAAGGCCTAGATTGGCCAAACACTCCCTGCCTATCAGTTCCTAAGTTCCTATGGGGGTGGGTGGGAGGAAAAAAAGTATAGATATATATGGACCAACTTTCTTTTCATGACATGATTTTGTTCCTTTTAAAAATTTTAGAATGCCTTGATTCTTGGGCTAATCATGTAAGTGCCTATTTGAATTAATAATAGAAGTTGTTTTTCCAACGTGATTTACGGTATAAGAAATAAGTTTGTGAGAGGAGTTTTGTCTTGTAACATCCCAATTTCAGAGCCAAATTTTTTTTTTTTAAAACATCAGAGTAGAGCATCGGCGGAATAAAAACATTGAGTAACTGATTATAACAATAATGGTGGCGTATCTGCCTGTTCATAAAGATTAATACATTATCTGATTATGACTTTACATCTCATCGGCCGATCATTACTCGGTCTTTACGTGGTCTTAATCTTCATGTGTGATGTCTGCTCTGCTTACTCTTACCCTCCGTCCATGGTCTCTCTCCAGACCTTGATGTGATGCTATAGTAAGAGCTGAGATCCAACGTTCATCGGATCTCGAGTAACGGTTAACCTCATGCTTATATAACACTTTATGTTCAACGAGATATTTCTATGATTACGGAATGATACATGATCATTTAATAACAACTGCCCTACAAGCAAAGTTATTTGTCTGCACTTTAATTGTGTGCCACGATGTACAGTCGTGTCCGTAGCGCTAGGAAAACTATGACGGTATTATATTTACTATAACCCGTAAAGCTGTAAGTGATTATCTAAGTTTATTACCTTAGTCACATATATAAGCAAACTATAAGCATCGAGTTAGTATTACGATGCGCGCGAACGTACCTTCGTTTGATGGTACTTCGGTACTTTTGACGGAAATGGCACGTTTACGGAAAACGGCGAAACGTCCAACAAGGCTCGTCGGACAACAGAACGGCAAGAAATCGAGTTTTCGATGTCCTATAAGGGTAATATCACTTTTATTAGTGATTTGACAACATAACTGGCATTTTAGGTAAAAATTACCATTTTGCCCCTATACCCCTAATTGGCAGAATTTCGCCAGCACTTCGTTACTCTAGCAAATTTTCTTCCCGAAATTTCGCCAGAACTTCGACGCAACTATGATTTTCGAAAATAATGACTAAAATAGCCCTCCCATATGATACCCAAATCATACTTGAAATTTAAAGGCTATTCTAACATTATAACCCCTACTTTTGAAAAAAAAAAACTGCGAAAGCTTCAACTTTTCGTCGACTCGATCCCTACTATGTTTACACCTCTGCATATTTTTTCAACGCAAACAAGGCTCTAAAACAAGAATAGGAATCTCGTCCCCTACTTCCTAAATCTAACTAACAATTCTACTAACTACCGAACTAAAAACTAAAGACTAAATACTTACCCGTTGAAGATTTCCGGATAATTCTACAGGGCTTATTTGCAAGATTTCCAGCAGCACTCTCTTCTTTCTCTCTCTAGCTTTTTCGGCCAAGAGCAAGAAAGGGAATGGTGTGAAAATGAAGAGGAAGGGGGGGTATTTATAGGATTTTGAAGGGACAAGGTGGGAATTTCCAAAATTGTTTACTTTATGCCCGGTCCACTAGATTTTCCCCGATCGGTACCCGATTCGCGTGATTTCGGAGAAATCTCAAAATTCTGGATTTACAACTTTGAAGACATATTCTCTCTTACTAGAAATGTCCAAGTTAACCTAAATTTTGATTCCATATAGGCCTCCAGTATTCCAGTTGAAGTTTTCTCGAAAAACGTGTCCGAACGCGTCCGGTTTCGAATGCATTTCTGAAAACATCAACTTCTTCAGAAAAATTCACTGATTCCAAATATGTTCATATAAATTCAAACTCATTCCTAGATGTTGAGTTAGAATTTATTTTCTTTAAATCCAAAAATATGCCTATATGCATTTTTCCCTATTTCGTCTTATTAGGAAAAAACACAAACGGCTTCAGAATTAACTTCCGCAAGAGTTTAACGGAAGATAAAATTCCACTGATCAATATTCTACCCTGACTTTGGAAATCCTATTCCTAGATCTCTAGATAGGATCCGTTTCCTAATTTCTAATTTACTATTCATCCTTTTCTACTTTAATTAATTATATCATATAATATTAGCAAGTTGTAAGAACTCATCTTTCATTTTTCTTCTTTTTCTCCCTTCAATAATTCGGCTGGCCCCTTTATTTTAATTAATAAATATTTATTTTTTATTTAATTAATTATTTAAATCATTTATTTATTTAATTTTTCCAAAAATTTCACAAAATTACCTAATTGGTCCATTCTTGTATTTAGGCTTTAAAAATACCTAAACTCAACTATTTTTCACAATAATTTTCAATTAATTAGTAAATATATTTTTACTAATTTTAAGCCAATTACCACTAATTTTTGAGTTTTACATATTTATTTCATAATTTCCTTTGCTCAGACTTAAGTAATTAGCTAGAAATTACTTAATCACTTTATTATCATTAGTTGATAATTTTCTTAATTAGAATGTCCCACTACCTCATAATTATAACACTGACATTTCTGTTTTCATGTCTCTTGCATTATCTCAAAGACTTACAGGGGTATTACAGTCATTTCCTTACTTTTTGAGTATTCTTCTACAATTTCTCCAAGTTTGTAACTTATTAAATTACCTAAATTAGGGACAATATCCTTTCCTATTTCAAATAGATTTTTACTTGCTTCTTTTATAGCTTTCACAATTTTCCTAAATCATTTATGTCCCTTAGGGGCATTTTGGTCCTTTGGCACTTTGGCCCTTAGATTCTCTAATTTCCAAGAGATTTTTCCTTAGAAAATAAGATAATTATATCTTATTATTTGATATCCCATATTCACCTACTTTCTATAGGTATAATCTTACCAAATTATGATACGTATTTTTGGGGTATTACATTTCTTCCCCCCTTAAACAAAATTTCGTCCTCGAAATTTGTACTCTATCCTCTATACTCTGTACTATCTTAAACCTTGGACTGTTAACCTCGGATCTCTACTCTATCTCAAATCCGACTGCAACGATTTTGTCACATCGTATGGAAGTCTAAACAGGTTCGGGGATAGGGCTATCTAATAGCGACTTGTTTGTTGTCAACATATACTTCGAATGATCTCATGTGATGCGAACTACTTGTTCATCTTTGAGGTGTTCTTTTGACACCAACATCTGGGGATATACGATCATCTCAATCACCAAAAGATTCTCACGATCTTTTGTGACTTGTACAAACTATCAAGAGACGTGATCAATCATATCCTAACTACGAAAATCTCTGCTCCGACAATTCTATTGAGCAATATAAGTGATTCACACTTCTGCCTGTACAAGGCGTCAATCTGTGTCATCTCGATTGTAAGAGAATTTGGAAGTTCGGCTTTATCAGGCGCATTTATAGCTTCGCGGGGAATTTCCTTTAACAGGATTGCGCTCTCATCATACTCTAACAGCTTCGATCTTTAAATCGTCATATGAGATACTTGGTAAAAATCTCATTAGAGAGTACCCACTCGATAGTTTTCTCCATCCGATTGCTACTTATTTTCTACATCGTAGCCTTATGGTAACCGTATCTAGCGAAAATTCACTTGAATCTGCGGTACTATCCCGCTAGACCCAAAACTACTCCTTACGTTTTACTATCTCTGGTCATTCTCATTCCAGAATTGCTCCTACTTTGTCTAGAATAGATAATAGCATCGTTGCGTCATGGAACATGACCTAGAAAATTTATTTCTGACAGCCAACACTCACATTTTGCTAGTCCAGTAAAGAGTCACATCCTTTACCTACTACGAATCATCATCATTCTTGGCGTTCTACTTCTTATTCTGAACAGATGAGGACGTCGTCAATCAACGCCTCCATTTACTCGCCTATGTATTCGAGAGAAAAACTCTATTTAAGCACTCTAAGAGCATGATAGGTGCACTTGTTAACGTACAAAGTGTCACAAGAAATTTTCAAGCGCCCGATTCAAGTCCTAAAGACTATCTTCAAAACATTGCTAGTTTTGATTCACAACCGGTAGTATTCTGGGCGTAAGTCGACTTTGACAGGATATAGGATTTTAGAATATGGAATATATCGTCAATCTTGGGAAGTGAATATTTACTTCCGAACAGTTGCCCCGTTCATCTAACAGTAGTTGATACTACGTTAAAAACTCCAGGGCGTCAAAACACCGCGTACTTTATATATATTGCTTCCGTGGCACCCATAACACCGCGTACTTTAGTGTTTTATCATGCTTTAAATTGATATATATATTGTTTACGTGGCGTCTATTACACCGCGTACTTTATATATATTGATTCCGTGGCACCCATAACACCGCGTACTTTAGTGTTTTATAGTTAATTAAGAAACATGATGTTGATTATCACTATGCTATGTGTGGATTGGTTCGACTTTAAGAGACTTGAGAGTGGTAAGTTATCACACTGTCATACTGCAGCTAGACATATCCCAATTCAGGTACCATTAAAAATATTTGGATTTGGGATAACCAATTTCTTGGTGAGGTAATCAACTTCTCACTCAATTTATGAAAACTTGTCTCACAGTCTTTGTTCAACATAAATGATTTAATTTCTTACTCCTGAGCCTTGTTTATTGGCACGTTACGCGAAATTTACTTGAATAAAGATTTGGTTTCCGCATCAGTTCTATCTCTTCTTGTGAGAATCCTATATTCCCTTTGTCGCCATCTATTTTCACCGTCTATTGAAAACTATTGAGAGTATCGTTGACACTATGAAGCAAGATTCATATTATAACCGCAACTTGGTTCAAAATATGCTTACAAGCTAGGGGCTCACACCCAATGGTGTAGCTACTACTACAACGTAAGGAAGTACATATGCATCCCAAAAGGATCCGTACAAGTATCAAAAGGAATTGATCGGTTTAGCACTTGGATCGATTCATAATATCTATTGAAATAGTTTTAACTAAACGATAGCATTCGGAACCATCTCTGAGGATTCTCCGACTTCTGCTCCGAGCGATGCTAACATCTGGCCTATGTTCTGTGGCTCGAATTCCGTAATTATATGGGGACAGTCTTTGCCAATATGCCCTGGTTCTCGGCATTTAGAGCAAATTGGTCTTACATTACGAGCAACACCGGATGGTAATTCCCGCATTTCCGGCATGGATGGAGTTTCGTTTCGCTGTCCGGCCTGGACGACTTCTGACTTAGGTTCTGTGACCTCTTCTTCGCAGCTCTCAGAGGACAATTCCTGCTGATGTGTCCAGGTTGTTGACACTTGAAACATATCAGCTTCCTAACACAGTCAGTAATTTGACAATGGTATTTCCTACATTTTGGGCATGGTCGGGTCCCGTCTCCCGGGGTTGAACTGCCATTCGATCGAGCTACCTTCTTGCCTTTCCCTTGCTTTCGAGCTAAGGCGCCTTCCTTTTCGTGTGGATATTTTGTGCCTAAGTCCATCATGACTTGATCTCGCTCTGCTGGCATTCCTTGATCTACGCAGCTCCTCTAAGTTACATTCCATCAGACGGCAGGTTTCCAGTTGTCTCTCAATCTTCCTTTCTTGTCTTTCAGCTAGGAGGGTATCAATAAGTGTCTGCTGCTCTTCCAGCTTTTCTTTCATAGATGTTTGCTCCTTCAACTTTTCCCTCTGAGTCTCTTGCTCTATCAGTTTGTCCATCCGAGCTATTTGCTCATCCAGTTCTTTGTAGATTTTCCATCTATTCTCCCTAAAAAGAACAACGGTCTTTTAATCTTCCAAATAAACCGGTAACGTACATAAAGTTTATGGTAGGATGTGTGATAATATTTAGCTAGTTATCCAATTCTAGCCTTTACGAATGATTTTAGAGAGAAGTAGACATTGATCTTAAGCTGCTCATCGAGGAGTTTATTTGTTTGTTCTGTTCAGAAACGATTTCGAGAAAAGGAGGACTTTGCTTCTGAATCGAAAAGCCCTAAAGCGAAGAAATTCGTTTACTCAAGGCCTAAGACATGGCTTTCCAAACTGGGGATTTCATGGAGTTCTGCTATTTACCAATTTCCACTGTTGCTCGTAATACTTCATCGTGCAGACAGGTACATGTCTAAAAAGAACGAGCCGTCCTGCTATAAATGCGAGGAAAGAATATGGAAATAAGAGGAAGGTAAGGATCAAGGTGTTTAGTGATGGTTACTCCATCATTCCGTTCGCCTCAGTCATAGAGAAATGCAACTGCTCTGCAACCTTTACTGTTACGCTTAATAACATTTCTTATCGCTTTTAGTGTAAAGACCTGGTAACGATCTTGAACGATCACTGCTTCTAGCAGAGTTATGTATAGATTCAGAATTTTTGTTGGTTTGTTCTTTTCAGAAACGGTACGTAAACACGTATCCGGAGTTCCTCTACATGAGTCAAATCGCATGTACTAATCTCGATTGGTCTCAGAGTTTCATCCGGCGTGACTTAGCTCCACGTACAAGCTTTGTGCTAGGATAGAACTATCGTTTAGTACAAACTGACGACTATCAGAGTTATCAGAGCAGGTTATCAGAATTTGTGTCGGAACTGATTTTCAAGATCTATGATCTCCTGGGTAGTCAAAATTGTCGTCGGTGGCGACATTACCGAGGTTATCGGGGTTATCAAAGGCCGATATCGGGGTTATCGAGCTACCGAAACGATATCAGAGCTATCACAGCTATCAGGGACTGATATCAGAGTGTCGAAGACTGATATCAGGGCTATTGGAACTATCCGAAATTGATAACAAGGTTATCGGGACTATCAGATGCTCATATAGGGGTTATCGAGGTATCGGAGACGATATCGAGTTATCGACATCGATATCAGGGTTATCAGGGTTATTGATGATATCAGGGGTATCTAATATCGGCATAGGTCCAGGCGGTGGACACACCGACTCTAGATTTAATCTTAACCCTATCTTACGGATATATGCGCGGTACGCTTTCTTCGACCGTAATATTTTATGCAAAGGACCTCATTTCTGTCCATCTTTAGAACATAACACTAGAGTTATATCAGTACTCATTTTCAAAATATGCTCAAAGGCTTTGAACCTAACTCCGTTAACCGAACGAGAATGGCCGGGTAAGTGTCTACCATGGGGGCCTCACCGGGTTAGCGGCGACTTATGGCACACCCACGTAGACTAGCCTTGCCTTCGGCACCAAACTATCCGTATTAACATAGTCAGATCCATGTCAGGAAAACTGCTCTGATACCATAAAGTGTAACATCCCAAATTCAGAGCCAAATTTTTTTTTTAAAACATCAGATTAGAGCATCGGCGGAATAAAAACATTGAGTAACTGATTATAACAATAATGGTGGCGTATCTGCCTGTTCATAAAGATTAATACATTATCTGATTATGACTTTACATCTCATCGGCCGATCATTACTCGGTATTTACGTGGTCTTAATCTTCATGTGTGATGTCTGCTCTGCTTACTCTTACCCTCCGTCCATGGTCTCTCTCTCCAGACCTTGATGTGATGCTATAGTAGCTGAGATCCAACGTTCATCGGATCTCAGGTAACGGTTAACCTCATGCTTATATAACACTTTATGTTCAACAGATATTTCTATGATTACAGCAATGATACATGATCATTTAATAACAACTGCCCTACAAGCAAAGTTATTTGTCTGCACTTTAATTGTGTGCCACGATGTACAGTCGTGTCCGTAGCGCTAGGAAAACTATGACGGTATTATATTTACTATAACCCGTAAAGCTGTAAGTGATTATCTAAGTTTATTACCTTAGTCACTGTGCATGGCCCAGAACAGAGTTCCACCCATGGCTTATGAAATTATCCGTACCATATATAAGCAAACTATAAGCATCAGAGTTAGTATTACAGTACGCCGCGAACGTACCTTCGTTTGATGGTACTTCGGTACTTCGGACGGAAATGGCACGTTTTACGGAAAACGGCGAAACGTCCAACAGCGGCTCGTCGGACAGCGCTCCCATATGATACCCAAATCATACTTGAAATTTAAAGGCTATTCTAACATTATAACCCCTACTTTTGAAAAAAAAAAACTGCGAAAGCTTCAACTTTTCGGCGACTCGATCCCTACTATGTTTACACCTCTGCATATTTTTTCAACGCAAACAAGGCTCTAAAACAAGAATAGGAATCTCGTCCCCTACTTCCTAAATCTAACTAACAATTCTACTAACTACCGAACTAAAAACTAAAGACTAAAGACTTACCCGTTGAAGATTTCCGGATAATTCTACAGGGCTTCGCTGCAAGATTTCCAGAGCACTGCTCTCTTCTTTCTCTCTCTAGCTTTTTCGGCCAAGAGCAAGAAAGGGAATGGTGTGAAAATGAAGAGGAGGGGGGTATTTATAGGATTTTGAAGGGACAAGGTGGGAATTTCCAAAATTGTTTACTTTATGCCCGGTCCACTAGATTTCCCCGATCGGTACCCGATTCGCGTGATTTCGGAGAAATCTCAAAATTCTGGATTTACAACTTTGAAGACATATTCTCTCTTACTAGAAATGTCCAAGTTAACCTAAATTTTGATTCCATATAGGCCTCCAGTATTCCAGTTGAAGTTTTCTCGAAAAACGTGTCCGAACGCGTCCGGTTTCAGAATGCATTTCTGAAAACATCAACTTCTTCAGAAAAATTCACTGATTCCAAATATGTTCATATAAATTCAAACTCATTCCTAGATGTTGATTTAGAATTTATTTTCTTTAAATCCAAAAATATGCCTATATGCATTTTTCCCTATTTCGTCTTATTAGGAAAAAACACAAACGGCTTCACATCTTTCATTTTTCTTCTTTTTCTCCCTTCAATAATTCGGCTGGCCCCTTTATTTTAATTAATAAATATTTATTTTTTTATTTAATTAATTATTTAAATCATTTATTTATTTACTTTTTCCAAAAATTTCACAAAATTACCTAATTGGTCCATTCTTGTATTTAGGCTTTAAAAATACCTAAACTCAACTATTTTTCACAATAATTTCCAATTAATTAGTAAATATATTTTTACTAATTTTAAGCCAATTACCACTAATTTTTGAGTTTTACATATTTATTTCATAATTTCCTTTGCTCAGACTTAAGTAATTAGCTAGAAATTACTTAATCACTTTATTATCATTAGTTGATAATTTTCTTAATTAGAATGTCCCACTACCTCATAATTATAACACTGACATTTCTGTTTTCATGTCTCTTGCATTATCTCAGCACTTACAGGGGTATTACAGTCATTTCCTTACTTTTTGAGTATTCTTCTACAATTTCTCCAAGTTTGTAACTTATTAAATTACCTAAATTAGGGACAATATCCTTTCCTATTTCAAATAGATTTTTACTTGCTTCTTTTATAGCTTTCACAATTTTCCTAAATCATTTATGTCCCTTAGGGGCATTTTGGTCATTTGGCACTTTGGCCCTTAGATTCTCTAATTTCCAAGAGATTTTTCCTTAGAAATAAGATAATTATATCTTATTATTTGATATCTCATATTCACCTACTTTCTATAGGTATAATCTAACCAAATTATGATACGTATTTTTGGGGTATTACATGTCTCAACTTGCGTAAATGTGTTTTTCCAACGCCCACTCGAATAGGCCCAATATATTACTTCATCGTATCTTTTTAATAAAAGCCCAAAATTTGAATTATCTTATTCTTTTTTATGAGAACACGGCAAGAGTTGTCTAAATATTTAATGATTTTTTTTTTTCATTTTTAGCCTTTATTAATTATATGTATTACATTAATTAGAAGTTAGTGGTATTTATATTTACTTTATTTCTCAATCAAACACCTCATAAATAAAGTCATACTCAGCTTTAAAAACAAAATTTATATTCGATATACTTACTATTTATAATTAATTTTAACTGCTTTTTTAAACAAAGTTTGTTTATTTATTGTAGTGGTGATTGTGAGACTGAGGTATGACCATCATCATGACCTAGCGCATCTAGAGCGTTTACGCGCATCAAATTGCTACGCTGAAATAAACACATGCTATAAACATGTTTTCTCCATCCCTTTCTATATAAAGGGGCTCCAAGGATTCATATCCACACATATCCATACTCTCTATTTCTAAACTCTCTAATTCTATCTTGTTCAGATAGGATACACTCACTACTGTAGCTACCTATCTCTCACCCACTAACCCAGAACGATGGCAACCAAACTTCATGTTTCTGTTGTAAGTACCCAAAACAATGCCTTCAGAAACAGTGAGAAATTCACAGACAAGAGAAGAGTGACCAAAATGCATGCTTCGGTAATTATAAGGGCTAAAGCTCAAGCTGTGGCCACCACTAGTCCTCAGGAAAGTCTGAGGACCTCTAAGTTGCCTGAACTGACCACTTCGGTGCTCTCCACTAGGCCTTCCTTCTTAAAAAGATCGCTTCATCATCTAGTCCCAAACACCCAACCCACCAATTTAGCTGCAAAGTTTGGTAAATTTGGAGGCAAGTTCGTACCTGAGACTCTCATTGCTTGTCTCAACCAGCTTGAAGCTGAGTTCCTCAAAGTCCTTCACGACGAGGACTTTCAGCAGGAGCTAGAGGAGGCTCTTAGAGACTACGTTGGGAGAGAAACACCTCTGTATCATGCTCGGAGGTTGACTGAGTTCTATAAGACCAACAATGGCGGCCAAGGCCCTGACATATTCCTCAAGAGAGAGGATCTCTGCCACGCTGGCTCCCACAAGATGAATAACGCTCTTGCTCAGGCCATGATCGCCAGGCGCATTGGCCGGAAACTGGTAGTGACAGCCACCGCCTCCGGACATCACGGGATTGCCACAGCTTCCGCGTGTGCAAAACTGGGACTGGATTGCAAAATCTACATGGCCGCTAAAGACATGGAACAACAACACTCTAATGTTGAGTTGATGACCTTGTTGGGTGCTCAGGTACTTATTACTATCTGTTCATAACTCCCCAACACATTTACCTAGTTTGATTAGACTAAGTAGGTTAATTAAGTTAGTTATATAACATGTATTTTCTAAAACATCCTAATCATCTTCCTTAATTCCCTTTCCTCCTTAATAATTGTTGAGGCAACCAAAACTGGTAAATTTGGAAAAGATTAACAAATAAAAAATTTTCTCATATATTTAGGATCAGATCAACTATCTAGTGTCTTATTCTAATGGGAGGAGGAGTACAAATAGTTGCTAGGATCTTTTGCTGGGAACGATTTCTCGGGTATGGCTTCTCTCCGTTGCCCATTATATCCACTGCCATCCTTTTCTCTAGCGACGTCCTTTTACGTATATATTGGCTTTTGGAACTTCCCTGTATCTCCAGCTTATGAAGGAAAAGAAACTATGAAAACAATAAAGTATGTTTTTGGTCAGATAGTGGGGACACTGAGGCAAATTCCAAAAGCCACTCTACACGTAAAACAACGTCGCTGGAAAAGGATGGCAACGGATATAATGGGCAGCGGAGAGAAGCCATACTCCGATTTCTCACCTTGTTTGACTTATTGATGAATGTACTGCTGTAAAATCAGGTTGAAGGGGTTAATGGTCAATTCAAAGATGCAGCATCTGAAGCTGTGAGGAGTTGGGTGGGTAACATGGAAGAAAGCTACCACTTGACAGGGACGGCGGTGGGGCCCCACCCATGCCCCACCATGGTCCGTCACTTTCAGTCGGTGATAGGAAGAGAGACGAGGAGGCAAGCTCTTGATAAATGGGGAGGTAAACCTGACGCGCTGGTGGCATGCGTGGGTACAGGGTCTAATGCGTTGGGGTTATTTCACGAATTCATCGGAGATTCGGAGGTGAGGCTGGTGGGAGTGGAGGCCGGAGGTTTTGGGTTGGAGAGTGGAAGACACGCGTCGACTCTGAGTGAGGGAGAAGTGGGTGTTTATCACGGAGCCATGACCTATCTTCTTCAAGATGAATATGGTCAGACGACAGAACCACACTCCATCGCCGTGGGGTAACTTCATCCTCCCTCATGCCATTTTTACATTAGTTTGTAGTTGAAAATATAAATAATATGATATAATATAAGAAAATAATTATCTCACAGGTCTAACGCACGTGCGTGTTGTGAATAAACAGGATGCAGTACCCAGCGGTTGGACCAGAGCTAAGCTATCTGAAAGAAACCGGGCGTGCTGAGTTCTACTCAGTCACAGATCAACAAGCTCTTGATGGTAACTACTTAATCTCATATACTCATATACTATGTGTGTGTGTGTGTGTATGTATATTTGCTTGTTTTAGGACCGGAGGTAGTATATATAGTTGTGATTGATGAAATTAGAGAATGTTTTTGATGTTGCAGCATATGAAAGACTGTGCAAAATGGAAGGGATATGTGTATCGTTGGAGGCATCACATGCGTTTGGGATCTTAGAGAAGCTGTTTCCCACTTTACCAGACGGAGGGAAGGTGGTTGTGAATTGTAGTGCCCGTGGAGATGAAGACGTGGACATAGTCTTCAGACACAAACAGTTTGATGGATCCCTACTTGAACGTATCCACGATATGGCTCTACAAGTTGAGGAGCACCACCACAAGCAACAGATGTGTGTCTTACGTTAAAAATGTGTATTATATATTCTGGACCCGACCGGTACATAGGATTCACGTATTGTCAATATCTATTTCAGAATTTGGCACACAAAAAATATCGAATATTCCTGAGGGACCCAAATGTGGAATGATGTATGCTGTACATATTTATTAATAATTATTTCTTTACTCCTCTTCCTGTAGTGCGACGAAGCTATATATCCAAACAAAAAGATTCCTTACATGACATTACTGATTTTTTTCGTCAAATTAACAATTGATTGACGTATTGTCAATATCTATTTCTGAATTTGGCCCAAAAAAAATATAATATTCCTAAAGGACCCAAATGTCACTGGTACAAAAAAAAAAAAAAAAAGTCTTTTAGACCACCACATTTAGATCGATTATAGAGGATCATGTCTAAAAAATATGAATGGTGGGAATTTTGAAAGAATAAAGAACTTTTTAGATCGGTTCCATTAATATAAGGTCTAAAAAATACTCCCTTCGGTCCTAATTATAAGATCAAGTTGACTTTTTTGGAGAAATTAAGAAAGTTAATTAAATTACTTTAGAGTATTTTTATTTATTTTTTTTCTCCAAACTAATTAGTTTGACTAATAAGCTAATATATAATCTAAAAATACTAACATATGATATGATTAAGTAACTTATTTCGCTTCCTTAATCTCTCCAAAAAAAAAAAGTCAATCCGATATTATAATTAAGACTAGAAGTAGTATTATTTAGACTGTATTTCTGAGAACCCGATCTAAAAAGATTAAAAAAACAACCAATTACTTTCTAGACCGGTTGTCTCTTATAACCGGTCTAAAAGATGCGGAATAAAAAAAATAATATATTTATAACTTTTAATATCGATTTTTGTAAATAACCGGTCTAAAAGGTGAACTTAACTTTAATTTGAGCATAACCAGTCTAAAAGATTAGCACCAAATTAAAAATCACTCACTAAATCTCTCTTTGTCGTGCCGAACATTGAATTTTTCTTTCTGAACCTCTCTTCTTATCGCGATAACTCTGAGCTCTATCGCTTTTCTAAACTTATTTGTCGCTCCCCGATCCTCTTCCACAGCTCGTTTCTCTGTCATTACCACTGACGCTATAGCTGGGAATCAGGACTGGCCCTTTTAGGCCGAAAGTAAGAAAAATATCTATTTTCAAGGGCCAGCCCGAGAGCATGCAGGCCAGGGCCCGCCCTACATGACGAAAACTATTTTTTAAAATTTTAACTATTTTTCCTTTTTTTTTCAAGGAGATATAATTAGTAAATTACAACAATTAAAGTTCTAATTTATCAAATAAATGTTGTCAAAATTAAGGTCTAAACAACACACATACAAATAAACATAGACATTAATTCATAATCAAAAGTAAACTATTGTCTACCAATAACTCACACAAAACATAAAAAGCTTACCATTATCATCAATTCTAGGCCATCAGAAAAGCTCGGATGGCAGGAAGGGAAAGGTTTGAGGACAAATCAATGACTGTGAGGAACCTTCGGAAAAGCTTGAAAGGCCAGAGGAACGGTCCATCGACCATCAGCACCTCAGTAGAGTGGCGAACTTCGCGAGCTGAAGCAGAAAGCACTGATATTTTTATGTCGTAAATCCTGTTAGTTCTCTATATGTTTTGACGATAACTGACAATTGTAAACTTAAAAGGAAGTTTGTCTTTGAAGTTGAAAAACTTACTGTCAAAGACAAACTCGAGTTTGTGTTTGCAAACTCGAGTTTGGTCGAGACAGAGAATTGCTTTAGTTTTTGCAAACTTAGGCAAACTCAAGTTAATTAGTGGTAAACTCGAGTTTGAGTCATACAGAGAGCAATCAAAGTTTTTCAAGGTAAGACAAACTCGAGTTTGTATATGTAAACTCGATTTTGTATTACTCATAGAACTTCCAAGGAATTGTGAACTTAACCAAACTCGAGTTTGGTTTAGATAAACTCGAGTTTATGCTTGGCCGAGAGTCTTAATGCTTTTTCAACTAAAGCAAACTCGAGTTTGATATGCCAAACTCAAGTTTTCACTTGGCCAAGAGATTTCAAAGTTTTCCATGTTTTAGGAAAACTCGACTTTATCGTAGTAAACTCGAGTTTAGTCTTGACAAAGAGTTTTTTCAAAGTTTCCTAGCTTTTGCAAACTCAAGTTTGCTCTTGGCAGAGAGTTTTCAAGATTTTCAATCTTTCAAGGAAACTCGAGTTTGTGTCAAACAGAGAGCACCCAACAAATTCGTGATTTTGGAAACTCTAGTTTACTTTTGTAAACTTGAGTTTAGAGCTTTGAGGACTTAAACTTAGTTTCATTTCAAAAGTCTCAAACTCGAGTTTGTCACTTATTAACTCGAGTTTGCTCTCTTACTCAAAATGTTTTTCAAAGTCCAAATCGCGACATTCTTCTCTAGATGAAGGAAACTCGAGTTTGAGTTTTTAAACTCGAGTTTGGTTCCTGAAGAAAAGTTGCAAACTCGCGTTTGCTAAGTTTGAAAATCAAATTGCACGATTTTGTAAAATATTCATGTTTTATCTAGATACTTCTTATCATCACTTGTAACATCCCATTTTTCAAAAGCAGTATAAATTTTTTTTCAATCAGAGTAGAGCATCGGAACAAGAGTGTAACTGATATATTTATTCAAAATGCCCACTGGCTAGTTACAGAAGCGGTACAGTATCCGAGAGTTTTTAAAGTAAACAACAACAGAAGTGTTTCTTTGATTCCTACGTCGTGATAGCAAACGATAGTCTTTAGTCGAACCTCTAAGCTTGATGCTTCCCTCTCTCCTCGGTCCTCGGTCCTCTTGACCCTGACGCTATGTTAAGAGCTGAGATCCGCACCGGATCTCAGGTAACGGTTAACCTCATATTCACATATACGGTATATAGACCACAGTCATTCACATTAACAGTATAACAGATGTATCACACGGAGTGCATCTAGAAGTACCACACGGAGTGCATATAAATGTACCACACGGAGTGCATATAGATGTATCACACGGAGTGCATGTAAATGTATCACACGGAGTGCATGTATCCAAAAGCACATAACAATACTCACAACATATCAACAGACCATCAACCACATATACGCATACAATACTCATACTACATACATGCATACAGTAAACATCAGAGTTAGTGTTACAGTACGCGAACGTACCTTCGTTGACGAAAATCGGTATTTCTGTCGGTATACGGCACGACAGTAGGTCAGAACGTAAACAGGGATATCCTACCAACATAACAACGTATTTTTTAAGGATCTATCATTACGACGGACATTTTTAGTCAAAATGACCATTTTACCCTGACCCCCTAATCGGCGGAATTTCGCCAGCACTTCGTTACTTTGACCCTAATCTTCCAAAATTTCAACATAACTCCTACTCCAACATAATTTTCGAAATATAAATCATATTAATTAATGATTTACATCATAACAGGAATTTTAGGTAAAAATTACCATTTTGCCCCTGATGCCCTTAATCGACGGAATTTCGCCAGAGCTTCGCTATTTTAACTCTAATCTTCCAAAATTTTGCCATAACTTTGACCCCATCATGATTTTTGAAATAATGACTAAAATACCCCTATCATATGATATCTAATCATACTTGAAAGATTAAAGACTAATATAGCATTTCTACTCTAACTACCGAAAGAACTATGGAAGCTTAAGACTAAGTACCGAAAAACTTACTCAGAGCTTCGCTGCAGAATTCCCCGGAATCCTCCTTCTCTCCTCCTCTCTCTAATTTCGGCTTGCTCTAGTGAGATGGTGTGAGGATTTGCAAAGGGGTTGAAGCCTATTTATAGGGAAAATTGTGACACTATTCACTACTTTTTCATAGCGGATATAGACCGTCGGATCGCACTTCTGCAAGGTGTCTTGATCCTCTCCATGCCACTTGGTAGCCGACCTCCCCCCCCCCTAGGTGGCATCCATTGGCCAATTAGAAGGTGACATTTTGCTCCTTCTAGAAGCCCTGCCCGATAAAGTTCTCTGATCGGTGTTCGAATCGCGTAATCTTGAAGGGACACAGAATTCTGGGAGCAGATCGTGAAGATCTCTTCTTCCTCTTCAAAAATATTTGGACTAACTAAATTTTTGATCTTATTCAGGGCATTCCGTGCTCAGCCGAAGATTCTCGAAAAACGTGCTCAGTTACGAAACGAATTTCCGGAATCATCAATCTCTGGACAAAAAATCACTGATTCCAAATATGTCCAAATAATTATAAACTCACCCCTAGATGTTGAGTTATAATTTATTTTCTTCAAATTCTAAATCTGTGACTATCTGCCTTTTCACAGATTACCTATTTCGTCTTATTATCAAAATGCTCCACCGATCTCGGAATTAACTTCTGAAACAGTCTATTTCAAGATAAAAATCCACTCTTTCATATTCCTTACTGACTTTAGAAACTTTGTTCATGGTTTTCTAGTCAGGATCCAATTCCTATCGGTGTTTATTTACCTTATTTACTATTTCATTTAATTACTTTTAAATTAGGAGTTTTAATTTTTCATCCAACCTCTTTTTATCCATCCACCTACACTTAATTTTTCATCCAACCTCTTTTTATCCATCCACCTACACCACCATGTCGGCACACACACACATTTTTTTATATTTTTATGTTTTTATTTAATTTTTTAATTAATAAATAATTTATATAATTATTTTACCAATTTTTCCCATTGGTCCATTCTTTGATTTAGGCCTAAAATTACTTAACCTCAAAAAATTTTCTCAATGTTTTTCAATTAATTAGCAAATATATTTATGCTAATTTTCTAGCCATATAACACTAATTATAGAGTTCTACATAATTTATCACCATTATTCTATTGTTCATGCTTAAATAATTAACCAATAATTATTTAATCAATCACTTTTTATTTGTTGATAATTTTCTTATTTAGAACTAATTACTTCCTCACAAAATCTGAACTAACATTGCTATTTTATCTCCCATATAAAATATCAACAATTATGGAGTTAGTTATGTTCTCCAAATACTTTATAATTGTTATTTTACAATTCTTCCAAGCTTATAATTTATTAAATTACCAAAATTAAAGACAATATATTCTCTCAACTTTAATAATTATTTTACTACCTCTCAGGATTTTTCATAATTTTCCTAAGTTATTTATGTCCTACAAGGGCATTTTCGTCATTTTGGCACATTATTATTTTTCTCCTAATTTCCAATATATTTTTCCTTTAATTCCCACAGTACTTTCCTTAGAAAATAAGATCATTATGATAATTTCCCTAATTCAAATTTTAGGGTATTACATCACTCATTACTATATATTCCTAACTATGTTTAATCAGTTTTTAGTGAGTTTCAAATGATTTAAAGAGTATTAAATGGAGATTTAGCTTAAAGCAAAAAATGACATCAGCACATTAAATGCAATGCCCAGAAAACTTGTACACTTTTGAACAATCATTCTCTACACGATGTAAAGGGATTAATGTTTCTTTTCCCTAACTAGAAGCTGCTCTTCCAACGGATTAATTTCAAGGGAAGTCAACCATAAATCTTTGTTCCTTGAATTAACATTAATCAAGAGAGAGACTGGACCAAGCTTCAATCTAATTACTTCATCAATACCTCCAACGATTGCATTGAAGAATCCAACGGTCATTTAATACTCTCTTCATATATAAAGAGTTGCACTCAAGTCTCTACGACAACCAATCTGCAGAAAACAAAAATCATTCAAGTTTCCAACTACTCTTTCAGTTTTCTATTGTAAAGTATCTTTTGATACATTTGTACATCATTGTTTATCATTATCCACTCTTAGAAAGAGTTTCATTTATTGAAATCATTTATTTTAAGAATCTCAAGTCAATGGGACTTGGAGATTAGGAATATCATATTACAACTTGTAAGGGGGAGTGTATCCTAGAGAGGATAACTTTCGAGTGCAGAGTGTGTAATTGATATTGTGAGTTAGTGAAAATCCCAGAGTGTCTGGGGGCTAGATGTAGGTCAAGGATTTGGACCAAACCAGTATAAATCTTCTTGTGTCAAGCTTCTTCTTATTCTCCTCTGTTCTACTCTGTTTTAGTTCTATAAAACAGAGTATCCGAAAAAGTTTTTCAAACCCCCAATTCACCCCCCTCTTGGTGATTTGCTCCATTTACAAATCCTTGATGCAATGATGCGTGACTATGTGTGCATGAGGCCGAGATAGTGAGACTGAGGCGAGAGGTGTGAAGAAAATGATAGAAATAAATGAGACTGAGAAAGTGAGTGAGTGAGTGAGTATTGGGCAATAGGTCAAACAAGTAGCTTCCTTTACGATTAGACTCGGTCAGTAGGGCAAGTGGGCAACTACCAACTGGGCAAGTTAAAAAAATAATGGGCCTAACAGGGCTGGTCCGGGGCCCTGCAGGGCTAGCCCTTTTAAGTTCGACTTCATTTGGATGCTCCATTTAATAAGCCCGTCCTCAAAGGGCCAGGGCTTAAAAGGGCCAACCCGACGGGTTATGCTCGATTTTTCGGCTCTAACTGACGCCAGTGTTTGTTGTCACTTGTACAAAAATCGCTTTTTAGACTGATTATTAATCAGGTCTTGATACAACCAGTCTAAAAAGTATGCTACCTTTTAGACCGGTTGAACAACTGGTCTTAAAAAACTCTTTTTAGACCGGTTACTCAAATATTATGTCTAAAAATTCAAACTTTTTAGACTGGTTGAAAAAAAGACTAGGTTTAAAAAGTTTGACGTTTTAGACCAATTGTGTAAAAGATCAGGCCTTAATAGTCTCACTTTTTAGACTGGTTGTTTCGAAAACACATCTTAAAAATAGTATTTAGACATGGTATTTTTAAAAATGGTCTTAAAAGTCATATCTTAATTCTTTGTAGACCTGATATTTTGAACATCCAGTCTCAATTTTTTCTTGGGTTTTTCACATATCCACTCTATTTCTTCCTCTTATCCTTCATCCAATCAAACACCTAAAAGATAGTTTAAGTTACAAGCTCTGAACAACTCAATATGAGTTACAAATTGAATTATTGAAATGAATATACAAATTGAATTATTGTAAATGAATATAATGCCAACAATATTTCAATTCAAATAGAAATAAAATCGATCCAACAATTATTATTCATTATAGACAACTATCATTCAACCACCATCACTCACCTTCAATTTCGTTTACAAACGCCAAACTCAGTTTGCACTTCATTGTTTCCCGGAAGCGGATTTCCTCAGAAGCAGAAGGCTCAGAATTCCTCAGAATCCAATATGGGCCGTCCAAAAATGAATCCAACGGTTGGAGAGAGAGTTTTAAAATTTTTATATTTACCGCATGCGATACTGGCACCGCATGCGGTTTTTGACATTAATGATTTTCAGCCCTTAGATCACTTTTTGAACGGCTCAGATGAATAGATACTGAGGGATGAGGAGGGGAGGGATTCTGAGAGAATCCGGATCCATTGTTTCCCTTTGTCTTCTTCATTGTTCTTTGTTTTCTTATTGAAACTTATTAATATGTGGCTGATTTTTCTTATTTTCTACTAATTTAAAGATTAGAACATGTTTGAAATATTTAATTGTGCTTAATGTCACTTTTGTTTACTTAGTCTTGTTCTATTTTATGTACTTGTTGTTTAGTCACCAATAAGTATGAATTTGGAGAATTTGGATCCTCTTAGGAAAGGAATCTAAATTGAACCATAAGATTTGAGTAATGTGGAATTATAATTTATTCTCATTTCTTAATGTTGTATGCTTGGTGCTATATATGAAATCTGACGCGTGTGAGGGCGTTCCCGATGGAGAATTGTTTACCATATGCTGCTACCCCACATTTTTCAGTATTTGTTGACCACACGCTTCATGGTCTTTGTCATTTGCTTTGTGTTGTACGTGTTTTCATGATTCTTTCATATGCTTTTGTCCATTTAATTATTAAATTTGGGTGATTTGTTTTTAAAATATTTTCAGGTTCACATTGGGAAAAAAAAAAAAAAACTTACGTAACCCACCTCTCCTTCACGGATACTTCTGAGGCAAAAATAAGACCCATTACCCTTTATAAAATTGTGATAAAAACTGGATGAGATCAGTCAATTCAACCAGATCCAGTCATTGGTTTAGAATAACTAGAAAGTCTCATTAGTACTACTATAGATTATTGTTAAAATGTGAATTGCGTTGACATCCTGCATGTGACATGTCCGACTTGTGTAGGTCCCGTGGTTATCATTGGCTCATGGGTCTCACGTTTGAAATGACCAAAATGTCCTTCAAAGGCACTAGTCATCAACTATTAAGAATGTAAATCCCAAAGACATAGTCATCAATTGTTAATTTGACAAAAAAATCAGTAATGTCATGTAAGGAATCTTTTTGCTTGGATATATAGCTTCGTCGACCTACAGGAAGAGGAGAAAACAAATAATTATTAATAAATATGTAAAGCATACATTATTCCACATACTAGTATAAAAATCGCTTTTTAGACCAGGTAAAAATCACTTTTTAGATCGATTATGGATCAGGTCTCGATACAAATGATTTAAAAAATCTGTTACTTTTTAGACCGGTTGAGCAACCGGTCTTAAAAATCACTTTTTAGACCGGTTACTCAAAAATATTAGGTATAAAAAGTCAAACTTTTTATACTTGACTTAGCTTATATTAGATCTAAAAAGTCACACTTTTTAGACTGGTTGCAAAAAAAAAAAAAAAAAAAAAAAAAAAATCAGGTCTAAAAATGACTAAATAGGAATAAAATCGATCTAACAACTATTATTCATTATAGACAACTATCATTCAACCACCGTCACTCACCTTCAATTTCGTTTACCACCGCCACACTCTGTTTGCACTTCATTGTTTCCCTTTGTCTTCTTCATTGTTCTTTGTTTTCTTATTGAAACTTATTAATATGTGGCTGATTTTTCTTATTTTCTACTAATTTAAAGATTAGAACACTACTACAAAAATTGGATATTACTACCCTAAAAAACGTCCTTATTTAGAAATAGGACGTCCAAAGTGAAGGCGGTGGCATTCTTGTAATTATATTTAAGGAAGTTGAGCCTTCATTGTTTGGCGCCATAATATTTAATTTTTTCAATAAAATTCATTTATGGCGACCTACATATATTTCGGACGTCTTTAATGTGTCAATTCTTCGCTCCCCGAATTTTTGTTTGGCGCCAATGATTTTCTTTTAATAATAATTATAAAATTTAATAATATTGGCGACCTGAATGTGAATCAGGTCGCCTATATTTTATAAATGGCGACTGATTCTTATTCGGGTCGCTTATATTTAAAAATGGCGACACGAATTAGAATCGGTCGCCATTTTTAAAATATAAGCGACTGATTCGATTCAGTCGCCATTTTTAAATATAGGCGACTGAATCAAATCAGTCGCCATTTATAAAATATAGGCGACTGATTCTCATTCGGGTCGCAAAAATGGAATATAGGCGACCGAAAGATGATTCAGTCGCCTATAGTCAATTTTTTAGGTTAATAAACTCGCGCCTCTTCATTTTCCCTCACACACTCATACTCCAACAGAGGCTGCGAAATCTTCTCAGACTCACTCTCGTTCCGCTCTTCGTCGCTTTCCTTGCCGTACGTCTCCGCCGTCGCTCCTTCGTCTCCGCCGTCGTCACTGATCGATCACAGTACTCTCTCGCTCACTCCGCCTCTTTCGCCGATCGAAGAGACCCACCAAACCCAAATAAGCTTGTTCGGATGTTACTCTTAAGTTCTTTGATTCCTAATAACCCATTTTAATCGTTAATGCTTCTTGCTTATAGATTGGATTTTTGCTTCTGATTAGGATTCCTGCCTTCACTCGCTCACTCCACCTCCTTCCCGATCAAAACCTGCGAAACCAAGTAAGCTTGTTCGTTCTTCTTGTTCTTTGATTCCAAACCCCATTTAATTGGTAATGTACTTCTTGCTAATTAAAAAGAATACAATTTGGAACTGCTCTTATTTGTAGATTTTTATTCAAGTAAATTTGGTGGCCAACTAAATTGTCTAAAGCTTCATTAAATTGGTCATGTCACACCGATTGGTTGTAGTAGTTGATTTTGAAGGATTATAGGAGTATTTTGTGATTAGATAGTGGTTTAGTTTTGGTTGTTCTTATGCCTCTCGGTCATTCATTGATTCTCTCATTAGATGTGCTTTGTGTTACTCTTCCCTATCGAACTTCTATATTCATCGTAATCTCTTGGAGTCTGCTTTATGATTAAGGCCCCAATGTCCTTAAAGGTAATACTTTGATAGCAATTAATTCAATGCAAAACACTTCTAGCTTTAACTCCCTGTAAAAAGCACGTTTACTTTAAGTAAACATTGACTCTATGGCTCTATGGTTTCTTTATCTTACATAATTGATAAATTGTTTAGCTGAAATTGGTTTAGTTATTAAGTTTAGGGTTATTAAGCTGAAATTGGTTGTTATTGAAATTTTGGGATGTCTTACTTTTAAGGGGAAATCTTTCGAAATTTACTTAAAAGAAAACATGTCGTTCTTGAAATTGACATGAACTTGACTGTTGTTGGAAATGTTAGGTTGTAATAAAATGGGTCATAGTTGGATGAATGCATTGAGAACTAGTGAAGAATATGAGAATGGGGTGGAAGAGTTTATTGAATTTGCTAGAAGGAATGTGGCCACAAAAATGGGATGTATTATTGTCCATGTGTTAATTGTTTAAATGGGAGTCGAAGGGTTATTGCTGATATAAGGGACCACCTACTTTGTGATGGAATACACCTTCGATACACAACGTGGATATGGCATGGTGAGGAAGTAAGTACGGTACGTCCCATGCAAATGAAGTTGAGGTAGATGATGATGATGGAATGGAGAAAATGATTAATGATGTTGAGGCGAATCTTTTGCACAATCGGGTGAATATGAAAGCGTGCGGAGTGATGCGAGAGACACCTTTGTTCCCTGGGTGTACTAAGTATACACGGTTGATCGCAACCTTACATTTGGTCAACTTAAAGGCAACTTGTGGGTGGACCGATAGCGGTTTCACGTCGCCGCTTGAATTGTTGTGTGATATGTTGCCGATTGATAATGTACTTCCAAATCGTATGTATGAGGCCAAGAAAATCTTGTCTACGATGGGTATGGAGTATAAAAAGATACACGTTACCCTAATGACTGCATATTGTACGAAACGAGTACGAAGGCCTCAGTAATTGTCCGAAGTGTAAAACTTCACGATACAAAGTGAAGAAAGTTAGTGTTTCTGGAGAGCAGACAACAAAAAGGCAACCTTTGAAGGCATTGTGGTATCTTCCAATAATTCCACGGTTTAAGCGTATGTTTACTAGTGAAGCAACGGCGAAGAAGTTGAGATGGCATTCTGATGAGAGAATATCCTATGGAAAATATCTTCGGCACCCGTGACTCTCCGCAATGGAAGAAAATAGACGAAATGTTCCCTCAATTTGGCGGTGAGCCAAGAAACCTTCTACCGGGCTTTGTACGAGATGGCTTCAATCCGTATCGAACTCTTAGCAGCACCCATAGTGCATGGCCGGTTTTCCTTGTAATATACAACTTACCTCCCCGGCTATGTATGAAACGCAAGTATGTGATGCTTTCTATGATGATTTCTGGACCAAAACACCCGGGAACAATATCGATGTGTACTTGGCGCCTTTGGTTGAGGATTTGAAGAAGTTGTGGGAGGAAGGCGTAGATGTGTTTGATGCATATAAGAAGGAGCACTTCAAGTTGCGTGCAATGATTTTTACCACGATAAACGACTTTCCTGCATACGAAAATTTGTCAGGGTACAGTGTGAAGGGGCATAAAGCATGTCCAATATGTGAAGCAGACACAAACTTCCATCAACTAAAGCACGGAAAAAACGGTCTACCTCGGCCACGGGAGGTTTCTTCATCGGTTCCACCCTTATCGTAAGTTAAGAAAGCGTTTTAACGGCTTACGGAGCGAGAATACGGCTCCAAAGGCGTTAACCGGAGAGGACGTTTATAGTCGGGTGAAACATATCAACGTCATATTGGGTAAGCTGCAAAGGAAGGCGAGTGAGAAGAATATATGGAAGAAGAGATCAATTTTCTTTGATCTTCCATATTGGCGTAGTCTTGATGTGAGACACGGTCTTGATGTGATGCATGTGGAGAAAAACGTTTGTGATAGCCTTGTCAGTACTCTTTTGCACATACCAGGGAAGACTAAGGATGGAATTAGTGCGAGACTAGATCGGTTGACATGGGAATAAGAGAAAGGTTACATCCACGAGTAATGGAAGATGGTAAGAGGGCATACATGGAGCCAAAGAACTCATACACTATCAAAAGCGGAGAAGAAAAGTTTGTGTGGATGTCTATATGACATTAAGGTGCCACAAGGATATTCTTCTAATTTGAGAAAGTGTGTCTCAATGAACGATTTGAAGTTAGTGGGAATGAAGTCCCATGATTATCATGTGTTGATGCAACAACTACTACCAATAGCTATAAGAGGCATTATGAAAGATGAAGTTCGATCCACTATAACAAGATTGAGTATTTTCTTCAATGCTATCTGCAACAAAGTCATTGACATTGAAAAGTTGGATGAATTGGAGAATGAGGGTTATATTATTTTGTCCCAACTAGAGATGCATTTCCCTCCTGCCTTTTTTGATATCATGGTGCACTTGATAGTGCACTTGGTAAGGGAGGTAAGACTGTGCGATCCAGTTTACCTAAGGTGGATGTACCCTTTCGAGCGATACATGAAGATCTTAAAAGGGTATTCTAAAACCCTTATCGGCGGAAGCCTCAATAGTTGAGAGATATGTAGTTGAAGAGGCTATGGAGTTCTGCAAAGATTATCTATCGGGCCGACGATACAATCTCGGCATGACGAGGGGATAAGCGAGGGAACTCGAGGAATCAAACCGAAGAATAAGCCTCGTGAAGAGGTGTTGCAAGCACACCGTACATCATGAATAATACGGAAGAAGTTCAACCATACATTGATGAACACGAAAGAGTTTGAAGAATATGAATCCAAGGAAGAGTGACATGCGAGATAGCGAATGAGCAAAAGAAGACGTTCATAAAGTGGTTCGGTGAGAAGGTATTGCACGAGACCGGAGTGTCGGATACAATCGAGTGGTTAGCCCGGGGCCTTCTTTTCGTGTCATCACTTGGAGCGGTTACGATGTCAACGGATATTCTTTCTACACAAAAGACCAAGATGACAAGTCTTGTGCAAAATAGTGGGGTGATGGTTGAAGCCGAATCCATGCACTTTTCGAGTTCGAAAGACAAAAACCCGGTGGTAGCATCAATGGCCTATTATGGAGTGATCGAAGAAATATGGGAGATCAACTACAGCAAGTTCAAAGTTGCTTTATTGAAATGTAAGTGGGTTAGCAATAATGCTTGTTGTAATATATCCTAAATTTGGATTTGTCTCGGTTGATCTTCAAAGACTTGGTCATAGAGATGAGCCATTCATTTTAGCAAGTCGGGCGAAACAAGTGTTTTATGTTACGAGACCACGCAAATAAAAGAATGTCCATTGTACTTCAAAGTAAAAAACAAGTATGGTGAAGAATCCTTGAACCTTGACGATACACTCCCTTTCACAACAAATCCACCTACAACACGTGAAGTAGAATTGATAGATGATGAAGAATATGCTGCAAGAAAGGATCATTGTGAAGGAATATGGGACACCATGTAAAGTAAGATCTTCGATTACAAAATGATTTGTTTAACTACTATGTTCTTTTTGTGGTCGTTTAACATGTTGGTTCATTTTATTAATCTGTTTATTATTTAAAAACCTATCTAACATAAATGATTGGTCTTTGATGAACAGAATATGTCTAGCTCGACGAGTCATCGGGAGATAGGGTTGATATGCCCGTTGAGAGAAAAGGGAGAGGTAGCACACACATGGGTGAGCTAATTGCTCGCCGTGACGATCGAAAAAAGAGGCTGCATGTGGAGTTTGATGAAAATATGAATCCGGTTGGCGAGAGAGGAAGACAGCTTCATTAGCTATTTAGGCTATCCGGCTCGAAGCAAAGTGCGTATTGTTTACTCGGCTTGGAAGTTCGTTGATGATAAGACGAAGGATTTGATTTGGACACGATTTTGGTATCTCACTTTCGATATATCTGCATTTGTATCTTTAGTCTTATTACTTGATTTATGTCATATCTTCTCTTTCACCTTGCAGCAAACATTTGATGTCCCTAACACTAAGGCCATGAGGAAGCATTGGATGGGCGAAGTTCGTCTCCGTTGGAAAGATTTTAAGAACAAGCTGACAAAAAAGTATATTCGCGGGGCAAAGAGGGACCAAGATCCATGTAAGACCTATTCCTTCATTTCTCCGGAGGACTGGAGGGAGTTTGTGGCGTCCGCGAGAATCCTGAATTTCGGTAAAATTTCTGTCATATCTTATCTTTAATTTGAATCTACTTGAATTCGTACGATTAGTTTTGTTTGTTTTCGTGTCACAGAAAACAAGCCAAGCCAATAGAGAGAGGCAAGCGAAAAATAAGTATCCGCATTGCTTGTCTAGAGGTGGCTACAGAAAGCTGGAACGAAAGATGATGGAGGAAGAGCTGCAAGAGATGTACAAGGACATCGGCCTCATAAGCTTGCAGATGCCTCCGGGCATTGTCGGTGCAGAAAAGACATATCCGATGGCATTTGACAATAAAGATTTGATGGAGTTTTTGACGATGGATTGTTTAGATATACGCTTTCTTCAACTTGCAATCCTGTAAGTTTGTTTAACCCTTTAATTATGTTAGTACTCTTTTTTTTGTTTAAGATCTTCAATAACATTTATCATTTCATTTCATAGTGTCTGCCGTGAATTATGCGCCAGCACACCGCGAGCGAGTTTGTATGGATACTTATGTCCTGGATGCACGGCTTCGGCTCGCAACGAGGATATCAAAAACATGTTTGCCGAGTAAGTAAATTTTTTTCGAATCGTCGATTCTTCTTTTAAATGAATGGTTTAACATGTCTGTTAATTTCCATTTTAATGATAGGGCCTCAAAACGTATAGACACTTATCAATGCAAAAGAGCAGGAGGACCGAAGTGGTTTAAACCGACAAGTGAGTAGTTTCAATTCAAGTTATTTCATTGACACGGTAGCTTTAGATATGCCTTTATTCGTTTTTAACAATTTGCCTTTGATTTATAGTGCCATCAACAACCGGGGAGCACCGAGTGCGGATATTACGTTATGAGTTGGATGCAATCCATCGTTAACAGCGGACGTACTCAAGGTTTTCAAAACGTACGTAATCGCTCTGTGATTCTCAAGTTTATTTAATTTTTGTTGTTGTACTTGAGTTGTTAATTATTTCCTTCACTTAATTGGTTTATCTTATACCTTGTTTCCCCAATTTACGCTTTTGGGTACTAAGGATCCGTACTCGCAGGATGAGATCGATTCGGTTCGAGACATGATATCTAGATATCTTCTTCAACACATAGCGTCTAGTTAGTACCGAGCATGATTAATTAATATGTTAACTGTTGTTCATTTGTATGTATTTGGTGTTTTGTCCGTACAAAATATGCAATTTTGGTGTTATATATAGTCTGTTTATGTATTGTGTTAGAGTGAGATTCTTCGTTGCTTGTGGTGGTTTCTGGTGATTCTTTTGTTAGATCGAGTGTGATTCTTCGTTGCCTTGGTAGATGTTCATATTTTGTAGTTTACTTTTTAAAAAAATTTCAACAAAGGCGACCTGATTTTTAAATCAGTCGCCTTTGTTCTGATAAGGCGACTGATTCGAATATCGTCGCCTTAAGTTCAACAAAGGCGACTGATTTAAAAATCAGTCGCCTTTCTTGAAATTAAGGCGACACGATAAGAATATCAGTCGCCTTTAAGCGAATTATCTATCTTTTATTTAGCTTAATAAGGCGACTCGATTTTAAATCAGTCGCCTTATTTACCTATATAAGGCGACGATTTCCAATCGGTCGCCTTATATAGATAATAAGGCGACGATTTCAAATCGTCGCTTATTAAGCGACGATCTAATATCAGTCGCTTTAATAAGACGACCTAATTTTGGATCAGGTCGTCATTTTGGAAATTTTCCTCTACCCCCTCCAAGACGTCCCTCAGAAAAGGGTCGTTAATTGGGTCTTATTTAGGTCGTTGTTTAGCATTTTTGTAGTAGTGGAACATGTTTGAAATATTTAATTGTGCTTAATGTCACTTTTGTTTACTTAGCAGCTTGTTCTATTTTATGTACTTGATCAGGAGAATTTGGATCCCTCTTGGGAAAGGGATCTAAATTGAACCATAAGATTGAGTAATGTGGAATTATAATTTATTCTAATTTTCCAATAGCATAGGAATATACTTATTGGACCCATATAGCCATATTAGAGTGAAGTTGGGTATTTATTATGCCTCTTGAATAGATTTGTTAGGAATAAATATTCTTATTTGAGATATGGGTGTAAGTGTGTAAATGATCAGGAGAATATATATATATATATATAGGGGTTATCGTTTGTCATGTCACTTGACATAAGGTTATGTCAAGTCACTCTAAAACTACGTCGTTTTGGGGTTAGAGGAATTAATGAACTCTTAAAACGACGTAGTTTTTGGTCAGGGGATTTAATGAAGGATCTTTTAGTAAAATTCATATAATAAATACTAAAACAAAAATACAAAAACACCCTTCATTAATTTCCTTAACTCCCAAAACGACGTAGTAATGATTGTCTGAATCAAATTTTAACAGTTTATTTTTAATCTAAAGATGGGCAGAGGGGATAATACCTTTTTTTGTCCTCAAGAAAGGAAAGAGAAACCTACAATTCCAAAAAGAGCATATCAATATTTGAGTGATCAACAAGGAGGGGGACGTCATCCTTCAATAGTTGATTCTTGATTTCTCTTCTTTGTCTCCTATTAATATATGATGTTTAGGATTTTAGTATTATTATTTTATTGTCTTTTTCATATATGCATTTCTAAATCTTCAATCTAGGCAGGTAGGAAGGAATAGATTAATTTTCATTTGTGTTTATCACTTTTTTATGAGTCCCATATTGGGTGAGATACCTTGAATCTCAAGGGTTGCATTGTCATGAGTTTGACATTGGATGGGTAATCTTGAAAGAAGGGCCTTGTAAATGTTTATTGACTCAATTTTCCATAATTCGTGAACATCATTTGGATATATATATATATATATAGCATGTAGGCAGTAAAGTAAAGATGTGTCGCCCACTAGCCCATAATTGGGAATTGAAGAGAGCAATTTGTATCTTATCTTCTGCGTATATGTATGCTGGATATATGCCATTTGCATCCCAAGTATTAAATGAGGTGTTTGTTTTCTTGGGCTATAAATAGTCATACACACACAATAGCCTCAGGTACCGTCATATTTCTGAAGAGAGTGAGGAGTGGTGAGAAAAAGCATTGTAACAAAAGAAGTTAATGAAAATTTCTCTTTTGATTTTCTCTTCTCTTATATCCGGCTCTTTTATCCCATATTTATAACAATTCCAACAATTAATTTTTGGGAAAATTACACTCAGGTCCCAAGGAAGGAAAAAAAATTACAAAAAAGTCCCTTAAAATCACAAAAGTATGTATTTACAATAGGAAATGTATGTATTTACAATAGGAAATGTATGTATTTACAACTGTAACACCCCAACTTTTCAAAAGCAGTATAAAATTTTTTTCATTTAAAATCATCAGAGTAGAGCATTTGAGCGGAAGAGTAACTGATATATAGATTCAAAAAGCCTCAAGTCTGGCTGAATACAACAATGATACAGTGACCCGTATGTTTCAAAGTACAAAACAACTGAAAGAAAGGCTTCCGTCGGAACATCAAAAGTAAAGGAACACGTCGGAAAGTCTTCAGCCGGATCCATGAACCTGCTGCTTTCCTCTCTCCTCGGTCCTCGGTCCTCTTGACCCTGACGCTATGTTAAGAGCTGAGATCCGCACCGGATCTCAGGTAACGGTTAACCTCATATTCACATATACGATATATAGACCACAATCATTCACATTAACAGTATAACAGATGTATCACACGGAGTGCATGTAGAAGTACCACACGGAGTGCATATAGATGTACCACACGGAGTGCATATAAATGTACCACACGGAGTGCATGTATCCAAAAGCACATAAAAATACTCACAACATATCAACAAACCCTCAACCACATATACGCATACAATACTCATACCACATACATGCATACAGTAAACATCAGAGTTAGTGTTACAGTACGCGAACGTACCTACCTTAACAGTATATAGACATACGACAGTCCATCAACCACATACAATACACATATCATATATACGCATACAATGAACATCGATTAATGTTACAAGATGCGCGGACGTACCTTCGTTGACGGTAAATAGTACGTTTAACAGAAATTAGTATTCCTGACGGAAAACAGCGAAACGTCCAACAGTGGCACGTCGGATAGCGTAACGGCAGTAGATCAGAGTTTCTGATGTCCTATAAGAGTAATATCACTTTCATTAGTGATTTGGCATTATAACTGGCATTTTAGGTAAAATTATCATTTTGCCCCTATACCCCTAATTGGCGAAATTTCACCAGCACTTCGTTACTTTGGCTTCGTTTTTTCAAAATTTTGTCAGAACTTCGACCCAATGATAATTTTTGAAATTCTAGACTAATATAGCCCTATCATATGATATCTAATCATACTTGAAAAATAAAGGCTACTCTAACTATTGAAAGAACTACGAAAGCTTAAAGCTTGCTACTTTAACTTTCAACTTTCTGTAATACCCTAAAAATCTGTATTATAATTTAGTAAAATTATACCTATCAAAAATAGGTGAATATGAGATATCAAATATTAAGTAATAATTAGCTTATTTTCTAAGGAAAAATCTCTAGGAAATTAGAGAGTTTAAGGGTCAAAGTGCCAAAATGACGGAAATACCCCTAAGGGACATAAATGACTTAGGAAAATTATGAAAAATCCTAAAAGGCAGTAAAATGACTAAGTGAAGTATGAAAGTATATTATCTCTAATTATAGTAATTTAATAAATTATGAACTTGGAGAAATTGAATAAGAATGCTCAAAAAGCATTGAAATGACTAAAATACCCTTGTAAATTCTAATATAATAAAGGAGACATGAAAACACAAATGGTAATGAAAATGTTAATGCAAGAATATGAAGGTAATATGGTGTTCTAAGAAGGAAAATTATCAACTTGTGATAATTAAGTAATTAAGTAATATTGGGCTAATTACTTAAGCATAAGCAAGGAAAATTCATAAATAATTATATGAAACCCTAAAATTAGTGGTTATTGGCTTAAAATTAGTAAAAACATGTTTACTAATTAATTGGAAATTTTGGAGAAAAATATTTGAGTTTAAGTATTTTTAAGCCTAAATACAAGAATTGACCAATAGGGAAATTTTGTAAAAAGTTATATAAAATAATTATTAAATAATTATTTTATATATTCTTAATTAATTAATTAAATAATTAAAACGAAAATTTAAAATAAAAAGGATCAGATTTGACCGAAATTTTGGACTCAAAAAAATAAGAAAAAAAAATTAAAATAAGAACAAAAATGAATTTGTGCAACTTGTTATTATTATAATAATATAATTAATTAAAGTAAAAAAGTATGAATAGTAATTTAAAAATTAGGAAACGGATCCTATCTAGAGATCTAGGAATTGGATTGTCAATATCAAAATAGATTATTGATCAGTGGAATTGTATCTTCCGTTAGACTCTTCCGGAAGTTAATTCCGAGGCCGTTTGTGCATTTTCCTAATAAAACAAAATAGGGAAAAATGCATATAGGCATATTTTTGGAAATGAAGAAAATAAATTCTAACTCAATATCTAGGAATGAGTTTGAATTTATCTTGCCATATTTGGAATCAGTGAATTTTTCAAGAGATTGATGTTTCCAAAAACGAGTTTCGACACCGGACACGTTCGGACATGTTTTTCGAGAAAACTTCAACTGGACTGTTGGAGCCCTATATGGGATCAAAATTTAGGTTAACTTGGAAATTTCTAATGAGTGAGGAAATGGTTTCAAAGTTGTAAATCCAGAAGTTTGAGATTTTTCCGAAATCACGCGAATCGGGTACCGATCGGGAAAATCGGCCAGACCGGGCATAAAGTGGCAATTGTCATCAAATTTTTGGACAAATTAAATGCTGCCACATCACTCCAACATGTCGACCAGCTGCTCCCATGGCCAAGGATTTTCCACCATTTCATGTTGATTTTCCAAGGTTAGAAACAACTTTAAAAATTCCAACTTTGTCCCTTAGAAATTCTATAAATAGGATGCTACCCCTTGAGAATTCTTCACACCAAAATCCTCTCCTCTTGGCCGAAATCCTTGAGTGAGAAAGTAGAGAGAGAAGCTCTGGGGAAAATTCTGCAGAAGTCTTCAACGGGTAAGTCTTTCGGTCTTTAGTTTTTAGTTCGGTAGTTAGTAGAATTGTTAGATGGTTTTAGCAAGTAGGGAGTGAGATTCCTACTATTGATTTTTAGGCCTCATTGCATTGAAAAATATGCCTGACAAGGTAAAAACATAGTAGGGATTGAGTCCCCGAAAGTTGAAATCTTCGTAGTTCTTTCAAAAGTAAGGGTAGAATTTTGTTAGAATAGCCTTTAAATTTCAAGTATGATTGGGTATCATATGGGAGGGCTATTTTAGTCATTATTTTCGAAAATCATAGTTGCGTCGAAGTTCTGGCAAAATTTCGGGAAGAAAATTTGCTAGAGTAACGAAGTGCTGGCGAAATTCCGCCAATTAGGGGTAGAAGGGCAAAATGGTAATTTTTACCTAAAATGCCAGTTATTGTATCAAATCACTAATGAAAGTGATATTACTCTTATAGGACGTCAGAAATCCTAATTTGCTGCCGTTACGCTGTCCAACGTGCCGCTGTCGGACAAACCGCTGTTTTCCGTCAAAAAGTACAGTTTCCGCCAGAAACATCTACGTACATCAACGAATGTACGTTCGCGTACTGTAACACTAATCTGGTGCTGCTCATATACATATATGTGATAAGTACATTCACGGATAGAAATTCAATTAGGGGTCACCGAGATACATTCACGGTTAGAGACTCTGTTCAGGGTTACCGATTATACATACAGTTTCACGCGGTTATAGACTTAATGATACCGTTAGAGTTTTCCTAGCGGCGAGGACACGACCGATCATCGTGGCACTGGTTTTTGTGCAGGCTATTATTGTGTAGGACTTATACATACCGCTTTAACGCTTATGTTCGTCGTCGTGTCACAATCATGCAATCATGCATCTGCTATATGCATAAGTGATATCTTTCTTTGTTATGTTTTGAATATCTCGTCATCCGTATACTTGTTTTATGAGATTCAATTCGATAAATTGAATCTCAGCTATAGCTTCAGGGTTAGGAGGACCACGGATCGGAGATCGAGGCAAGCTGCATGAGTAAGCTCATAGTTGGAGGGCATGTAGCACGAGTGAGCCCTGAGACGGAGTTGTCACTTTATCGTTTTACGTAATTACCTATGAGAACAATAGGATGCTGTATCAATACTCTGTTACACTATGGTTCATGTTTTGTTATGATCAGTTACTCTTTCGCTCCATTGCTCTACTCTGATTTTTAAAAAAAATTCCGCTTCAGAAAATGGGATGTTACACTTTCAGAGACTCAATCCCTACTATGTTTTTACCTCGTCAGGCATCTTTCAATGCAATGAGGCCTAAAAACAACAATAGGAATTTCATCTCCTACTTCCTAAATCTAACTAACAATTCTACTAAAACTACCGAACTAAAAAGCTAAGGACCAAAGAACTTACCCAGAGCTTCGCTGCAAATTTTCTCCAAAGCTCCTCTCTCTAAAACCTCTCTCTACTTTCTAAATTCTCAAGTGAGAATGGGGTGAGAAATTTGAAGAAAAACCTTGCCTATTTATAGAAAAAATTGAGGGCATAATGGTCTTTTTTGCATTTAATCTTAGCCCTTGGATTAAACTTGTTTGATAAGGCAAAATATTGACCCTTGAACACACAATGCTGCACAAAACGTCCAGCTACCCCCCCTAGCCAATCCAACTTTTGCTTTTTGCCCCGGTCTGATAGAATTTCCCCGATCGGTACCCGATTCGCGTAATTTCGGAAAAATCTCAAAATTCTGGATTTACAACTTTGAAGACATATTCTCACTCATTAGAAATTTCCAAGTTAACCTAAATTTTGATTCCATTTAGGGCTCCAACTCGGTTTGAACAATTTACGGAATCATCAACTTCGGACAAAAATTCACTGATTCCAAATATGTCCAGATAATTTCAAACTCATTTCTAGATGTTGAGTTAGAATTTATTTTCTTCAGATCCAAAAATGTGCCTATCTACATTTTTCCCTATTTCGTTTTATTAGGAAAATGCACAATCGGCTTTAGAATTTACTTCCGGAAAAGTCTAACGGAAGATAAAAACCCACTGATCAATATTTTACCTTGACTTTGGAAATCTCATTCCTGGTACTCTAGATAGGATCCGTTTCCTATTTATTTTTTACTATTTGCTTTAATTAATTATATTATATAATAATGCAAGTTGTATTTTGAATATCATGATATTTATACACAATCCTATCTTCATTTTTTTGGACAATTTCGGCTGCACCTCATTTGTTTGGATTTGTGAATGTTTTTCTCTAATTAAATAATTATTTAATTAATTATTTAATCCAATTTTTATAAAAATTCCCCAAAATTATCTTATTGGTCCATTCTTGCATTTAGGCTTAAAAATACCTAATCTTACCAATTTTTCTTCAAAATTTCCAATTAATTAGTAAATATGTTTTTACTAATTTTAAGCCAAAAACCAATAATTTTAGGGTTTTACATAATTATTCTTGAATTTCATTTGCTTATACTTAAGTAATTAGCCAATAATTACTTAATTACTTTCTTATCAATTGTGGAATATTTTCTTAATTAAGATAACTCTTTATCTTCAAACTTTTGCATTAACATTAGAATTTCATGTCTCTTGCATTATTTTAGAATTTACAGGGGCATTATGATCTTTTCAATACTTTTTGAGTATTTTCCTTCAATTTCTCCAAGTTTGTAATTTAATAAATTACCGTAATTAGAGATAATATACTCTCTTAATTCAATTGGTCATTTTACTTCCTTTTAGGATTTTTCATGAATTTTCTAAGTCATTTATGTCCCTTGGGGGCATTTTCGTCATTTTGGCACTATATCACATTTCTCCTATTTTTCAAGAAATTTTCCTTTAGAAAATAAGATAAATTTAACATTCTTTTTGACACCATATATTCACCTATTTCTAATAGGTATATTTACTCATTTATGATATTTTCCCTAAGTCAGATTTTAGGGTATTACAACAACAAAAATTCTCTTGGGACTTCTGGGTAATTTTGTTATTTTAAGGGACTTTTTTATAATTTTTTTCCTTCCTTGGGACCTGAACGTAATTTTCCCTTAATTGTTTGGGGACGACGTCATTTTTCTGAGGATTTGTGCTCATTACATACTCTTAAGTTGTGTTATGATATAACTAGAAAATAATTGAGCTCATCATGGCGTGTATCTCTACGAACTCCATGTCTATCCTATGGAACGGGGATGAGAGTCCGAGTTTTACCCCCTCACGAGGAGTTAGGCAAGGAGACCCATTGAGTCCGTACATTTTTATCCTCTGTATGGAAAGGTTGGGTCATCTTATTAAAAAGGAATGCGAGTCCCGGCGATGGAAACCATTCTATTTTAAAAGGGGTGGGCCCAATATTTCTCACCTGTTCTTTGCTGATGATCTCATCCTTTTCGCTGAAGCCTCGCACAATCAGGTGGCTGAAATTTGAAAAGTGATGCAAAGTTTTTGTGAAGTTTCTGGGCATAAAATCAACCTTGCTAAGTCTCGTATGTTTTGCTCCAGAAATGTTAACTTCAATAGAGCCCTCGAGCTTAGCCGTCTGCTTGGAATAGGGATCACCTCTGATCTTGGAAAATACTTGGGAGTGCCGATTATTCATAAAAGAGTCTCGAAAAATACTTACCAACCTATTGTTCAGAAGGCTCGTAAGAAGCTCTCAATGTGGAAAAGCAAATTTCTCACCATTGCCGGTCGCTCCGTTTTGATCAAATATGTGCTCTCTTCTCTCCCCAGTTACTACATGCAGTCTACTCCTCTACCGATTTGTACTATTAATGAGTTAGACAAGATCTCGAGGAAATTTTTATGGTCCCAAGATGAAGATGTGAGGAAAATCCATCTCGTTGCCTGGGATAAAATCATTCAAGCTAAAAAGCAAGGGGGTCTTGGATTTAAAAATCTTCGTCGTCAAAACAAGGCCTTTATCATGAAACTATGTTGGAATCTCCTTACGAATAGACAAGCCCTCTGGGTTAAATGTCTTTGGTCGAAGTACAACTGCGGTAATTCCCATATTCCCTATGTTTCTAAAAAGAGACACTCATCCTCTGCTTGGAAGGCGATCGCCGAAATTTGGGATAAGTTTTTTACAGGAATTGGGAAGAAGGTTAATAATGGTGCTGACACCAAGTTCTGGCATGACCGTTGGCTCCCCTTTGATCGACCTCTTATTGCCTTTGCCTCGGATCCGTCACGAGTTAATGAAGAGGATATGGTGAAAGATCATCTTCTGGCGGATGGAAGATGGAATATCAATAGATGGCACGGCATTTTACATCCATCAACTATTAGTGTCATTCTCAAATTCCAGCCACCTTCTAATGGTCTCCCTGATTGCTTCACTTGGAGAGCAGCCAAAGATGGTTGCTTCTCTGTCAAGTCTGCATATCGGTATTTATCCGATCAAGGGAGGGAAAGTATCAACAATTTCTGGACTCTGATATGGAAATGGCAACTCCCGGAAAAAGTTAAATTCTTCATGTGGCAAGTTGGTCATGAACGACTTGTCACTAACTCTCTTAGAGCAAGAAGGGGGGTTGCCAGTGGAAATCTTTGCCCTTTTGGATGCAGCAGAGAAGAAAGTGTTGTCCATGTTATCAGGGATTGTGAAAGGGCAGGAAACTTGTGGGGTCAAATATTACAGTCTAATTATCTTTCTCAGTTTTTTGCAAGGAATTTGCAGGTATGGCTTAACTGGAACGCCAATCACCATCCTGGAAAGGGAAGATTTCGGGACTTCTCCTGGCCAAGAGTATTCAGCTTGGGGTGTTGGATTCTCTGGACTACCAGATGCAAGTTCCTGTTCCAAGGCGAAAACACGAATACCAGGGAGATGTTACATATGTGTAATTACCTTCTTATGGAAAGTACAGCTAACCAATCCCTAGTTCACCAAATTTTCCATCTTGACAGGTTTGACGAAAGTACTTGGACTCCTCCTCCCCCAGATATGGTTCGCATTGACGTCGACGGATCAGTACGCCATCAATATCAAGCTGCATGTGGAGGAGTGATCCGGGACACTCAAGGACAGTGGCTGATGGGATTTTATAAATCCTTGGGAATTAGTTCTGTTATTGAGGCGGAGCTGCATGCGATCAAGAGTGGGTTAACTACGGGTCGTCGATGGGTCTTCGAGAGTCATCTTGTACTCGATCTGCGATGCCATCAATATCATCATGAGAGACTGCTATGTTGACCACCCGCTTAGGGATGTCATTGGTGACATCCGTGACCTTCTCTACCAGATTGGACCGTGGAAATTCGGCATACATCAAGGGACAACATTGCTTGTGCAGACTATATGGCCAAACAAGGCCATGACATTCTTGTTCTTATCCCGAAATACCATCTGGATGTATTCATATGATTTTGAAAGACCAATTAGTTTGTAATTGTTAGTCTTTTGTTGCTTCTTGGGCTTGGCTCCTTGGGCTAGCTCCCTGTATCAAGCCTCGGCTTGCCTTTTTCAATCAAAAAAAAAAGAAAATTTTGAAAAATATACACTTGGAAAAACGTTTATAAATTAACCTAACAATTTCCCGGCAATATATATACACACACGCATAGTTGTATGCAAATAAATTATACCTCATCAGTCAATAGTTTAACTTTATTGAAAAAATAAAATGTGTTTTTTATGTTTTATATCAAAAATAATATTTTATTACACACACGCATATAGTTGGATCCAAATAAATTATAGCTCATCAGTCAACAGTTTACTTTATTGAAAAAATAAAATGTGTTTTTATGTTGTATATCAAAAATAATATTTTATTATAGACAAATCTGTATATCAACTGGTTTAAAAAACAATAAAGATTACAAAAGTTGGTGAATTGAATTCCCGAACCATCCTAATTTCACTCGTTTCTTAATTAATTATGTGCAAGTGGAATCATCATCCACTACCTGCTATTACTTTATTAACATTTTATCTAGTGGATTATTATGACAGGTCAGGTGAGAGGTTGAGATCAGATTCCTGATTCTTTATTGCTCAATTATGTTATTAACTCTTTTCATCATATGATCATGCCAAGCAAATTCATTAAAATTTGAATTTGAAATCAATATTTAGATCTGTGTTTAATTCAAGATGTAAAATAACTTTAGTCAAGTTAGCTGGTGTCAAATGATAATAAAAGCAAGGTATGCGTGTTGCTACCTCCGGTTATAAATATAAGATATAAATAGTTTTTAGTGTAATTTACACTGTAAACTAATATTATTACAAACTATATTATTTCACTATAAATTAGGTCCTAGACGACTATATTTTTTTCCCAGAGAAGAGAAAGGTCTAATATCAGTCAAAGATTTTCAATCATTCTTGATGTAACAAAAACATATTATTTATAATTTATAAATAATACAAATATATATATATATATCACAGATCCCAATTTAAGAATCATGATATCTTCAGTTCAGATCTTCTAATTAATACATCTCTACCTCCCCTTCTGGCTTTGATACCAATCTACGAGAGTGATCTCGAAAGGATCGGAAAGGGGAGAGAGAGAATCGTGAACTGAGAAGTAGAGAGAATAACTGGAAATTTAAAGCATAAAGTAAAAACTAGAAATAAACGTGCAGAAGAAATAAAAAGAAGATGAGATAAGAATGGGTGTAGGCATGCAGCTAGACTTATCTCATCAGAGAGGAAGAGATGAAATGCAAATGAAGAACATAATAAAAGGAACACAAGTTTATTGAAATGTAAAAGACTTACAAACGAAAGCTTGGAAAATAAAGGGGAAAGGCAACAGAAAGAGAAAAGATAAGGTAGAGAGAAGGCAGAGAAGGAAGGTAGAGAGAGAGGGAGTGATTCGGAACCTGCCTCAACTGAATGGGACTTCAGTTCTTTTATAGGCAGGAGTGAAGCACTGTTTGCACAGTTCCGATTGGGGTGACTGGCACTATTCGGTAAAAATTTTAATGATTAGCTACAGTGTCTGCCGACACTACAGTAACCAATTCTTGTGACCTACGACCTACAGTGTTTGGTGCTATAGTGAAAATACCTAGCACTACTATAGCATAGATTAGAACAATTTATACAGTCTTATACATGGAAGCTACTTTGTTTGGTGCCTCCGTCAAAAACTGTAAGTTTAGTCTTCACCCAAATTGACGACAAAATCTTCATCATCGCTTTGGCCTGAATCTTCCTCTTTCGAAGAACTAGCTTGATTCTCAATTTCACTTTGCTGGAGTTGCTTAAGCATGATACTGAGTTGTTGGATGTAATCCTGTTTATTTGAAATAGCAGCAAGGGTGGTTTGGGGCATGGCTCTTCTAGTTTAAGAACCTGCTCTCTTCTGAAGCAGAAAGAAAACTTGGATTCTCTTTGAACCACTGTTCTACTGCTTTGGAGTCTACTTTATACTGGTTGAATTTTGCCCACCAACGCACAAAGGGTAATCTTTGTAGGATTGGCAAATTTGGAGAATTTATGTCATTATGTGAAAACCTGTATTGCCAAGAGAAATCAAGGATACAGATAATTTGGAAAAATAGTGAAAATCAATTGGAAAAGGATCACCACTATGATTGAATTTTTTCTTAAAAAGACTCAATGCTGTTTGAACAGTTGGTGGAAGAATTTCAGGAATTGGCCCGTAGAAGGCCCACCAATGTTGGAACCATTGATGAAAAGTGTACTTGGTTTTTTGTTTAAAGTAAATAAACCAAGTATGTTTAAAAATTCTATTTTGATCCCAAAAGACATTATATCAGGCATTATTATAGTCTCAGTAAGTATATCCTTTAGGTTCATATTTAATGTCAAAAAGTTTAGGCTTAGATAAATCTTGCCCCCACTAAGAAGGTGTGAGGACTTTTAAAATTTGGAGAGTAGAATGAGTTATTAGAGTTTCATCCTCTTTTGATGTATATCGAGTTAACTCGATAGATCGAGAATGAACCAATATTAGCTCATAGTATTCTCTGGTTTTTTTGCAAATTGGTAGGAAGGAAATGAAATCCTGAAGGGAAAACTTTCAACGCTACCTGGTTAGGTGTTTCGAAGAAAAACTTAGGTTCAATTTGTAGGATAGGCTTTACTTGTGCAAATTTTGCAGTGTAAGGAGTATCCATTGGGTTAATGGCTGAAGTATCCAATAACGGTGTTATAACCTGAGGAGGCTTTTTCTGGGCTAAGTCAAGAGCAAATTTAGCATTGGCTGAATCATACTCTTGTTTACTAATTTCCTGTGAAGAAGAGGCAACTAATGACAAAGCAAGTGCTCTATCATATTCGAGGGCCTAGGTTTATTATCCTTTTTGGCCAATACTTCCTCCCAAGTATGGGTTGGAGGTTTCTTAGCATAGGAGTCAGTGGTTTTTCTGCCAGTTTTGGAGGAAATGAGCCTTTGGGTTTGAGACTCAGTTTTTGGAGTGGATGACTCCGGTTTTGGGGGTGGATGACCCTGATTTTGTTTGTTGTCTTTTATCTTTCTGCTCTTTACTTTTTGCATCTTTATTTTTGTTATTTTAATATTGATCTTTAATTCTAGTCTATTTACATTATGTCTTCAATTTTCCGCTCTTTTTCTCGACGTTCTTCTTCTCCATCTTCTTTCTCTTCTTCTGCTCCAAACTCCTCAATAAACCAAAACGGAGCTTGCTCCTCAACAAACCACATCTTTGATGAAGAAATTCAGTTCAAAGATATAAACCAAACTGGTGATGATTGGACTCTTCCTATCATTGACAACAAAGATATTTTTATAATAAAAAAGAATTGGTTAAAGAAGTCTAATTATGTGATCAAGACTGTCGAAGAATCCATTTCTATCCAACCTGAGAAAGAGGAATTTTTCCTTCTCTCTCCAAACTTCATCCATAAACATAGAGAGGAATACAACTTTTTGCACATTGGTTGTGTACAAGTTGCTCTCAAACCCCTTGTTCGATGAGGCTTAAATGCTTCTAGCTTAGTCTGTCTAAGAGACGCAAGACATTACAATTTTGCATATTCTCTTCTAGCAACTGCTAAATTTGGACTTCATGATGGACCTGTTTATTTCAACTGTTACCCTAATCAAACGGTTGATCTAAAAGATCAAAACATCCTTAATGTCCTCAAACTCAATCTTAAACTCAATGGCTTCAATATGAAATCTGGGTCTATACCTGTTGCTCTATTATATAGGGTACAGTATAAGGTCTCAAACTCCTTAGCCTCAAATGTTCACCGTCTTCCTAATAATGGTCAGACTGTTGTCTTCCTCACTAACCATTCAAACACAAACATCACAATTCCTCAAACCATCATGTGGAAAGATGTTACCCTTCCAGAAGACTGGGTTATGGAAAAGACTGTCCAACACTCCAACCTATTCCAAAACTCGTGCCTCAAATAAGTAGGATTTTGCAAACCCAATCAGGTTCTGTTAGAATGGCTCTTGATAGACCTCAAAGCTCTACTTCATCTATATCCTCAAGATATGAGGATTTTAGATCTGTAAACTCTGAGTTGCCAAGACATTCCAGTTTTTCTGAACGGTCCCTTCCTTCGGTTATCAATTTACCCCCACCTCCGCCACCTCAGCCTCCTGTTCTTCCTCCACAACCAACGGAAAACCAACCTTCCAATGTCTCAATTCAAGGAATCAATAATTCTGGAACAATTCCTCATGCAAACTATCAAAGAGAGGATGATCTAAATTCATTTGACTCTTTGTCTTATACTGAGTTAGGTGAACCTCAAACCATGGGTGCTCTTGAGCATCATTTCCAAATTGATAAACAAAGTTTGCAAAAAGAATTTTATTCAGAACACAATACTTTGCAAAGAAACTGGTTTTTAGGAAATTTCAAAGGATTATTGCGAAAAATTATCCAAGAAAAATTCTACAGTTTCCTTGAAAAGTACCAAGTGGATCTTCCATTTTTTGATTGATTCGAAGTTTATGCTTCACAACAAAAAATCGAATATCCATTTACCCAAACAATTAATATGACCAAAAGAGATTGGAAAACCTCTGAAGGACAAACTATTTCTTCAGAAGTTCCTCCAAAAAAGTCATATCGATTCCCGGTATTGTCGACGGTAAACACCACCTCTTATAGCTTCTCCTTTCAAAACCGTAACCTCGAGGAACCTGTTGGTCCAAGAGATATCAAAAATCTCATGGAACAAAATAATTATACTAATCAGTATCTTCAAATCATTGGAGATCATGTCATCAAAACTTCTTCTGCACAAAACTCTTCTAACACAGTTTCCACAACCTAGCCTCTATTCAAACCATTTCAGCTTGATCCAAAAATCAGGGCAAGTATACTAGGTAAAAATAAAGCCAAGTTGGTTGCAGAAATTGAGCAACGTTTACGACACCAAAAACAAGCTGAAGATCCCCAAATTCCTGATATTCATTTAAAACAAAAAATTGTCCCTGAGACACCTTCAGAATCATCTTCTTCTAGACAACTCATGAATTTTGAAAAAAAAAAATAAATCTGATGTTGAATCTTCAAAATCAACCAGCATCATTGAAAAAAATCTTCAAAGTTATATTATCCAAGAGCTAATCCTTTGGATATTTTAACTGAGGAGCGCCAAGATCAAACTTTTAAATCTTTCAACGCTAACAATATTCACTACTAGAAAATTCATTATTTGCGGCGGATTTTGCGAGAGACAATAATTCCCTCACAAATTTGGCCCATTTTGCGAGGGAAAACTTCTTCCCTCACAAAATGGGTGATTTTTGCGAGAGAACACTTCTTCCCTCGCAAAATGGGCGATTTTTGCGAGGGAAGAAGTGTTCCCTCACAAAAATTAGTGGTTTTTGCGAGGGAACCTAGTGCCCTCGCAAAATGACGCCTTTTATGATGGAGTAGTGGTTCCCTCACAAAAACCCTCTCAAATCGCATTTCTCCTATGAACCGAAGCTCCTCCTTCAGATCCCTAAAATCCCCAAATTCAACTTTCATCCCATACTCACGACATACTCCTCCCTCGGTCCGTCATGTTCATTGCTCTCACCGTGCTTCCACCGAGATCCACCACACCGCCGTCACCCTCTCTCTTCCCCTGTTCACAATCACCACAACTCCGCCGCTGCTCCATCTTTCTCACGAATCTGTAACCCCACCACCACCATCCAACTTCATTTTCCGTCATCGTTCCACCGTCGGCCTCCCCTTTGATCGTCGAACCCCCACATTTGATCAAATAACACATTTGATCAAATAACACATTTGCCCTCTTATTCGACAGGCTGTCATCTGAACTCTGGCCTTCACGATCTGATTGCTGATGAAGTGATATTGTCGGTATTTATGGTTTCTAGGTTTTGTCTTTAAGGACTTTCAACTAAAGTTAATCTTGAAGGAGCTCAAGGATTTGCAGAAGGATGCTCCTACTTCATGCAGTGTGGGTGAGCTTCATGATCCCCTTCTTATATTTCTTTTCGGGTCTATTAATTTTCATGATTAACAACGTAGATTGAAGATTCATTTTCAGCTTTTTTTAAAATATGGATTTTATGCAAATGTTTTTTAAGACTCTACATGTTAAATAAATCAATTGTTCTGTGCACCCAATGAATAGAACTTCATGAACTTAGGAACTGTATGCTTTCCAAAATCTCTGATCTTTCTTCATTCCAAGAAAAATCATGATTTTTTTGTCTCTCCTAAGAAATTGTTCTTTTTCTTGTGAAAGATTGTAGTACCTTGGTGCTATTAGTTCACTGGAAGTAGATGGTGCTTATTCAGTCGTGCATAATTTCATATAACTAGAATTTCGTTTTTACTTCCTAAATATTTTGATGTCCCTCATTTAGACTCTTTCTTTCCTGATTTCCCCCTTCTTTGGTGGTATCTGAAGTGGAGGAGGGGTGGTTAAAAAGATTGCCAAAATAGTTAGATGCTTGTTACAATTTAGAGCAAAAACTTGTGATGCTTTTGTGGCATTCTTTTTCCCTCATTACAGTAATTCCTTTTGATTTATGCCTGATCCATTTCCATAATCTTTTCTTCTCTTTTATAATGCACCAGACCTTCAGTCAGTTGTGTTCTTTTGATTATTCAACCAAAGCTGTACAAATATACAAGGCACCTTGGTTTGACATTTGAGTTCAATCCCAGAATTACCTTCAAAGATATTAGATCAAGGAAGAGTTTCATTTTTTAGCATATTCAAATCAAATCAAATCAGACTGCCTACACGAAAATAACTGAGAATACTTTTTGGTGTCCGTGTGTAATGTATATATAATATGAACAGAATCTTATTTTCCCTTATATATGATCAAGATACTAATGTTTGTATCTAATCATATAGTACATCTGTTCATAAAAGGTCATGATGATTTAAATACTCAAATTTCCTTTTCCCCTCTACGCATTCTTTGTGAAAAATTTGTCACACCGATATTGGTCAATATCAATATAGAATATAAAAGTCAAGGGAACTGCAAAAGCTCGGGGTGTAATGTTGTGGCCAAGCATCAAACTTTCCGTGAATGCATCTCTTCATTTCTAAGTTGACCTAAGGTCTTGGGCCACATCTAAAAGACTGCCATTTTAAAGTTTTGAAGCCTTATTTCCTGTAAACCTACATGGTCCTTAACTTTGATTTGATATATATTTGCTTTAGTACTATGGGTTTGGAGGCCATTTAGTTCCTCATTTGTTTTCGATTTCTTACTTATGCAAGGTCTGCTTTTAAAAATTTGGTTGAATCATCTTGTAATTAAGCTTCATTCCCTTCCTGAATTGAACCATGTTCCACTAAACGTTCTTTTTTGCCCCACTGTACCTTATTTATTTCATTTTGTATCTTGAATTTTGTGCTTAGGTGGGATTCAGGCAGCACTTTTGGGGATTTTGATGGCCATTCACGGCAAGTTTTAAGTTGTGCATTCAAACCAACAAGGCTTTTTCGTATTGTCTCATGTGGAGAAGACTTTTTGGTAAATTTTTATGATGGTCCTCCATTCAAGTTCAACATGTCCATCAGGTAATTATTATTGTTATATATGATTGGATTTATGTCTAATAATGAATTAGGGGCTACATACGAAAAAATTGATTTAATTAAAGTATAATCATCAAACCAACATAACAGACTGCCAGTTGCAATATGAGTTTACGCTTTTCTTTTGAAACACACGTCCATATCCAACAGGTGTTAGATATTATAATATAAGTAATGAACCTTCATGTAACAGCTCAATCTTTCAAATGAAAATAGTTATGAAAGAACTGGCAATCAACTAAGTTTTTAGTTGAAGTAAGTGGAGAGGATTGATAAGACCAACTTTCTTTCTCATTGTTTCTACCCAATCCTTGTTGTTGCATTTCTGTTGGGAACAGAGACAGTGTAACCTTAATCTTGGAATGATTCAAGAAGACATGCTGTTTTGACTACGTTGAACAAATGATCTTGTTCTTGTACCTAGAGTTTGCATCTAATTGTCCATCTATCCTTTTGTTCACACAATACATTGTCGGACTCTCTGAGAATGCTATATTTCCATCATATATCAGAAGCTATATGTGAATATAAATGCATTATTCAAACTAAATGTTCTACAAATTCAATTGATCATTGAACTGTAAAGCAAACGTCTTAACGTTGATTAGCCTGAATGTCACTGAATGATAATTGATCTAGCATATATGACTTAGTATGTGTTTTTCCTGGCCCAATCATTCAAACCTGTCAGTTCAATTTCTCTAAAGACTATACACATGTTGACAGAAATGTGTGTACTGATAATGGAAGGTTTTGTTGATCTGCAGGGACCATTCAAATTCTGTGAATTGTGTTAGATTTTCCCCTGATGGAACCAAATTCATAACTGTGAGTTCTGATAGAAAGGGCAACATATATGATGGGAAGAGTGGGGACAAACTTGGCGAGTTGTCTGCAGAGGGTGGCCACAAGGGCAGCATATATGCAGTAAGTGGGAGTCCTGAGTCCTGACAGTAAACAGGTAATAGCCTCATGTATCTTAAATAAATTGAAAGCAAAAGGAAAAGTAATTTATAGGAGCTTAAAAATTTAAGAGTTGGTAATTAATGGTTTTAGTTATTAATTATTGTTTTTTACACCTCCTTCAGCAGCATTTAGCGCTTGTATGAGACTGAATAGGTAAACCTAAAGGCATATTCAATTACTATAGAAAAAACAATTAATTGAAGTTGGTGACAAAGTATGGGATGTCCAAAAGTCATGATTGTTGTTTATTGTAGCTTTTTATCCCTCTGCTAGCTGTATTTACTATGATTTATTATCATCCCGTGCAACGCACGGGGAAATACAAGCTCGTCAAAACAATAGTTCATTCTAGCCATTGATTAGTTGGTTTTCTTCATCTGTAATTAAAATTTCATTTTCTATTTATTATCTTGGATTAGCTTTCTTTATCAGTCCTTTAATGTTGTTTTGTTTTTTCATGTCACACTGTCCATTGATGTAAAGCTTTACAAAAATGAGAGGTGAGGCTTCTTCCAATTTCCTTTAAAGGTTCTGCTACATCATATCTTCTATAGTTTGCAGTACTTCCTAGTTTCAGATTCTTTATTTTGTCACTTGCACGTTCTTGATATCATGCAAATGTAAATTATGAGGTCAAGTTTTCTGATACATAAAATGTCAGTGCTCATTCATTAGTGGTAATCTGCATGGCATTTCAGGCATTAACGTGATGGCAGAAGTGGATGACCGTGGTGGTGAAGACAATACTGGTGATGATGATCAGTGTTGTTAAGACGTAGAGTCTACGTAGAAACGGCAAGGGTGAGCAAAAACGTAAAATCGTAAAACGTAAACGAAACGTAAGAGTTTACTTCTTACTACAAAAAAAATAAAATCCAACATATACAAAACCAAAACACACCAATACATTAAAGTTATCAGAAATTTAAGTCCAAATATTTAAGGAAATAATTAAATTCAAACTCAGTTATTATAATACATATTAAAATCAATTTTTTTTTCATACAAAAAAAAAAAATCAATAGTTTTTTTTTAGCTTTCACGTGAACCTGAGTTTTGCTTTTTGAGTATTTTTTAATACCAAAAAAAATAATTGAGTTTTTTTTTTTTTGCTTCCTCCATTTATCTTCTCTGACAAGATATCCGAGTTTTGCTTTTTGACCTGCATCATGTGAACCTGAGCCATCATCTCTTCATCTTTTGGCTTTTTTCCTTCTTCACGAGTTCACTGTTTTCATTCCTCATTTCACCCCTGTTTCGATTTTCGATTTTCGATTTCGGAAGTGAATTTGACGGCAACTTCAACTGGCATCGCCTCTTCCACGTCGATAGCTCTCCTTCAGGATAAAGATATACCACGGTCAGAGAAGTGAGTGAAGAACCAGCAGCCACCTACGGTCGATGAATCCGAACTGCAGCAGCGTCGCCGTCTAGCCCGGCCGATCGGCGAAGATCTTCCAAAGTCCAGGGTTTCGATCGCCCAAGATCTTCCAAAGTCCAGGAGATTTCACGAATCTACCCTTTTAAAAAAATCAGAACGGTTAACTCGTGCGTTTCTACCGTTTCGACCGAGTTGAACGGCGTCTCTACCGTTTCAGAACAAAATCCGTCTCAACCTCCGTTCTGACTCGTTTTTCGCTGGAAAAACGTAAAAACGTACGTTTCAACGTTTTGAAACGACGTTTTAACAACACTGATGATGATGACCAGACTGCTGCTATTTAGACTTCTTTTTAGTTCATTTTGGTCACAACATTATAATTTGTAATATTTTGTTTTTCTTGTTATGTAAACTCTTATGATTGTTATAATTTATTTTTATGATATATATATATATATAAATCTTTTTATTTCTTAATTTTTAATATATTTTTTTTGTAATTATTTTATTTTTTATATTTTTTAAAAAATAAATTGAAATTTACGAGGGAAAATTTTTCCCCTTTCCCTCGCAAAATCTTGGATTTTGCAAGGGAAACCTTTTTCCCTCGCAAATTCTGATTTTGCGAGGGAAAATGGAATTTTTCCGTCGCAAAATAATTTGCGAGGACCATTTTTGCGACGGAACTTTTTCCGCTGCAAACCAATTTTGCGACGGAAAATAACTTTTTCGCGAGGGAATTTTTCCGCCGCAAAAAACAGTTTTTTTAGTAGTGGTTTATGAATGGAACATTGATGGTCAAAGTGAAACAAATATTCTTCAACAAATGACCATGGTAACTGCTTATCAAACAACAAGTGATTATTCGGATACAGAAATAACTAATATTTTAGTTTCTGGTTTCACTGGACAACTTAAAGGTTGGTGGGATTATTATCTGTCTTCTGAAGAAAAATCAAGCATCCTTTCTTCTGTTAAAACTGAACCTGATGGAACTCCAATTATTCATAATATGATGAACCTATTCCAAAATATATATATATATATATATATATATATATATATATATATATATATATATATATATATATATATATATATATATATATATATATATATATATATATATAAAAGCACTCAAACAAATGATGTCAGAAACTCAAAGTTATGGAGTATGACACAATATTTATTACTTCATTTTTTGGTTAAAATGCACAACCCGCAAACTTTGGGTTAATTAATTGCCTATAGCTCCTTAACTTCTTTTTTCTATTTCATCACAGGCTTTTTCTTTTTGGATTTAAATAGAACGGAAAGGGTTTTCTTCTCTCAAAAAGTGCGCTGGTTGGTATTTGAATTTGCATTCTTCCCCTTACGAAAATGATACTATTATTTTCCACATCAACCAATAGTCATGTGGAGTGCCACATATCAATTAAAAGGTTAAACTTGACAATAAATAACGTTGACAAAATTGCTATGTTTTGTTTGCTTTCATGTCAAGATTGCTTTTCGAAAAACTACTTCTAGATACCAAGCTCTTAAATGATTACTTTTGCGATCAAATTGCAACTTATATTATCATCATCATCATCATGGTCAAGTTGTACATAGACCTAGAATGTCCAGGGGCTTATGCGTACAGATCAAATTGCTTTATTGAAACAACATCCAACGATATAAATTGTCAAATTTCTCTCATTTCTCAATGTCGAACACGCGACCATGCATGTGGGAGGAATCTATTCCTCTCAACCAATGAACATGGCACTTGAATATTGAGATAATTTTGTCAACTTTGAACCCGGAGCATTCACTCTAAAAAGATGCGTGGGATACAAGGGTTCGTATCAACACATCCATATTTGCTCTCTTTCTCAACTCTCTAATTCTCTCTCTAGAATTTACAGGTAGAACACATTTCACTGTGACCTATCTCTTATATTGCACAAACCCAGAATGATGGAAACCAAACTTCATGGTTCTGTTGTTAGTAGCCAAAAGAATGCCTCGTCAGTTACCTCCACTAGTCCTTTCTTCTTAGAATGATCACTTCATGATCAAGTCCCAAACACCCAACCCAATTTAGCCGACAAGTTTGGTCAATTTGGAGGCAAGTTTGTAGCTGAGACTCTCATTGCTTGTCTCAACCAGCTTGAAGCTGAGTTCCTCAAAGTCCTTCAAGACGAAAACTTTGAGCAAGAGCTAGAGGAGGCACTCAGAGACTTCGTTAGGAGAGAAACACCTCTGTATCATGCTCGGAGGTTGACTGAGTTCCACAAGACCAACAATGGCGGCCAAGGGCCTGACATATTCTTCAAGAGAGAGGATCTCTGTGCCACGCTGGCTCCCATAAGATGAATAACTCCCTCGTTCAGGCCATGATCGCCAGGCACCTCGGCCGGAGACTCATCGTTACAGACACCGCCTCCGGACATCATGGGATCGCCACTGCATTGGCATGCGCAAAACTGGGACTGGAGTGCAAAATCTTCATGGCCAGTAAAGACATGGAACAACAACACTCTAAAGGTCAGCTGATGAAATTGTTGGACACTCAGGTACGCACTTGTCATAAGTCAACAAACCTAGTTGATTTTTCAAAAAAAGAAATTAAGAAAAGTAAATAAGTTATTTAATCATTAATTAAATTATAATATATAGTTTAAAGTAATTTAATTAGTTGCTTTAACCTCTCAAATCAGTCAACTGCTTTTTATATTTAGGATCAACCGTATTATTTAAAAGAGAATATACAATGTTTTCCAGGATTGGTTTCTCACCATGATTAATTTATTCATGGGTGTACTGTAAAACCAGGTTGAAGGGGTTAACGGTCAATTCAAAGATGCAGCATCTGAGGCTGTGAGGACTTGGGTAGGGAACCTCGAAGAAAGCTACCGCTTGACGGGAACAGCGGCCCCCCGCCCCGGTCCCACCATGGTCCGACAGTCTCAGTCGGTAATAGGAAGAGAGACGAGGAGGCAAGCTCTTGAGAAATGGGGAGGTAAACCCGACGCGCTGGTGGCGTGCGTGGGTACAGGATCTAATGCGTTGGGGTTGTTTCACAAATTCATCGGAGATTCGGAGGTGAGGCTGGTGGGAGTGGAGGCCGGAGAGTGGAAGACACGCGTCGACTCTGAGTTAGGGAACAGTGGGAGTTTATCATGGAGCCATGACCTATCTTCTTCAAGATGAGGATGGCCAGACTGTGGAGCCATACTCCGTCGCTGTGGGGTATCTTCATAGCTAGGACTGCCAAAATTATAAACTCTTACATCCGTCTTTCAAATATAAAACTTAGTAAGGGAAATATTACTCCATCCGGTCCTAATTATAAGAACACTCTTGTAGTACAAATTACACTATAAAAGTGTTCTTATAATTAGAACATGAGGTATAGTATTTCTAACGAATAAGTAATTTAACTAATTTCTTTACTTCAACTAAATGAGTAGGAAAAGTGGTATAATTACGTTGAACAAGTGCTCAATTACGTTGGTCTAACATGTGTGAGTTGTGAATAAACATGATGCAATACCCTGCGGTTGGTCCAGAGCTGAGCCCCTGAAAGAAATAGGGCATATATGTATATGCCCTACTCAACACTCCCTCATATTCTAAGATCCAGTTGATCTTTTTTTTTAAAAACATTAAGGAATCTAAATATACTACTTAATCATGGTATATGTTATGTAACAATAGATTATATATCAATTTACAAGTCAGATTAATTAGTGTACCGGAGAAAAAACAATAGATATAAATACTTTAAAATAATTTATTTAACTTTCTTAATCTCTTTTAAAAAAAAAAAATTAAATGAATTTTATATTAAGGATTGAAGGTAGTATGCATGATTTAGAGGCCAGAAATCAAATTGTACAGATGTTATATTAAGGACAAAATGTAGTGTTAATTAATATATAGGACAGCTAGCTTATTGAGCTGTGAATGTTTTGATGTTGCAGCATATGAAAGAGTGTGCAGATTGGAAGGGATATATATCTGTCACATGTGTTTGGGATAATAGAGAAGCTGTTTCCTACTTTTCCAAATGGAGGGAAGGTGGTTGTGAATTGTATAGTAGCAGTTAAGATGAAGACGTACCAGATGTGTACCTTACGTTAAAAAGTGTGTTTTACTTATTGTGTATATGATTGACGTAATGTCTATTTCCATTTCTGAATTTGGCCTTAAAAAAAACATATTTATTGCTGAAGGACCTGAATTTGGAATAATAGGAATGAAACGCGAGGCCTCAAATGCTGTACATATTTATTAATAATTCTTTGTTTTCTCCTCTCCTAGTAGTAGTGCGACGTAGCTTATCCAAATAATAATAAGATTCCTTCTATGACATTACTTTTGTATTCTGTGGCGCAGTTTTACCCCTAATGTATTAAAATTGGAGTTTTCCAAGTTCGGAAAAAACAAAGAACCAGTTTCATCAGATTGGGCTTGTCTCTGCCTTTTCCCCAGCCACAAACTTCATGCCAGTAATAATCAGAATTCCCATTTTCACTGGACCCCCATAGTTCTTTTTTTTTTTTTTTTTAAACAGAAAGAAACAGACTGAAGGAATGAGCCATTGTTGAATCACCATGAAGGAGAAGTACAAGGGGAAGAGGCAGAGGATAATGATGAGGGTACCGGTTGGTGAAGGTGACGATGATAAGGTCGGTGGGGAGCTAGTTTCCCTGCCAAACAAAGTGGTTAGCAGAAACCAGTCCGGTGGGTAGAGTCTGTTAGTTGGGATGGCATTGCACTAATTTTAATATATTAGGGATAAAATTGCACCACAAAATATTTTAGAGTGACCTCAAAAAATACTCTAAAGTGGTGAATGCCCCTTAACCCAATTAAGAATTGATGATTGTGTCTAAAGCTGAGCATGAAACCCATAATCCATAAGTCCGCCCACAACCTAGTGTAATTAGGTCATTTTGAGCCCGCCCAAAAAGACCCATAATGGGGTGGGTTAGAACCTGTCCATTTAAGATTTAAATGGGCGGGCTATGGGCACACCTATGGGTTGCTCTGTACCCGCTCATTTAGTGTTTTTTTTTTTTTTTATTAATTACTCATCTCATTCCGCATTCTAGCCTAAGGTAAAGGTGTTCCTTGACTCTCTATCCTGAATAAATTTATGTTATGATGGTATTTATCTAAATTTATGTTGTTTTGTGTGAATTGTGATTATTGAACTTTGAAGATTTAAATTTCAAAATTTAGAATGATGATTTTGGATGGATGTTTAATGTTTATGTATATTTTTAAAAAAAATAAAAATAAACAGGTAAAATGTAAATGGGTTTACCCAAAACCCGGTTAACCCGCTCATTTATATGTTAACCCGTTTACATAAGTTTAATTAGGTTGAGGTATGAGTATGGGCTAGCCCATACCCATTTAAAGTTTAATAGGCGGGCTATGGGTTTAGCCTCGAGTTGCCCAACCCGCCCATTTATTCTTTATATAATTTTGACTTGTGCATTTGAATGGCGTTTTGGTCATTTCATGTGGTAGAAACTAGTAATGATATTCATTGGACCTATTTGTTATGAAGTTGCTGAATTATAAACGAGGCCTTTCTTATTTTCCCTAAAATTCATCACTTTTTAATTTTTCTGAAATTTCATTCTGCCAAAAATGATTATATCCTGTAAATACAAAGAATCAAAATTCGTCTACCTTTTATTCAAGAAATTCACAAAAGCGCTTAACTACATAGATTTTGTAATCGATTTTGACATCCCAAACACATGCCGCCCATTCATTCTGTCCGAAAGGATAAAACTGAATGCCTTTTATGATTATTCCTATTTGATGTTTGGAATATCTTTTAAAAAATAACTTTCATGATTTATGAAGGAAACACGTGAAAGAAGTTTTAACTCTACTTGCTGAAAAAGGCTTTTAAAACCATGGTTTTAAGGTTTCCAAACATTCACTAACACAACTTTGTGGAATTGCGTTCTCTTAACTTCTTTGGGCCCCAACCGTGTCAAGAAAAAAACCTTCTTTGGGCCCCAATGAGGAAAACCCAGAACCAAAGATATGCTTATTTGGAGAAAGTAATCATTGTATCAAAAACAAAAATTAATCATGGGATTGCAGGTCAAGATGTAAAATCTGAGATTAGGGTTCAGGGGAAAAAAATTATACTCCATGTTTCTAATTCTATTACACATGTACATGATTCTGTCAGGGAGCCACGTTACAATAAAGTACAACTCTGCCATTTAAAAAAAAATTCAAGAGCTTTCATCACTAATTAGAAACTTTTTTTAAGTTATGGTACAAAAAAGGATCAACTCCAGTTAATTCCGCATTCGTTTTCTTTGACTACCCTCTTCATCAGCGCCCTGCATACACAGAGAACAGATAAATCAGGACAAATGTTTACTAGAGACAGATGGAACAACACCATGTGATCTTTGGTTGAACTCAAAATCTTTCATACACCATGAATATCTCCACTCCCTAAACATGATAGTCATTTTCATACAAGCAGTTGTGCAGACTCATGATAGAATTCAATGTACTATCAGAGCATCTCAAGCATAAAAGTCTTGGAAGCCTTTAATTATCGAATGCCTCTTGAATTAACACAAACTCAGTGGATCACGCTCGTGCTCATCACACATGGCCAAGCATGGAAAGGATAAACAAACAAGTTGAATTTCTTAAAATCTACACCTGCCAATTGTCTATGCAGGACAGAAACTTCAGATGTCTTATTGTCAGGCACTGATACGATTACGGTACACAACCACACGTTCAGACATGCTTTCAAAACTAGAAACGTATGTAATTATATACGCATATGCCTATACATAATTTGGGGCTAAAAAAAGAGCGTTCCCCATTAAAAAAGGATAAACTGAAAGATCAGAAACTCGTCCTTGATTTACTATTCTTTCCTCAAGCATGAATAATTCATATATGGTTTTAACATTATTTCACTTTGTAGAATTTTTTTCCTAGGAAAATTATGTATAAGATATTTATAATATAGTAGAATTCTAATTGTGTTTTTCCATGTAATTATATAAGAAAATAAAAAATTTAGAAGTACATTCAAACACATGGCATGACATATACTGTGTTCTGTTTTATTTCTCCCTCTCTTTCTTTTCTTTTTGTTTCGCAAATGAGTGAGTTAAATATCTGAGTCATGTGTGCTTGTGTTTCATAGTCAGATCTCACGTGCTCAATTGGTACATTCAGGTACAAATAGGATCAGCAGCAGGAGCATTGATTGCAACAGTTTCCAACTGTGGGCGAAGACTACATGATTAGTTAAATTTGTTCCTGAACAACAATGCTCAATCTAAAAATATTTCCGAAGGTTACAACTATGTTTGATAATTTGATGCTCGCTTCCATGGCATAAGAACTAAGGTCAACCAATATGATTTTAAAGACAAACACATCAATGAATATTAAAATGGAACAAAAGAATCAAATGGTTAACACGCTCAAAAAAATATAGCTAATAGGCGCATAGCAGAGTGGGAAAAGAGATACTTACCCCGTCATCCTCTCTAAATTCTTCAGCAGGCATAGCGTTAGATTCAGATCTGCATTTAGCATGAACAATTGGACCTAACTGTGACCTATCCATGCCTGCCACTGTTCCCTTGGGCACATTTAGGTATACAGCTCCTCTGTACATCCATTCCTCAGTTTCATCACTATAAAACTCTTCAAAACGCTCTCCACATAACGCACATGTATTCTGCTCTTCGTCAGCCGGCACAGCCATCTCTTCATCTTCTTTATTTTCCTCCACGGTCTCAGTTGGCAAAAAACCAGGTGCTGCTTCTGTTCCCAGTGCCTCTGCACCACTAAGCCACATTTTCTCACTCACAAACCACTTACGAGAAGACTTCTGCTTACGATTTTTAGACATCCGATTCTTAGTCACATGCCAATCCATATGACTACTGTGCTCCTCTTGAGACTTGAATCGAAGGCCACAAGTTGTGCATTGTCGAGGGAGATCAGAATATAAAGCACTAATTGCAGACTCATGCCGGATCTTCAGAACATCGGGATTAAATTCAGTTCCAACAGAATCCTAGAAAAATAGATAACTTCGTTTAGATATAATCATGGGCTACACAACAAAGTCATCAATTTATGCAGGAGATAACAAACTTGAGTTAGATACCTGTGCAGGGGTTTGTCCGGTCAATGAAATCAAACCTTGTGCCATAAGTGAACCGATAAGACCAGAAAATGCACCAGCTGGCTGTTGGCTTGAGGTATATGGACTACCATTTGTATGAGGCAATGCTTGTGATGGAGGACGGCGAGCTGGAAATGGAGGCAAGGCTCCCTGCTGTATAGGAAAAGTGTTGTTTGCCATGTTTTGGACTGGTAAAGGAAACTGACCAATAGGTAACATGGACCCAGTTGCACTGATAGCAGCACCATGTCTTTGCAAAGAGCCGCCATGACTAGATTGAGAAGCTGCTGGAGCTTGCGAATCAGCAAAACTTTCTCGCACATCCTGAGGTGGAAAAATTTGAGGTCGTAATGCTTGCCCACGGTTACGCTGGTTTGATGAAATTAGCCCTGATAGCTGATTAGGAATCTGAGGAATCACTAATTTACCAATATTGTTCTCACCACTGTCCAATAGCTGTTCAGGCATGAATAAAGATCTAGTATGACCTTGATCTAAAATGGTGTTACTACCATTTATTGCTTCAAATTGGTTCCTAACATGTTTCGGCAATGAAGGATTTAAGGAGGGCGGACGACTAGCATGCACATTTACAGGGGGCCTAGTTCGGAAAGATGCTGGTAAAGTTGGTGGACGAATCTCAAGCCCATATGAGTTTACTTTAGTAATCGGAATGCTATCAATAGGAGACATGTGAGCATTCCTTGTTTGACCTCTAATGTTAACGAGGTGTTGTGAAGAATTAGGCAAATGATGAGAAATCTTCCAGGTATCATGAGGAGGATGGGAGACCAGACCGTGATTTTGGAATCCAGTTATCTGACCCAATGATCCACCACCATTCTGCAGAAAAAATATTTGAACTCTCAGTTTCAACAGCAAAATATCATCAAGTTTACTTTTAAAGAACGAAACTATACAAAAATATTGCACTACAAGTTGACACTGTAAGCTAATTAGTTGACTCTAATGCGTTAACACATCAAAATTAATTTATCATCAAAACAAAAAAATAAGATGCTGCTGCTAGGCAAGGTTGTCAAGATTGGACTCAATCATAAGACCACAAGCTAAGATCCTGCCATGAGAAACCACAAGTACTATGCAAGACTATTTTGTTCCCTGGTCAGAAGAGGGTTACACAATCATAGGATTACACATCCTCTGCAATCCTGGAAAGGTCTTGTTTGAGTAGAAGACACCACTCCCCCCACCAGACACCATTTTGCCATTTCCCAAGCCAGAATATTATGTTTTGGACACTCATTGCAAAACCCAGAACCCACCAGCCTTTTCTTCCATCCACAAACACTGCAACACAAGCCTAGATCCCTACCAACAGCCATTAAACCAGGTTCACCAGCCCAAGCCCATTACAGTATTTGTCCTCTCTTACTGCAAAATCTTCCCCAAAATCTCACTTCTACATTTGTTCTGTACAAGGCATCTATATCTTCATTGTGAAATTGGGTTTCTAAGAATCCATAATTCATTAATTTAATGAATTGTTATGTTTATCCTGTAAGTTGTGGCTTTTGGCACTTAAGAATTGTGTTAATATATAAGATCTTGGAACTCTGGAAACTTATGACTTTCATAATGAACCTATATAGGTCCGATGCGTTGCATAAAATTTAAGAAATGAGTTGGCATTAATCATGACTCACAAATAGTGCATCTTGTTCGAGTTTTTTGTAGTATATATAGATAGATATATAGATTTTGATTATGATAAGTATCATGCTTACTAATGAAATTAATTTATATGAACATACGCATGCATACTGATATTTTTTAAAATTAACATTTTGTCGTAGTTTATGATTCAGTCCTACAATTTCATCTCTTCAGCCCCTTGGCCAATCCTATATATAAGATTTTGTTTAATCATGACTCATAAATAGTGCATCTTGTTCGAGTTTTTTGTATTATATATAGATATATATAGATTTTGATTATGATAAGTATCATGCTTACCAATGAAACTAATTTATATGAACATACGCATGCATACTGATATTTTTTAAAATTAACACTTTGTCAAAGTTTATGATTCAGTCCTACAATTTCATCTCTTCAGCCCCTTGGCCAATCCTATATATAAGATGACAATCCTGACAATCACGGTGCTAACGAAATATACAAGACAAAAAACTGGCGGACTCGTGTCCGCATGGGTGAATGCCAATTGCCAAGTATTTAATTTAAGCATCCACAACACAAACCTCATAACCAAGGAATTATCAGGGGAATTAAGATGCATCAATTAAAAACAAGAAGGCCATGACAGAGAAGTAGGGGGAACATACACCCGACAACACAAATGCATCTTCTGCTATAATAGAAGGATCATTCATAGGAGGAAGCTGAGATTGACTAACCCAATCACTTCTGGCATCTTGACCCAAAGCAGCAGCATTAGCTGCAACAATACCACTAGATCTTTCCCTAGATAACATAATTGATGATGGTAAGATACCATTGCTTCTCTTATGCTCCACTAATGTTGGACTCATATCTTCCCAGTTAAACTCCTCCTCTTCAGTATTCTGCCATGATGGTGACGCCATCTTGTTTTCTATACCATGTATGTCAAGCGGTTCAACCAATGGCTTATTGCTTGAGGATTCTGTCCTCTTGTCACTGCCATAAGCATCAATAAGAGCTCTTGGACTTTGGCGTTGAGGTCCATTTGTAGAAAATTGGAATTGATTCCGGCCATCACCAGGATAATGTTTTCCCCGCCTGCTAATTGAAGCCTGATGCATCTTATTAGTTCCAAGGCCAAAATTTGTATGCCCCACGCTTCCTGTTGAATCCAACATTTCACCCCCATCCTGAGAGGAAAAACCAACCTCATCAGAATTCATATCCATTTTGAAATCGGTTCCTAAATATAGATTGAAAATGTTTATATTGCATGCTGAATATTCAGCAGTAATCAATAAATAGCTGAAAGCACACAACTCCTTACTGTGCCAATCCCCCAAAAAGTAAAATAAAATCTGGAGAGCTTCAAAATGCCCCAATTGCCAGTTGGAAAACTTACAAGTCAGAAATTTAACTGTAGAGGATTTCATAATCAAAATTTTTGGAGAGAATAATTCGGCCAGAAATAAAAAACAAAGCAAAAGGGAAGAGTGAAAATTACACATGCAGAGAAACCCAGTCGGAACTCTGAACTATTGTGATGAAAAGTTCTACTAGAATTATTTCTTTTTACATGTACACAATGCTATTGGTGAGAAAAAGACAATTGTTGCTTTACCTAATATACAAGCTGCAGTCGAGTCCCCGCAGCATTTTGAAAAGAAGAGAAAAGTTTCATTGAAATGCTTACAGTGTCCATAGTTGAGTTTTCTAGTTGTCGCAAGTATTTTGGATTAACATGAATGCCATGAGTTCGCTGTGTAGCCTCAGACGCCCGAGGGGGATCAATGCTAGATGATATATTCTGATTATTAACTGCTTGAGAAAAATGCAGCTGTCCTTCAATCTTGCGGAGAACAGAAGTTGGGAAGACTGTAGACCAGGTACCGAAGAGATGACGCATTGCATTATGCAAATTAGGCTGAACTTGTCGATATGCCTCACAGAACACCTTCAGAAACAATAGAGACACAAGTTTCAAGAACAGAATATATATTATATAGTTCACCAATTAAACCCCATAAAAAAAATGAATGAACATTTCACAAATATAAATGATAATGCAACTCAATCCAACTTACTTCAGGAAGACGTGAGGAGAAGTATCTAACATACTCCCCACCAATATTCTTCACAATACTGTCTAAAAGATATAGTGAAGGAAGCTTTTGCTCCAAAGGCACCTGGCAAAAGGTGATTTCAGACAATGAAGGTTCCATTCAAGCAGTGGCAGAAAGCCAGACATAAAAATTGCACAGGGAAGATTAAAAAAGCAACTGATATAATAATTTTATGCTAAACTATTTAACATAAGGAACTGAATCAACAAAAAGTAGTCATACTCTTTGTTAAGAAAATCAACAGCCAGCAGATACACCAATGGATGAGATGTTTTAAGGCACTCTAAGAATGTGTTTCCTAGCTTTTACTACTAAACACCTCTTCATTATAAATATTGCATAGCCAATTTAAACAAGGCCCTAATTATGATAGATCTGAAATCTGCTTCTAAGTTCTAACGAAAGATCATAGACAGAGATTTGAGATGTAATGATATAAGAACTTGAATTCAATCAATGGACAAGATAACAAACACCAAAATGTTATAAGCATCAAGTACTAAACAACTGTGGGAAAAAACCATTGGATAAGGAAAAATACTTGAGGAGAACTTCTTGTGTATAGAATAAAAAATGGCAACATATTAAGGTCATATGGCATGATACATAGCTAACTTGCACTCCTACAAAGCACAACCTAAACATTATCCAATCTTCATCGGCAATTTGTCCACGCAAATTACTCTGACACTAACTTTGGTTGAATAGAAAGCCCCTTTTCATAACAAAGGCTAGAGATTATTGTTTCCCAAATAATTTACCATAGGTAAGTATGTGAGAAACAGACCACGACTAGAGAAGATAAAAGGTACCAAATATAACTGTAAGTATAGCTGAGCATAAAAGGTACAGAGCTCTATCTCAATTCTGCAAGTTACCAATGGATTTTATATCCTATAAAACACCAGTTACAATTTCATTTTGATGGATGGTGTGTATTGTTTGCTGCTGTCATTAAATAATCTCTTACTAGTGCCCTTAAGTTTTTCTCAATTTGGATTAATTATTCATATCTCTCAATGCCCCGTGCTAAACAGTCAAAGTTTATAACTGAGCATAAAAATGTCTCCGATGGCTGGTAATAGTAATCAATTCGTGCAGAATATACTGCTTCTGTTTGCGACCTTAGCTGTTTTCGATCATGACAAGAAGCAAAGCAAATCCTTTGCTAACACACGCATATAAATGTAACGCATAACCAAAGCCGCTAAATTATGAATCGAACTTGATGAGAAGTGTCGTTTTTCCAGATTACCGCGATTAAATTAAAATCGACAATAAAATTAAACCTTTCGTGTACATAGAATACTACTAGCAGAGAAGAAAATAAATTATATCAACGAATCAGAACTAAAAACTTCATATTGGAAGTCGCAAGGGTTTGAAAAAACATCGATTGGATAACTTAAACCAGAGGAGTACAAAAGCTTCGACCCCAACATATTGACAATGTGCGAAGGAGGGGAAGAAAAAGCTTTTCCGCTGCTATCGTGACCGACCTCGAGAATTCGATCGCAAATTGCATCAGCTATACCCTTGCCATGCTCTTTATGGTCTCCTGCAATGATGGTAAGTTCGGTGATGATGGGCTTCGAATTTAAAGTAAGCTCAGACAAGACTATATCGTAAAGCTGCACAATCTCCTCAGTGGGCAGCTGCGGCGCATCGTCGTCTGCCAAAGACCCCCGTTCATCGTAGCGCCGCTTGAGCAGAGCCTTGAACCGTTCCAATATCGCCGGAGCAATTGGCTTCTGAGCCATCTCACCGGGCATGGATTTTACAGTGGTAGAAGGGAGTACACGCCCAGCAGGGAAACCCAGGGGCCTATGGTTTTCTCGGGAAAGCAACAACCTTTGAGAGTCCATGAAGATCAAAGATTCCAGAGACGAGAGTAAAAGAAAAAGGGTAGGGTTGGGGTCCGAATTAGGGTTAGGGTTTTGGCCCACCTCGAAAGGGTGAGAAGCGGAGCGAGATGTTTCTCCGCCACCATCGAAGGCGGGTCAAATTCGGCTCGAAGGAGGTGGGAGAATAAAAGGGCATAACAAATAGAAGGAGATGAAGAATTGGGTTAGCGCGTCAGGATAGTGAGGGAGAGGGGGACACACAGGAAATCCTTGTCTGAGAGAGCTCAAAACGGCTTTCCATCAATCTACGGATTTTAAAGTGAAGCCGACCCCACAATATATGTGTCCAAATCCAATTCAATAGCCTCGAGATAGGGCCAGAAGCGAGGCCCTCTCCACCAATTCGTCATGGCCTGATGGGGTACCAAAAGGAGGAATATTATCAAGGGAAAACTTCAGAAGAAAAGAAGAAAAGAAGAAAAAGAATTTTAAAAACAGGGAAAGATAAATTAGTATTTTAAATTTTAAATATTTATAATACTAGAAAGATGTGAGTGCCTAATTTATCTTTTTTGAAATTAAAAAGAAATAACATAAATGGCCCTTATATTTTTTTATAAAAAAGTGTCAAAATTGGCTTCTAAGAGGGGAAGAGCTAGCTGACATTTTTGGTCTATACTTGGAGGTCGAAATTAAAGAAGAAAAGAGTGAGGGAGATGAGGAAATCACAGTCACCACCTTCATCATCTTTTCGGAAGCTTCACCGTCACCACCACCGTTGGAAAGTACTCTGCCATCGTCAAACCCTACCCTTGAGGAAGATTGTGAAGGGTTGTGTCTAGAGGAAGAAGACCTTCATCTTGGAGGCCAAACCTTGAACGAAGAAGGAGGAAAGGAATCTAAGATCACCATCAACCACTATCATCTTCTCTCTACCTTCACCACCGTCAATCCCTCTCTCTCTCTCTCTCTCCCCACTCCATCGCATGCATAGCATTTTTGTTCACTACCAACATCACTATCACTTCCTATGTTCTAAACATTATATAGCATACGCTTTTCTCTTTCACCATCAACTTCCCTCCTTCTTGACCTTCAAACCTTTCCTCTCTCCAACTTCATCTTCCATCCTCAGTCCATTGTTTCACCTCAAATGGTGATTTAGATGCTTCGCTGGAAAGTGTCGTTGGTTTTTCATGGTGATGAATGGTGCTGTGTAGGTGTTGGTGCCTCATATTTTTGAATTGGAATTTTTGAAAAGCTTATCAGAACTTGTTAAAACCTTATCTGAACTTGTGAAATCTTTATCGGAGGTGGGAATCAATACCTTAACATCAAGTGGTGAATTTTGAATTGGAATATGTGAAAATATTATTTGAACTTGTGAAACCCTTATCAAAAAGTAAGAATCAATACCTTGTCATTTGTTTTAAGTGATGATTTTTAATTGAAATTTGTGAAAATCTTATCAAAACCTATTAAAACCATGTATGAACTTATAAAACTCTTATTAGAAGTAGAAATCAATACCTTGTCATTGTAGCAAGTGGTGAATTTCGAATTGGAATTTGTCAAAATCTTATCAGAACTTGTTAAAAACCTTACATGAACCTGTGAAACCCTTATCAAAAGTAGGAATTAATACCTTGTCATTGTAACAAGTGGTGATTTTTGAATTTGAATTTGTAAAAATCTTATCAAAACCTTATATAAACTTGTTAAATACTTATTAGAAGTGGGAATCAATCTTGTCATTCTATCAAGTGGTGATTTTTGAATTGATATTTGTAAAATCGTATCAAAACATGCTTAAATCATACCTAAGCTTGTTAAACCCTTATTAAAAAAAATGGGAGCACGTTTTTTAAACTCAGAAGGACATTCTTGTCATTTCCATTTGATTTTGAAATGGACAAATCAAACCCTCACATCTCTGATATTATGAATATTCAGAACACCTTTTTAACCTTTAACATTTTTAAAGTTCTTTTTTTAGGGATTTTCCCTATTCATTAAAAATTGAAATAACAAATAGGAAGAATGTAATAACAAATTTCGTGGTAGAAAATAACAATATATCTATTAAGGAGGTTGGGTCTAGTAGAAATGGCTAGTCCCTCACAACGTAACAAACCAAAGTTCAGGTTTGAATTACCTCTAGGAGAGATGCCCACATTTAGTGTCTGACAGTGCTTCAAACAAAATTATCTCCTATAGGATGATACTTGTGCTTAATTAAAAAAAACAATAATAACAATAATACTAAATTTATGCTGCTCACTTAGCATTAGTTCGGAGCATCTCATTCATTATGGTGCATGTGTGGTGCTCTCTACCATGGTCTTTGGAGTTATGTGCGTTTGTGGAGTTTGATTCTAATATGTTATAAAATCTTTTTTACCGCTCAAAGTTCTATGAGAAGTGATAGGAAGGAGATACTCTCCTTGTCTATTTTCTATCCATCTCTCCCCATCCTCCATCCTGACCGTCAAAATCTTGATCCAAGGGACCACAATTATTTTTGAAAAAACCGCACGCAGTAATAAAAACCGCGCGAAGGAGATACTCTCCTTGTCTATTTTCTATCCATCTCTCCCCATCCTCCATCCTGACTGTCAAAATCTTGATCCAAGGGACCACGATTATTTTTGAAAAAACCGCACGCGGTAATAAAAACCGCGCGCGGTTTTTTCAAAAATGATTGTGGTCCACTCCCTTAGATCAATATTTTAATAGTCATGATGAAGGATGATGAGGGATGGGTAGAAAATGGACAAGGAGAGAAACCGGACCCGAAGTGATATGGGTACTCCTAAGCACCATGACTAATGCTCCATGATTTGTACCTATAGCATTAATGGCGAAAAGGCAGCCTTTTCTTAAGGCTTTAAAGATGTCTCGGATTGCGATGGTACATATTGTTGATTCATGGGGATTTTGATCATATGACAACTTGTCATTAGTTGTTTATCACTTACACCACATGTGTTAGAAATGTTAAAGTGAAGATGTAAGTGGTTCCACTTTATCCATTGTTGGAAAAGAGAGCATTTGTATCTCAGACTATTCTTTGAATATGTTATTCATGTGCTAAGGAGTATGAAAGACTATACTATTACAAAACCACTCGAGTAAGCAATCCAAGTTCACATGTTGCAAGTAATTCTACATCCATCTCAAAAAGTATTGTTTTTTATTTTATCGTTTGGGAGGATGCACGATTAAAAATTCTATTGATTACACAAATTAATGAGATTTTTATTAAAAGATAATTTCAATACAAATTATAAAAAATGATATTTTTAGGAAAGTAGCATACTTTTTTTTTTTTTTTACAATTAACTAATTTCCTTTACTTATATAAATTAGTTATCCAACTCCTATAATAAAGACACTATAAATATTAAAATAAGGGAAAAATTCATTTAGCCTCTAAGGACGTGACTGAATTTTAGATAACCCCAAAAGATTTTGAAACTTCACTAACACCCCCTTATATCAGAATTAAGTTAAGTTTTGTGGTTGAAAAGACAATGATGCCCTTACTTCTTGTGAATTGTCTTATTTATCTTGTAAATGTTCATATTTCTCTTGTGAATTTTCATATTTATTTTGTAAATGGCCAAAAAGTTTTTAATTCTATGGGTTCTTTTGAATCCATTTACTTGTCATATGAATGTCTTTATTTATCTTGTAATTGCCCATATTTATCTTATGGATTTTCATATTTTTCTAATTTAAGAACACTACAACTCTCAGTCACCAAATCCATATAAATGGTAGTGTAATTTATAAACACGATCCATGAAATTGACCATTCACAAACACAAATAAAAGAGAAGACCATTCCAATCATAGAGGATTAGTCTAGATTCTAGAACTTCATCCCCCAAAGGTGAACCAAGTAGAGGAACAGTATATGTTTTATAAGGTACAATATAAATAATGTCCATTAACAAAGTCACAACATTGTTGTTTTTTTTTTTTTTTGATAAGAAAATTTTAGGAAAGGAGTTGGGCTCACCCACAATCCAAGGGCAGGGCGCTTGAAGCCCAGTCCGCAGGGCATCCTGGACAGAGAGTACATATGCCTCCATCTCTACCAGCGTTTTCACTGCTTCCCAGACCCCTAGGATGCCTCCCCCAGCGCCTTGACCAACGCAGGGATCGAACCCCCTCCCTTGAGGTGAGGAAGTCCGATCCCCTTGCCAGTTGAACCCAAGGACAAGGGGTCACAACATTGTTGTTAATTAAATGGAAAAATAGAGAGCATATATTTCTTCAAGCTGGGCTGGGAGTTAAAGGCCACTGGCCCAAGCCAAATTTTGTCGATTTTGTCGTTCTCCTCTATTTACTTGGTTCACCAGATTTACAGCTTAGAATGATATTTCTTCTCATCCAAGTTTTTGGGTTCAACTGATGAAGGCGTTGGACTTCCTCGTCTCAAGGGAGGGGGTTCGATCCATGCGTTGATCAAGGCGCTGGGGGAGGCATCCTAGGGGTCTAGGAAGCAGCAGTAGAAACACTGGTAGAGGTGGAGACATGGACTCCAAGCGCCCTGCCCTTAGATTGTGGGTGAGCCCAACCCCTTTTCTAAAATTTTCTTAGCAATATATATATATATATATATATATATATATATATATATATAAGGCCCCGTTTGGATCAAAAAAAGGTGAAAATGGAAGGAAATGAAAACAAAAAGAATATAATGGAAAGCAAAATATTTTCCCTCACTCATTTGGTTCGTATTGAAAAAGAAAATAGGTTGATAGAAAAAAAAATTATTTGATTTAAAGAAAATAAGGTAAGAAAATAAGACAAAATATTATTTTGCCCCTAAAAAAAAATATTTTTATAAACCATACAAAATCACACCCAATACACAGTCGTCTTCTCAAATGTGTTGAACAAACTTCACACTGGAGTGTGAAAATGTCATACTCAAGTGTGCCATGTTCACACTCCAGTGTCCCACACCACAGGAGTGTGAAGATGGCACACTCAAGTGAGAGAAATAAAATGATGGCACTGAACACTCAAGTGTATACTCTATTAAAGAATTAAAAAAAGTTGTCATTTTATTTTCTATTTATCCGATTATTTTTTTATTTCTCAAATTACTTTAATATTGTAATAAATTGTATAAAAAAAAGTTGTCATTTTCTTTTCTATCTATCTGAGTTTTTTTTTTCTCGAATTACATTAATATTCTAAAAAAGTATTAAAAAATAGTGTCATTTTCTTTTCTTTTTTCTGATTTTTTTTCATTTTATTTCTCAAATTACTTTAATATTCTAATAAATTATAAAAAAAATGTTCTTTTCTATTTATCTGATTTTTTTCATTTCATTTCTCAAATTACATTAATATTCTAATTATCTTATTATTATTGAAATTAATAATAAAATAATAAAAAATTCAAAAATCATAACAAAATTGACACTGAAAAACGAAATTTAAACGTTAAAACATAGACGGTAGTACTATTGTAATTTTCTCCTCAATTTTAACGTCGGTTTGACGTTAAATGTTGTTATACAACGACTGTTTTAATAAAAATAGTCGTTATATCTTAAACACCATTTATTTTATTTTGAGACACCATTTAATTTTATTTTGCGAAAAATTAGTGCTATTTACTGTTGGAATAAAAACTTCAAGATTATATGACCACTGTGATTTGACCACTGTGATTTTATCCCATAATATGTAGCCAATTTCGATAGTTAGGAGAAGAAATCTAACCATATTTTCATTTAGTTAGTTCCTAATAATTAAATTTAATAAATTAAAAAATATATCTATTATATGTATATAAATGGTTTTATCCCATATTTATAGCAATTTCCTAGTATGTAGCCTAGAATTTCGATAGTTAAGAGAATAAATCTAATCGTATTTTCATTTATTTAGTTCCTAATTAAATTTAATAAATTAAACAATATATCTATAAAAAATATATCAATATCATTTAGTTCAAGTTTTCCTCATGCCATTTTATTTTATTTTTTATTTTGAGTTACAATGACTAGTTTTTTAAAATCAATCGTTGAAACTCGAATTTTTTTAGATATTTCAACTTAATGTGAAAGTGTTGTGGATTTGTAGACGACTGTTATTTTAATAAGTTGAAGTTCAATGACTATTTTTTTAAAAACAGACGTTAAAAGTGTTTTTCCCACTCAAGTGTGTGTGCTAATTTTATGGTGGAAGCACACCCAAAATTTTGTGGACACTTTAGTGTGAAATCTCACACTCGAGTGTACACTGTGATATTTTCACACTCAAATATTAACGGAATCACAATGCAATGGCTCCATGGAATCCCAAGCAAGAAAGTGTCCAAATTTGTGGACAATCAAGTGGGATAACCTCCCACTTGAGTGTCCACTCATGCATTATTTCACTTGAGTGTAAAAGATGTTATGCATAGTCTCTATTTATCTCTCTTTGGAGATCATTGAACAAGGGATATGTGGGAGGAAATAAAAATTAGGTACACAACTTTAGAACTTTAAATATAGAGTAAATACCATTTTGGGTCCCTGGAATAACACGCGCTACCCATTTTGGTCACTGAGTAAAAAAAATGTCATTTTGGTCCTTTTTAGGGACTAAAAACGATTTTTCGGGAATTTGTAAAGGATTAAAATGCCCACAAAAAATGACTAAAAGGACTAAAAGGGACATTTTTTTTACTGTTTAAGGATGAAAAATGACATTTTTTTTTACTCAGGGACCAAAATGGGTAGCTCGTGTTATTTCAGGGATCAGAAAGGGTATTTACTCTTAAATATATTAAACGTAGGTTACATACAATATATTTGTCTGTCATTTGTTGTCAATTATACGCCTTTGCCTTTGACAAAATTATAAATATACGTAGGCACAAAAAATAACCCAACCATGGAACCTGTTATGCAGGATACACAGCCGTCGTCGTTGAAATTCTACTCGCCCTTTCCGTTCTCCACAGGTCTCTATTTTCCAGGCTCACATGGTGTCCCCTTTTATAAAGTTAGTTGTGTTCAGAGGCAAATTAAACTTTAGCCTATTTTCAGAGACGCTAGAAAATGGCTTCTTACCATTTTTGGTGGAACTCATTTTCATTTAAATGTGGGAGAATCGAGTGCGGCAGGAAAATATTTTCCATGGAAAATTTGAACCAAACAACTGCCACAACTGGAAAATTTGAATTTTCCATTTCCCTCCCCCAATTTTCTTTGATCCAAACGGGCCTAAGAGTGAGATAATTAATTTATAGATATTGAAAGATGAATTAAATTAGTTCTTATAATAATTGTGTGTTAGTTTTCTTAAAATAATCATTTTAATAATTATCTATCGGGATAAAAATATCCTTATACATACATATATGTATGTATATATAATCATTACTGATAGCTAGAGAAAAAAATGATAAATTGCAAAGGAAAGTAAATAGAGATTTTATATTTATAACAACAACAAAAACCCCCTAAACTAACCCTTAATTGAGGAGGAAAGAGTATCATGTAGGTTCTTATTATAATACACCATTAAGGTGTTTATAATCTTTTTTACAAGGCATTTGTTAGTTTAATATATGCTCATATTTAATAAGGGTGGTATAAGAGAGTAAAAATTAATACATCTGATTCTATTATAAATTCCTCCTAACATGTTTTATCGCGACCAAGAAAAACCTTAAAACTCATCCACTCTGCATTAAAATTTAATAACTTTTTAAATTTATCCTTATTATATACACTATTACACTATATCATATGATAACAAAGTCTACATGATAGTAAATGGAATTTAAGATTGTACGTTCATATAAAGATAATATTAAAAATTATTTAAATTTTATAAAAAATTTAATATTCAAGATATTTTTATTAATGGTTTGAATTAATTACAAGTGGCTAATAATTGGAATTACCTTGGTTGAGAGGAGAGGACATGGGAACCGCAAAAAATATCAGTGGTTTCTTTAGTCATGAATGTTTTTTTTTTTTTTTGTTGGGTTGATAGTGACGTGCTTGTGGGGTCACACAGGCCCACAAACGACTTCTGCCAAATCTGAATTCTCAAGGGACAACAAGAGGGATGGCCCCTTTGGGAGATCTTCAACTAGAGCTGTGGAATGTTTAGAAGCATTTTTCTTATGGAACTTGATATGAATTTATTTACGCCTAATCCCTTTCTTAAAATTTTTATATAAAAAAAAAAAAATTGTTCACACCCAAAATCAGAAGCCTGTATCACAATTTTTTTAATTTTTTTAGATATATTTAAATTATGTGTAAATGATTTATGTGTTGAAGATTTTTACCCATAGTCAAGGATATGTTTCACAATGTTAAAAAAGTTCCACTCACTAAAAATAACTATACCAGGTTCTTTTAAATCTCGAAAAAAAAAATTGTCAAATGGGGAGTTTTCCCCAATTTTTCTTCAGCGATTTTCTAAATATAGGATATAATTTGTAGTTCAATTTGTAATATAAATTATGCCTTATATATAGGACCGAATGTAATACTTGATTTTAACAAGTCTTGACTTCAACTCTTAATAAGTTTTGGTCCTACATTTAATGGCATTGTTGTTAACTTTGTTAATTCATTTAAACTTTGATCCAAATATTTATAAAATTATTGAAACTAACTTTTGCATAGAAAAATCAAATTATAAGGAGAAAAAAAAAATCAAAATTCAATAAAACTGTAAGGATCGACAAGACTATTAACGAATCAAACAAGTTGGCCTTATTTTGACTCTACAATGCTGTTTGGCTATTTAGCATACAAAAAAAGATTAAGGTGCAACAATATACATGTAGTTTTTCTAAAAGTGCGTCTAATAACATCAATTGTTTTTTTAGGTGCAAAAGTGACTACTCCATATGATCATTATTATAAGGCACAAACTAATTTTTCTCACAAATCAATAAAAGTAGTTAAAGTCAATAAAGTTGTCCTAGAATCTAAGTAATTTCCAATATTACCCCTACTAATTGCCCTAAACTCTAATATTATATTAATTATTACTCTCACCCATTACATTTATTAATTAGGGGCAAATATGGAAAACAAAATAAATAATGCTCATTGGGAATAAGCAAGTGTCTTATAAAAAGGACCAAATAAACTTGTTAGTTGGTGCCTTATAATAAAGACCAAAGGGAGTATATGGTTACAAAAGTAAAGTAAGAGTCACACATATTCCGTTACTTTATGTTGGTGGGGCCCACAATCATTTTAACGGAATATACGACTTTTGCTCCACTTTTGTAATTTATATTAAAAAAAAAACACTTAGTGTTAAGCGCACTTTTAAAAAAATATGTGTAATTTAACCCAACAAGAAGTTATTTTGTATAATTCAAAATCATTTAAAATAAGTCAATTCAAACACCCCACTAAATAAATTGAACGGCCACAAATTAACCTCAAACAAAACAAAAGAGAAAATGAAAATGAGTGCACATGCTTGTCAACCCTCCACTAGCTAATGAACCACTTGTTAATCGTTTTTGTTTGGTTAATAATGTGTGGAGTGTGGACAAGACCCAAATGTTAGTTCCGTCGTTCTCAAGTGTGGAACCACATAATACGAAGTATGAATTGACATTTGTCTCAAACACAAGAAATGAACGACGGGGAAAATTCGGCAAAATTATTGTGCAGTGACAACAAATTAAGTTTAGTTGGTGGATTTGTGAACAGGTTGAAAAAAGGGAAAACATCATTGAGGTCCTAAAGAAAAAAAATATATCAAAAAAGATTTAACCCTAAATCTCCTATTTTGAGATTAATTAAGGAATTCTAATATCAAAAAAGTCTTTTTGTCAAAATAGTTTTTCATGTTGTTAAAATGGTTTTTCCTGTTTTTAAATTTTCCTTATGGAAATATTGTTGTCAAAATGACTTTTCATGTTGTCAAATATTTTCCGAGTTTTTCCTCCGACGTGTAGAATTTTAAAAACCTGAATTTTTTTGCCAATTTGAAAAGTCATTTTGATAACAATATTTTCATAGGGAAATTTTAACAACAGGAAAAATCAGTTTAACAACATGAAAAACTATTTTGATAATATGAGTTTTTTGATATTAAAATTCTGTAATTAATATTAAAAAAAAAAATTCTCTGATAGGAAATTTGGTGTTGAGACTTTTTTTTTATATTTTTTCTCTTCCTTAAGACTTCATTAATATTTTCCCTAGAAAAAATCGGCAAAGTTGTGCAATGAATAGTGAAGAGGAAGATTTTTAGTGAGATTTGAGATTTTGTTGTTGTTATGATTAGGAGCCACTAATGAATGAACATCTTTTTTAAGGAGGAGGAGTACGTTGTCGTTTAATGCATAGATTTCAAGGCCCTAAAGGCCGTTGCAGACGTGCAGGGGAATTTGCGGTGAAGAATGCTCAAGTGCTACAGATTGACGGCTGAGCTCAATTATTTTTGTACTCCTTCCAATCATTCATCCGCAAGTTGACGGACCTGACTTCTCTTCGCAGGTATTTAGGTCCCTTTCCCTCCTTTATTATAAATCATCCCGCGGCTTAGAGACCTGAAGTACACGCCGGAGCAATATTGTCCTCAAAATTTTTAAGGGTTCAATGTTGTCCCTGAAGTATCAAAACGTAACAATGTTGCCCTCCGTTAATAGCCCTAATAGTCAACATGTGTGTGTGTATATATATATACTAGGGTGCTGACTGATACTATTAATGTGTAAATGATTAATTCCAGATAAAATTAATGTGTTTGTAGAATGGTAATTTTCGTTTGTGGAATGGTAATAGTGCAATTTTTTTTGGTTTTACAAAACATGCATCAAATGGTAAAAAAATGGAACCCTGTAGAAAAAGTGGCAATTCTCGTTTGTGGAATGGTAATTTTCGTTTGTGGAATGATAATAGTGCAATTTTTTTTTTGTTTTACAAAACATGCATCAAATGGTAAAAAAAGGGAACCCTGTAGAAAAAGATGTAATTCTCGTTTGTAGAATGGTGATTCTCGTTTGTGGAATGGTAATTTTCGTTTGTGGAATGATAATAGTGCAATTTTTTTGGTTTTACAAAACATGCATCAAATGGTAAAAAAAAGGGAACCCTATAGAAAAAGTGGTAATTCTCGTTTGTGGAATGGTAATTCTCGTTTCGGGATTGGTAAATACAATTGAAAAAATGTTAAGAAGAATATATATATTTGTTAATGTATATATATTAAAGGAACGGTTGTATGGGGGTTGAGGGTTCGAACCCCACCCCCCACTTTCAATGAAAATCATTTTTTTAAAAAGAAAAACCCCACCCCAAAAAAAAAACACCCCCACCCCCTCACCGGTGGCCGCCGGCCGGCGCCCAGCTAGCAGTGGCGGCGACCTTCCGGTGATGGTATTTTTATTTTATTTTATTTATTTAAAACTAAGGGCAAAAGGGTAATTTCACCGAATTTGTATATCCCTCATAGGTCCTTGGTACCTTTCAGTCTTTTTACAAATTCGAAAGACTTCTGGGGTTTTGCAAATTGAAATGGTATTTTAATGGAATTTTCCCAAACATAAACTGATGTTTTTTTTTTTTTTGAAAAAAAAACTACTTTAGGTTACTGATACTGAAAAATACTTCATAATCTTAAAAAATTATTTTAGAATATTGAAAAAATATTTCAAGGTACTAATTAGAACTAAAAATATATTTTAGAATACTGACTGGTATTGAAAAAATACCTCATGATCTTGAAAAATTATTTCAGAGTACTTACCGGTACTAAAAGCATACTTCAGGATACTAATTGGTATTAAAAAAATAATTAATGATCTTAAAAAATTATTTTAGGATATTGAGAAAGCATTTCAGGGTATTGATCGGAACTAAAAATATACTACATGATATTTTTTTCAAAGTCTTAAAATAATTTTTCAAGATCATGAAGTATTTTTCAGTATCCTGAAATCTTTTTTTAATATTACCTAGTACCTGAAATAATTTCTTTTAAAAAAGGCAACAACTTGTGTTTTGCGCCAAAATAGTTCCGTTTTATAGTAAAAAAGGGCAGCTGACGCTAAGGAAGGAGAAAAGCCACTTCCTAAGTTGACTAACCGGATGCTCTTTAAAAAATACTTTATGTTGTATGCACTTTACCCCTTATTCTATTTTAAACTCCACCGTTGTAATTAATTTGTATATCTCTTAGTCCACTATTGTTTAATTTTAACATTCATTTCCTCTTTTTTTTTTAAAAAAAAAAATCAAAATGATGTTTCTAACAGAGAAGACAATATTAAGGAAATACTGCAACAACTATTTAAAAATACATTTGAAATGAAAAGACTATAAACTGCACAAGCTTGGTAGCTAGAGAATGATGATAGATAAGAAGCAATGTCTTGTTCATTTCATCCTAAGTTAGTAAAAATATTTAATTTATTATTAAATGTAAGACAGGGATATTTTGAAAAACCTTTTATAAATATTCGAACTTCTACAATACGCTTAAGAGCTACTCACGAGATGTGGAATGTCGTCAGTCCCTTACGCATTATGGTTCTTGCAGCTATATTATTTACTTATAAATAATGTTATTTATGTATTTTTCAAATATATAACAAATTCATTCTTTGTTAACCATGAGTAGAGCCGGGAAATCGGGCCAAGCCCATCGGGCCGGCCCGTTTAAGCCCTGGCCCTGTAGGGCTCGGGCTTGAAAAACAGGTCATAATTTTGAAATTGGCCCTATATTTTGTGTAAAATAATTATAATTATTTTTACCTGTCAGAAAAATCATACCTGAATCGAAGGAATCTGCAGACACACACAAAATTACGAGAGGGAAAGACATTTTTTCGTGGGCATACACAAAGGAATTCCTTTGTTTAATATTTTTTGAAAAAAAAGGAAAAAAACATATTCTTTGTATTTATTTGTTTTTTATTACGAATTAATAAATGTGTTTATTTGTTGAATGATTTATATTGTTTAGATATTAATGTTGATAACATTTATTTGATAGATTAAATTTTAATGGTTGCAATTTACTAATTATATTTCTTTGAAAAAATCGAAGGAAAAAGAAGAAAAAATAGTTAAAATTTGGAATAGTAATTTTCAGGCCCTGTAGGGCCGGCCCTGGCCCTGGTACTATCGGGCCGGGCTTTGAAAAACAGATGTTTTCCTTACTCCAGGCCCTGTTGGGCCCAAGCCCTATAGGGCCAGGCCCTGATTCCCAGCTCTAACCATGAGTAATATTACTAGCTCCGTTTTTTAAATATAAGATTTAATTGACTTTTTAAGGAGAATTTTAGAAAATTAAATAAGTCATTTAATCATATCATATATTATGTATGATTAAATTATATATATCATTTTATAAGTCAGACAAATTATGTTTGAGAAAAAATGATAAACATAAATACTTCAAAATAATTTAGTGAGCTTACTTAATCTCTTTAAAAAATGTCATCTGAGTTGTATATTTAGGACCGAATGTACTACTCCCTCCGGTCCTAATTATAGGAACTAATTAATCGATTTTGGGGGGATTAAGGAGAGGGGTTAAATTAGTTAATTTTACTCATTTTCCTAAAATGCCCTTATATAAATTTAAAATGACATAAGTAAAAGTGAATTACAACCCCGCTATATATCTCTCCGACCAATTTTTCTTTCCACACGCTTTCTAATTGAAATAATGGTCTTGCTATATAAACATATATGTGTGTATATATATGTGTATACATATAGATCTATCTACACACACACCCATATATCTACACACACACACAGAGATATATATGTTTATATATATATATATATGTGTGTGTGTGTGTTTGTGTATACACACACACATATATATTGACACATATAAACATAGATATACATATATGTACACATATACATACACACTACTACAAAAATTGAATATTACTACCCTAAAAAACGTCCTTATTTAGAAACGGGACGTCCAAAATGAAGGCGGTGTCATTCTTGTAATTATTTTTAAGGAAGTTTATCCTTCAACGTCCTAAATAAGATATCAGGACTCCTTAAATTGATTTTTTGTGTCCTAAATTTGTTTCAGGACGTCTAAAATTCTTTCGTGCCATAAAAATATGAGAATTTTTTGTTTGGCGCCATGTGATTTAATTTTTTTGCAATAAAATTAATTTCTAGCGTTCTAAATAACTTTCAGGACGCCTTTAATGTGGCAATACATATTAATTACTTCGCGCTATGAATTTTTTGTTTGGCGTCGAGGATGTTTTTTAATAGAAATTAGGAAATTTAATAATATTGGCGACCAGAATCATAATCAGGTCGCCAATATGAAGAAAATGGCGACCTGAATGAATTTCAGAACACCAAAATCGGAATAGAGACGTCTTGAAAACAGATTCAAGTTGTCTATATTCAATTTTTTTAGGTTAATATACATGCGCGCCTCTTCATTTTCTCTCACACTCACATACTCTCCGACAGCACGCGAAATCCTCTCGTATTTCTCCTCACTCACACTCTCGTCTCTCTCCTTCTCCAAGGCCGGTCCTTTCGTTGCCGTCTCCGCCGTCGTCACTGATCACACTCGTGGTTCTCTCTCGCTCACTCCGCCTCTTTCCCGATCGAAGAAACCCACCAAACCCAGCAAGTAAGCTTGTTCGTTCTTAAGTTCTTTGATTCCTAATAACCCATTTAATCGTTAATGCTTCTTGCTTATGGACTGGACTTTTGCTTCTGAGTAGGATTCCTGCCTCTCTCTCGCTCACTCCGCCTCCTTCCCGATCGAAACCCGCGAAACCAAGTAAGCTTGTTCGTTCATCTTGTTCTTTGATTCCAAAACCCATTTAATCGGTAATGTGCTTCTTGCTAGTTGGTGATGTTTTGTCTTAGTTTCCTTAATTGATATGTCATCTTGCATAATAGAAATTCTGTTGAGATGGTAGGACACACATGAAGTGCTGTTGAAAACCTTATAGGAAGCTCATATCCTATACTGTCGGAATTGTTCATGTCTTGATGAGTTGTGGTTGTTTGGGTGTCCTCGAGAGTGGTTTATGATATGTTTGAATTGGTTGCTTTATAAATTATTTTGCTTAAAAATGATTCTACTTGAATTCTTTGATTTATGGATTTCTCATATTTTAGATTTATTGCTTTTTGGAACATAAAGTGTAGGTAGAGAGGTGTTTTATGCTATTCTTATCTAAAGTCCATGGCTTGGCTATTGCACGACTTGTTTTATGCTATTCAATACTTTTTAATGAAAAACATATAATCTAAATTAAATGTAGTATCTAGTTTCTTTTAAAAATATAAAAATATTGATACATTAAAAAAATTAAATAAATACAACAACTTCCTTACATTTAGTATGATATCCATCCTAGGGATTCACTTCACCAAGTAGCATTAATCCATAACTCTTTTTATTAAGAATAAGTTGTTGGATGTTCTTGTTTATGAGGAGCTTATTCCTTCAACATTATGCTTGTTGTATAACTTACAATTCTAAATTGGCTTGGTACGTGCTTATTGCTCCAAGGGAGTACAATTTGTCAAACACTCATTATCCATTGTTTCTTCTACTCTTGAGGTATGTTGCTTTAATTTCTTCCAATCCTTGATTTTTTTTTTGTCTTTCCTTTATTATTTGCTTGTTTATTACTTAATAACCTATCTAACATTGATTTGTCCTTGATGAACAGGAATATGTCGAGCTCAAAGGAGTCATCGGATGATAGGGTTGATCAACCCGTTAAAATAAAGGGTAGAGGTAGCACACATATGGGTGCGCTAATTGCACGCTGTGATAATCAAAAGAAACGGCTGCATGTGGAGTTTGATTCCAATATGAATCCAATTGGTCAAGAGGAGGACAATTTCATTAGCTATTTAGGCTATCTGGCTCGAAGCAAAGTTCGCATAGTCTACCCTCATTGGAGATTGGTTCTTCAAAAAGCGAAGGACTTGATCTAGGCATAAATTTTGGTATATCACTTTCCACATAATGCATTTGTTGATTTAGTCTTATTACTTTATATGTAATTAATGATCTTTTCTTTTACCTTGTAGCAAACGTTCGATGTCCCCAACAATAAGGCGATGAACAAGCATTGGATGGGCAAAGTTCGTCTACGATGGAAGGATTTTAAGAACAAGCTGACAAAAAAGTACATTCGAGGGCCAAAGAGGAACGAGGATCCGTGTAAGATCTACGATTTCATTTCTCCAGAGGACTGACAGGAGTTTGTGGCGTCTCGGCAAAATCCTGAATTTCTTGTAAAATTTCTTTCGTATCTTATCTTTTAGTTGAATGTTGTACTTGACATCGTATGCTAATTTTTATTTGTTTTCGTGTCACAGGAAAAAGCTCAAGCCAATAGAGAGAGGCAGGCTAGAAATAAGTATCCTCACTGCATGTCCAAAGGTGGATATAAAAAGCTGGAACGGAAGATGATAAAAGAAGAGTTGGAGCGAATGAAGGAAGCTTCCCAGGCCGATCCGTCCATTGTTGTCCAGCCCCTTGCCCGTCCTCCTCGTCACCAAAAATGGAAAGCTGCGAGGATAAAGGGTGAAAAATACGTCAATGCAGATGTAGCTGAGGTTGCCTCAAAGATTGTAAGTTGTTAAATTAGACGTATTTACTAGCCTCAGTTGTTTCACATTACGCAAGTTTAGACATTATTTCTAAACAATCTTTTGATGCAGGATGCACTTGAGAAGCAGAGCTCCCAGGGTTCATTCACGCCAGCTACACGGATGGACATTTTGTCCACGGCGATTGGGAAGGCAGATTACCTTGACGTTGTTCGAGGGGAGCCACGGGGAGTTAGTGTAGCAAAATTTTTTGGACGGCTTTCACGTTCATATGACGACGAGAACCCTAGTCCCCAGCTCGTAGCAAAAATTCGGGCGAACCTCGTAGATGAGATTTTGGCACAAGTACAGGGTGAGATGAGGTCCATGATACATGAGAAGGAAAGTACGGGACGACCAACCGAGCAAGTGCCAGTCTTCCCCAGCAGCAACAATAGTTTTCAGCCTCTAGAAGTTGATATCGGTGGCGAGCCTCCACAAGTTGATATTGGCGAGCCTTCTCACACTCCACAGGGAGGACGTCCTTGCACACTACATTTGGATGTCCCACGCCGACGTATTGTTGCGGATGGTCTTGTTTACTTAGAGCAAACCATCCACTATAACAACCCAATTCCACAAGACCAACGTCGGGTGACTGTGACAAGTGTGCGAGAGGGGGAAGAAAGGACAGCCATACCGATTGAAGATGAGGAGGTTCCTGATTTAGAAGAGGTCGCCAAAGGATCGTTCATCCTTTGGCCGTCTCATCTTATTGAGATGGTAGGACACACATTACTGAGTGATGATTCTTTATTGATTTTCATTGCTAACACACTCACATAATATGTTTTGTATGTTTTCATAGGATGAAGAAGCTGCCCCCAGATTTTCGTACTTAGCACAGCTGCGAGAGCTGTACAGGGACATCCCCTTCATATCCTTGAACATGCGTGCGGGCATTGTCGGTGCAGAGAAGACATATCCCATTACCGTTGACAAAAAAGATTTGGGGGAGTTTATGAATCTACAGTGTTTGGATATAGAGTTTCTTCAAGTTGCAATCTTGTAATTTTTTTTCCGCTTATTAATTATTGCAATGTTTTTTTTTATATATTTAACAATAGTTATCATTTTATTTTGATCATAGCGTCTGCCACGACATATGCGTCCAGAAGAACCGAACAGATTCGTATGGCTTCTTATGTCCTGCAAACACCATGAGTGAGAGGAATAAGTTAGCCAGAAGGTCGCTTTATGTCGGTTTAACAATGGGCAACGGAGAAAAGGCTTTTTATCTAGTGCCAATAATTGAAGGGTACGTATTTTATTTTTGTTTATATTACATTTTTTAGAATAAATTGCTTTCTTGTATTAATTTAATATTAATATGTATATTTTGTAGTGGTCATTGGACCCTGGTTGTTGCCTGTCCCGCCAAGAACGCATGTTATTGGTTGGATTCCTTAGGTGGCAAGCCAAACAAAGACATCAAAACCATATTTGCCGAGTAAGTAAATTTTTGTCTAAATCATCGATTCTTCTTTTAAATGAATTGTTTTCATGTCTGTTAATTTCCATTTTAATGATAGTGGTCTGAAGACGTATAGACGACTTCTTGGAGCAAAAGAGCAGGGTGGACCGAAGTGGTATTATCCGAAGGTAAGTAGTTTCAATTCAAGTTCTTTCATTGACACAGTAACTTTCGATATGCCTTTATTCGTTTTAACAAGTTGCTTTTGATTTATAGTGCTATCGACAACCAGGGAACACCGAGTGCGGATACTACGTTATCCACCACATGCACACCATCGTTTCCACCGGACGTCTTACAGGTTTTCTACATGTACGTGATCGCTCCATGATTCTCAAATTATGATTAGAATGTGATTGCACACTTGATGAGTTTTTAATTATTTCATTCACTAGTGAAGTACTTCATTGGTTTATCTTATGATTTGTTTTCCAATTTATAGTTTTTTGATAGTGTTGCTCCGTTCTCGGATGAAGAAGTCGATACGATTTGAGATGTTATGGCTAGACATCTTCTGCAATACATATAGGTATATATGTGAATTTGACATTCTTGTTGTTGGTAGTGCACTAGATCAAATGTATGTGAATTTGACATTGTTGTTGTTGGTAGTGCATTAGTTCAATTGAATTTTAGTTTTTCATGCTCATATATGTATTTCATTTTGACATAATTGTTGTTGACGCTCATGTATTTCAAATGTACGTATAGTGCATTGTGGCTAATCAGCCTGATTTGTTGGGAATTATTTGAGCATTGTGGCTTGGCTTGTAAATATTGTTTTCCTGTTTTGCAAGCAATTTTGGAATAGTGTTCATATATTGTAGTCATTAAAAAAAAAAACTAAACTAAGGCGTCCTGAAATTAAATTCAGGACGCCAAAAAATCATTTAAGGAGTCCTTAAAGACATTAAGGACGCCACATATGACTTTTTTTTTTTTAAAAAAAAAAGGCGTCCTGAATTATATATCAGGACGCCTCATATGACGATCCTGAGGAAGCGAGGCGTCCTGAAGAAACATATATGAGGCGTCCTAAATTATGTTCAGGACGCCTAATATGAGGCGTCCTGAATTATGTTCAGGACGCCAAACTATAGAAAAATAACTACCCTGCCTGAGACGTCCCTCTGATTAAGGACGTTAATTGGGTCTTATTTATGTCATTTTTTTGTAGTAGTGACATAAATACACACACATATATAAATGCTCCTAATAATAAGTATAAATAGGGGTATCATAGGAAAAAATTGACAAAAGTTAAAACTTGTTATTATAATTAGGACCAAAATCAACTCCAAAATGTGTTCCTATAATTAGGACCGGAGGGAGTACTTGTTTTCTTAGATTTCATGGCAGCATAAATTTACACTAATTTTGTTAAAAACAAGGGGAAACCAATGTAGTAAATTATTATTATATATTTAGAAAAACTAGTGATGTAAAATCAAATACTTCTCAAAATATCAAATCATCTCATGCAGAATAATAAATAAATAAATAAATAAATAATGGTTTGTTTTATTTGTCTCACAACATTAAAATATTAAAATAAATATACTCATATTTTTAGTTCAAGATATTATATCCAAAATTTGTGTTCTATTTGTTTGTTTGTTTTTTTTTTTTTTTCAGATTCGACTCCACTTGTAGTCATTGGATTGACGCAAATTATTGCCGGACTCTTTTTCTTCTAAATTAGGAGATGCCATAATACTGTATCTCCCATCTTATTGGAATTACTAATTTATAAAAAATTGATCAATCCGACTTGCTATACCTATATCAATCCGACTTGCTATACCTATATCAATCTAGCCTCTAGAAATTCAAGGAAAAAAAACTAGAAATGATTGAAATGAAGACAAGGATTGAAATTCATTCAGCCAATTTGGCATAGCGATGAGCAGGAAAAAAGACTAGCGCCCCATGGATAAAAATGCATTGATTAAGACTATATTTCATTATAGGGTTTCGTCACACACAACTCAATTTGAATCGTTGAAGTTACATTCACAATGTTCATGAAATGAATGCTTCATAGAGACGAGTTAACTTGACCCATGTCCCATGGTCAGGTCACTTTCTTTAGTTAAGAAGTACATTTTTAAATTAAATGTAATATTTCTCAATCAATTTGTGTCACACAAATTGTAACTCCCCCAAGTTTTTCCTGTTGATTAACTATTTTGAAGATATTTCTATTAATAATAATTCTAATATAAATTGTTTCAGTCATTCAAGTTTCAAATTATAGATTTTAGTGCATCACATTTTATTTCGCTTGATATATAACTTAATAAATACTTGAACAATTTTACCCTTAAATAGACCAAAACCAAAATAAGGATAAATTTAAGGGACCAAAGATGGTATTAATCCAATAATTAAATAAGATATTTTATAAAAATCAATTTATATTTTTATAAGCAATTAATTTAACAAATTTTCTCAATTTTTATAAATTAATTATCTAGCTTTGTATATAAAATAGGAAGGAGTAGATACTTTCATGACGCTATAATTATTTTTGTTCGTGTGTATATCATTGAAAAAAAATTTGCACATGAAAATAATGCCGATTTTGAAGAAATATCATCTTCTCCGCGTTGAAATTTCAAGTTGGCCTTCAAGATTTTTTTCATAATGGACTATTAGCAATTAAGAAATACAACTTGTCTACGATCCTCCGGAAAGGACAAGGGTTTAGCATGTATTTGTAAAATAATAAACATATTATATAGACAAATATTATTATTTTTTATTAATTTAGCCTAGTCCATATAACCTTCATCTTAAAACATGTTTTTGTTTGGTCCTTAACATAAGACATATTTAGAGAATGAATTTTGATAATAAATATAATATATAATTTTTATATTTGTCAATCTTTTTCTAATTTACCCTTATCGATACTCCCTCAACAATAATCAAGGAGGGAAGAGAATAAGAAAATTAAGGAAGATGACTAGATTTTTTAGAAAATACATGTCATATTAACGAACTTTCTTGATCTAATTAAATTAGCTAAATATATCTTATATTAAATACTGGAGGGAGTATATCATAATCATTTGACTCAATTCACACATTGAGCCCTTTCTTAAATCTTGACTTAAATAAGATGTTATGAGTTTGACCATTTTTTTCTTATTTGGTCGAGGGTTCACCTTTGAAGGCTTAAAGGGCAATGATTCTTACTTTTGCCAACAAGGGCCCTTCTCAAGATTTGAATTTGTATTCTTTTCTTTATAAGGGTGAGACCCTTTACTACCTCAACCAATAACTTATTATGAATTTGACCATTTTTTTTTATTTGATCAATTGCTCCCTCCTCGAGGCTTAGAGGGTAACGAGTTTTCACATCTTCCAACAATTACGTTTCTCAAGATTTGAACTTATGTTTTTTTTTTTTTTTGAGGGTGAGGCCCCTTATTACCTTAACCAACAATTTGCTAGTATGAGTTTGACCATTTGCAAATATGATGGGTGCAGGCGTTTTTGCCCCATTAGATGGATGATGAAAAAATAAAATTAAAAGATATCAAAGATATGATATTAGATATAGAATGACTTTTTATATCTAGAAATCATTTAACAAAAGTTTAAAATATGAAAAATTTCTTATTTTTTCTAAACTAGTAATTTGCATCCTGATTAATAATACTAGTAATCTAGTATGATAGTTTAACTGTTTTAAGAACCTAATCAATAAAAATATCTGCTACTTATGGAACCAAAAAAAAACAAAATCATAAACTTAATTAACTATTAACTATTGTCAAAATCGTCAAACTCACGAGTTTAAGTAAACTCGTACCGTGAACTTTAATTTTAAAATCGTAAGAGTTTACTTTCACTATTAAATAGGTATTAACAATGTATAATAAATAATTAAAATATAAAAAATGATTTTTTTTATTTAAATATATTTTAAACCCAAATAATTGAAATTAAATCTACAAGTATTCAAAATTTATCATATTTAATAAAGAAATTTCTATAAAACTCATATATAATGCTAGTGAGCATGACCAAATAAAAAAGGTTAATACGAGTTTAAGCATGACACGACTTTGTAAACTAAAAATGTAAAAATGGTAAATTTAGTGTATAAATTTATTAGTTTACCGAGCTTACAACAGTCAACGAATTTACGAATAATCCAACTCAATTTAGTAAAATCTACAAATTCGGACAGCTAACTCACTCACGAGTTTTGAGTTGTTGTTACCAACCATAGGAGTCTGACGGCTCTCTTTCTCCTATATAAACCTCTGCCCACCCCCTCCTTCCTCACCAAAAGAAAACCATTTTCTCCTTTCTCTTCCTTCTTCTCTCCTTGGCTTTCTCCTCGATTTTCTCACCATCCAATCTTTCCAAAAGCTCAAAACCTCTTTTCCTTCACCAACATTGCTAAAAGTTTAGAACTTTCCGCATTGTGATACTCCCGAAGCAACCCCATCAAGCAAAACAAGAGAACCCAACCCTTACATAAATCTTATCAATTCTCTGATATACCCATTGAGCTATTCTCCTGTTAACTGTCAAACTTACTTCATTCCTTGTGCATTTCGCTCAAGCTAATTCGAAGTATTCGCAATGATTTCTTCAATCAAGCACACAACACCTTCACTGAGCTGCTCTGCTTTCTCAACAAGAAGCAGAAAGCTTTCTGTTCCAAGGCCTCATTTTTACACACTACCTGTTATTCAGAATGCTCAGCAAAACCCAGAAACTGAATCCTCCATCTCTTCCCAAAAGCCCCTTTACATTTCATCTGCTAAGAGCTTTACATTTCTGGCAAATCCCAGAAGGAGGGTTACAGAATGCCAAGCCTATGAGGCAGAGAGGTCACGACCAATTGAGATTAACATTGAACTGCCTCATGAACAGGCTCAGATGGAGGCTGCTCAGAAGCTCAAGATTGGCTTGTATTTTGCTACTTGGTGGGCTTTGAATGTGGTGTTCAATATTTACAATAAGAAGGTTCTCAATGCTTTTCCTTACCCATGGCTCACTTCCACTTTGTCTCTGGCTGCTGGTTCTCTTATGATGTTGATCTCTTGGGCCACAAGGATTGCGGAAGCCCCCAAAGTTGATTTGAACTTTTGGAAGGCCCTACTTCCCGTAAGTCAATCTTTTTTTTCATTCAAATTTCTTGATTGACACGCAATCAATCATACTACAATTGAAGTAATGATAGTTAAGAGGTTATAATAAACCTATTATGGACTGTCTCTAAGAGCTTTAAGCTTAAGGGTTTTGAAAAAAAAAAATGTAGAAATCAAATTTAGACTAAGTTAATCATGAACATTCATGCAGGATGTCAAAATTGATTTTTTTGAGATCCACATATTACTGTTAACATTAAATAAATTGATAGCAATAGCTTTAAGAACTTGCAAGGTTTTGTCCTTTCCCATTTTGAAGACTAACCTCAGAGTCACTTTCTGTGTTCATGGCCGTCAGAAAGTGGGTTGATGTGAAGGATTATGATTTAGGACTCACTGGGAAAAATTGGGTATGCAGGTGGCTGTGGCTCACACAATTGGGCATGTTGCAGCAACTGTGAGTATGTCAAAAGTTGCAGTTTCATTCACTCACATCATCAAGAGTGGAGAGCCAGCTTTCAGTGTTCTGGTCTCAAGCCTCATGCTTGGAGAGTCATTCCCTATGCCAGTTTACTTGTCTCTGATTCCAATTATTGGAGGTTGTGCACTTGCTGCAGTCACCGAACTCAACTTCAACATGACTGGTAAGCAAGTTACTTGTCCACAAAGCCAAGAATTCACGGCTTCATTACGTGTTTCAATATGATGTTGAGCTTGTGATTCTGATCCAATTTGTTTCAATGATCTAATTACAAAACTGTGTTCCAGGTTTTATGGGAGCTATGGTATCAAATCTGGCGTTCGTGTTCCGGAACATATTCTCAAAGAAGGGAATGAAGGGGATGTCGGTTAGCGGAATGAACTACTATGCTTGCCTTTCAATGATGTCTCTACTGATTCTCACACCTTTTGCCATAGCTGTAGAAGGTCCCAAAATGTGGGCTGCTGGCTGGCAAACAGCCGTGTCTCAGATCGGTCCTAATTTCGTGTGGTAAGTGAAACAATCTATGACTATCAGATCATTGTTTATTTTCTATAGCCTCTTAATCACTTCAAATTGGTAGAATTTTGTTCTACTTTTGGCTGAAATGAAACTTTTATCAGTTTTCTTCATTAAATGTCAAATAACAAATGGATTCTGGTTTGGAATTTTACAGGTGGGTGGTTGCCCAAAGTGTCTTCTACCACTTGTACAATCAAGTGTCATACATGTCTCTTGATCAAATATCTCCCTTGACATTCAGTATTGGTAACACAATGAAGAGAATCTGTGTAATTGTCTCTTCCATCCTTATCTTCCACAATCCAGTTCAACCCGTCAACGCCCTCGGCGCTGCCATTGCAATTCTGGGCACCTTCCTCTATTCACAGGTGATTTTCTTGCAATTCTGGGCACCTTACTCTATTCTCTGTGCCCTTCAAAATACTCCCTCTAGTTCTTAATATAAGATATATTTACCTAATTTAATTATATTAAAGAAGTTGGTTAAGTTAGTTAATATGAAATGTATTTTCTAAAACACCCTAGTCATCTTCCTTAATTTCCTCTCCTTTGGTAAATTATGAAAATATTGACAAAAATGAAAACTATGTCTTATATTTAAGACTAATATCAACTCCCTAAATATGTCTTATATTCACGTAAAACATTGTACATGTCTCACAACAGGGGAAAAACAGAGTAACTATAATGGAAATCCTAAAAGTAAACAAAGTCTTAATGGAATGTGCAAGAATTAGAACACCTCAATTAATAGCACTGTTTGATGAGATCATCTCCACAAATAAGTGATTATATACGTTTGGGACATAACTGATAGTTTCAATATGATTTTGAGCAGGCTAAGCAGTAAACCGAAGGTGTCATGTGACAGTGGAGATGAAGAGAATGGATGAAGCTTGAAGTATCAGTGATCACAATCACAATTGAAGTTGGAGAAGAAGAATTATTGTGGTCAATGGGACTTTTATGCTGATTTTACTAATTTTGAGAGGCCATAGTTAGAATTTATAATTACGCTTTAAGTCTGGTTCTACTGTAGATGATATTCCTTCCTTCTTCTTCTTCTTCTTTTTTTCTTTCCTGCAATCTAAAGGCTGAGCGAGATGTACTTGAATGGAATAACAATGATGTTTCAGACATTTTGAGGCTTCAAAGTTCCTGAACTATGGACAAAATCACTGATATTTTTTTTCTTCCTTTGGAATTTAAGGCAATAAATAATGATTATAATAATTTATTTATTACTGGCCAACCTTCAACATGAAATGTATGAAATCATTCCAGAACTATTCAAGAATAGAGTTAATACTTTGATAATTCAATTGCAACATAACCATCAAAATGTAGAGCAGCAACAAAGAACACAACGTTAAAGGAAAAAAAAAAAGATTAGATCAAATGCATATTAACTCATAATGACAATGTTCATCATGGCTAAAAAAAAAGAAACTCATAATGTTCATCCGACCCAAAAATTCGGTTGGCCCAATTCTGTTGGACTAAATTAGGCTGTTTCAGGTCATTTTTAAATAAACAGACAAACGTAAAACGTTGAGTTGTCCTCACCTCAAGGGAGGGGGTTCGATCCCTGCGTTGGTCAAGGCGCTGGGGGAGGCATCCTAGGGGTCTAGGAAGCAGTGGAAACGCTGGTAGAGGTGGAGACATGTGTACTTTCTGTCCAGTATGCCCAGTGGACTGGGCTCTAAACGCCCTACCCTTGGATTGTGGGTGAGCCCAACCCCTTTCCTAAAAATTTTATATCAAAAAAAAAAAAAAAAACGTTGAGTTGAAACGTCAAATAAGAAACTGGATCAAATCAAGTAAGTTCCAATAAGGAACACCTAAAGGCTTTGTTTGGTCGGAGGGGAGGGGAGGAGAAAATTGTACCAAAATTTAAGGTGGTGGGGCCTACAAGGGTTTTCCTCTCCATTATTTTTTTTCCTCCCCTCCAACCAAACAAAGCCTTAAAGGGGCTGAATAGGTCTTTGTGCAGTTTCGAAATGTCTCTACTCCCCAAAAGTCCAAAACTAGTTCACTGCTTAGGATTTTCTCACAGCAACCCATCAACTATGTAAAATTTCCATCACACTTCAGAGAATTCTCAAATAGCTTTAATAAATGTGGCGCCTCAATCTTTATTTGAGCTTACTAGCAAAGCAAGCCGTTGGAGAGATTCAATTTTTGACACTTTAAAACACTTGGCCCGTTTTGTATACTGAAATTGATTTTGATGGAAATGAAAATGGATATAGATATGGAGATGGATATGAGTTTTAAAAATGTGTTTGGTATGGCATGGAAATAAGACCTGATTTTTTAATTAAAATACGTATTGTTTGTATCAAAAGACACCAAAAAAAATTTCAGTTTAAAGAACCAGGATGAACCATCTTTGTCCCCATCAAAGCTCCAGACTATTCTGCAATTGAAACTTCGAGCTCAAGCCGACAAGGTCCTTCATCCTCCCCACAAGGCATTGAAGGTTCAGAAACCATCAACAAGAAGCAAAAATCGAAGTTCAGCATAGCACTATTGTCAGATGTAATAAACACATTTTTCATTATTACATGTTAAACCCATATGATTTTGTTTCTATTTCATAATAACAAGCACCGAGAAATCAAAACCATGAAATAGTAATAAAGTGTTGAACAATAAAACCATGGTTCTCTTGCTATTTCAGACTATTACCGACTTTTGATGGATATGGAAATAGAATTTTAGCAAATTCCATGCTACCAAACGTGCTCATGAAATTGGGCTCCATTTTTTTTTTTTTTTTTTTTTTTTTTTTATATTGTGCCAGATTCCATCATATCAAATGGGACTGATTGATTTTCTTCATTCAAATTATTTTGGGAAATTGCACTTACGTCGCAAACAAAACAAAATACGACCTAAAGATTCATTAAAATTTCCAATTTGCAATGAAGTCCTATAAGACATTTGGGTAATAAATTCTAAATTGTGTAAAGACCAAAATAACCCCCCAATTCTTCTTTTCTCCAATCTTTTGATTTCTCTCTTTCTCATCGCCTCCTCCCCCCACTTCCATATTGTTCCACCAGATTCAATATTGATCCTTCCATAGCATTGATATTGTTCAATGGTGAAAAATACGACCCCATCGTCTCCTCTATCAGCTTCTTTATATCTTGGTTCTCCTCATTCAAACACTAAATTCATCGCCATTGTCTTCCTCGCTATTCACATCGATTTTATCATCAGCATCAGGTTCCATGCTTGATTCATCATCTGTCATCTCATCGCCGTTACTATCGTCATCATGTGACTATGTGCTTTGGCGTCGAGCAATTGTAGTTATTGCCTAATCGTCGACGTCACTTGTTCATTGTGGTTGGCAACTCTTTCACCCATCAACCCTAGTATCTGCAGGGTCTCCCTCTCCCCCACTGATGAAGGCCATTGATTATGTCTGCCATTTGCTATGTTTTTTGGTATATTGTACTTTGTTTATGTATTAAAATTGGGAATTAATCAAATGATGTGAAAGTTTTGTGGTTGTAACTCTTGGTGTACGAAGTCAGAATATGTTATTAATTGGGGCAGCGATAGTTGTTAATATGAGTAGTAAACTTGTTAAGGACAATATTGTTAAAAAAAAAACTTGTTAATGACAACTATTTATGAAGTAAGAATATATTGTTAATAGGGGCATCGATAGTTGTTAATATGAATAATAAACTTCTTAATGACAATTGTATTGTGTAGGTTGACATCCTAAAATTTATTTAGAATAATCATAGGATAGATTAATGGTAATTAATTTACCAAGAAAATTTATTATAAGATAAAACTTTTTAATGTTAGTTAAAATAATAATAATTTTTACTATTATAATATATTAATATATTGTAGAATATAGAAATGTGGTCGGCCCCGTTAAAGATAAGGGGAGGGGGAGGAGGGGGAGGGGGTAATATATTTCACCCCCAACTACCTCTCAACTTTACCCAACTACCTCCAATTTCACCCAAATTACCCCCTCCTCAACCACTATAAATACGCACCTTAATTCGGGTGCGTATTCAGGTAGAGCAAGCGAGTATGAGAAAAATAGAGAGATGAGAGAAAGAAGGAGAGAGGGAAAGCGTAGAGATAATTATTTGGGGAGACTGGTAGTTGCTTTTTGGTGATTATTTGGGAATTAGCGAGTAACAAGTAATTCTGAATATTCTTCCATATACTTATGAATTGTGTATGATTATAAATTATATTTTTATTAGACTGATTTATATGTATATGTATTATAATATTATTATTATGAAAACTGAATATTACAGTTTTTTACCCATGAAAATTACGGTTTTGTGCCCATGAAAATTATAGTTTGTGCCTAGCAAGAATTATGGTTTTGCCCCCGAATTTCAGAAATGATAGTTTGGTCTCGAATTTCAAAAATGACTATGTAGTCCTTTGAATTTCAAGAATGACAGATTGGTCCGATGATGCTTTATGAGATGTTTGGTTTACCTTTTTATGATATTTGATTATATAAATGGAAACAAGTTTTAATATACTTTATTTTATTGATATAATTATCATGGCGGCTGTATGTGTGATGGGTTGATGTAAGGAGGAATTTAAATGATAAGATTTATTTATGCCACCACTCGGTGCACAGTGGATGGTACTTGTCAGGGCCCCATCTTCAATGTCTTCCTCTGGCCGAGATTGCATTGGAGTTGTGGGAAACGTGACACCTCTTTAGTTGTCCTTTTAAGGAGGGGAGCCATAGCCCATACTTAAGCTCTATACCTTTGGTCGGGTATTTCTTAGGTTTTGGTGAGCTTGGAACCATCTAGTCAAATGAATGAGTTCCTGTTGGATTATATTTTAGCTTATGACTCTAGTCAGCAGTATAAGGATAGATGGTGATATAAAAAATGTTGCATATTACATATTGTATAACTGTATAGTTCACAATTTGACATAATGATGACTACTTTTGTAAAATAATTTTGTATGAGAAATTGTGATATTTAAAAATATATTTATGTAATCAACTCCTTTTTTTTTTGTCATATATAATTTGCTTGTATACGGTAGAAAATTTCAGTAGTTACTGAGACATGAAATCTCGTCTTATATTAACATTTTTTATGTGAACATTCTAGTAGGGAGCAAGGGAAGTCGTCTATGGAGTGAGCTTTGAAGGCTCTTTTGTACTTCTGTAGCTTATGTTATGTTATTTTTTATTTGCCATGACCCTAGGATTTCCGCATTGTATTTAACTTTGAAATATTTTGGAAACTTATTTTGACTTTGTGTTATGAATTTTATTTGAAATGGTTATGTAATTTAATGATTTGGATATTGATAATCCCTGTTGGAGGTATTTCAAACATTTTGGCTAAGTTTTCAAGTGTTGAATTTGGGGTGTTACATACGTAGATAGTGGTGATGATTAGTTCGTTGGAGAAAAATCTCCTATGCTTCTTTTATTAAGAGAGACGATTTATAAATAGTGGAGTTGGTGATATAACACACTACTATAAAATTATGAAATAGCGACGGAATTTGTGACGGAATTTGTGACGGAATTTTTTCCGTCGCAAATTTTGAGTGTTTGTGACGGAAACAATGTCCGTCGCAAATGGTGGGCGACGGAACCGGTGTCTGTCGCACGCCCCCAGGGGCTAGCAATGGACAGACCGTTTGTCGCAAGCCCCAAGGGGGCTTGCCACGGACAAGTCCCCCCCTTCTCCATTCCATTTCTGCAACTGCTCAACTCCTCCTCACCTCCTCCTCCATGAACCTCCGGCGGCTCTCATTGTTATTTTCATCCGTGTTTGGTGAGTTATTGTTCCGGTGCGGTGGTCTCCTCCTACCCTTGCTCCTGTGAGTTCGTCCTCTTCCATTTCCAGTCGCCGGCTTCCCTTACATTTCCGATAAGTTCCCTCTCTTGTCTCTTATTTTTCCAGTGTACATGTTGAAATGGGAAAATTGTGTTCTTGGAAAATCTGAAAGCTAATGTTGGATGTGTTTTTTGTATGATAATGAGTATTCCGTTGATCAATTAAATCATCTACTTTTAATGTGATTAGTAAGAATATTAATCTTGCATTGTTTTTTTATGGTTCATTTTGTGTAGTGAAGAAATTGTGTGAGAAAATTATGATCTTGTATTAGTGGGTAATGATACATAAATTTATAAATACGATAGTATTAAAATGGGAAAAGTGAAAGTGTTGAGAAGTGATATTTAGGGATAAGAGAATTAATTAATTAATGTGAAGTAGGAGGAATGTGTAACTTTAAGGAATGATGAAATTTTTATGTATGATTAAAATTAATAAAATTAACTAGTTGATTTAATTAGTCTTTAAGAAACAATGACTCAATTTTTTTAAAAAAGTTATCTAAGTACAATTTTTGTTTTAAAACTATCCTTAACAAGTTATACAAATAATATGGTTAATTTGAAAAAACAATTTATAAATGTTGTTTAGATTAAAAAGATAAAGTTTGAAATTGTATATTAGATAAATTAGTGAAATGCTTAATGTGCTTGTTAATTTGGATTATACTTATAGTTTGTAGGAGATTCCATGATTTTTTTTATATTTTTTTAATCTTACATTGTTTTTTTTATGGTTTATTTTGTGTAATGAAAAAATTGTGTGAGAAAATTATGATCTTTTATTAGTTTAATGCATGTATTTGTTTCTCGCTTTTATGATTAAGTGACAATTTGTTGCATAAGTGTCCAGTTGCATTGGCCACTTATATTTGTCCCATGTTGAGGTGTTAATTAGATTAGTAACTGAACTAGCTAGGAAGTATGGAAGGCGACCGTGATAGGAGTTGGATGTACAATCGTCTAACTGAGAAAAAACGACTAACTCGAGCATTCTTGAACAGTTTGGAAGAGTTCATCCAATTTGCTTTGGAGCAAGCAACTAATTTAAGTATATGGATCAGTTGTTTGTGTGTGAAATGTAGGTGTTTAAAATTTCAAGATCAGAGCACGGTCAGGATCCATTTGTGTAAAAAGGGATTCATGCAGGATTATGAATGTTGGGAATATCATGGCGAAGTTCGGCAGACACCGAGTTGAGCAATTCAGGAACTCTGAGTTTCCTCGATGGTTGCGATCCTACTTCGTGGAAAATCGAGAAGCTCCCCATGATGTTGCGTGGAGTTTATCTTATGGAGCTGCAACAGTTGTTACCTGGTGCAAAAAATATGTAATCAATGAGTATTGGTTTGCAACTATTGAAGCGAATGCAAATACACTATGTTGTAATTACGGTGTCTATTGTCAAGGTGGCCAAGTTGACGGGGCCAAGGGCGACTACTACAGGAAGTTAATTGGCATAATTCAACTGCATTACCAGTGGGATAAGGTGGTGATTCTTTTTAAATGTGAGTGGTTTGATAACACTTCGTGCGGAACAAAAGTGGACAAATACGAAAATGTTGAGATCCACTGGAGAAGGAGATATACGGTTGGTTATGACCCATTCATCCTTGCGCAACAAGCGGAACAAGTTTACTATACATTATACCCCAGATCCCGCCAAGGGTGGAGGGGAGTTATCAAAATCAAAGCATGAAATATTATACCCAAGTCGAAAGAGTCAGAAACAAATGACAGTATGACTAAACCATTCCAAGCTGATGTTGAACATTGACTGCCTGTAAATATTGACGAGGACGATGTACCAAGCAATCTGTTTGATTCCGCTGTGGAGTTGGAGTTGATTCCTATCCAAATTAACGATGAGGAATCAGACGATGAGGCAGAAGATATTTACTCTCATAGTGAATCTGAGTTCGACGACTATGAGACTCCAGAGGAAGGCGTGCAAGTAGAGGCCGAAGAACAAGAATCGTCCGGTTGATTTGTGTTAGTTTTTTTGTTTATGACGATATGTTATACTAGATGCTCCATTACTTAGCCGATGTCGTATTAAGTAAATTTCTTATATTTATATATCTTTTGACATAATATTTATAAGTGTTCAGAGATGGAGCATCCAGGAGGGCCTTCAGGCAGTGGTCGTAGTAAGTGGTCTAGCCCGGCCCCGTCCTATCAGAGGGGGTAAGGCAATGCCATCTGCCGCCTCTATAGGCAGAGGGTTTAGCTCTTCCCCAGAGCTACCACCACTCACTATGTCCACTTCACCATCGATTTATATGTCATCTTCACCATCACTTTATATGTCATCCTCATCGTCTACTAACGACTCTTTTATGAGCGGTAGAGAAGTGCCAAGAACTTCCACTGATCCACAGTAAGGGGCAGAGCAGGTTTACGTTACGATTTTCGATTGATTTACATATGTTTAGTTTTCTTTAAACATCTATGCACTAACATTTTCAATACTTGACATTTCTTCCTTGAGCACACTTCGTCGCCTCAAAGCCAGGTTGGGGAAGCTAGTTCCTCTGATCCACCAGTCTGGGGATCAGTTCATCCTGCGACAGGGAACATATGGATCCGTCCAGTCGGTACCACTGAGTAAGTCATGTAAAGTTACTAGTAATGTTATGATTCTGTTACCTTTTAGTTTGTATGCTAATATTTGCATCATTTCCTTTGTCTTCAGATTTGAGCCGTATAATAGGATGTTTGGTTCACTGAGTTCTTGATATGTTATGTGCTTTATGGTTATTAATTTCTTATCCAAATACAAACTGATTAAATACTTTTATTATTTGCGGCAGGAATTGTTCATTATTGATTTTCAGGGTAAGTTTTGTTGGAAATTATGCTCTAGGGGCAAGTCATTGTGCTTTAAACGTGAATGTCATTCAAAGCATTTTTCATTTAGTTATCATTTTCATTTGCATGTTTATAGTGATAACTGTATCCTTGGAAATATCTTATTGATTATCCTAAATGTCCCTGGTCAGTCATCTACGCGGGAGCGAAGATGAAATAAGACCAGTATGACTTTGATGAGGTATGGAGATACGAATCAAAGTCATAGGCACTTGTAAGAGTACAAGGTGCTAGATCGACCCACTATGAGAAAGCTGTATGGATTCAGTCATAAGCTTATCTCATGTATAATTGCGTTACAACGCCCTTTGACCTGAGATCATCACGGATTCCTACATGAGAGTCGCTGATCTGTGACCTAGTCAAAAGTCACCTTTGACCGGGTGATGATAAAGGCTTTGATCGGGATCAGTGATTTTCATGCAGAGGAATGTGAATGGTCAAGATGGAATTTGTCCCTAACATTTGTAAAGAGATAAAACTGGGCCCCTCGATGAGTGAGTCTGAGAAATGTATGTCCATACTACGATGGAAAGGAGTTTCCATTTCAGTTATTAGACTACTCAAGAATCGAGAAAGTAATGGTTAAGAAAAGGAAGTTGACATTATCCATGCCTCATCCTTGACCAAATTATCACGTGACAAAAGGGACGTGACATGGTTGTATGATAGGTTGTATCGTATCATCGATCCCATATGAATTGGGTAGTCGCAATGTCTTGCTAGAAGCCCCTTACGACTTGTAGGCTGGTACAATATTGGCCCACTGGCAATCTCATGTGGGCCTGCAGGGTTGCACACAAGAATAGCCCAACACGAGCAAAAGTGTCCAGATTCATTGAATCTTAGATATGTCTAAGATTCAATGAATACTATATTTAATCTAGGATGAATATATATATATATATATATATATATATATAAAATTCGAAAATGATAGTGATATTATTTACAGATAATAATAATATTTAATTTATTTGATAAATTAAATAACTATAATAAATTGAGATATTGTATCTCATATTTAATTTTCGAATAAAGATATCATATATTTGATTTAATTTCAATTGAGATATAGTATCTCAGATTTAATTTATAGAAATAAATTAAATCAACAGGCTTTTAATTTGGATTAAATAAATAGATTAGATTAGATCTGATGGACAGATTTAATTAATGCTATTTAAATATAAAATTTGAATTCAAGATTAATTGAGATTAATCTTGAATATTTTAATACGGCCCAATTAAGGTTTTAGAAAATCTATAAAAGGATATTGATCTAGTCGTATTAGAAGGACCAACCAACAAGCTGCGAAAGAAATCCTAGAGAGAAAAACGTGAGACACAAAGTAAGAAAACGCTAGCATGATGCCGTACGTGTTGGAGAGCTGTTCGATGTGGATACTGGTACGTAGAGGAAGTGGATTCGTAGAGTCGGCTTCTAGAGATTGATTGAGCAAGAAGGTGTTAGCCCACGTGTTCGAGAAAGGACGCATACAAGCTCGTATAAGTACGGTTTCTCTAACGAACCTTGATTTTAATGGATGAGAATCCTTCCGCTGCGTTTATGGATCCCAACAAGTTTAGCTATTTGCCTGAGCATAAGGAAGATTTGAAAAAAGCTTATAATTACAAGGGAAGGTGGTGGTTGATTGAGAAGTTTTATAAATTGAGAAAGCAAAGAGGCAAAAAATATTGGATTCAACCTGAGACTGTAGACAAATTAATGCAAAGATGGGAAGCCGATGCCAAATTTAAGGACAACGGTCAGAAAAATAAAATAAATAGGGCAAAAATGGATGGACTGTCATATGCTGGGGGCTCCATTCCATTTAGTGAGCATCAACGAAAAATTGTTTTGAGTATACCTTATTTTCTATTTCAGTATTCAATATTATGTACTTTGAAGTAATTAATTAACGGTCATTATTTGTGTTTGCAGGCAGCGTCAGAGGACATTCCTGCAGAGATGATTGATTGGACTGCCTTCGAGCGGACCCATACCCAAGGCTCTGAAGGTAGTAGTGAGTGGCGCTGGATTAACACCAAGTCGCAGCAAGTAGCGGTGAGACATTTATTGAATTTATTATTTGTTTCACGCACCAACATATTTATGTCATTTTACATGCCTTATTTGTGATGTATTTTTGTGCTTCTAGGAAATCTTTTTGAAGCTGGCACAAGAGAGAGACTCGTAGAGTGGGACCGACCTTGCATCCTCTCAGTTCGATAACGAGAGTTTGTTCTTTGAGGCTGTAGGCAGATTTAACAAGAAAGGGAGAGTTTTCGGATTCAGTGCTTCTGCCAGTCGTCTGAAGAAAACGAAGCGCACTTCATCCCTCAGTGAAAGTGTTTCTGCAGGTAAATGTAATGCATTTGATCTTGATAATTTTCTTTGTTCATTTAAATGAAGTACAAAAAATAAAGAGTAAATACCCTTTTTGGTTCTTTACAAAAAACGTCATCCCCATTTTGGTCCCTTACAAAAAAAATCGACCCCTATTCGTCCTTTTTTATGGACTAAAAAAGACCTTTTGGAAATTTGTGAGGGATCAAAATGTCAACCAATTGAGTATATTTTGAATTTGTGAGGGACTATAAGGCTAAATTTTTTTTTTTGTCAAGGACCAAAATGGGGATCGCGTTTTTTGTAAAGGACCAAAATGGGTATTTACTCAAAAATAAATGTAAGTACTTCCTAATGTTTTTGCAGATGAGCTGAAGAAGATGAGGGCGTTGGTGCAGGAGCAAGCAACTGAGCTGAGAGAGACACGACAGCTAATGAGTCAGCAACAAGAGATGATTAGGCAGCAGGTTACTCAGGAACAGGAGATGATTAGGCTGCAGCTGACTCAGGAGCAAGAAATGATGAGGCGACAGATGAATCAACTACAGGAGATGATGAGGCGGATGAAGCTTCAACTCCTGTCCCTAATGAACGACATGGGTAAAGGGCCGGCTCTTGGTGATGATGATGATGATAATGATGATGACGATGTTGCTGTTTAGACTATTTTTCTTCACATCAATATTATTTATATTTTGTTTTCTTTATGTAAACTCTTTCAGATAGTTATTATATTTTTTTTTAATTTCATTTTTTTAAAATTTTCTAAACAAAAAAATAATTAAAAAATAAAAATTTACGATGGAATAAAAAATTTAAATAACAAAATGAAAAAAAATGCAAATTTGCGCGGAAATTAATTTCTGACGCAAATTTTAAATGTGCACAATTGCCACGGACCAGAATTTCGTCGCAAAGGTTTTGCGACGGACGACAATCTGTTGCAAAACCAGGGTTTTGCGATGGAATAAATTTCCGTCGCAAAACCTTTGCGACAGAATTTTCATTTTTCGTTGCAATTGTGACGAGGATTTTTGCGACGGAAAAATTCCGTTGCAAAACGAGATTTTTTTTGTAGTGACATATGTTGGGGTATAGTGAGATAAAAAACCATTAAAGAAGACACAAATTATGAAGTAAACAAATGGAGGCTAAGGGTATGTTTGGTTTGAGGGAAGGGGAGGGGAGGGAGTTGGAGGGAAAGTTGAGAGAGAAATTTTTTCTCTCGTCTTTACAAAATTGCCCATAAATAATTTTCAATATTCCTAAAATATACTCTCAACAAAAAAGAATATTCTCTTCATTAATGGCAAAATGGTCAATGTCCTCCCAAAAGATTTTTTCCCTCCCCTCCACTCTCCTCCCCTCATCTCAAACCAAACATACCCTAAGGACCCGTTTGTTATAAAGAAAGTTTGGGGAGGGAAATGAACTTTGGAGGAGGGAAAGGAAAGGAAAGGAAGATTTGAAAGATGAGGGAAAATGACTTGAGTTGTTTGGTAGGAAGAAAATGAAGAGGGAAAGTTGGTAAAAAATTAGGAAATGTCTATTTTACCCTCAAAAGAAATTAATTCAAAATAAAAAAATTCTAAAATATATTTTAAAAAAATATATTATTGTTAAGTTCGAACTTTTGAAGAAAAAAATTTCGCCAAATTTGAACTTTCCCGCCAAGTTCGAACTTCCCGCCAAATTTGAATTTCAGGGGTAAATCTGAAGCCCCGTACTGGAATATCTTACACTCTTTATATATATGTGTGTGTGTATATATTTATTTATTTGATGTTAAAATAGGATTTTTTATTTTCATAATTTGAATTGTAATAGTGGGCTGAATACATCAGAAGATACGATGTTCAAGAAAAATCATCTGTACAGGTCCCCCAAAAAAAAAAAAAACTGTAATGTTTACAATTTGTGGACCCCAGTGGGACTTGTTTTTTTATATGGGGTAGGGTCGGTTGTTATATATAATTTTAAAGTATATCAATGTAAAAGAGCGCAAGATTCTACCTTTTATAAACAAAGCGACGTAGTTTTATCTTAATGGAGCTTATGGGTGTGTTTAGTTTGAAGAGAGGGTAGAGAAGGATTATGAGGTATTCCATCTGGTCTTTATTATAAGGCATCAACTAACTTTTCTCACAAACCAATAAAAATAGTTAGAGTCAATAAAGTTGTCCTAGAATCTAAGTAACTTCCAATATTACCCCTACTAATTACACTAAACTCTAATATTATATTAATTATTACTTTCACCCACTACCCTTATTAATTATGGGCAGACATGAAAAAAAATAATTAATGCTCATTTGGAACAAACAAGTGCCTTATAAAAAAGACCAAATAAACTTATTAGTTGGTGTCTTATGTATAATAAGGACCAGAGAGAGTATGTTACTTTGTTTGGTGTGTTAAAAAGGCTGGTAGGGGAGAAGATCATTTATAATGAGCTAAAAATAAAGAGAGTGAAGAAAATGAGAGTCAAAATTTTAGCTTCTCTCCCACCCAAAAATTCAAACTAAATGAAAGAATGAGGACCTATCCTCTTCTCCCAAACTAAACACACTCTAAAACTGTACCACTCTGGTCTTATTTATAAGTCTACTTTGACTAAATCTCACATACCAAGGAGAGGTAGGTATCTCAATGATTATGCAGCAAATTTCTAACTTTACCCTCATTTATGAATGAGTACCTTTTAAAATTTATTGTCAAATCTCTCATCTTTTTCTCTTTCTAACATAGCTAATCAATCTCTCTCATCCTCGTTAATATGGGCAAAATTGTCACAATCTTATTTATTTATTCAAAATGAAGTTATAAATATGACCAAATTTTTTGTCAAAGTGGACTCATAAATAGAACTAAAGTGGTACTTGATTTGAGGGGAGGAGAGATAAATTTTTTCCCAGTCCTGACCAAATTGTCCCAAGGAGAGGGGTAGGTCGTGACTTCACGTCGGGACCCAATCAGCCACTCGCGGGACGCACGTCTGAACCACAAGGCCTTTTTTTTTTTTTCTCAATAACCACAAGGCCTTGAACCACGCGCCAAGTTATGTTATCAGGTCTGTCCAATTGGAGTGCGGTGGGGACCACTAAGAATTTTGACTTCTCTGACATTTTAATCATTGTTTTGCATTTTTCTCAGGGTCACAATCTCCCATCATTTCAGTGATGTAAAATGCAAAACAATGCTTCTTTGCAACACTCCACGGCACAGTGGTCCCCACATGTTATCAGGTCCTTCTCCATGAGATTATGAAATCCAAGAAAATGCAAGATGAGTGGAGAAAAAATATTTTGATCCCTATCTATAAAAATAAAGGGAATATTTAAAATTGTATAAACTACAGAGGAATTAAGCTTATAAATCATATTATAAAATGTGATTGAACACAGGTTTAGGTTAAAGACTAGTATTTTTAAGGACTAATTTGGATTCATGCGAAGAAGGTCCACAATAGAAGTAATTTATTTAATAAGAGGGCTAATGGAAAAGTATCGGAGTAAAAGAAAGAATTGCATATTGTTTTCATTGATTTGGAGAAAGCGTAAGACGGTGTGCCAATAGATATACTTTGGAAAGCATTGAAAAAGAAGGGGGTGCATGTTGCACATATCAAATTCATTCATAACATGTATAAAAGGGTAACAACCAGTGTTAAAATGCCTGGAGATGAGACAAATGACTTTCCTAAAAGGATTTGTTTGCATCGGAGATCAATTTTTGAGCTTTTATTTGTTTAACCCAGTGGTATATGTTTTAATTGAGCCTATCAAAGAGGAGATAGTTTTGTTGGTTTAATCCAAGTAGGAAATTAATTATAAACTTGAGATATGGTAAAGGACTCTAGAGTTTACGTGCTTTAATTGAAGTAGGAGTAAATATGAATATACGCATTATAATTTTGATAAAAAAATAAGTTAGAAGTAAAGTAAAACTTAAATTTGGGGGCAATTCATTCCACAAATGATAAAGTTTAGATATTTATGATCAATTATACAATAATATGTTGAAATTGATGGAGATGTTAATTATAGAATTAAAGTTAGATGGTATAAATGGAGAAAAGCTACTAGAGTTATTTGTGATCGGAAAGTACCTAATAAGGTAAAAGGGAAGTTTTATCACCCTACTATAAGAATAATAATGTTATATGATAGTGAGTGTTGGGTTTTAAAGAGACAACATGAATATAAAATGGGGATAGTCGAAATGATGATTATACAAGAAAATATAAGGTTCGTAATAATTATATACATGAACAAGTTGAAGTGGCCTTTGATGAAGAGAAAATGTAGAAAATCGTTTGAGGTGGTTTGGATATGTTCAAAGAATGTCATTGAATGCATTGGTGAGGAGGGTTGATCAAGCAGTATGGAGTCATGTAAAAAATAGGTCGAGGAAGATCGAAGTGAACACTCAATAAAGTTATAAAGCGAGATCTTTTGGTTAATTATCTATCTATAAATATGGTTTTCAATAGAGTATAATAACGTTTTATGATCTATATAGCTAACACTATTTAGTAGGATAAAACTTTATTGTTCTGTGTGTGAAATAAAGTTTTGTTGTTGTGATCGTGGTTGTGCGCGCATTTGCAGGTTAGCAACAGTTTGTGCCTTATTCATTAGATTTCCGGTAATATATATACGAAGATGATCACTTGGTCAATATATTATCAATGGATTTTACTATTATTTATATCAATATCATTAGTATAAAAATATAAAATTTATAAAAGAAGGCCAAAAAGCGATAAAAAGTCAAAATCTATTAATTGTGGATGGTGTGATTTATTTGTGAAACCTTTTAATATATGCGGAAACTAGTTTAAATAATAAATAATGTCTAATATATTTGTTCTTCTTCTTATTGTATTCTCCTGAATACAAATTTGAAATTTTGTCTCAAGAGTCATGCCAATTGGACGGCCCTCAAGAGTTGACAACTACATACTTATCAAATTGAAATATGACAGCAAATTTCCTCATTTTTAGTTTATAATAATTAATTAAAACTATTTTTAGAACCCATTTGGTTGGAGAAAAATTGAGGGACAGAAATGGAAATTTGAAATTTTCCAATGGTGGCTGCTGGCATTTGGTTGTATTTTCATGTGAGAAAGTATTTTTCTGGGTCCACCAATTTTCAGCTATATAATTAAAAATGTGTTCGCACCAAAATTGGTGGGAAACAATTTTCAAGTGGACGGCCCTCAAGAGTTGACAACTACATACTTATCAAATTGAAATATGACAGCAAATTTCCTCATTTTTAGTTTATAATAATTAATTAAAACTATTTTTAGAACCCATTTGGTTGGAGAAAAATTGAGGGAGAGAAATGGAAATTTGAAATTTTCCAGTGGCGGCTGGCATTTGGTTGTATTTTCATGTGAGAAAGTATTTTTCTGGGTCCACCAATTTTCAGCTATATAATTAAAAATGTGTTCGCACCAAAATTGGTGGGAAACAATTTTCAAGTGGGAATTGAAAAGGGAAATGACTAAAGACACAAAAATCTTTTGATGTGACCTTGTATGTGATATAAAAAGATGAGTGCCGTGTGTGGGTCTCATTTTCCTACCTCATTTTCTTCAAGCCAAATAAAATTTTGGGAAAATTATAATAAAGGACCTAAAAAAAATAATATTATTAAGAAGGACTATAAAAATAATAATTATTTTGAAGAATCAGAAATTAAAACATTAAAATAGAAAGACCAAAATTGCCCTTAGCCAAATTTCCTATATTCCTTCTAATTGAATCAAAATCTGGAGTGATTGATGAAAAATGATAAATAGAGACCAATTTAAATAACCTCGTTCTTTTTTGATTGTAGTAGAAACTCCAAGGCTCTATAGTCTACGGAGTAAAATATTGACACCCCCTCGTGATTATGATTAGGGCTAAAATATGATTCCAACAAATCAAACAAAATAACATGGTATGGGAAAATAAACCTACAGCACACAGGTCCCCCTTTCATGAGACTATTAGCATTTAGCATAGTATTATACCATTTGAATATTTCTCCCTGCATGAATAGTGGACATAAATTTAACTAAAGAAGAGAATGAGATCGGAAAACAATTAGCACCAAAATCATTAAACAATGAAAATCCATTAATCTATTTGTCATTATCCATCAATCACTTCAAATTCTGATTCAGTTAAAGAAAATATAAGAAATCTGGCTAAGGACAATTTGATTTTTCTATTTTAATGTTTTAAAATTTCTAATTTTTCAAAATAATTACAATTTTTATGGTCATTCTTAATAAATATTATTTTTCTTAGGTCCCTTATCATAAGTTCCGCTAAAATTTTTCCTATCAACCTATTTTCTTTTCAAGTGGAAAACAAACACCAATGTAACAAAATATCTTCCATTTCATTCTTATATATCTAGCCATTTGTTTAAACCAAACGGGCTCTTACTCTTCTCACTCATGGTTAATTAACTCAAATTAAGAAGTGTATATATATAGACACACACATGCACTGAGAAAGAGAGAATCATAAGATCACTAAGAATGGAGTTTGCAGCAGAATCATGTCTGCTTCATAAATCTGTCTTCATCATCTTGACGAGCTTATGCTTGTCAACTTTCATGGGAGCTTATAGTAGAACTGAAAATCTATCCATGAATCAGAATTCAGAATCATCATCTCCTTTTCCCAGTAATTTTCTCTTCGGAACCGCAACGTCTTCTTACCAGGTTCTTTTTGGTTTGCTTCACCTTCTTAATTCATATATTACAATTTAATTAAACATAACATACGTATGAATGGAATTAAGGGGTTTTGATCAGATCATCATATATATATATATTGCTTTGCAGGTTGAAGGAGCGTTTTCAAGTGATGGGAAAGGACTGAGTAACTGGGATGTTTTCACTCATAAACCAGGTTTTGTTTCTTTATCAACTTTTCAATATTATAGCCCTGAGCTATCGGCTTTTTAATCTAGTCGCGTGAAAGCTTCTTAGTAATTGGAAAATTATGCAGTTCAATTTTGTTTGACCTTAAACTGTTAGCTGTTAGTGCTCGATCATTTTTTTATTGTTGTGTTTTTAAGGCAAAATAATGGATGGGACAAATGGAGATATAGCCGCTGATGAGTATCATCAATATCAGGTACTTTCTCGGTCTTTAATATAAAACATATTTATCTAATTTGATTAAATTTAAAGAATTTATTAAATTAGTTAATATAACATATATTTTTTAAAACACTCTAATCGTCTTCCTTAATTCCCTTATTCCCTTTCCTCATTGATTATTGTTAAGGGAGCATCAATAGAGATAAATTAGGAAAAGATTGATAAATATGAAAACTATGTATTATTATATTTAAGACCAAAATCAACTACCAAAATATATACGGAGTATGTTTTATATTAAGGATCAGAGAGAGTATTATTCTTCTATCATGTTTCTCTTCTCCGTCATTACAAAATTTCAGGTATAATTATTCTACTAATTTTGATTAGTTTGTGGAGAATATATTTAATTGTGAACCGTTAAAATTAAGTTTTAATTATTAAAATGAATTATAAGCACTTACGATTTGTAAAGTGAATATAAGAGGGACAGAATGGACAAATGGGAAGCCCCACTTCTCAATATCTCAAGTCTTTTCTCTTTTTTCCATTATTTTCTGACCCCACGTGGATTTTTTGTCGCCTCTCCGGGTGATTAATTAGAGATAAGCCCCACAAATAATTCATTTCTAACCAATCCTTTCCCATCACACATCAATTGATTTTTGACATTTTTATATCTTATTTTTAAAATATGAGTAAAAATTTTATCAATATAAGTATTTATATGCTAGCAATATATACTCCTCTGGTTCTATTTATACGATAGGGAGAGAAGAAAATTTTTGATCCTACCTAAAGGGTAGAGAAAGAATTTTTTATATAAATATGCAATTTTGTCCTTCAGTTATTATTCTATTGACTTTATTCTCCTGAGGTATAATATTAAATAAAGGAAAGTTAGAAAGTAATTAAATTTTATAAAGGAGTTTAAGGGTGGGAATATGCCAGACTCTATTAAGTGACTTACAGTCTGGCCTGACCTATTTGTAAAAAAGGTCAGACCAATGCCTATTTAAAGGACTAAATGTGTAAATAGGCTAGGCCTATTTGGTTAAGGCCTGACTTGTTTACAAATTAAATAAATCTAATTATATTTATATCATATAAATAACATAATATTTATTGTTTTTCATTCTTATATTCTAATTTCAAGTTATATTTATACAAATTTTGATAGGCTCAAAGTGTACAAAGCCTATTTATGGCCTATAATATGAGGTTTTTTTAAAGGTTTACATTGTAAGTAGACCTTTAAAAAGGCTTCAGATTCGATAAGGCCTTATAAAGGTTTAAACTTGAGCCTAAAAAAAAGTATAAATTCAAGTTCAGGCTTTCTGCCCCCATTATAGGCTCAGACTTGTTTAACCAAAGCATGACTTGGCCTATTTCTATGCCTAGAGGAGTGTTTTTTTTTTTTTTTAATACTTTTCCATGCCTAGAGGAGTTAATGAAACAAAATTTTTCTTGTCTGTTAATGTTAGAAGTACCTTATAAATATGATTAGATAACTATATAATCTATAATGAGACACATACCAACATAGTTGAATTTTATATTTTCATTCCTTAAATCAGTTATTAAACATGTTCAATCAAAAACTAAATTTAATCGTATTTCCTCAATTATTTAATTATAAAAAAATTTAAAAAAATAAAAAAATAAAGTGTTGATTCAGGGTAGAGAGCTGATTTTGAGTTATATAAAGTAAATTATGAGTAGATTTTTGTTTCATAGAGTGCAAAAGAGAGCTTTGTTGGACTTACACAAAACTCCCTAATAAACTCCAATAATAGCTCAAAACCCCTTTTTCTTTAAGTCCAACCCTAAAGTGTACAAAATCTAAATGAACAAGCCCAAAATACTAGCTCTAGCTAAGCCAGCTCGTTTCTCAACTCTACATGAAACACTCTTAACCGCCCCTAAATGTTAATTTGAGTTTGTTGTTTAATTGATTTGGTGGACACAGGAAGATGTGGATCTTATGGAGTACATTGGAGTGAACAGTTATCGGTTTTCAATATCATGGGCCAGAATCTTACCCAGCAAGTTTTTCATCCCTTTCTTCATATCTAAATTGTTGTTCTTTTAATAATTACATGCATTTCTAATTAATCATTCTTCTTCTCTTTCTGACAGAGGGAAGATTTGGCAAGTTGAACAAACAAGGTCTTGATTATTATGATCGCCTCATCAATGCCCTTCTTAGAAAAGGTCAATCACCTCACTTTATTAATCTCACTAAATTTTGTACCAATCTTTTATATATTTGTCAGTAAACAAACCCACAAGATTGGACTGTTCTGGTTTCATGTAGGAATAGAGCCGTTCGTGACATTAACACACTTTGACATACCCCAGGAGCTTGAAGACAGATATCAATCATGGCTGAGTCCTAAAATTCAGTGAGCTCAATGCTTCTAATCATATTACCATACAATAACAATACCTAGAATACTAAATAGTATTATGAACGAAGATTAATTAAGAATGTTTTGATCAGGGAGGACTTCAAGTACTATGCAGATATATGCTTTAAGAAGTTTGGGGATAGAGTGAAGTATTGGGTTACCATAAACGAGCCTAATGTAGCAGTAATTAGAGGGTACAGAAAAGGAATTTGGCCTCCTTCAAGATGCTCTGCTTCCTTTGGAAATTGCAGCCATGGCAATTCTGAGAAGGACCCTTTCGTTGCAGCTCATAACCTTATCTTATCCCATGTTTCTGCTGTTCAACTCTACAGAACCAAATATCAGGTACCACATAATCTGAATAATTCATATTATTTAATATAATAGTACAGTGCTCCTAGTAATTACACTTTTTGAGAAAATTAATCTTTCAGTTACTATAGTTTTAACTCGGTTATAACTTAATCTGATCTTTAAATTTTGACCTGATGTAACTTAATCCTTTAGTTTTGACTAAGATAAGACTTTAATGCTAAACTTCAACTCATTACAACTCAATTTATATAGTTTCAACCATTTAAAATTTTAGTTCCTAGGTTTCATATTTTAAATAGCTAAATTTTAGAGATTGAATTTCATTCCGTCAAAGTTCAGGGACTAAGTCACAATTGATTCAAAATTATAGGGATTGAATTGTACCGAGTTAAAATTTAGGGATTATATTACAATTGAATTAAAATTATAAGGATAAAATTATTAATTTTTTCTAAAATTTATTGCCTGACAATTCAGAAAAAGCAAGGAGGAGAAATTGGAATTGTGATGGATGCATTATGGTTTGAGCCCTTTAGCAACTCCTTAGAAGACAAGTTAGCAGCTGAGAGAGCTCAGTCATTTTTCTTGAACTGGTATTTTAGTTAAATTCTCTGATATGTACGTATTGAACATTAATTGTGATTGATAATTATTATTTAATATATAATTATAATGCAACAGGTTCTTGGACCCCATTATATTGGGGAAGTATCCATCAGAAATGAAGGAAATTTTAGGGCAAGACCTGCCAGAGTTTTCAAAGTATGAAGTGGAAAAACTCAAGAAAAATGGAATAGATTTCATTGGAGTGAATCATTACACAAGCTATTATGCAAAAGATTGCATCTTTTCTGAGTGTGAACCTGATCAAGGAGCTTCTAAAACTGAAGGTTTTGCCCTTTATGTTCATCAAAGGAATGACATCTCCCTTGGAGATAAGGTATGAAACTCTAAATGATATATATAGTTTTTAATGATTTTTCATTTTAAGAGTACGTATTGAATAATTTTCTTATTTTTAATACTGTAAAATATTTACTCTATAAAAATAATTGAGCAATCATTCAATCAATTCAAGAATGCTTTTATTTTTTTATGGGATAAAATGTGAATTTGTCTTGAAAGTTTTCGTTGAAGAGCAATGTTGCTTTAAAAGATTTTTCAAATTTGATGTTACTCGGAAATTTCAAAACGTGACAATATTGTCTTATACTGCTAAAAAACTCGTATTGATGTTAAAAAATTGACATTAACTACTAATTTTGTTTATAAAAAAGAGCAACATTGCTCCATTTTAATATTTCTAGGGTAACATTAAAACTTAAATAACTTTCAGGATAATATTGCTCCTCATCAAAAAAAAAAAAAAATTGATACAAATTTGCACTTTAACCCTTTTTTTTTATAAATAATCAAGCCTATTAATATATAGTATGATTGTTTTTATACTGATTTTTTAAATAATTTTTTCACATCTACAACTATCAATACAATCACAATTAAGTAATAAATCGCTTAAATAAGAAAAGATGTCATGACTTAAGATAGAGAGGATAAGGATAGGGGGAAAAAGAGAAGTGTAGAAAATAATGACAAAATAATATAGAAGGGAATTATGTCTTCGTAGAGTCAATTTATAATTTAGAATCAAGATACACTAATTTTTGGAGAAGTAAAATTGAGTTTAACTATCATAGAGTAGAATCATATATAATTAATAACTTAAAATAAAACAAAAATAAGATATGTGTATAGCACTCTGGTCCTATTTATAAGTCTTTTTTGACTAAATTATACATACCAAGGAGAGGTACAACTTAATGATTATGGGATGAATTTTCAACTTTACTCTCATTTATGAATGATTACCTTTTAACTTTTTATTCTCTTTCTATTTTCATTGGTACAATAATATGGGCAAAATTGTCACAATCTCATTTATTTGGTCAAAAGAGACTTATAAATAGGATCAGAGTGGTAATAAATATGTGAAAGGGACAAAAATGTCACATAAGAAGCAATGCTAATAAACATTGGGATCAATTAATAATGCATGCAAATCTACACATGCATATATATTAATTTTTTTATTAAAAAAAAAATCCTTTGATGCATTTTGGCCGGCCCTGTTCTCAAATGTTATATTTTCATTAAAAGTTGATAATAAATAGTAATAAAAAATATTCATGTCTTATCATAATTAACAATTTTCCAAATCAAAGGTAATTATTATTGGTATATGTATGTTGGCAAAAAAAATTGTATTATTAGTATATGTAAATTATGCAGACTGCAGTTGATTGGCTGTATGTTCGTCCACAAGGACTGGAAAAGATGGTTACATATTTAAAGGAGAGGTACAATAATCTACCAATGTTCATTACAGAAAATGGTGAGTGCATTCAAATTAATTTTTAAATAAATAAATTATAGTCTAATCAATAAATCAGTTTTTCCATAATCTGTGTCCCATGAAATCCCACATATACGTTTCAAATAAAAAAAATACTTTAACAGTCAAAGTTAATACTTTGTTAATGGTAAATGGTACCTTGTGTTTTGAAATGTTTGATGAAAACATTACACTACTTAATAGTTTATGATAAACAGTGCTTTTGATAAAGCAGTTGAAAGGCAAAAATGCTCTTTAACTCTTTTTTTTTTTAAGGGTAAAGGTGCAATTTTACACATAAAGTTTACTCCCGGGAGCGTCCAGCACCACTAAGTTTTTTCTGGAGCAAAAGTACACACGAAGTTACGTTTTGGGAGAGCCCAGCACCACGGGCGTTAGTTGACCGTTAACTTGGATGGAACGCTGACGTGGCGCTTATTTGGACTGACACGCTGACGTGGACACTGACATGGCTGATGGTAAGTTAAAAAAAAAAATTACTATTTTTTCCCTTAGTTTTAAATTAAAATTACCCTTTTGCCCTTAGTTTTAAATAAAAATTACATTTTTGCCCTTAGTTTTAAATTAAAAAAAAAAAACTAAAAATACCCCCTCCCCGGTGGGCCCCACCACTGACCACCCCACCCCGCCGGCCGACCACCTCCTCCGGCCAACAGCCGCCGCCGCCGGCAGTGGGGGGCCGGTGGTGGGGCCCACCAGGGGAGTAATTTTAGTTTTAGTTTTTTTTTTTAAAAAAAAAAACTTAGGGCAAACGGGTAACTTCACCTAAAACTAAGGGTAAAAGTGTAATTTTACCCGAGTTACTGTTCACCTCCATCCAAGTTAACGGTCAACTAACGCCCGTGGTACTTTTGCTCCCAAAACGTAACTTCGTGTGTACTTTTGCTCCAGAAAAAACTTCGTGGTGCTGGACGCTCCCTGGGGTAAACTTCATGTGTAAAATTGCACCTTTACCCTTTTTTTAAATTCAAATCATTCGAGCCACAATATAATATCTGTCATTGTTCATAATCATACTTATGGTTATGGGGTTCTTTTATTAATGAGTTGTAGGATATGGAGAAGTGGAAGATCCCAACTCTACCACAAGGGACATAGTCAATGATGTCCAAAGAGTGAACTACTTGAGTAGTTACTTGAATTCCTTGGCCAAAGCCATAAGGTATATATTATTACGTACAATTCCACATCCAATTATTAATTATTCTATCAAATCATTATTTAATTTTATGCAAATTATATATAGTCTTGAATATAAAACTGAAATTAACAAATGATCAGGAAAGGAGCAGATGTGAGAGGGTACTTTGTATGGTCATTGTTGGACAACTTTGAGTGGAAATATGGACAGAATGTAAGGTTTGGGCTTCATCATGTGGATTATGGCACTCTCAATAGAACAAGAAGACTCTCTGCTTTATGGTACAAACACTTCATTGCTCAAAATCTCCCTCCCAAACCTCCAACACACTCCATTCTTTAATAAGGTTTTCTTGGAGCTTGTTTAGTGTATGAATAATAATTGGGGCCTCTCTTGGAAGATGAGAGTTATTGGTTGCAAATCTAGTGGATTTGAAGTCCTATCTTGTACGTTATAGTAGGATTTTTCTGCTGAGGATTTTCAAGAAATGAATCTTTATCTAGAAATACAGTTTATAACTTAGTTATTATTGTTGGATTTGTTAAGAAGTCTTGCTTGTTTGGTTGGATTTTCACATGTTGGTGTGGTTCGCGGCTGAACAGTGCTATCCAGGGAAGAAGTTTTGCTACTATGCTAGCTGAAAGGGAAGGTTTTTTCCCCCTTCCTGAAAAGCTGACGCTTTCTTAATAAATTAGGACTGATTTTGTTTATTGAATGAAGTTATTTTCTGCAAGCAATGCAAACTCAAATCAAATAGGGCCAACTACGACATTGAGCAGGATTTATATCAATAAAATCATTACTGTCATATCATATATAGACACATACGACCCACACATAACAAATAAGGGAACCTGAACGCAAAAACAATGCACACTATTATAGATTCGGGCATATATAACACTTAATATATAAAGATTACAAATAATAGATGTTATGTATGTCAAGTTGGATGTCGCGGAAGAATATAATGGTTAATTAAGTACATCATCATGTATTGCAAGGCGAAATTCGCAAAAACACAAAAATAATTGTTAGTAGTTAATAATTGCCATTTATTTAGTGAAAAAAACACAAAAGTTGGATGAAACATCATGCTGTAGACTTGCTAGAAAATCTCTAGCGTCATCCTCCTCCTCCATCTCCAAATCCTCTACTCCATTAAGTAGAGGCAATGATGCGTCATGTAGAACGCATTGACCATGTTGTAGGGAGTTTTACCAGATATTTGTCGATTATGAACATGAAGGTTAGTCTTATTGTTGATGAGTATGAAATTGTCCACCATGATCTTGCCATACTCGTAGATGATTTAGGCCACTCCTCTGACGACAAGTAGCATGATGATGTGAGGTATGCTACTAATTTTTGGAACTTTTGATTCACTCAAATTGAAGGAAACAAAAGTTCCAAAATTCGCAACAAACTTCAGATCATCTATCATAGGCTGATACTTTTTTGTTTTGTTTTATTTTTATAAAATATAAAAATATAATTATTCGGCCACTATTAGCTGAAAAAAAAGTTTTAAGAAAAATATAACATACCTCACAATTATTAACAAAGAACTGTGATAAATGTGAATTAATAAATATTATTTCTTACAAACGAACCATGATGAAAATTTTTAGGCATAATATGTCACATCCCGTTTTCAAAAGCAGTATAAATTTTTTTCATCAGAGTAGAGCATCGGAGCGGAAGAGTAACTGATATATATATTCAAAATGCCCACTGGCTAATTACAGAAGCGGTACAGTAACCGAGTATTTCAAAAGTGATATACAATAGCAAAAAGGAAAGCTTCTGCCGGAACAACGAAAGGAAGTCTTTAGCCGGAACTCCTACGCGGGCTGCTTGTCTCTCTCCTCGGTCCTCGATCCCCCGGAACCTGACGCTATGTTAAGGGCTGAGATCCGCACCGGATCTCAGGTAACGGTTAACCTCATATTTACATACACAACATATGGACTACAGATAATCATATTGTAACAACCCGACTTTTCTAAAGCAGTATAAAATTTTTTTTTTCTTTAAACATCATTTCAAAATGATCAGAGTAGTGCACCGGAGCTATTGAGTAACTGAAATATATATTAAAATACCCATGGTAGCATGTTTTGCTGTTTAAACAGCGGTACAAGAGTGATTCAAAAAGTATAACAGAAAGAAGTCTTCAGTCGCGACTCCTAGGCGTGCTGCTTGTCCTTCTCTCGATTCTCGGTCCTCCCGAACTCGACGCTATGTTAAGAGCCGAGATCCAATTTACCACATTGGATCTCGTGTAACGGTTAACCTCATGATTACATACATCATATATGTACAATGTACATTCATAGACTCTTGGCAACATTTACTATGGTCGACATAGGATATACATAATGATATATGTATAACAATAACAATACAGTCGGATGACAGACAATCCTACAGTCGGATGATAGACAACAGTACAGTCGGAGTACAGACTATAGTACAGTCGAAGTACAGAACAATAGTACAATCGGATGTACAGATAATAGTACAATCAAAGTACGCATAATAGTACAATCGAGTACAGGCATGACAGACAATAGGCATGACATAACAACAGTACAATCAGAGTACAGACAACATACACATATGCATACAATAAACATCAGAGTTAAGGTTACCAGTACGCGAACGTACCTTCGTTGATGGATTACGGTATTTCTAGCACGTTTTAATTTGACATTATAATCGGCATTTTAGGTAAAAATTACCATTTTGCCCCTATACCCCTACTTGGCGGAATTTCGCCAGTAACTCCGCTACATAGGCTATTTTCTTCCCAAAATTTCGCTTAACTTCGACGCATTTATGATTCTTGAAAATAAAGACTAAAATAGCCCTCCCATATGATACCCAATCATACTTGAAATTTAAAGGCTATTACTACCCCTAATTTTGAAAGAGCTATAAAAACTACAACTTTTCAGCGACTCGATCCCTACTATGTTTACACCTCTCGCATATTTTTCAACGCAAACAAGGCTCTAAAACATTTGTAGGAATCTTGTCACCTACTTTCTAAATCTAACTAACAATTCTACTAACTACTAAACTAAAAACTAAAGACTAAAGCCCGAAAGACTTACCCGTTGAAGACTTCGCAGAGCTTCCGCCTGAACTTCTCTCTCTTCTTTCTCTCCCTAGGATTTTCGGCCAAAGGAGCTCAAAGAAGATGTGCAGAATTTTGAAGGAGCATGGCATCTATTTATAGAGATTTTGAGGGACAAGGTTGGAATTTTCAAAGTTGTTTGCACTATTCATGTCCAATTTTTCCAAAGGATTTTTGCCCTTGCTTTTCCCCTCTTGACCGACCTCCATGCTGATGTGGCAGCCCTTGGTTGGTCCAAAATGGTGACTAGGCTTGCTTTATGCCCTAGCCTAACCGTTTTCCCCGATCGGTACCCGATTCGCGTGATTTCGGAGAAATCTCAAAATTATGGATTTACAACTCTGAAAACATGTTCTCACTTAGTAGAAATGTCCAAGTTAACCTAAATTTTGATTCCATATAGGTCTCCAACAGTCCAGTTGAAGTTTTCTCGAAAAACGTGTCCGAACGCGTCCGGTGTCGAATTGCTTTCGAGATATCAATCTCTTCGAAATAATTCACCGACTCCAAATATGTCTAAATAAATTCAAACCCATTCCTAAATGTTGAGTTAGAATTTATTTTCCTCTTTTCCAAAATTATGCCTATATGCATTTTTCCCTATTTTGTTTTATTAGGAAAATGCACAAACGATCTCAGAATTTACTTCCGTAAGAGTCTAACGGAAGATAAAATTCCACTGATCATTATTCTACCTTGACTTTGGAATTCCTATTCCTAGATCTCTAGATAGGATCCGTTTCCTAATTTTAAAATTACTATTCACAATTTTTGCTTTAATTTAATTATATTATTTTTTTAATGTGCAAGTTGCACAACTTGTGTTTCTATTTCATTTTCATTTTTATTTATTTATTTATTTCGTTTTTCCTGGTCCTTTTATTTTCTGCCTTTTCTCTTTTTTTTTTTAAAATTAATTATTTAATTAATTATTTAATTAATTAAATAATTATTTTTACATAATTTCTCACAACATTTTCCTATTGGTCAATTCTTGCATTTAGGCTTAAAAATACCTAAACTCATCCATTTTCCTTCAAATTTTCCAATTAATTAACCAATATATTTATGCTAATTTTTAGCCATTTATCACTAATTTTGGAGCTTTACATAATTATCTCCGAATTTTCTATACTTGTGCTTAAGTAATTTGCTAATAAATACTTAATCACTCAGTTATCACTGCTTAGTAATTTTCTTAATTAGAACACCACATTACCTCTTAACCTTTGCTTTAACATGAGATTTTTCATGCATTCTGTATTATTCTGCATTTTTCCATAATCGCAAGGGTATTATGGTCATTTCCTTACTTTTTGAGTATTCTTCTACAATTTCTCTAAGTTTGTAACTTAATAAATTACCTAATTAGAGATAACACACTCTCATTTATTCAAATAATTATTTCACTGACTTTTAGGATTTTTCACAATTTTCCTAAATCAGTTATGTCCCTTAGGGGCATTTTGGTCATTTTGGCACTTTGGCCCTTAAATTCCCTAATTCAAATTTCGGGGTATTACATTTCTCCCCCTGTTAAATAAAATTTCGTCCTCGAAATTTGCACTCTACCCACTTAAACTCTGTCCTACTCGGACTTTGGACCATACGCGTCGAATGTTTGCTTCGTTTTCCTTTTGCTCCTCTTGGTGCTCGAAAATTCGGTTTGGTTTGACCGCAATGATCTTGTCATATCGTATTTTGATATATAGTGTCTCCCGAGGCGCCCATACACCGCGGTCAACACTACAGATACCAAAATGTCTCCATGGCGCCCATACACCATGACAACACAAAATATCATACATGTCACCATGGTGCCCATACACCATGACAAAATAAGATACCTCCTACTCAATGACATGATCACGGTCGAAATATAGTAACGAGGAAACATGGAATACGTCACGAAGATGGTTCACGTATCATACGATTTAGTTGCATAACTAACACATAGTTAACGTACAGAGGAAAAATTCCTTAAGAGATGGTACCTTGGACTCTCTCTGGAAGTTCTTTGTCCATGGTATCGGTTAGCGCGTACATTCGGCCCGGGTTCTGCGGTCTTGACGCTGCAGCTTTCTCCGGACAGTACACACTGATGTGCCCCGGCTTTTGACACTTGAAACATATCAGCTTCCCATCGCAGCCCGTACTTTGTGGATGATACTTCCTGCATTTTGGACATGGTCGGGGTCCTGATGTTCCTGGGTTATATTGCTGCCTAAATCGGGCTGGCCTCTTGCTTTCTCCTTGAGAGTCACTCCAGGGTGCTTCTCTCTTCCGTGAGGAATTTTCATGGTTGCCCTCGCTACGATTGGTATGGCTACTATTTTGATTCCGTAATATACGTAATTCCTTCAGGTTGTCGAGGAAGGAAAGTATTGTTCATTGAATTGCTCCAAGAACATCTCCCAAGTAACGTGGGCTCGTAAAGTTGTGGAAACACTCTTCCACCATCTGTGTGCGTCACCATCGAGTTTGTAAATTGCCAGCTGAGCTTTCCAGTTCCCCGGACATTCCATTACTTCAAAGATTTTATCTAAGCTCATCAGCCAATCTTCTGCCAACTCGTTCTTTCCATGAAAAGTAGGTGGCTTGAGCTTGCAAAACTGTGTGACCCATTGTTGTGTGGTCTGCATGCCTCTCCCTCGTCGTGGAGGTGATTGGGACCTTTCGATCCCTCCGATTCCTCATCGTGCCCGTCACTTTGCTCGTTTTCCTCTTCTTCATTATTATGCTCTTCCTCATTCTCGTCGTCTTTCTAGTTGTCTCTCGCCTTCTCGGTCTTGTCGATTCTGTCTCTCCGTAAGTGTATTGATGAGAGCCTGCTGCTCTTGCAAGGTTCTTCTCATCTCCTGCATCTCATTCTGCTCCGGTTGGTTTGGTTCCGGATTTACCCGAGGTTGTCTACCTCGTCCTCCACCACGGCCTCTGCCTCGGCCTCTGGGAGCTCCGGCTCCTCTCAGATTCGCCATGTCGCGTTCCTTGATTAGAGGAAACGTTAATGTTAGATATAGGGAAGACATTCCGCATAACACAGACTTTATCACACTAGTCTCTAAACTCTATCGCGCTTAGCATTTACACTGCTCCCAGCTTTTACCGCACTTACTACAAACAAATATACTCCCGCAAAATCTCCCCCTTCATCAGAATTTCATTGATTTGGTCTACTCAGAAGCGGGTACGGGATGTCGTATCGGGAGTTCCTTTACATGAGTCAAATACTGCATGTACTTATCTCTATTGGGCACGGAGTCTCATCCGGCGTGGCCTATCTTCGCATATAAGCTTGGTGCTGGGAAAGAATCACCATCCAGCACAAACTGATGATTATCAGAATTGATGTACCGACAGAAAGTGGTACACCGGATCAGAATGGTATACCGGTTCAAACCAGTACACCGAAATGAGGTGGTACACCAACTCAGGGCTATATCAGTTCTAAAGCAGTATATAATTTTTTTTTTTCTTTAAACATCATTTCAAAATGATCAGAGTAGTGCACCGGAGCTATTGAGTAACTGAAATATATATTAAAATACCCATGGTAGCATGTTTTGCTGTTTAAACAGCGGTACAAGAGTGATTCAAAAAGTATAACAGAAAGAAGTCTTCAGCCGCTACTCCTAGGCGTGCTGCTTGTCCTTCTCCTCGATCCTCGGTCCTCCCGAACTTGACGCTATGTTAAGAGCCGAGATCCAATTTACCACATTGGATCTCGTGTAACGGTTAACCTCATGATTACATACATCATATATGTACAATGACATTCATAGACTCTTGGCAACATTTACTATGGTCGACATAGGATATACATAATGTATATGTATAACAATAACAATACAGTCGGATGATAGACAATAGTACAATCGGATGATAGACAACAGTACAATCGGAGTACAGACAATAGTACAGTCGGATGTACAGACAATAGTACAGTCGGATGTACAGACAATAGTACAATCAAAGTACAGACAATAGTACAATCGGAGTACAGGCATGACAGACAATAGGCATGACATAACAACAGTACAATCAGAGTACAGACAACATACACATATGCATACAATAAACATCAGAGTTAAGGTTACCAGTACGCGAACGTACCTTCGTTGACGGATTACGGTATTTCTAGCACGTTTTACGGAAAACTGTACTTTTACGGAAAATCGTGAAACAGTGGCACGTCGGGCAGCGTAACGGCAGCAGAATCAACGTTTTTTGATATCCTATGAGAATAATGTCACTTCCATTAGTAATTTGACATTATAATCGGCATTTTAGGTAAAAATTACCATTTTGCCCCTATACCCCTACTTGGCGGAATTTCGCCGGCGCTTCCGCTACATAGGCTATTTTCTTCCCAAAATTTCGCGAACTTCGACGCATTTATGATTCTTGAAAATAAAGACTAAAATAGCCCTCCCATATGATACCCAATCATACTTGAAATTTAAAGGCTATTACTACCCCTAATTTTGAAAGAGCTATAAAAACTACAACTTTTCAAATGACTCGATCCCTACTATGTTTACACCTCTGCATATTTTTTCAACGCAAACAAGGCTCTAAAACATTTGTAGGAATCTTGTCACCTACTTTCTAAATCTAACTAACAATTCTACTAACTACTAAACTAAAAACTAAAGACTAAAGCCCGAAAGACTTACCCGTTGAAGACTTCGGCAGAGCTTCCGCCCAGAACTTCTCTCTCTTCTTTCTCTCCCTAGGATTTTCGGCCAAAGGAGCTCAAAGAAGATGTGCAGAATTTTGAAGGAGCATGGCATCTATTTATAGAGATTTTGGAGGGACAAGGTTGGAATTTTCAAAGTTGTTTGCACTATTCATGTCCAATTTTTCCAAAGGATTTTTGCCCTTGCTTTTCCCCTCTTGACCGACCTCCATGCTGATGTGGCAGCCCTTGGTTGGTCCAAAATGGTGACTAGGCTTGCTTTATGCCCTAGCCTAACCGTTTTCCCGATCGGTACCGATTCGCGTGATTTCGGAGAAATCTCAAAATTATGGATTTACAACTCGAAAACATGTTCTCACTTAGTAGAAATGTCCAAGTTAACCTAAATTTTGATTCCATATAGGTCTCCAACAGTCCATTGAAGTTTTCTCGAAAACGTGTCCGAACGCGTCCGGTGTCGAATTCGTTTTGGAGATATCAATCTCTTCGAAATAATTCACCGACTCCAAATATGTCTAAATAAATTCAAACCCATTCCTAAATGTTGAGTTAGAATTTATTTTCCTCTTTTCCAAAATTATGCCTATATGCATTTTTCCCTATTTTGTTTTATTAGGAAAATGCACAAACGATCTCAGAATTTACTTCCGTAAGAGTCTAACGGAAGATAAAATTCCACTGATCATTATTCTACCTTGACTTTGGAATTCCTATTCCTAGATCTCTAGATAGGATCCGTTTCCTAATTTTAAAATTACTATTCACAATTTTTGCTTTAATTTAATTATATTATTTTTTTAATGTGCAAGTTGCACAACTTGTGTTTCTATTTCATTTTCATTTTTATTTATTTATTTATTTCGTTTTTCCCCTTTTATTTTCTGCCTTTTCTCTTTTTTTTTTTTAAATTAATTATTTAATTAATTATTTAATTAATTAAATAATTATTTTTACATAATTTCTCACAACATTTTCCTATTGGTCAATTCTTGCATTTAGGCTTAAAAATACCTAAACTCATCCATTTTCCTTCAAATTTTCCAATTAATTAACCAATATATTTATGCTAATTTTTAGCCATTTATCACTAATTTTGGAGCTTTACATAATTATCTCCGAATTTTCTATACTTGTGCTTAAGTAATTTGCTAATAAATACTTAATCACTCAGTTATCACTGCTTAGTAATTTTCTTAATTAGAACACCACATTACCTCTTAACCTTTGCTTTAACATGAGATTTTTCATGCATTCTCCTTATTCGCATTTTTCCATAATCGCAAGGGTATTATGGTCATTTCCTTACTTTTTGAGTATTCTTCTACAATTTCTCTAAGTTTGTAACTTAATAAATTACCTAATTAGAGATAACACACTCTCATTTATTCAAATAATTATTTCACTGACTTTTAGGATTTTTCACAATTTTCCTAAATCAGTTATGTCCCTTAGGGGCATTTTGGTCATTTTGGCACTTTGGCCCTTAAATTCCCTAATTCAAATTTCGGGGTATTACACATATCAACAACAGTATATGTGCACTCATAGCCCAAAAGCATGCATACATATATCGCCCAAAAGCATGTATGCATATATCGCCCAAAAGCATGCAGATATATCGCCCATAGCAAACGTAAACATATAAACAACACATAGACATACTACAGAGCCATAAGCTACCACATACACTACACCTAGCACATACATGCATACCATAAACATCAGATTAGTGTTACAGTACGCGGACGTACCTTCGTTGATGTTATTCTAGCACGTTTTACGGAAAACCGTACTTCTGACGGAAAACGGAAACCAGCACGTCGGACAGCGGTTCGACAGTAGGTCAAAACGTATTCAGGGATATCCTATCAATATAAAAACGTACTTGTTAAGGATCTATCATTACGACGGACATTTTTAGTCAAAATGACTATTTTGCCCCTGACCCCCTAATCGGCGGAATTTCGCCAGCACTTCGTTACTTTGACCCTAATCTTCCAAAATTTCAACATAACTCCTACTCCAACATAATTTTCGAAATAAAAATCACATTGATTAGTGATTCACATCAATTAATTAGGAAATATATTTATGCTAATTTTTAGCCATTATCCCCTAATTATAGGGTTTTACATAATTATCTTCGAATTTTCCTTTGTTCATGCTTAAGTAATTTGCCAATAATTACTTAATTACTTCATTAATACTTGCTGTTAATTTTCTTAATTAGAATGACCCATTACCTCACAACTTTTATACTTACATTGGTGTTTTATGCCTCATGCATTATATCATAATTCACGGGGGCATTTTGGTCATTATAATACTTTTTAATTTTTCCCCATTTATTTTTCCAAGGTAATAATTTAATAAATTACCTAAATTAGGGACAATATTCTTCCCTATCTCAAATAAATATTTTCTTGCCTCTTTATAATTTTCACAGGGTATTTCATAACCCGTAAATGCGTTTAGGGACCTATTTGCAAATTTCCAAACATTTTAGGGACCTAATTGCAAATTATTCTTTTTCAAGAGAAACTATCCCAAAAATAAGATAAATTCTCCACAGGGTTTTTGAGATCATATATTCACCTATTCTCAATAGGTATTTATTTATTAAAATATAATATTCCAGATAAATAATTATCCGGGTATTACATAATAACCCAAAAAACCCTACCATTCCTCTTCTATTTAAACGTTTGAAATAGAATACACTTTACACTTAGCCTATTCGAATGACAAAACCACCAACATCATAACCCTATGATTCCTGTTGTCTTTTAATTTATGGCCGTTAAAAGTCATTTTCATTGGAACCCCACCATAAAAAGCTTCATTCGACTTCTTAGCGACAGCTACGCTAGTGAATACATTTGACCCTTATCTCAGCGACTGCCGCACGAGTTGTTTTTACTTGCCCTAACTCGCATTTTCGTTCGTGAGCCCTAGATATGTATAGTAGTTATAATTTATCTCATTCATTTTGCATTATCCTTCCTGCATTCACTTTTAATGTTCCTCTTCTATTACTTGCAGTGTTCAACCTGGCCAATTGGGTTACCTTTGTGAAGTCACAATGCGATAAAGCACCCAAGATGATGTTAAATTGTTTTTGTGAAGTTATGTTTTTTTGGAGAACTTAGTATTGCTTTGATCAAAGGTTCATTTCCTGTTACAGGAAGTTGTTAAACTGTTGCTTTGATTCACGGCTTCCACCCGATTATTTTCTTAGAAGTAACTTCTGGAGATATGGATCCCTAAGCAAAAATCTCTCCTTTTTTGGAAGTATCCATATATATCTGCAAAAGTTACTTCCATAAGATCAATATGGATGTGATGAATAAACTAGTTCAATTGTATTGAGACACGATAAAGCATCCAAGGTGACATTAAATTACTTTTGTGAAGTTATGTTCTTTTTTTTTTGTTGGAAAACTCATTATTGCTCTGATCGATAGTTCCTCTTTTATTAGGAAGTTGTCAACCCATGCTTTGATTGAAAGTTCTTACTCTGTTGATATTTTTTGAAGTAACTTTTGGATATATAGATCCCTAAGCAGATACTTCTCCATATTTGGAAGTATCAATATCTTTGGAAGTTACTTCGAAAAGATTAATAGGGATGCGATGAATAAAATAGTTCAAGTGTACTAAGATAAAGCTCTCATGGTAACATAGCCCGTTTGAATGTAACTCATGGAAAATGATTTTCACGATTTACGAGGTAAAAATAACTTTTAAGATTTACGAGATAAAAATGATTTTTGGAAAATAGCTTTTCGAGAATAGCTTTTGGATAAAAATGATAGTGTTTGGATAACTTTAAAACTAAGGTTTTGACAAAAGTTTGCCAAACACCCATATTTTTTCCAAGCATCAAAACCTAAGTTTTGCCATAAGCTTACCAAACACCTTTTTTTCCAAAAGTTATTCTGAATCAAAACCTATGTTTTGTGAAAAACTATTTTTTCAACTTTTTCTCTCTCCTCAGCCGTCATCAATATTTTTTCAGTATCAATCAATGTCCTTAAGATATTTTTTAGTACCTTTCTGTACCATGAAATATTTTTTTAAGATTAGTCATTACCTTGAAATATTTTTTCAATATCCTAAAAAAAATTCAAAATCATGAAATATTTTTTCAATATCCTTAAGTATCTTTTTAGAACCCGTTAGTATCTAAAATAATTTTTCAAGATCCTAAAATAAATTTTTAAGACCATAAGAAGTAGTTTTTCAGTACCATTCAGTATTAAATATCTTTTTAGTACCCATTAGTACCCTGAAATATTTTTTAATATCGGAAAATAAATTTTTAAGATTATGAAATATTTCAGGGTACTGAAAAAATACTTCATGATCTTAAAAATTTATTTTAGGATATTAAAAAAATATTTTAGGGTACTGAACTCATCTTGAAAAATATTTCAGGATACTAAGGGTACTAAAAAAAATATTTAAGGATACTGAATGATACTTAAAAAATACTGATGATGGCAGAGGAAAGAAAAAAATATGAAAAAAATAGCTTTTTCCAAAACCTATGTTTTGATACAGAATAACATCTAGACAATTTTTGGAGTGTTTGTCAACTTTTGCCAAAACCTAGATTTTGATGCAAAATAGCTTCTGAAAATTTTTGGAGTGTTTGACAAACTTTTGTCAAAACCTAGGTTTTGTTTCCAAAACCTAAGTTTTGGATCCTTTCAAACAGGTACTAAATTGCTGTTGTGAAATTATGTTTTTTTTTTTAAAAAAAAAGAAACCCATTATTGCTCTGATCGAAGGTTCATCTCTTGTTTTTGTATTCAGCAGGTGGCACCAATTTAAAAGTTCTGAAATTCAACATTGCGATCAGTCATAAACTCTTCAATGTGAGAGTTTCTAGACTGTTACTACTACAAAAAGTGGATTTAATGATTCTCATCTAACAACCGATTAAATGAAAACAGACATAGTGAATGAGGCGGTGGCATTTTTGAAATTTTGGCGAGAATATTCAACAACTGCTTCACACAAAATGGACGTTAAAAAGTAGGCGGTGACACTGTTGTAATTTTCTACTTATCTTTAACGTCCGTTTACTTAAAAATTGACGTTAAAAGTGAACATTTAATGTCTGTTTTAAAAAACAGACATTAACATTTAACATTTGTTTTATAAAACAGACGTTAAATGTTGTGATACAACGACGGGTTTTATAACAACAGTCGTTGTTTCTCATATTTTTATCTATTTTCCTATTATATAGCTTAGAATTTCGATATTTAAGAGACAAAATCTAACCGTATTTTCATTTAGTTAGTTCATAATTAAATTTGATAAATTAAACAATATATCTCTTATATATATATATATATATATATATATATATATATATATATATATATATATATATATATATATATATCCCATATTTATAGCTATTTCCTAGTATGTAGCCTATAATTTCGATAGTTAAGTGAAGAAATATAACCATATTTTCATTTAGTTAGTTCCAAATAAAAATAAAAAATTAAATAATATCTATTATTTATTTATATATATATATATATATATATATATATATATATATATATATATATATATATATATATATATATATATATATCTTGCATTGAAATCAATCAATGAATTTAATAATTTAATACATGACCATTGCGATTTTAATATGTAAATCTAAAGATTACATAACCGTTGTGATTTCAATCAATATATCTGTAAAAAAAATATCAATATTATTGAAATCACGCATTAAATTTAATCAATAAGCAAAAATTTAGTGTTAGTTATCATTAGAATAAAAGTAAAACAAATACGTGTTAAAAAAAAAATAGTTGAGCCTCTCTCACGCCATTTTATTTTAACTTGCAATGATTGGTTTTTCAAAACTAGTCGTTGAAACTCAAATTTTTCAGATATTTCAATTTCAATCTCGTACTTTTAACATTTTGTTGTTCCTTCTTTTCCATAAAAATATAAATTTTTTTCTTTAAAACCCAACAGTATGCAGAAAGCCTTCCTCAAATTGATCCTAAACGCATATAAGAGTCTCGAAACCTACCCATCTTCATCGCCGCACCCAACGGCCCCACCCTTGCCGTCAAGGAGATTTGTTGTCGCAGCGTGAGCAACTTTGACTCGTCCTCTGTCGTGAACTACGAGCATGCTCCATAGCTTCCAGATCTATCGTTCAATGCCGGTTGCAGATTTGCGTCTCTCTTTCCCTCCTCACTAAACAATATGTCGAGCAATGATCCTGAGCGCCGTGAAGAGGAGGAAACCCCCCGTAGGCGATGATGAGGATATTAGAGCTTTATTTCCTGGTGCTTTCTTTAGTTGAAATTCTGAATGGATAGTTCCATTGTAGTGTTTTTCTACTCTATATCCTGATGCTTTCTTTTGTCTGTAAAAGAGAGGCCAATTTTCGATTTTTCCCTAATTTTATTAAGTCGGCCTATAGGTAATGTGTGTTGTATTTTGGGGTGCACAATTCTTGTCTTTTGCTTCATTCAATTAAGACTTGAGAGGTTTTATTTTTCTTCTTATTTTTGTGCTTTGATGAACATGAAACGTTCTATTTCTTGCGTCGAATCTTGAATAGTGTTGCTTATTGTCTATTTTCCATCATTCCTTTTCTCACGAGGCTTTAGCTTGTTCAAATTGCATCTTATATTGTGTTTTACATAGTTCTATGGACTGCACAGCATGCGTGGGTGTTGTGGATTTGTGGATATACAACGACTGTTATTTAAATAAGAGTCGTTGAATTTCAACGATTGTTTTTTTAAAAACAGTCGCCGTAAATCATAAACTTTAACGACACTTTTTTTCATGACCCTTGAAAACAGTTGTCTAAGGGTCTTAAAAATGGATGTTAAAAGTGTTTTTTGTAGTAATGCTACTTGGTCTTGACTCTGTTTAATAGAGTAGTACTTCTCATATTAAATAGCTATACAATTTAGAAGGGATCAAGATTTTCAAAGTTTTATGATTAGAATCAATGACACCCTGACCTATATATCTCAATGCTTTTTGTTTCTTCGGTAATTAAGCGAGGAAACTGAAAAGAAAACAAAACTAATACCGTATATGAAAGACAACAAAAGCTTTGGATACTTCAAGCTCCTATTCGTCCGTTTTTCACGGGGCCGTTGTGTTGGGTAATATTGACAAAAATGATGGAGAACTGACAGTGGCTGCACACATCTGACTGATTCGGGTGAGTGGGATTGGTCCAAAGTGAATGGGCTTTTACCGAACACACTCCTGCAATGTATTTAGCAAGTAAGTTTATTCCCATGGTAAAATGGTCGAACACTTGTATCAAAAGGAGAGTGTGTGATTTTGGAATTGGTTAAGACACTAGGGGAGATATCATAATTTTTGGGTGTCTAGATAAACGTCTGAAGGTAATAGACGGCTTGTCTTACCCAACATTGGTATCACTTAAGAGGAATGAAGATTTCACCTTACCTTAGATCGTAGGTAAACCCAAACCATTTTTTAAAATTTTCATATAAAAAAAAAAGTTTATTCCCAAATATCCCGGTCTAGAGACTTTTCTAAAATTAGCGGCGAGTTTACGGTGAAGTTAGTGTATAATTTATTTTGTGGAAAGCGTCCATCACGTTGTTGCGAATTAAAGGACCATGTTACGTTGTAACTAAGGGCAGGAGTATTCTGAGAATCTGAGCAACTCTGAAAAAGACTTTTTAGTCAAGTTGGTTTATTTTACACCTCATACACACACATGTATGAGCTAGGAAAGAGATACTAATTCAATTAAAGGCCTTTATGTTTCGTGATAATCCACGGAATTGAGCTGTTTATGATTTGACTTCAACAAGCAAAGGCCCCATGATGGTTGGTTTGGAGGAACTTGTCCATTCTGACGCACTTTTGATGCACCAAACATTGGACTTAGTCAAGAATATGCTTCAATATATGTTTGGTGGAGGCCAAGAAAACAACAATCAATCATAATATTATTAGAATGACAAGGTAATAAACAATGGCTTCCTTCTGCCAAATGCGGCAAAAGAATAATAGGTTGCTTCTGTAGAATGAAAAGGTAAAAAGAAAAAGAGAGTATCCATCTAATAAAGTATTTACCTTTATTCTCTCTCTCTTTTTTTTTTTCGATTTCCCATCCGGTATCCAGAGTTTCGCTCTGACTAATCCAGATCCGACCCAGGTCGCGCACCTAGCTATGATGGGTGAGTCTCGCAGCGGGGCTTTTCTGTATTCACAAGGCTCGAACTCGAGACCTTACTTAAGCGACACAAGCCGCTTACCACTTGTACCAACCCCCGTTGGTTTTATTCTCTCTCTTTTATTACACATTTACTACTCTTATTCATTTTGGAAATTTTTATAAACGATTATATATTTCTCAACCTAATAACTATTTAATTTATTATGAAATATTTATAATCTAACTTTCATAAAATTATATATGAAAATTAATATAAGAAAAATGTAATTTAATGACTAGATTAATAAAAAAAAAAACGCTGGAGAATATAACATAATAATATAATCTTATATCTATATATAGATTTTTTGCCAACAAGGGTACATCTATATGTAGATATTATCTATTTTGTCACACTTCTTCTTGTTTTTTTCCCTCCTTTGGATGCACCAAACATTGGACCAAGTAAACAATATGCTTAAATGTTTGGTAGAGGCCAAGAAAACAACAATCAATCTGCTGGCCCCCCAAAAAAACAACAATCAATCAATCAAATTTGGATAAAATAAAATTATTTTTAGAAAAAAAATCAAATACAGGCAAAAATAAAATAAAAACAATGTTATAATTGGATAAGCCAGAATTATTCCGTAGGTTTATTTTGTAATACGATCAGACATATTTCTTTCCCAATAATACTGTGATAAGAAATTAAGAATACAATGTCTTGCCAAGGTAATTGACCAGTGCATTTTTACTCCTAACATGCAGCTACTTTGGAATGGGGATAAAGCCGACCTCTTCCATCCTTCCAGGAGAGTCAGGCAAGGAGACCCGCTTTCGCCATATCTATTTGTGATTTGTATGGAGAAACTGGCTCGCCTAATCCAAGAAGCCATTCATGAAGGGCTTTGGAAGCCTATTCGTCTCACTCGAACTGGTCCCCCTATCTCTCACCTGTTTTTTGCGGATGATATTATCCTGTTTGCAGAAGCTTCAATGGATCAAGTAAATGTCATCAAATTGTGTCTAAAGGCCTTCTGTGACAGTTCTGGGTTAAAAATCAACCAGCAGAAAACTAGAGTCTTTTTCTCAAAAAATGTGAATCACATTATAAAGAATGAGATGTGTGCATCCTTGGGCTTCTCAATTACTAGTGATCTGGGCAAGTATCTCGGAGTGCCCTTACACCACCAACGTGTCACGAAGGAGTCCTTTCACTACGTGGTGGATAAGGTTAAACTGAGGTTATTTAATTGGAAAGCAAAATTGATCTCCTCAGCAGGGCGGGCTACTCTTGTTGCATCGGTGACCACGGCTATTCCTGGGTATGTTATGCAAACTTCCTTTCTTCCAGCTAGCACATGTGAGACGTTGGATAAATGTAACTGACAGTTTTTATGGGGGAGCACCGAGGAGCAAATGAAAATTCCGTTAGTCGCTTGGGATGCCATTTGCAAACCCAAAACTAGAGGTGGCTTGGGAATCCGGCATGCCAGCTTATATAATCAAGCCTACTTTATGAAGCTCGGGTGGAATTTAGCCACTAGAAAAGATGATTTTTGGGTTAAAGTCATAAGAAATAAATACAACTGCGGGTCTGATAAGATACAAAAAATTGACATGGGTAGACTAGGGTCTAACCTGTGGAGTGGGATCAAGCGTTCGTGGAGCAAGGTACAAGATGGCATTGAGGAGCTTCCTGATGGGCAACTAAGATGGAAGTGGACAAAGGGTGGCAATTTTACTGTAAAATTAGCCTATGACTCCCTTAATTTTGATGTGGCTCCGCAAGACTCTTTATGGGGCAAGCTATGGAAGTTACGGGTTCCAGAACGTTGTAAAAAATGCTTCTTTGGCTTGCTAGCCATAAAAGACTGCTCACTAACGTATCCAGGTGTAAGCGCGGGCTGACCACTGATGCCTGCAGTCCGGTGTGTCAAGGTGAAATGGAGTCATTGATTCATGTCCTCAGGGACTGCCCCGATACTTTCGCTCTTTGGAAGCATCTCGTTCCCCCGCATCTATGGTGGAAGTTTCGATCCTTGCCTTTTGACCAATGGATAAGATGGAACATCAGCTCCCGCGGCAAGAACCAGAAGACAGATGATTGGCGGCATGTATATGCCATGGTGTGCTGGTGGCTCTGGCGGCGGCGCAATTCTTTCGTTTTTGAGGGGAAAAGAATTTCGAATACTACATTGCAGCAGAGTGTCATGGCCAGTGTGACAAGTATGGTCGAGGCCCAAGACAAATACTGTTCATCGAAGAAGTATCTGAAGCAGCAGAATCAGCAGCATGAACTCTGGCGCCCACCTCCTGCAGGATGGGTGAAGGTAAACACTGATGGTGCTTTCTCATCGGTGTCTCCGGGTGTGGCCAGTGGGGGGGTGCTGCGCGACGAGGACAACAAATTCATTAAGGGATTCATATTTAAAGGCTGTGAGGGGGACTGTTTATCTGCTGAACTGTGGGGATGTCTACTTGGACTCAAGATCGCATGGGACATGGGATTCAAGGCTGTAATTTTGGAGACTGATTCTGCAGATGCTGTAGATCTTCTAAGGAATCCTAGGAACCAAGCGCATGAGGATCGAGATATTGTTGCGGAGATCATGAGCGTCATCGACCGGAACTGGAATGTCAGCGTTCAGCTTATTAGCAGATGGGCCAATAGAGCAGTAGATCACTTGGCTAAAAAGAGTCTTTCTTCCATGCCCGGTTTTCAGATGGTTTCGTAGGCTGATCTGACGTTAGATAGGTTTCTAGCGAATGATAAGCCTTAGATGATTTATGGTTGCTTCTTTGTATCGAAAAAAAAGAAATTAAGAATACAAGATAATTTTTTTTTTCGCTACTAATGAGAAGCAGAATTAAAAGTTAGCTACAAATAGGGAGATTAGATCCCAGACTATCATGGCTCATCACGGTGTGTAGGAATACAGGACACACACCATAAAACATAGAAACAATGATACCAGATGTAACAATTCATTTGATGTAGGAATACAAGATATTTCTGAAAATAAAAAAAGAAACAATGATACCAGATGTAACAATTCATTTGATGTAAAAAATGATAATAATTACCCCCTCCTCCCCTGCTTTTTATGGGACACATTTTTTGTGGGGCCAGTTTTTTTTTTTTTTAATAAGTAAAGAAAATACTACTTGAACTTTAAAATCCCAAATCAATGAATTTTTTAAAAATGAGTAATCAATTGTTTTACTTTTATAGTGAATACTATACTTTTGTAGGCAATAAAACTAAGTTATGCTTTTAAAGTTTAAGTGATATTTTTTTTTGTTTTTTCCTATTTTAGGAAAAAGACAGAAAAATACCATCAAAATTGGTAAAAGAGAAATAAGTATGTTCAATTTTTCAAAATGTCTGATTTGAAATTTTGAAATGTTGCAAAATTTGAGAAATTACCTAACCACTCCTAACTTTTTTTAATATAAAACCTTCAACACCTTGCTCTGGCGGCCTAATATTTTTTTTTTTTTTTGAATTTCTCAAGCAAAGTTGCCAATATAGATACTTGAATTGTTAATAGCGTGATACTAAAGTTGTAAATGGTGACCTAATATATTTTATTAATTTTTTAGGTAAAATTCGTCAATATTGATATATGAGTTATTAATAGTGATATTATAGTTGTAAACGAGATATATTTTTGAATATTTTTTAATAACTTTCACCAGAGCTCCAGCGGCCTATATATATATATGTGTGTGTGCGCGCGCGCGCGCTAAAGTTGTCAATATAGATTTTTAAATGAGTTATGCATAGTGACGCTATTTCAACAAATACCCTGTTTATAATTAGGTAGTCATATTGACAATATTTTCCTGAGAAATTAAAAAAAAAATACTCCCTCCGGTCCTAATTATAGCAACACATTTTAGAGTTGGTTTTGGTCCTAATTATAAGAGCAATTTTTAACTTTTGTCAATTTTTTCCTATAATACCTCTATTTATACTTTCTCAATAATAATTTAATAATATATCTATACATTCTATAAAGTAAATAATGTTTGTAACTCATTAATGTCATATACACCTCAATTATACTCTTTTTTATAAAATAATTTTGAACAATTTTTGTCATATTTTTCCCATATCACCCCTACTAATATTTCCTCCATAATAATTAATTTAACAACACGCTTATACTCTATTAAGTGAGAGATTATACTTTATTTTTTATTTTTAAAGAAAATATTTTTTTGTAACTCTCCGTCCAAAGAGATTAATTTTTTTCCTTAAATTAAATTTGTCCGCAGTAATATCAGCAGATCGTGTATATATATGCATTATTGACAGATATTCAGGTTGTTTAATTTTAATTATTACTCATATTGACGTAAAAAAGTTTTGGTTGGAAAGAAAATACCTTATAAATTGATATTTTGAATAGTGTTATATATTATCATGAACATATCTTTTTTATCATTATATTCATGGATTGAAACTGGAATTGAAGAGGTGTGTGGGGTCCATACCTTGCTTAATAGAAGAATATAAATCTTGTCCGATGGATTTATGTTTGTGCCTTGCCGACTCAGAGTGTTAGGCCACACACACAATACCTATATGTTGTAACACATTAATGTTGCCTTGATGTAATTTTCAATTTTAAGAAGGGGTATTTTTGAAAAATAATTATAATTAACTAATTTAACTTCTCTCCTTAATCTCTCCAAATTCTGGTAAATAGTTCCTATAATTAGGACCGGAGGGAGTAATAATTAAGCCACCGTTTACAACTATAGTATCGCTATTAACAACTCAAGTATCTATATTGACAATTTTTGTTTGAGAAATTCAAAACAATATATTAGGCTGTTGGAGCTTCACTGTCGGCCACCGCTGACAGTCACTGATGCCAAAGCTCTGGCGGCTGGAAAGGGGTTGAAGATTTTTTATTTTAAAAAAACTAAGAGTAGTTAGATAATTTCTCAAATTTTGCAATATTTCAAAATTTCAAATCAGTCTCTTTAGAATTATTGAAATTTAACATATTTATCTACCTTTTACCAATTTTGATGGTATTTTTCTGTTTTTTACCATAATTTTTTTTTATTTTTCATCTTTTGATAAATTTTTATTTTTCTATTATACTCCCATTTAAATATTTAATTACTGATATTATTTGTAATATCATTGTATTTAATTCTCACAACATATGCTCTCTTCCACATGAATGAGGGTATTTTTTTTTTTAAAAAAAATTCATATCTATATTGGATTTCACTAATTTTAACAATTTCTTCCAACAATTTGATTCAGTGAATTTTTCTTGAAAAAAAAAAAAGGAATGAGTGATTTTGTTTTTAACGAAAACTAAATTAAATTTTTATTGGCGAGGTAAAGTAAAACTCCAGCCACCGTACGACTCCAATATAAACGACAATGCGCACAGGTTCCCATCTACTATTATCTAGTCAACTTCCGCTTCGATACCAAACGCAGACAGCACAAAGGTCAAAACAACAGCTCCGGTTGTGCCAGTTTCAGGCTTTCAGCTTTCCTTCAAAAAGCTTCAACCCATTTTCTTTCTCCGTGGATTTCTTCTGAACCCTAGTCCTAATGTTCCCAACTCGATAACGATGACTTGGGCATTGGGCTGGAAGAGGCCCTCTGAGATTTTCCATCTTGCGCTTAGCTATGGTTCTGAGAATCCAGCGAAATGCATTGACCGCACGACAACTTCATCCCGGTCCTCCGTTTCATCGTCATTGTCATACTCAACTACTTCTATTCTCTCGCAAAATCAAGACATTGGGTTTCGTATTGAACTGGACTGGTCTGCGCCGGAGAATGAGGACCAATTGGCCTTAAAGCTTCAATCGCAGCTCATGGTGGCTCTGCCCATGCCGCAGGATTGCGTGCAAGTCGAATTAAGGCCTGAAGATATTGAGCGTGTGGTATTGGATATGAAAGTAATCAGGAGAAGAGATCCTTTGAGGGCTATAACAATGACCAAGACTGTTAACACTGGGCAACAGACTGATGGAGCTGGGGTTTTGACGCGCTTGTTAAGTTCAAATTTGGCTTCCTTAATGCCGGCTGTTGAAGAAGGGGTCCAAGCTGGTGATCATTGGAGGAGTGTGTCTTTGCTCAGTATTTGTGGCTGTAGCTTGTCGGTGAGTGTTATCGGCTTATGGGAGTTTTATGTCTTAGACGTTTGTTGGTTCGACTACTTGCTTGATTCATTTTACGCGAATAATATAAGAGATGAAAAATATCTGCCTTTGAATATGTTACTCTTGAAGTTGTGTAAAAGATAGTAGCAGCATTTGCAATCTGCCGGAGAAAAACATTGTTTTCACTTGGTGGAGGATAGCGTGAATAAGTTCTGGCTAGTTTATTCTTATATCTGCTGATTGTGTGATTTCCAATCGATTTGTTATTTGATAGCGGTTTTGCCCCATTGCTAATATATTTCTGGAGCAAAATATCTAAGATTAATATCGTGCAGTCATGTTTGATTGTATTTATCCCCTGGTGCCAATGAAGCATTTTGATTTCTGCTATTTAGCTGTAGGTCAGACTTGATTGTGTTGAATCAGGCATATCTTTAAATGTCTCAGTTGCATGCAGGTACTCCCAGTTGAGCTGATTCAGTTGCCACATCTTGAAAAGCTTTACCTCAATAACAACAAGCTATCGGTTTTGCCACCTGAGCTTGGTGAGCTGAGAAGCTTAAAAGTGCTTAGAGTTGACAATAACATGCTTTCGACAGTGCCTGGTAAGACTTTTATCTCTAAATTACTGTCTCAAAGTATATTATTGTAATCTGTGGGTGTTGGAACTGATATATATGGTGCGTAGGATGTGAGTATAATGCTTATGGTATATGTGTTAGATAATGATTATGATTTTGATTGGTAGTATTGAATTCCTTGTCTTTGTACTATTGTTCTATAAACAATACTACCTCTGTTTGAAGACAAAACTACCAAATTCTCTCATACCGAAAAAAGAAATGTAACTAATTTAGGTCTCATACTTGGTTCCATTTTTCCCTTATTTAATGCTTAGTACTTTGTTAACCTTAAATGCTTTATATTATAATATGGGCAAGTCCTTTCATACATTTACTAGGGCCATATTTGGTTCTATTGCACTTGCTGACCTTTGTTTGATTTATTGATTAAATTACGGTACAAGGGACAAATGGGCTTAGCCCTCTAGCTGATTAATACAATGGCAATATATTGAAAGAGCATATTAACTAATTCTAATAAAACAATGAACTAAAACTAAAAACAAAGAGAAGCAGAATGTAAAAATTAGTGCAGAACAGTAACCAAAAAGCAGCCAAGCAATGTGATCACTGACAGGAAGTATGCTTTACACATCCTTGAAGAAGCATATGTATTAGATTGCAAACTAGTTGACCCTTGACTCTCATGGATACAAGCGTTAAACTTTCCCAATTCAACGCGAGTATTAGAATTAATGTATATTTACTAGGATATGACTACAATGCTAATTTTATGTGTCGGATGATGTCGGAAATTTGGGCTGAAATTAGTAGCATTGAATGACTTGGCTTGTACTATCAACACATCATTAATATATAATATAAAATCTATAGCAAACCATACTATTTATAAGTCATAAATAGTAAAGCTTTTTTCTCGAGTTCTATACAGTGCATGGGGAAACATACCTAATTGCACTATACATAACATGTTCCGTGAATAGCAAAACTCACTGACTACATTTCCTACCTAGTATTTCTCTTAATCCCCCTCTCATTTCTTATAACTTGCAGAAGTTGTACTCTCTCCGGTCCTTAATATAAGACATATTTACCTAATTTAATTATATTAGGGAAGTTAGTTAATATGTTTCTAAAACACCAAAGTCATCTTCCCTAATTCCCTCCTTCCTCCTCCTCCTTGATTTGTTAAGGGAGTATCAATAGGGGTAAACTAGGAAAAGATTAACAAATATGAAAACTTTGTCTTATATTTAGGACCAAGATCAACTCTCCAAATATGTCTTATAATAAGGACTGGAGGAGTGGTAATTTGTATCTTATATTGAGAATATTGAGTATACACAAGAACACAAAATTGCCCCAATATCAAAGTTTCTTGCAAGCATGCTCATGGATCTGATGTTTGTAGTCTTTTGAGCAGTGGAACTGAGACAATGTGATCAATTGGTTGAATTGTCATTGGAGCACAACAAGCTTGTTCGGCCTCTTCTTGACTTAAGGTCATTCTATCAGACAATTTCATATCAATTTATTTATAATCTGGGTATTCCTCTCTTCTAATTGTCAGTCTATGTCAATGATAGGTCTATGACTGAATTGCGGGTTCTTAGGTTATTCGGAAATCCTCTTGAGTTTCTTCCAGAAATTTTGCCTCTCCACAAACTTTGTCACCTTTCTCTTGCAAATGTTAGGATTGTAGCAGATGAAAATTTAAGATCGGTGAATGTGCAGATAGAGGTAGCCTTGAACAAAGTAACATGAGTACTTTTTGGCTCTATTCTTTTGAATCACAGCCATTACTCAGTCAAATATGTTTTCTTTTGTTATTGCAGATGGAAAACAGTTCGTATTTTGTTGCATCTAGGCATAAGCTAAGTGCCTTCTTCTCTCTCATATTCCGCTTCTCTTTTTGTCATCACCCATTACTAGCTTCTGCACTTGCAAAAATAATGCGAGACCAAGGAAATAGAGCAGTTGTTGGTAAAGATGAGAATGCAGTGAGGCAGCTCATAAGTATGATTAGTAGTGACAACCAACACGTGGTATGTTTATTTTTCTAGACATCATGACACACACAAATGTATTCTTATACCTTTATTGTTTGTAATAGTTCTTATAAAATACAGGTTGAATGTGCCTGCTCTGCTCTTTCTGCTCTCGCTTGTGATGTTTCAGTTGCACTGCAGCTAGTAAAAGCTGACATTATGCAACCAATTAAAACAGTTCTCAAATCTCTGTGTCGTGAGGAGGTGATATCTGTACTGAAACTTGTGGTGGAGTTAGCTTTTACATCTGATACTGTAGCTGAAAAGATGTTATCCAAGGATGTATTGAAATCATTGAAATTATTATGTGGCCATAAGGATCCAGAGGTAAGTATGATAGTTTATTTCTCGCAGATAATTGTTAGGTGGTACCCTTTTTATTTTGCTGTTCTTTCATATCAAGGTTATTATTTCTATAGGTGCAACGGCTGGCTCTGTTAGCTGTTGGGAATTTAGCCTTCTGCCGGGAGAATCGTCATATTCTCGTTACTTCTGAAAGTTTGCGGGAACTCCTCTTGCACCTGACCATTGCAGCTGAACCATGTGTGAATAAAGCTGCTGCTCGTGCTTTGGCAATTCTAGGTTTGTCTTTCAAAATAATTTGCCTCTTGTCTCTTGGAGTGTTTTGATCCTATTAGTTAGTTTGTTAGTTGCTTCTCCATTTTTTTTTTGTAGGAGAAAATGAAAACTTGCAGCGTGCAATCCGAGGCAGACAAGTTCCAAGGCAAGGACTTCGTATACTATCAATGGATGGAGGCGGGATGAAAGGTCTAGCTACTGTGCAGATTCTAAAGGAAATTGAAAAGAGAACTGGAAAGCAAATACATGAGTTGTTTGATTTAATATGTGGCACATCAACGGGTGGAATGCTAGCTGTTGCCCTTGGGATTATGTTGATGTCTCTAGAAAAATGTGAAGATATATATAAAAATCTTGGTAGATGCCACTAAGGAATGACATGTGCTGTTTTTACTTATTGGTTATTTTAAAACTAAACTGATTGGGTGCTTCTTTTAAACCAGGGAAGATCGTTTTTGCTGAACCTGTGCCAAAGGACAGTGAAGCTGCATCTTGGAGGGAAAAGTTAGATCAACTTTATAAGAGTTCATCAAAGAATTTTAGAGTTGTTGTTCATGGATCAAAAGTATTTACCTCCTTTTTTATGTTTCTATATTCTATAAAGTTTGTTAGTATTAATGACCATCCGATTTCTTACTACGTTTTTTTATGGTAACAAACCATCCAACACTTGATGCTATTGATTAATCCCAATTCAAGTTAGGTTTGGCCCTAGTTTGGGCTAAGCAACGTGTAAATTGTATTAGGAACTCGGAGACTGAATGGGATTCATAACAATATTAAATTTTATTTATTTATTTATTGTTGTATGACTTTTTTAAGTTTGAAGATAATAGTGCAGAATGTGTTGTTTTCTTTAAGAGTAGAAGCTATTTCAACAGCTGTACCTATGCAATTTATGCCCTAAAAGGATACATTTTAATTTATTGTCTTGCAGCACAGTGCAGATCAGTTTGAGAGGTTATTAAGGGAAATGTGTGCTGCTGAGGATGGGGATTTGATGATTGATTCGGCTGTAAAAAATGTACCCAAAGTTTTTATTGTATCAACCTTGGTAAGCGTGACCCCAGCACAACCATTCTTATTCCGCAACTATCAGGTGTGACGCCCAGAACTTTTGTTCTTTATATGTAGTTTTAATGTTGTCAAATAGATGCAAATTCTCTCTAATAGTTTCTTTAATAAAAAAATGCAGTACCCCGCTGGGACACCTGAGGTGCCTCTTGTGAATTCAGAAAGTTCAGGTATCTCTGAATTATCATCTCCTACAATAGGTGCCCAAGTTGGCAATAAGCGGAGTGCTTTCTTTGGAAGTTGTAAGCATCAATTGTGGCAGGCTATTAGAGCGTCATCTGCTGCTCCATATTATCTTGATGATTTTTCTGATGGTACCGCTCTTTCAAATATTGTTGGCCTTGAGTTAGTTGTGTTTTCATGTTTTATTTTCTATCATCATGTTGACATTTATATTTTTCACCCTTGTTCTCCCAACATTTCATAAGATGTCAACCGCTGGCAAGATGGTGCAATAGTGGCAAACAATCCTACAATTTTTGCCATAAGGGAAGCACAACTTCTTTGGCCTGACACAAAAATCGAATGCCTAGTTTCAGTAGGGTGTGGTTCAGTTCCAACAAAGGTATCTGCTCTTCTTTATTTGTTTATTTTCCAGGGAAATTAAAAGGCATTAATATATGCTTCTTAGATATGTTGAAAGTAATAACAGCTTACAAATTTTTTTCTTGGATGATGATCATGGTCTTTCATATATAATCATTTGTATCACTTTAGAATCTAGTGATTTATACTAGTCTATATTTGAGAAAATATGACATTGACCATTGAACTTATTAAGTTACTATTATTTGCGCTGTTGTAGATGCGAAAAGGTGGATGGCGCTATTTGGATACAGGACAAGTGTTGATTGAGAGTGCATGCTCTGTTGACAGGGTAGAAGAAGCCTTGAGTACATTACTACCTATGCTTCCTGAGATGCAGTATTTTCGTTTCAATCCAGGTGCAAAGCTTAAGTTTAGGAATGTGGGCATCATAACTTGCCTTTTCTCTCCCTCCTCAAGAGTATATATTCTTGGAGTGAACTTTAAGTCTCATGAGTCTTTTTCGATGGTTGGCCTTGCAGTTGATGACCGTTGTGATATGGAACTTGATGAGACAGATCCAACTCTCTGGCTGAAGTTGGAATCTGCAGTTGATGAATATATTCAAAAGAACCATCAGGCACTTGAAAGTGTCTGTGAGAAATTGCTTCTGCCTTTCCAACATGAAGAGAACTGGTCAGAGAATATAAAATTTAAACCGCCAAAGACAAAGGATTCAAATGAGGGTATTGTTTATGATATGCGGTCTGTTTGCCACCTGTAAAATTTTCACCTCTGGCAATCCCAATTTAATACCGCTATATCTTTTCTGTTTTGCTTCACCAGGTGCCTGTGGCCCCACATTAGGGTGGAGGCGTAATGTACTACTTGTTGAAGCTTCACATAATCCAGATTCTGGAAGAGTGATCCGCCATGCTCAAGCACTTGACTCATTTTGCACTCAAAATGGAATACGGTTAACCCATATGCAGGATTTATCAAGAACTGTAAAGTCAGTTCCTGCAACAGCATTTCCGACTCCAGTTGCATCACCTATGTTTACAGGAAGCTTCCCATCAACTCCACATGTCTATAGTCCTGATTTTGGTCAGAGGATTGGACGTATTGATCTCATCCCACCTCTAAGTTTAGATGGGCAATTGGGAAAAATTACTGCATCACCTCCAGTTTCTCCTCGAGGACTCAGACAACTCCCTCTGCCTGTCCTATTGTTGCATGAGAAATTACAGAATTCACCACAAGTTGGTGTTATTCATTTGGCTCTCCAGAATGACTTGGATGGCTTAATCACGAGGTACTTGCTCCTATATTTTCTGAATACAATCAATTGTCTCTTGTTCCTTTTTGTGTGTGATGTGAGCATGATGTTTATGGCTATTTCTCAGTTGGCACAATGATGTGTTTGTGGTGGCTGAACCTGGGGAGCTTGCTGAGAAATTTTTGCAAAGTATTAGATTTAGTTTGTTGTCATCAATGAGGAGCCGTCGCAGAAAGTGTGCATCTATGCTTGCCAATATATCTACTGTTTCTGATTTGGTTGCTGCTAAACCTTATTTCCAAATCGGAGGCATTCTTCACCGTTTTGTTGGCCGTCAAACCCTGGTATGTGTTCTTTTGCTAATGGTGATTTATTAGTCTAAATTGATTCATTGTTTTGGTGTTTGATACATTTATTAAAACTTGACTTTTGATGATCTGAAGGTTATGGATGATGATTATGAAGTTGGATCGTATATGTTCCGTAGGACTGTACCTTCTTTGCACTTGACACCTGATGATGTTCGACAGATGGTATATACTCTTGTTTTTTTAATTTACTTATCTTCCCTCTTTAAGTAGATTTTTTTGGCTTTATCACCATTTTATATCTGTCCAATTTTTGCTTTCACCAGTTGGTCAAGAGTTTTTAAAATTTTTGAATGACGTGAGATGTTAATCCTTTGATTCTTTAGGAGTCACTTTAATATAGTGCCAAAAAGCATTAGAAGCATATTTGGATATTTTATTGTTTATTGCATTTGGTCTCACCAATTTCAATAATTTATGCATCAATATATATCATCAACTTCATACATTCTTGAGGAATTTTTCACTTATAAATTCAAAGGCTACCCCTTGTGTGAACCTAGCTTTGGCTATTGTTGTAAATGATCAGGACTGTTGGGTATACTAAAGTTGGAAGGTCATCTACAGGCATAATCTAACCCTTCTTAATAATATTGACCATTTATATTTGTTGAACCTTTGTGAAGTTTGGTTTACTAGTTTACTGTGAACATGCAGAAAAACTGATGGGTCCTTACATCAAAGCTAGAGATAGTGACCTTTGGTTTGCTTAAAGAACTTTAGCAATTGACACTCACTGTGCAAAAGCCCTTGATATCATTCCAACTCAAGGTTTCCTTTTTTAAAAGGTTTTTAGAACAACAAAAGTAGTTATCATACGAGTTAAAGTTCAAACTTTCATTCCTTCATGCACAGAAGATAGATTGTAGCAGAGGAGTTCATGTGGTATGATATTTTTATTCGGTACCACTACAATTTCCCTGGTTAAGTAGAGGGAAGAGATTATTACTAGTAGTTTGAAACATATATTCTGTATCATGCCCATACAAATGCTTTGATTGAATTTTGTTTCCTCATTTTATTGATGTCTTGAATGACTCAGGTTGGAGCATGGAGAGACAGGGTCATTATATGCACTGGTTTACATGGACCCACTCCAGCTCTCATCAAGGCCTTTCTTGACTCTGGTGCCAAAGCTGTCATATGTTCTTCAAATGAACCCCCAGAACCCATGTTGACCCATTTTGATGGTTCTGGGGACATGAATGCATTCGAAAATGGAAAATTTGAGATTGGAGAGGATGAGGTGGAAGAAGAGACTGAACATGAAAGTCCATCAAGCGACTGGGAAGATAGCGATGCCGAAAGAATTGAGGAACAGACTACGTATATTTATGATGACAATGAGGAGGAACTTTCACAATTTGTCTGTCAATTGTATGAATCGTTGTTCCGTGAGGGTGCTGGTATCAAGGTTGCTCTGGAACAGGCTCTCGCCTCACACCGAAGGTTAGGGTACGTGTGCCATCTCTCAAGCATGCAATGATTTTATGCCCTTGCACTAGAAACACGTAAATATACATTGGACATATTCGTATAGAGGTACAGTGGATGCCTAATTTTGAGGCATGAAATGACGTACATAAGGAAGGTAAAGTGGTCTCTTGTTTCTTTTTAAACCTTAACATGGCTCGATTATGGCTATGTAATCTGACATTGTCAATCTTGTAACTCTGGAAGCCTAGACTCTGCCTCGCCATATTGCACTGTTGGCAAGAACATCGGTGGCCTGGCGTTGTACTGTCTCTTGAAAATATGTATATTCGTTTCTTTATATAAATTGAAGATATGCATATTCTTTTGTGCATATAGTTAGTTACTTGGGCGGCTACTTGAAATTTCACTCTTCACATAAATGAGCGTAACAATCAATCGGACCGTGAATGAACCATGGAGGCGGTGGTTTAAGAGTTGGTTAGATCAGTCAGTAAAATGATAGAATTAAATATATTTTATTCAAATACTATATTTTTTAATTAAATTTGAAGTGTGCTTCGAGGAAGGGGAGCATTTGCATTGAGGTGTTAGAATATAAGGTGATATTAAATAGTTAGTTAGAGAGGTAGTTAGTAGGTTAGAGGGTTAGTTAGGATCCCTAGTCTATATAAAGGGATCCACCCTCACTATTACTCTGAATCACTATTACACTTTGTAGAGCATATTGCTCCATTATCAATACATCATTTTCTCATTACCTTCTTTCTTCCTAATTATTCTCTCTAATTAGATTAGTTAACATGGTATCATAAGCCAGGTTGGTTTTTTTAAGATTAGCAGCCTAGTAATCAAGATCTATCACTGAGTTATCAACATCTCAGGCCTTAACACAAGAAGGCCCAAGAAAGAAGTCCACCACCGCCCAAGAACACAACGGGGCATCTGACCCGACTGATTTGCTTCACAACCCGATATCTTGCTCGACACTTTGCAACTTGTCTTCTTCGGATGGAGCAGAAAGGTGATTGCAACACCCTACCACCGGTGGGAGAGAAAAGGATCCTGGATGTTCAAGACCCAAAGTCCTCAAACATGAAGATCGTTGAGGATTTGAAGGCTTTAGAGAAAGAATGTGATCTGCCATATTCACCTACCCAGTTCGCGATTTCACCGATTCAAAGAAGAAGAAAGCTTTGACGGTGAGCATCCCCAAAGAAGATCCAAGATCGACGGCAAGCCAGACACACGAAAGGCAATTTACCCTTGCAAAGTCCGGCAAGCACCAAGAACGGAGGCCGGAAAAGGATTCTCCGGCAAGCCAGACGCACGAAAGGTACTTGCCCCTGCGATTTCTCCCAAGATCGAGCTCAGCCACGATTTCCGGCAAGACTCAATCACGGAGGACGCACGAAAGGCTCTCTCTCCGCCGTGAACGAAAGCACAACATGAAAGGCATGTTAGCGCCCCTGCCATCTCCATCAAGAGATCGTTCTTTCTCTTCTTTCTCTGCAGCAGCGCACAAAAGGCAGCCATGCCCCTGCGCTCTGAACCGAGACCTGTGAAACAAGAACGATTGATTGGAGTCGAAGCACGAAAGGCGATTTTCGCCCCTGCTAAATGAAGACCAGACGCATGAAAGGCCAAGAATCAAGATCTTTCGCCCCTGCAATCTCTGGCCAGAAAACTACAGAAGGCCTTTTCTTTGCCTCAGAAGCACGCAAATGCTTGTAGATGTCACAAGCAAAAGTCGCACAGAGCTATGGATCCATGTAATTATAATCGATATTGGCAATTTTGTCTTATCTCTCCAACTCAACAAGTATGTCCCTGCTACAAATGTTGCCTGCCTTGCCTGTTGTTCTATCTGTATTATTAGAGGTGTTCAGAATGTTCAGTGTCTTTCTACCAATAGAGTCAACAGCTGAAACATCGTTATTGTCCATGTATTCAACTTCATGGGTATGTCTTAAAATCAAACTTTACAGACCAGGATTGCTTAGTGTTGTTAAATAATGTAATGCATGTGTACTCAAATTGCATGGATTATGATGCTGCTCGTAAGGTATTTGATGGTATGAGAAATGTGTTCTCTTGGACGGTCATAATAGTTGCATCAAATGAATATGGTCATTATATTGATGGAATACCGCTATTTCCTATGATGTTGGAACAAGGAGTCTTGCCAGATGGGTTTGCTTTTTCTGGTGTTTTGCAGTCATGTGTTGGCTTGGGTTTCATTGAGTTTGTTGAGATGGTGCATGCCCAAGTTGTTGTAAGAGGTTTTCTGACTCATACAGTTGGTTCAATTGTGGCTAATTCTGACTCATACTTGGCTTTCTTGGTGATTAGAGCTTCAAATCAAAGCGGTGGTGATCCGTTCACATTGCCCTGCAGTGGCAAAGGATCTTACTAAGTCATCATGGTTTTGCTTCAACTTCTATTTCATTGAGTTTGGTCTTTATTTGCATTTTGATCCATTTGTGGGGTTACTGTGTAATTAGAATCCTGAACTCGTTCTCTTTGGTATCCAGAATTGGGATCTGATATGTTACTCTTAGAATGTGATAAAACCGGTGCTTTCTGATTTGTATATGCAGCTTGGACTTGATCTTGATAGTAAACAGACCTTGAGGGAGAGGTTGCTGAGGCAATACTGCTATCACTCATATTATTGTAACGTCATTTCTTGATTTGGGAATTGGACTTTTGGGCATTGGTTTCCAGTCAAAGTGGGAAGACTCAACTTGAAAGGAGCATAGTAGTTTTCATGGCTACAAGCATCTTGAAAGCCATGAAAACATAGCTATTTTGAGAACTTAGCATAACTTCAGAGTAGCAAATTGCAGAGAACTCAGCATTGAATGAGGAAATACATTGTTAGGCCGTGAGATTAGTCATCACCTTATCTTCCTTATTAGACTATGCCTACCTTGCAGTGTCAGTTAAAGGCAAAAGAATGCCATGAGTCATGGATGTCATTAACTGCAACAGATGAGCAATTAGAGACTGTCCAGAAGGAACTACAATGTGAGGCAAGGAACAGGGGACATGGAGATGATTTTCAATGAAAATAACCAAAGCAGCCAAAACATTTACAGTGACATTGGGTTACAAATATTGAAGCAACAAGCATTACGCTGATTTAACATGGAGAAGAATGTTATAGAAGAAGAAATTGTGAATTGAAGAAATCTTTGTATTTTGTATTGTTTTTGTTGATTGTAAAACTATTCAGTTTGATTCACCTTATCCCCTTATTTTGTTGTTCAAGTTGAGCACTTTGTTAAGTAGTGTTCAACTTGAGGGGGCGTGTTAGAATATAAGGTGATATTAAATAGTTAGTTAGAGAGGTAGTTAGTAGGTTAGAGGGTTAGTTAGGATCCCTAGTCTATATAAAGGGATCCACCCTCACTATTACTCTGAATCACTATTTGTTAAGTAGTGTTCAACTTGAGGGGGCGTGTTAGAATATAAGGTGATATTAAATAGTTAGTTAGAGAGGTAGTTAGTAGGTTAGAGGGTTAGTTAGGATCCCTAGTCTATATAAAGGGATCCATCCTCACTATTACTCTGAATCACTATTACACTTTGTAGAGCATATTGCTCCATTATCAATACATCATTTTCTCATTACCTTCTTTCTTCCTAATTATTCTCCCTAATTATATTAGTTAACAGAGGGGTAAAAGAATCATTGAAAAGACATGAGAAAACTCTTAAAAGTGTTTATTTACATCAATTGAGATAAAACTTTTCTCACATATTTATCTCGTATGCCGTAAATTATGATTGAACAGTTTCTTTTAAAAACTCCAATCCTTATTTCAAACAAACACAAAAGGGTACAATTTCATTTCATGACTCAAGAGGCGTCAATTCTTCCCCCTAACTCGAATAATTTTAGAACTCCAGGGAAAAAAAATTAAGAATTTGATTCTTCATAAAGGCTTTCAAGGTTTTTGGCAACCGTCTACGGAGCTTAGTGTAGACAATGGGGGGCCATAAAAAAAAAGTGTGTTCAGATTTTTTTTTAAAAAAATTAATATAATGTAAAAAGATATGTTATCTTATATATTAGACTTGCTAAAATACTTTTATTATACATTTAGCCTCCCAAATATTTTTTAAATTAGTTAATAAGTATATATTTGGCCCCCAAAATATTTTTTTTTTAATTAGCTAATGAATATACATTTGACCCCTTAAATATTTTTTCAAAAATCTGTTGCTGGTCTACTTTGAGCCAAAGTTTGACAAAGGCCTACGTCTCCAATTTCGTCGTCGACTCTATCTCCCATCACCTGTAGTTCCTAAAATCGTCGCTAGTCATAGCTTCCTCTACTCTTTTTAAGTCCCGTCACTGTCAATAGCCATTGCAATTTATGTTGCTCCTTCCTTTCCTCTTCAACCTCCCTCATTGATCTCCTATTGTTTTAGGCTTTGATTGTTTTAAAAAAAAACCCAGGTAACTCAAAGGATTAGGGAAAAGCACCAAAATAAGATTTTTTTTTTTTTTTCAAAAAATTTACCTAATTAAAGCATATTAGAGACTTTTTACCATACTAATGCTCACGTCACTAGTGGCGTGAACAACATTCACGCCACTAGGTGGTGTGAACAATGATATGGAATCAGACCCACTACAATTGAGTGGGTCTGATTCATTGTTCACGCCACTAGTGGCGTGAACTGTCCTTACGTCACCAACTGCATTACTTTGGTAAAATGTTTCCAATCTATTTTAATTAGGTAATTTTTTTGAAAAAAAAAATTATTTTGGTGCTTTTCCCCAAAGGATCAAGTTGCAAATTGATGTATAGTTTCATGAATAAATTATTAATTCTCCCGATATGGACATACTCATGAGAAATCAAAGTTAAAAAAACAGGACAACATGGAAGACTTGCAATAGAGAAGAATAGACAAGAGGAAAGAAAAGAAAACAAATGAGAACTCAGAGGCTTCCCCAAAAACTTTCTGTTGAGTGGGAGGGATGCTGCTAGGTCAGTAGGAGGCATACAGAAATCAGTAAGACAGCAACTACAGGACTACCTGAGCCCAATGTATGAAAAAAAAGGGTGGTGCGTAAGACTCCCACCAGGTGGAATCAAGGGAGAGGGATAGACTTATGCAGAAATTTGACCAAACAATGACAAATGAAAAAGGTAGGATTCGCCAATTGGAGATTTAAATTCAAGATATTTCAAGTAAACCCACATCATATTCCATATGATAGTTACACTTTGTATCAAAGAAGCAAGCCATAATATTGCCGTGTCCAGAAAACAAGAAAAAGTTCCATTGCAAACACAAGGAGAATATGAAGATCGTGTCCCTTTTCAAAGTTTCAATCATGGGAAAATTCATTATTTCTTTGAAACGTTTTAGTATTTACCATTTGACAAAGATCACAAGGCAAATGAAGATGCTCCCAATTGAAAAATCAAATTTAGACCTATGTCCCAAACTTTTTTCATCTATAATTCTTCTCCAAAATCCAAGATAAAATGGCTTCTTCTCCGACTCCTATTTTTATAGGCACAAGGAGTAGCGCTGGATCTTAACTGAAGAAAAAAAAAAAAAGTACTTCACCATGTTTGAGTTAGAAAGGCAAGGAAGTTCTCAGGAAGCTCAGCCACACATTGTAGTTACAATTTCTGGCAGAGCCTATTCCAAACCCAATTTCTAGGTCTTGATTAAGACTTGGAAGAGGAAGACAAGAAGATGCACAACTACAGAAAACAATACTCGATTAAACAGAATTCCTGGTCAAACCTTTCAGCAATGCAAGTGTTTCTCTAGAGGAAAATGTTTTTTTTTTTTTTTGGTTTTAGTATTACAATCAGTCAGTGTTTGGTACAATTTGCATGCAATTCAACTAATCTACCTCTCCCATCAAGTGTAGGGTATTTATCTAGGCGCATATTATAATACTTGTGCATATTTAAGCACCTAAAAGTACCCTAACAATAGCATACAACAAAATTTACAATCAAGCACACTCATTTTTGTAAGTTTTCGGCGAAGAATCTACACCTGTTGGTCTGTGCGCGATAAATTATTGTATGTGGCCAGCAGTTCTGACAATGGATCCAGTGTTGCCTATGATTCTCTATCTTTTGGTTTAGTTACAAGCTCAAGAACTTCCACAACTTCACCCATTGAAGGTCTTGCCTCAGCATCTTCTTGCAAACACATTGCTGCCACTGCAAGTGCATGAAATAGACCCTTCTCAGGGTAGTTACCATCAAGGAAGGGGTCAGCCATTAGAGTAAACTTGCTTCTGTCCTTGAACAGAGGTTGTGCCTGCAAAAACCAAAACAAAAAGAGAACCCTTAAGGGCCTTATTTGAAGATTACTGTTCTAACCACAGAACTTCAGAGGAAATCAAGATACTGACATAAGGTCATTGAAATTTTGAGTTTCATTTTTAACCCCATGTTAAAGTGAAACCAATTTATCGCTTGTTGAAAGGGAGAAAAATGGCAATATACCCATTGGATCAGGTTCTGCTCATCCGCTGCTCGTGCATCGTCAATAACTCTTCTGCCAGAGATTATCTCCAAAAGCACAACCCCAAAGCTGTAAACATCAGACTTGGTCGTTAGTTGTCCAGTAGCCGCATACTCTGGTGCACAATAGCCATAGGTTCCCATGATCCTTGTGGTGATATAGAGTTGGCCTTGTGTTGGACACATCTTAGCCATTCCAAAATCAGAAAGCTTGGGATTGAAATCCTCATCTAACAGTATATTTGATGCTTTAAAATCACGGTATATTACTTGTGGCTCAGCAATTTCATGTAGATACTCAAGCCCTCTTGCAGCTCCCTCAGCTATTTTCATCCTCATATCCCAAGATAAAGGCGCCTTATTTGGAGCCAAGTCTAAGACACAACTTTATTATGTAAAAGAGCTTTTGGCTCTCACAACAATTCAAAAGCTGTTAATGAAAACACACTAATACTCACTCCAATCTTTAATACAAGACTTAGTTGACTGTTTTTGAAAAGATTAAGGAAGCTAAATAAATTAGTCAATAATTGAATATGTTGTGTATCATTTGACTATATATTACCACTCTGGTCCTATTTATAAGTCCCATTTTGACCAAATCACACATACCAAGGAGAGGTAGTTAACTCAATGATTATGGGGTAAATTTTCAACTTTACCCTTATTTATGATTGGGTATCTTTCAACTTTTTCTTCTCTCTCTATTTTCATTGGTATAGTTATTATGGGCAAAATTGTCACAATCTCATTTATTTGGTCAAAAGGGACTTATAAATAGGACCAAATTTTTTTGGTCAAAAGGGACTTATAAATAGGACCAGAGTGGTAGTTTATAAGTCAGACAAATTAGTTTAGTATAAAAAAGATGAATATAAATATTTTAAAGTAATTTATCTAACATCCTTAATTTTTACAAAAAAGTCTACTGAGTCCTACATTAACATTAAGGACGAGAGATAATATTATTATTTTGTTATGATGTCTCATGCATCTTCTTACCTAGAAGGCGATCTTCTAGACTCCCATTGGGCAAGTATTCGTAGGTTAAAATCCTGTGGTCCTCTTCAACACAATAACCAATCAAATTGACAAGGTTTGGATGCTTCAACAAGCTTAACATCAAAACCTCTGAGATAAATTCTCTAGTTCCTTGCCTTCCTTGTCTGTCCAGTTGCTTCACAGCCACAACCTGAAAGCCAAACGAAGAAACCCCAGATGAATCTAACCTGTAGAAAACTCTTAGCAGAAAGAGAAAATCTCTGTTAAGAAAGAGAGATAGAAAGAGACTTGATCAATGCTTTCTATGCATCCTTTGTAGACCACCCCGAATCCCCCCTCGCCTATTTTGTGTTCATTGCTGAAACCGTCAGTTGCATCACCGAGTTCTTTGTATGTGAAAACTTTAACTTCATTTTGTACAACTCCATGTTTTTGTATCTCTTCGGTTATCCTTCTGTGCCTGCTGCTACCTGCAGTTACGTAAAACTCAATCAATCACCGGCATTGAGCACTGGTTCAAATATGCAAGTTAAATTAAATTCTTATCCATTTTTCATGAACCTTTTGAAGAAATCAAATTCTCACCGATTGTTCGAACTTCGAAATAGCCGAGGCTTTTTTGAATTACCAGGAATGATCACTCAAATTCAGGGAGATCGATCAATGACAGAAGAATGAATTAAAACCTAACCCGACTATTGTTAATCAATCTCGAAAGAAATAAAAACCAGGTTCACCAAGTAATTGTAGAAATTTTATTAAGGAACATTGCGAAGTTATCAATCAAATTCAGCAAACTATTAACCTAAAACAAAAGGTTAACAATTCAAATATGCAGCATCAATTGATTAACGCACCTGTCCTGAATGAAATATTTGAAACAATCGATTTCAATGTATAGGATTTCAATTCTGCCCTGCGTTTCGAAATTTCTGTTGGTTCATCGGCGCCTTTCTCCGACGGGTTAATGCAACAGGGAAAGCAAACCATGTCTTCTCTTCAAATCCTCTTAAACAAACCCAGTTGATAAAGTTTTTAACAATAATAATAATAATAATAACAATTATTATTATTATTATTATTATCATAAAAAACTTTCACTGAGAGAAACCCAGAAGTTGATAGATCAACTCATCGGTATCATACAAGATATATCTGATAACACCTAAGATTATAACAACCTTAAATATATTGCCATTTGTCTGCGAAAACATTGATCCACCCAAGTTTAGGAGGGGTTCATTTTAAAGGAAGTTGCTTGAAATGGATTAACTAAAATGTAGTTAATTTTAGCTGCTTTTTTTATTCATCATTTCTATTACCAAGATGAGGCTTTTAAATAAACTACGTATTACCCGTAATTAAACACTCTTAGACACAAAAATTTAACAATAAATAATATATTTATATAAAAAAGAATATTGTATTTCATGGGTGAATCTTATATTTATGCCATCTAATTATCATAATTCATAAATTTTAATGTAATAATACCATGAATTAAAATCGACCGTTTTTATTCTATTTATTTGAATTGGTGTTTAAAAAGCACGTCGAGATAAAATTCCTCTTACATAATTAGTAGATCATGTTGGAAAAACAGTTTCTTCCACTGATAATCCAAACAGGCCCTTAAATTAATTAGTAAAAGTTCGGTATAGAAGCATCTCGTGGCATTGACCAAACAACAAATGAAGTATATCTCGATTCACATCAGAATCTATATGAATTTTGCCACAAATATTATGCAATCTGCATTTTGCATTTTATTGGGTAATTTAGAAACAAAAATTAGAAAGGAGGGTCAATGGAAAGAAAAGAAAGACGCTCCATACACACATTTATGTGATTTAAATTTAAATAGTTTTTCACCTCTTAGATATACATAAGATAAGGTTATTAAACTCGGACCGGACGGGCCGATTCGGCCTGAAAACCGTCGAACCGGTCCGACATCAACCCAATCTACTTTTAAAAAAAAAAAAAATTTAAAATTTCATATTAATAATATTGAAATCATAACTTTCTCACCGGTTTAGCTCCAAGTTAGCTTCAATTTGACTCCGGTCTAAAACCAATACCCTGTACCCTAGTCAGTGGCTAATCCAAGTTTAATAACCTTGATCCAAGTTTAATAACCTTGATGACAAATCATTATTGCAGAGAATTACAATCCACTTGCCCGACACTTCACAGACTACATTTTCTTGTGACCTGATCATTTGAAAATGATCATTCCTGGACAAATGAGAATACACAAGATTACAAGATAGCCCCTCAAAGCAGCTTCGGCTCCTAAGCTCCTTCACAGCCTAAAATTGTAGATTCCTTTGAAGATAAAAAGATAGAGAGAACATGAAAACTGCTAAGCTCGCAGGAAATTCCAATCAGTCGAGCTTGTTGGTAATAGGATGGCCAAGATGCTGAAGAAGTAGAATAGAAATGAGGCTTGATGTAGGTGAGCCCTGGTAAAAACTTTTAATCTATTAGTAAGCACTTGATCCAATAACTCAGCAAATCTAACTCAGAATAAATCAAACCAAGAGGTTATTGTGATCTCTTTTGACAACCATAATTAGAGCATGAGTATCATTGTATCAGGCATTGGCAATCAACAGTTTTCAGTAAAATGGTTAGGAAACTAATGGTGGGCCAGTACTTGAAGTGAAAAAATCTCACGATAATGAGTTGTAAGATTGTTATGTACCAGCATTTATGTATATTCATAATTTGGTCAATCCGCCTAACGGTTTTTAATGAGTTGATCGATACAGACAGAGGACATGAATGGACTTAACTTGATCAAGGAGTATGCAAGCCATTTACGAGCAGAAGGTCATTCAGTTTTCTGGATACTATCTGACTGAGTTCACAGCCACCACTACGGAGACAATTTAGCTTCAATTTCATCCCATTGTCCATTTTTTATCTTGAACTTCAGCTTGATATGCTTAATAAGAAACTTAGCATCATCAAACTTGGAAAGGCCTATCAACCCATTCACAAGTCTTGTCATTACCGAGTAAGGTGGAAGCCAACCAAGCTTAAGACATTTCTGGGTAGCAATAAATGCATCTTCAAAACGCTCACCTTCGCACAGGAAGCTAATCAGAGTAAAGTGGCAAGTAGCAGTGGGTTTGATGCCTCTTGTTCGCATGTCACCGAAAAGTTTTGTTGCTGCATTAAACTTCCCTTCTTTACAAAGCCCATGAATCAAATGGCAGTAAGTAGCTGTATTTGGCTTCACACCCCTGGAAATCATGCCATCGAGCAAAGCCCTTGCTTCGCAAGACTTCTTCGTTTTACATAAGCTCTGAATCCTAGTGTTGTAGGTGGTAAGACCCGGTTTAATGCCATAATGTACCATCAGTTTCAACACCTTCCCTACGTCTTCCAACTTCTCTTCATTGTAAAATCCAGCAAGCAAATTCCCAAAAGTAGCTTCATCTGGCTTTACACCTTTTTTATCCATCTCAGCTAATATCGAATATGCAGAACTAGACTTACCCGCAATGCAAAACGCCTTGATTCCCACATTATACGTGTCAAGGTTGGGTTCTATTCCATATTTTTTTGGGAATTCAAGGAAAATTCGACATAACTCCTCGTAATTATTAGCAATCTGACAAGCAACAAGTAGAGCATACAACGATTTAACTGAACGAGTAATACCAAACTCATCAAGTTGCTTGAAAGTGAGAACGGCATCTTCAAGCATGTTAGCTTGACCATACCAAATGATAACGTGGCACGCGAAACCCTCGTTCTTATTAAAGTCCGGCCGGGTCTTCAATTCCTCAAGGAACTGACAAATACCTTCGAAGTGTTTGGATTCAGTGAGCTTAGAAATGGCAATGGAGAAACAAATGCGATCAATATAAGCGTCAGGGTTGAGCGTAGTGGAGCGACAAATCTCGAGTATCCGCATTGGATCCTTCTCGGCCTTCAGACGAGCGAGAACTGGCCTGGATTCCACCCTCGAGGAAGGAGAAAAGGGACCTGGCCATTTGATATGACTGTCAGCCTCAGATGAATTAGAAGGTGATGCGATTGTGCAGTAGAAGCGATATCGACACGCTTGGCGAAGTCGAGAAAACAAAAACATCGTCGCAGTCGGGAAGGGGAATCTAGGGTTTTCAGCAAAGAAGATGAAGGGGAGTGCCAGTACCGGGGCGCGACGAGTGATCCACCGGTGGGTCTCTCGATCAAAACCCCATAGCGTATCAGTTTAATTGCATATTTGGACGCTGCGTTTTGATGGGGAAACCGTCAAAAAATAAGAGGAACTTTTGGGATTTGAACCCGACGTGAATCGAACACGCAACCTTCTGATCTGGAGTCAGACGCGCTACCATTGCGCCACGGATCCCCTTGGTGATGGGGGCAACTTTTCGGCTAAAGGAACAAAAAATACACATATGCTTTAGGGTGTGCATGGGAACCATTCTGTTCTCCAGCACTGATTCTGAGATAAAACATTTTTTCTGATGCTGTGCCTGAGAAAAGTTCTGAAAATCAGAATTACGTTTGTTAACTCATTTTATTTTTATTCCGAGAATCAGAATTACGTTTGTTAACACATTTTATTTTTATTTATGTAATTTTTATATTCAAAAAATTATTTATGTGGCGGTGGTGGCCGCGGCGGTGGGGATGGGGGTGGCGGTGGCAGTGGTGGTAGTGGCAGCAACAGTGGTGGCGGTGGCAGTGGTGGTAGTGGACGCAGCGGTGGGGGTGGTGGCGCGCGGCGGTGGTGGTGGCGGTAGTGGCGGAGGTGGCCGCGGCGGTGGGGGTGGCGGTGGTGGAAGCGGTGGCGATGGTGGTGGCCGCGGCGGTGGGGGTGGTGGTGGCTGCAGCGGTGGTGGTGGCCGTGGCGGTGGCAATGGGGGTGGCGGTTGTGGAAGCGGCGGCGGCGGTGGCGGCGGTGGCGGCGGTGGTAGTGGCAGTGGCGATGGTGGGGGTGGCGGCGGTGGAGAGGGTAGTGAAGGGGAAGAGAGAAGGGGAAAAATAGATTCTGGCTTTGTGCCCTGGAATAGAAAATCAGAAATTTTCTGCTTCTTTTTTTTATTCCCCAACACGAAAAAGAAACCGATTCATCCCGGGAACCAAAAAAAAAAAAACCGGATTTACCAAACACAATTCCCATCCAATTGTGTTCCTGGGAACAGAAATTAAGAAAAAACTCATTCTGGGAGCGTTACCATGCACACCCTTACCCTAACATAATGGTGGGATGTGACTTTTGCTCCAAAATGGTAACCACGTGTGTATTTTTGCTCACAAAAAAAGCATATGGTGCTGGGTGCTCCCGGGGGTAAAGCACATGTGTGTTTTTCTCCTTTACCCGCAACTTTTCCATAAAATGTACTTCTTTGATCTTAATTATAAGACCACTTTTTTTTATATATAGAAATTAAGTAAGCTAATTAAATTATTTTAAAATATTCTATTTTTTTCAAACTAATTAGTTTGACTAATAAAATGATATATATATTAAGGATACACCACATATGATATGATTAAGTAACTTATTTGGTTTTCTTAATTTTTTCAAAAAAAAAAAAATCAACTTGGTCTTATAATTAGGACAATAGGTAGTACTTTTTTAGATCTTTTTTATAAGCTATACTTATTACACAAAACAAGCTAACAGTTAATATTAGTTAAAAATAATGAATGTGTCAAAAATCCATGTTTCTTCCAAATATACTCATATTTATGAAAAGAGCATAGGAGAAAGAATGAATAACAAATATGAGAGAGTATGAGTATAAAACATGAGAAAGAATGTGTAATAAATAATAAATAAAAGAGAATTAGTGGTGAGTAAGGGGTAATTAATATAAAAATATATATTTAATAGGGATAGAAAAAGTAAAAGTAATTTAAATTTTGAAACACAAGAAGAAAATTGTTTATAAAAAGAATTAACTCCAAGTAAGAGAAAGCTACTAATAAAAATGACCCGGGGGAGTAACTCTCTTGTTGTAAGAGTTTTTCTTGAAAGCAAGAAGATAAAAATTTGGAAAATTTTCAGCTTAGAACTATAGTAGCAAGAAAATTTCCATTTTACCTCTAAAATATTCTGAAATTTCACTGCATGTCCAAAATGAATAAAGTCTAAAATTAAATTAAATTCTACAGGTGAAAAGACATTTATGTCATTAGGTTTTTTAAAAGAATGTGAAAGGATAAAAATAACCTTACGTGCAAGTAAAATTCTCCTAGATTCACAGCTTCTTCCTCCGTCTTCCTCATCCACAATTGGAACCTCTCATCACTATTGCCCCCTCATTGTCCTTCCTCCTCTGTCTTCCTCATAACACTGGCAAACCCTCGCCTCATCGATGTTTCATCATCTGTCCATCCTCCCACAAGCAAGTTCAATCAAAGCCAAGAAAAATGAATATATATATATATATATATATATATATATATATATATATATATATATATATATATATATATATATATATCAACTGTCTTCCTTGTCTTCATTCTTTGTCTTCCTTGTAGAGATTGAAGGAGATTACAAACAAGAAGAATGAAGAAAGGAGGAAGAAGGTCACCCAAGAGATTGTGAACAAGAGCATATAGGAACTAGTTTGACAATGGAAGTTCAAACAAGAATGAATAGGGACCAGCTCAAAAAGTTTAGTTATAGAGAATTCAAAGACAAATGTTTTATTTTTCATATTTCCACATGCTAAAATCCAAATTCTTTAACTTTAGAAGTGGAATTCATATTACTTTATATAAAGTAATCCTAATACATCAAGATTACATAAATGTACCAACGAAAACATTTAGAAGAGGGCGTTGTATATATACAGAGATCCCTGATGCAATGCGTCAAATCATATGGGCCATGAGAATCATGGTTTTGCAACATACCAAACAAACCCATGCAAGGATTCAATTCCCATCTCCCTTTCCTTCTTCTTGATCCCAACTTTCCAATATACCAAACGCAACCTAACATCCATCATTCAAGGGATGGGATTGATCTGGTTCTGTTATAAATCAAAGAGAATACATGGGATTTTTTCTCATCATGAGCAGATTCAGTACTATTAGGCTTTACCATCATCCCCCACAACCTCCTCCGCCCCCCCCCTTCACTCTGCCTCTAGCATCACCTTTACCTCCTGGATCTTTGTTGTCACCGCTAACACCACTACTACCACCATTAGCCCCGACAATTCCACCATATCCCACTTTCCCGATGAATGAAGTGTTGGTGGACAAACCTCCACCACCTCGTCTTGATGACAACCACCTTAACCAGCTCCAGCGATCGACGCCCTTTATGAATGCTGGGAAGCAGATTAGGCTATTATTTTTTTGGTATGGCAGATTGACATCAGTAATGCAAGTTAGCTATTACTTGGTGCACTTACTGTCAATGTTCAAGTTGTTGTATACATTGTGGCCAGAATCCATGAAATGGCCGACCATGGAGGCTTCATCTTGTTAACAAATATAATTGGATAAACAATATGGAGAAAGAAGATGAAGAATCATGTATTATTAACCACAAAGAGCAACATGCTCATACAATGAGTAACCCACTTGGGTTCTCTTTAAAATCTCCTAAAACCTATTAGGATCTTGGAAGGAGACTAGGTTAACTTCCTCAAAGAGAGAGACCAAGTTAACTCCCTCTCTACATATGGTGAGGACTCCACATCGAACACACTAACTATATTAGTTAAGACCCTCTATACATAGACTAGGCCCTAACTAACTAACTATTCGATTAATCACCTTATACTTCTAACAACTAACTATTCAATTAATCACCTTATACTTCTAACATGTTAGAAGTATAAGGTGATTAATTGAATAGTTAGTTAGTTAGGGCCTAGTCTATGTATAGAGGGTCTTAACTAATATGGTTAGTGTGTTCGATGTGGAGTCCTCACCATATGTAGAGAGGGAGTTAACTTGGTTTCCCTCCAAGAGAGAGTTATGTTCTTTTGTAATAATACATGATTCTTCATCTCGATTCTTCTTCAATTATATTTGCTAACATGGTATCAGAGCAATATGGTTCCTATATGTTAAAGAAGAAGGCCCAAAATCAAGAAAAGGCCCAAAACCCTCCAGAAATACAAGAATTCTTCATCTTGATTCTTCTTCAATTATATTTGTTAACATGGTATCAAAGACAGGTTTTCTTGAGCCCAAGACTATCTAGATGTGAAGCTTGTTGTGTGATCCAATAAAGTTTGTGTTATGTATTGAATGTTCAAAGCCCAATATCAAGAAAAGGGCCCAAAACAACCGGATATACAAGATCCAGACACAAGAACGGGGGGAGCCCCGACGCAAACTCAAACAAATCTTCAAGATCCAATTGAAAACACACGACCTGCTTCCTAGTAAAGATCGAGAGTAAAGCCAGACTGAAACTCGCGATCGAGAGCAAAGCCAGGACCGAAACTTGCAATTTTTGAACTTAGGCCATGATTGAAGTAATTTCAACGATGGCAACTAACACACAAATCCTTCGCTGGTTGCACGGTTCTTTCACCAATCGAATGTTTGATCGCTCCGTCACTCCGATCAAAAGATCCAATCTTGGGTGGCTTCGTCGTCGGCGCTTCTGATCACCGTCAAAGTAATTTGAGTCTTTTTCGATTTCAAGATCGTCTATTTCATCAGTTTCTCTAATTTGAGGTCTAATATCCGTTCTTGGTCATTGCTTTCGCCACTTCTTCTCCTGTGTTCGTCCATGATCAAGGGCAAGGAGGAGATCAATGATTTCGATTTTGATCATTGTTGAATAGTATCGCCGATCATTGTTCCTTCATAGTCATCAATCTCCAATTCCTTTTCATCACCACTATTGCTTCAAGGTATGCTCGTCTCGTCTACAAGATTCTATATTAATATTCTTTAAGAGGGTTTCTTGATATGTTACTGCAACTCTGCTGCAAAGAAACCATTTATTCATATTATTTTGGAAGATCTGAGTGACATTGATGAGGTCTTTGCTGTCATCTTTCCATTCAAATCTTTCCAACAATGGCTTCTTTTCTTAAAATGCAAATATCTCTTGAAGAGACTCAATGAAATACTAAAATGTTTCAAGGAATTTGAGAAGAGATGAGATTGGTCTCGGTGGTATATTTTATAGCATTGTTTAGTCTGAAAGGATTTCCACATAGCCAGGAGGATGAGTAATTTGCTGAAGCTTTTGTTGAAATTGTTTTTTGGTTGTACTGGCTTTAAACAATTTCTGAACAAGATAGGAAAATGCTATTCCAAGATTGAATGCGCTATTTTTCTCGATGGTTGGATTTTGATAGTTTAGACTTGAGAATTATGCATTTATACTCTCGATATGAACAAAGTAAACTGGTGACTGTGGGAATGGAAGAAATAATGCCTATTGTAATAGAGGTTCTAATTGGTTTTTCTTTGGTTTGAACTCTTGCTATTCTTCGTTGTTCAGTGCCTTCTGTTTCTCCATTTGGGATTTGGACTGCTTATTCTTGGATTTTGGCATATCTGTTATACTTCCTTTTGGTATTTTGTGGTTTGTTTGTTAGAAGCTTATTGTGGCCTCAAGCAATGGCGGACCTTGAGATAAATATTTGGGGGCCAAATATATACTCATTAACTAATTAAAAAAAATTATTTGGAGGGTCAAATGTATACCTATTAACTAATTAAAAAAATATTTGGAGGGCCAAATGTATACCTATTAACTAATTAAAAAAAATATTTGGGGGCCAAATGTATAATAAAAGTATTTTAATAATTCTGAACAACATTTTTGTTTGGAGGGCATGGCCCCCATTGTCCGTCCTTGGCCTCAAGAGTATTAGAATTGGAAAGAAATAGTTTGGAGTATCTTCTACTATAGAGTAGCTACCTGATCGACATGAGCCTTAAGGGAAGGACTACTTTGTACAGAAGATGAGTATGGGCACTCACACTTTAGAGAATGAGCCCAATTACTTGATGATTGCCCAAGTCCAACTACCTTTGGAGCATTTTGAGTTTAACATTCCTGATGTAGATGGATTTGGATTTGTTAATACCAATAAGGTGAAAATAATCCAGTATATAAATCATGATGGAGAGGGTAATAGGGCTCAATATATGCCTCAAAACGCGTTAATCATTGCGATAAAGGTTGTTAGCGCTGAAGTAAATGTCTTTGATTATAGCAAGCATGCATCTGAACTTCCTCTGAGGGAAAGAAAAGTCCTCATATGGTTTTGTGGATTACCATCATAGAGCATCTATAGCCCTTGCAATAATGAATTTGCATGGACGCCAACTATATGGTTAAGAAATTAAGGTGAATTGGGCATATGCAATACCCGCTATATGGAGGATACTTCAGGGAACTTCAATATATTTGTTGGTGATTTGAGTCCAGAGGTTACTGATGCAACTTTATGTGCATGCTTCTTAATCTATCCTAGTTGTTCTGATGCAAAGGTCATGTGGGATCTCAAAACTAGTCAGTCAAAAGGATACGGTTTTGTTTCTTTCTGTGATCAATAGGATGCTCAAAATCCCATCAATGGTATGAATGGTAAATGGTTGGGAAATAGGCAAATACGATGCAACTGGGAAACCAAGGGCACTGGTACAAGTACTAATATGGAGAAGAATGTTATGAAGGAATTTTGTATTATTTTGTAAATTGGAAAACTATTCAAATTAATTCACCTTACCGCTTATTATTTTGTTGTTCAAGTTGAGCACATTTGAGATAAATAGTGTTCAACTTGAGGGACGTGTTAGAAGTATAAGGTGATTAATTGAATAGTTAGTTAGTTAGTTAGGGCCTAGTCTATATATAGAGTCTTAACTAATGTGGTTAGTGTGTTGGATGTGGAGTCCTCACAATGTTTAGTGAGAGAGTTAACTTGGTTTCCCTCCAAGAGAGAGTTATGCTCTTTTGTAATAATACATTATTCTTCATCTTGATTCTTCTTCAATTATATTTTTTACACATCTTTTTTCTTTTGTTCCGAATGGTGGCTTTATCTTTAGGGAAGAAGAGAATGAAATGGGGAGGGTTTTCTTGATGCACGTGAGAGAGAGAGAGAGAAATTAAAGAGAAGAATTATTAAAATAATTTCAATGTCAGGTGACTTAGATGAGGAGAGAAAGAGTGGTGACACATAGGATAAAGTAAGTATGGTGTGGCAGGGTTTTATTAGAGACTACATAAATGATGTTTTTAATGCTCACAACATTTTATTGCTTATGTGCATACCCATTTTTTTGTTGATATCAAGAGGATTAGGAGTGATAATAGATTAGAGTTTGTCAGTAATCAAGTTTGCACATGTTTAGAAAAATAATGTATATTCATGAAAGTACATGTCCACACACAACATAGCAAAATGGTGTGGTGGGAAGGAAGCATAGGCATATAGTAGACGTAACACGTAGTCATATTCTCTAATCGGGTGTTCCTTTGAAATTTTGGGGAGAATGCATGGTTATTAAACCTAGACCGAACTGGTTGGTTTAGACCGAAAACTAGCGAACCGGCCATTGATACCGGTCCGGTATATCATAGAAATCGGGGTCGGTCATTTTTTTTTCAAAAACGTCGATTGAAGACATTTACAGAAAGGGAGAGATGGAGAGAAACAGATCCGGTGATAACAACAAATCTAGTGAAAACATAGGTAGTGTGAACAAATCCGGTGAAAAGAGATAACACTGAGATAGGAAGACAACGGTGATAGACTAAGGAGCGAGGAAATGAGGTAAATAGCACGCGTCGTCACAAGTTTGAAACTTTTCGATGCAAACAGTTCTAGTCCCCCTAGATCTAGAGACGCTGAGCACATACTAGACATGCAACAAATCAAACACAAGAAATGTTGAAATTCTGAAAAGTCGAAGAGAAATGTTCTGCTGAATATGAGAGAGATACAAAGAGAAAAAAATTGTTTTTTGTTAATTCGATTGGGAAAGATCCAGGAGCATCTTCGTCTTGACACATGAATTTAAAAATGACTGACCCAATATACTTTAACCCATTATTCAATGGATATTTAAGTGTACTGAGATGTGTTTTTGACCAGAGGGTACTCAACATATTTTAACTCATTATTCAATGGATATTTAAGTGTAGTGAGACATGTTTTTATCTAGAGGGTACCCAACATACTTTAACTCATTATTCAATGGATATTTAAGTGTAGTGAGACATGTTTTTGACCAGAGGGTAGAAGGTAATAGCAAAAGGAAGATTTTTTTTTTTTTTATAATTTCATATTAATAACCTGAAACTTTTACTTTCTCATCGGTTTGACCCTGGTTTAGTTCCGATTTGACTCCAAAGTCTGACTCACTGACCCTTAACCCAGTACCCCGAGCAGTTCAATGACCGGTCCGATTTTAATAACCTTAGGAAATGTATCAAAACTGCTATTTTTTTTTTATCAATATGACTCCATCCAAGGTCCTTGGATTCAAAAATCCTCATGAAATGATTTACCATAAACAACCTGAACTAAATTCCCTTAGGACTTTTGGGTTTTTGGCTTTTGCTACTAATCAAACTACTCTTAACAAGTTTTCTCCTAGATTTGATCCTTGTCTACATATAGGCTACCTGCCAAATAAAAAAGGCTTTTTACTATATAATCTTAATACTAAGTGTATGATAACTAGTCAGCATGTCACTTTCTTTGAAAATAAATTTCCTTTTAAAGACTCTGCACTTAGTACATCTTCACATGGGGCCACATATAAGCTTGGCCCTTTTCTCTTTGATGATCAATTATGTTCAATGCCTATTACTATGCCTCGTGCACAGGGGCGGATACAGGGGGCTAGGGTGGGCCCCCGCCCCCCCCCCCAAATACTGAATATGGGAATATTGATACTTGCCTAGTGGTTCTTCTCATTGCCCAATTCGAGCTCATGACTTTGCAGTTAAGGGTTGAACACCCAAACCAGCAAGCCCAAGTCTCAAATAATGGGAATATACATGGTACTATGACAGCAAATAATATGAGAAATGGGCCCAACTTTATTTTCATTTGATTTCAAACCACCAACAGTCCAACACCAAGCCTGCAAGTCATAAGTTCGAAAGAAATTGGGGAGCCCACAATGATCATCAATTCATATACAAAATGTTAAAACACAGAACCATAATCTGACAGTCATATATTAAAAGAAAAAGCCGCACAGTTCGCCCCACGCAGAGTCACAGACACTACACTAAAAGTTAAAACCCCCTTTTCAGCCTTCCCTATTTAATTCATTCTACAGCCGACGCACACAGAAAATCTAAAGAAGCAATTCAACAGTCCTCCCACACGCACAGAAGATTACGATTTAGGTGAGTGATATAATTTATTTTTCTAGTCTTTTATCTTTTAGTTTGATGGAATTTGTTTTGTGAAAAATTTAGGGATTTGTTAGATTTTGAAATTTTGAGTCTTCTTGATGATCATTTTTCTTTTAATGGAGTTAATGAGGTTTGAATAAAAGTTATATGGTTTATATTTTTACTTGAGTAGTTGAGTTGAGAAAAATAAAGTTAGGGTTTAGTTAGAAAATTTGTGATTTAAAATTTTTGATATGGAGTTTGTGATATGGAATTTGCGAGATGGAATGTGTGATGTGGAATTTTGTATATTAATTCATACTTTTTTGTAGGTGATTATTATGGACAAGAATGCTACCATTGATACTTTTTAAAAAATAAAGAATAGTGAGTCTTTGCCCTCATCTACTTCTAATGTTGAATTGACAAATACTGAGACTCATCCTTCAAAGTCTCCTAGAATTGAAAATAAAGAAGTAGTTAAAGAAGTTAATCTTGCTTCATTGGAAAGATATCTTGCACTACGCCCCCCAATATGGAAATATCCTATAAATCAACAAGATGAAATTCATCGCGCTTATCTTAAACTTGGTCCATTTCAGTGCAAGCTTCAAAATTATCCTTTTTCTGGGCCAGAGAAGAATCGACATCATTTTTTATCTTCTTGGTTTGATTTGTATCCATCTTGGTTAGAGTATTCTCCAAGTAAAGATGCTGCATTTTGCTTGCCTTGTTATTTATTTAGTAAACCAAGTGGCAACTAATCGTTGAAAAACTTTCTTCTCAGGAGATTGCAACTAATCGTTTGCGACTACAAGTTTCTGTGGACGTGACAAGATGGCTTGCTCTTCAAGGATGTGCTTTTAAAGGCCATGATGAAAACTTAGATTAACTTAATCGGGCTAATTTTCTTGAGATGATAAAGTTTTTAGCTTCCTACAATCAAAAAGTTGTAGCGGTTGTTCTAGAAAAAACTCCTCAAAATGCATCATATAGTTCCCCTCAAATTCAAAAGGAAATTATTCATGTTTTCTCTCAAAAGGTAAAGAACACAATACGGGAAGAAATTTCCAATGCCAAGTTTTGTCTTATTGTTGATGAAGCTAGTGATGTATCTAAAAAGGAGCATATGGCTATTGTTTTGAGATACGTTGATAAAGATGGTTTTATACGAGAAAGGTTTTTTGGTCTTGTACATGTGGAAGATACAAGTGCTAAGACTTTGAAACAATGAATATTCAACACTCTTCGTCACCATAATCTTGATGTTGAAAATATTTGAGGGCAAGGCTATGATGGAGCTAGCAATATAAGAGGTGAATGAAATGGATTGCAGGCTTAAATTTGTGCTGAGTGCCCATATGCTTATTATGTTCATTGCTTAGCTCATCGACTTCAACTTGCCTTGGTTGCTGCATCTCATGAGGTAAAACATGTTCATCAATTTTTTGAAAAATTGAACTTTATAATTAATATTGCTACTTCTTCTTGTAAGCGTAATGATGAGTTAAGAGTTGTCCAAACCAATGAAATTGCAAGAATGATTGCTATTGATGAACTCGAATAAGGAGTTGGTCTTAATCGGATTGGTACTTTGCATCAAGCTGGAGCTACTCGTTGGAGTTCTCATTAAAATTATATATGCAGTTTGTTTAAAATGTTTCAAGCCACATGTAAAGTTATTGACAATATCTGTAATGAAGGAAAGACAACATCACATCGTGGAGATGCAGATAATGCATACTCATCATTGACATCTTTTGATTTTGTCATCATATTGCACCTTATGAAAGAAATTATGGGTATTACTGAAGTCCTTTGTCAAGCTTTGCAACGAGAGTCTCAAGATATTTCAAATGCTTTACATCTTGTTTCAACTACAAAAGAGTTACTTCAGAAATTAAGAGAGACAGGTTGGGATGCTTTCTTGGTTCATGTTCAAGAATTTTGCATAAAACATGACATTAACATTCCAGATATGAGTGCAAAATATATTGGAAGGAGAGGTCGTGCTCGAAATGAACAATGTGATTTTTCTATTGAAAAATTTTATAGGGTAAATATCTTTTGTACTACAATTGATTATCAACTACAAGAATTAAATAGTAGGTTCAATGATAATGTTGTTGAATTACTTGCTTTGAGCATGGCTTTAGATCCAAGAAACAAGTACAAGTCATTTAATAGTGATGACATTTGCAAACTTGTTGATAAATTTTATTCTGGAGACTTCACAGAATTAGAAAAATTGCGTTTGAAGATAGAGTTACAACATTTTGAGCTTGACATTCCTAAACATTCATATTTAATTAATTTATCAACTACATCTGAATTATGTCAAGGGCTAGCAAGAAATTGAAAGTTCATCATTTACCCTCTTATTGATAGAGTGATTAGACTTGTACTTACTCTTCCAGTTTCTATAGCAACTACTGAAAGATCTTTCTCTGCTATGAAGATAATCATGAACAGGCTTCGAAATAGAATGGAAGACCAATTTCTTGATGATTCTTTGATTACATACATTGAAAAAGGATTTTTTTTTAGTTTTAGCACAGATTCAGTTATAGATGAGTTTAACAATATGAAAATACATAGGGTAAGAGTCAAGTGAAGTTATCTTAATTTCTGTAATATATTTCTCTTAAGCTTCTGTAACTTATTAAGATCATGAATGAACTCTAAAAGCTCGAAAGTAATTTCATGTGTCATAATATTAAATGCACAGCAGAAATAGAGCAGACGAAAGCAATCGCAAAGCATATTTCATGTGCAACGTTTATTGTGACAAAGATGAAAGCGACTAAACCTTAAAAGCTCTTATTGCATCAAAGACGAAAGCTACTGAACCTTAAGCAATCTCAAAGCAGACCAGAGGGATGCTATAAGAAGATTTATTGCAGTGAAGTGAAAGCAAATGAACCTTGAATTCTTCCAATGACTCCAAACTGTCTCTAACGGATAGTTTGAATGCACACAACGGTCATCAACTATAAATAGCGAAGCATTTAATACGAAGCAACCAACGAAGTCTACGATCAATCTTCTGCTCATTTATTGCTCATATACTTTCTTTGTAATATCTTATGATATTCATTATTCTTTAGTGATTACATTTCTACTCTGTGAGAGAGTCATATACAAACAATTTCAATCTTTGCAATATCTCAAGGTAGTAGGACCTTGAGTGTGGTTGTTGAATTACAACTTGTAAGGGGGAGTAAGTCTTGCTGTTGAGGATCACTTCTATATTGTGTTTCAAGAACCTGATGAATCTTGGAACAATAGTGAAAATCTTAGACACTCTGAGGACTAGACGTAGGTCAGAAAGTTAAGGCCGAACCAGTGTAATCCCTTTGCACACTTTCGGTGATATTTTTCTAACTTTTTATCTTTGAATTAATTGTTTATCATCTTTGGTTTTTTTTAATATCTCCCAATTCACCTCCCTCTTGGGTGGAACATTACAACTAACAAATACTTTAAAGTGCAATAGGTGCAGGTGAGCTAGAGTGTTACATGGACTCAAATTGGGCTACATGTCATGATATGAGAATATTAGTCACAAGGTATGTTGTTAAATGTAGTAGTTCCTTGGGTTGTTGGAAGTCCAAGAAGCAATGTACCATGTCCAAGTCATCTCTTGAAGCCAAGTATAGAGCTCTTAGTATGGCTATTTTGGAGTTGGTTTGGTTAACATGCATGCTTAAAGACCTTCATGTGAACAATCTTGAACATGTTCAAAGTCTTTTGTGACAGCAAGACATCTATATATATTGCAAGTAACCCAGTGTTTCATGAGTGTACTGAGTATATTGAGATGGATTGTCACTTTGTAAGAGAAATATTACAAGAAAGAGTTATTGATTTACAACATGTGTGCTCTAAAGAGCAGTTGGTAGATGTATTAACTAAGGCATTGGGCAAGGAAGATCACAAGAGATTATTAGGCAAGTTAGGGATCATGAATTTGTATAACCCCTAACTTGAAGGGGGTGTTAGACATATATTGTTTGAGGCTTGTATATGTTTGGGCCTTATGGTACTTGGATATTGTGTGTAGTATATTGCATTGGACCTTTGGACTACCTAGACAATTGGTGTAAACTCTTGTACAATAGTTGTTATAAGGGTTAATATGCAAATTTATCAACAAACTATTTTCTTATGAGCACCTTGAAAGACTTGGCTATCACCCAAGAGGGGGGGTGAATTGGATGTTTAAATAAAATCTTAGAACGTTGAAAATCTTTTTACAACTTACTGAAAGTAGTTTGAAAGACTGTAATAATTTATAAAGTGATAAACAATCATTCAAACATATATGCTGGAAATGTAAGAGATAAGGGAAGAGAATATGCAAACAATGATTTATACTGGTTCGGCCCAATCCTTGACCTACGTCCAGTCCTCAAGCTTCCACTTGAGATTTTCAATCCACTATCTTCTTTCAACTTGATTACACGTTTTGCACTTGAAGTAATCCTCTCACTAGGATTCACTCCCCCTTACAAACTGTAATCAATACACCCACTTGGTTACACACTCTGTACTCGAAGTAACCCTCTCACTAGGATTCACTCCCCTTACAAGCTGTAATCACTACAATGGGTTTCCCACTCAAGATCACCCAATCTTGAATAACTCTCAAATAGAAAGATAGGATGTTTACAATGAATCTTCTCTCTCTCAGAAGTGAATGGATAAACACTGAAGTACAATACAAAATATTTCACTCTTTATGATAAGCTATGTAGACATTGAAAAACAGAGAGTAAATGATATGAAAATCAGAGTATGAGCATCTTGAAGGTGAAGCTGTGTCTCTGCGTTTTTCTGCTCTGTATTCTCTCTTCACAGTTGGAGACTTCAAACCTATGGGTATTTATATAAATTGAAGTTTGATGACAGTTGGAGGAATATAGTTGTTGGGAATATAGCTGTTGAGAAGTTTCAATGACTGTTGGATAAAGAAATATAGCCGTTAGACTCAGATGAAACTAGCCGTTAGAACTTCGTTTTCTGAACCAACTATGACATCAGCATTTACTTTACTCTTGATCTTCAGATTAACAGCCTTTGATCATCTGAAACATGTACACAAATGATATAAATGATGTTTAGAAGTATTATAAATCATTTGGGTAATCATCTAGATGTTCTTGATGAAAAACGAGATTTTTGAAACGCTGATTTTCTGAAGCCGAGGTGGAAACTCGAGTTTGCATTTGTTAACTCGAGTTTAGAGGTTGTTTCTCTACTCAAGATTGCTCTCTGTCCGATGGAAACTCGAGTTTTGATTCTAAACTCGAGTTTGCTTCACTTGATAGCAAACTGAGCAACATCTTGAAATAAACAGTCAACTTTTGAGGGACATATCTCCCTGGTCTGAACTCCTTTTTGGTCCCTTCAAATCTTGATAGAAATCCCTTTGAGTCTTCTTTCATATGCCACCGATTTCAACTCAATCGGATATGTACTTTGTGAGATATACTCAAAACATTGAAGGTTGGTCTGCTGTGTGGCGTGAATATCACTGTCAACTTCATAAATTCATAGATCCTTCATATGAACTCCTTTGGACTTTAATTTTATATCAAAATGACGTATTGGGAGTCTAGTTTAATATGCCACTGATTTCACTTCAATCCGATGTCTGGTTTTGGAGATATCATCGAATTACTAGACGTCACCTAAGCTAATTGTGAAACAGAGTTGTTGAAGTGCTGAAGACCGCTGTAAACTCGAGTTGACACTTGGAAACTCGAGTTTTCCTTGTCCAGAGACCCCAGAGTTGCTGAAGATATTACAAACTCGAGTCAGTTAATGATTAACTCAAATTTTGAGTTCCAAACTCGAGTTTTGACTTCCAAACTCGAGTTTTCTCATACCAGAGAGGCAAATCGTTGTAGCGAAGTAGGAAACTCGAGTTTTAATATCTGGACTCGAGTTTTCTCATCTTGGAACTGATTTTTTTGCTGGTTTTCACTCTGAATTGACCCATTCCAAATTCCATATGATCTTGGAGACTTCTAGCATCAATATATGAACTTGAATCATGATTCTCTCAATCCATTCAACAAGTTCTTCCTTCTTTCTTCTCTTCTCTTCATCATTCTCCATAATTCAATTCTTTCTTACTTCTCTTCTCTTCTTCTCTTGATCTTGAACCTGAACTCATCATTCTCAACAAGTTTTACTTTCTTCAATATCTCCTCTTCTTCTTGAACTTGACATTCTCTTCAATTTCTTCTTTCTAAAATCTCTTATCTCTTTCTTGAGCTATTATTCAACTTGGACTAATCTACATTAAATATAGTAGTTAGTCAATGTAGGAGATAAATATAGTATGCAACCTTTTTGCTCTTAAGAATGACATCTATATAAGACATCATCAAAAGTAATCAAAACCAACACACCTAGCATAATTAACTATTTTGAGATGCAAAAGTAGACATGATCTTTTTTTGGTAGCATATGTAGCAACGCCGTTAACCTGGTTAACTTTTGCTACTTTTTGCACTGTGAGTCTCATCAATCTTCTTAATCTATATTATTTTAATATATTTTTAGAAATATGTGCATTTTTTAATGGGAAAAATATTACTTAGATCCCATGAAAGCAATTTTATTTCAGTTAACTCCAAAAGATTCTGAAATTTTACTGCGCCCCATTTGGTCAAAATGAAATTAAGTTTTGTTAGGGAAAAGAAAATAATGCCCTTATTTTATTTTTTCATAAGAGCATTTACAAAACAAATAAGGGTATTTACTAGACAAATAACTGGATTTAAAAGAATATATGGAGTTAAAAAAAATTACAAAAAAATGGACATTTACAAGACAAATATGTGAATGACCAAAGTTTTCTTACTCCCTAGATTTTTTTTTTTTTAAATTCCTTTACAAGAAAAATATAGTTGTTTACAAGACAAATATAGGCATTTATAAGACAAAAATGTTTATATCTACTTTTAGACTCAACAAAAGATAATTGTGTCCGGTGTTCATAGTAAAATAGTTTATCGTTAAATTTACACATTTGTCCTTCTAAAATGCATTAAAATAATAAAGTGAGAAGACTATGGGACCCACAGTGTAAAAAGTAACGGAAGTTAACCAGGGGCGTTACTATATATGTTACTAAAAAAAAATGGTTATATCTACTTTTATAGTTTACACCCCAAAATAGTTAATTGTATTAGGTGTTTATAGAAAAATAGTTTATTGCTAAATCAGTAGATTCACCCTTGTAATAAATATAGAGCCTACCAATCAATTTAATTATGGATTTACTGGGTTATTATATTTTGGATCCTTTCCCTTTCGTTTTCAATAATTAATGAAAAGGAATGAGAACTCAAAAATATGAAAGAGTTGAAACTTGACACTCCCGCGATTCTGCGCTAGAGCTGTCATTCTCTACCGCCAAACTTGCAGGTGGTGGAGAGGAGAGGAGGAGATACACCCTGTAATCAAGTCCACGTGACCATCTAAAATCCACACAAGAAGAGTTTTATTATTATTTATAACTTAAATAAAAAATTTATAAGTTTTAATTGAAAAGAGAGACCAAATTAAAATAGCAAGGACTGGTTGGTGCACATAAGGACCCCAGTTAGGTTTTTGCCGAGACTACTCACATTATATTATTCAATGTTAGTATTCATACCATGACTATGAGCAGCCTGGATTAGGTGAAATTTATTATATATGAGTATATGACCTTTTTTTTTAATAAGGTAATATATGAACATTTTTTAGACTTTTGCGGTTTTGCCGCATTTTTTTTTTTATAATAAAATTTTAGGAAAGGGGTTGGGTTCACCCACGATCTAAGGGCAGGGCGAAATCTCCTTTCCTCCTAGGTGATACCAATGTTGGGCAGGGCGAGTCATCTATTACCCTCAGGCGTTAACCTAGACACCTAGGAGCTAGGATGCCTCCCCCAGCGCCTTGACCAACTCCAGGATCGAACCCCATTCTTTTGGTGAAAGTATCCGACCCCTTTGCCAGTTGAGCGGTTTTGCCGCATTCTTAAACTTAAAATATGCCAAAACTCAATTAATGTGTATTCTATAAATATATGATATATGTTATGTAGGCCCACTTGTCTCGTGCCTCTTTTTTCTCTTTTAGTAAAAAGGAAAGGGAAAATCTCGGCGGTAAGGTCCCAAATAATAGAATATATATATATATATATATATATATATATATATATAATTCAGTATATAATTCGCTATCTAAAAACTTTTAAAGGACCTTAGTGATAATCTAATTTCGAATTGTGAGATTACTTGTATGCCCTCGTTGTTAATATACATATAAACTTGTACATGATAACACTATGTCTTGTCCATGATATTGTGACTTATCAATATAATACATACACTTGTCAACATATGAACTTGTCAATAGTAACACTAAGACTTGTCAAAAAAGGGCAAACATGTAATTTCATAATCTGGTTCAAATTATAATTCTTTATTATAGTTACTTTTATGTTTTAATTCTAAATAAATATTTGAGAAAGACATGTCAGCATTTAAATTTGGGCGTGTTTACATTTTAAATTTGCTCAACATTTTTTGTTATGAAGTTAAAACCAAAAAGACACTCTTTATACTTGAAGGACTAATAAAATGGAACCTCGTTTAAACTTGAAGAACCAAAAATATATTTTATCCTGTATATTAATTATATATATTGGTATGAAAACTATGAGAAAATTGGTCTAAATTAGAAAAAGATATTAAACCATGTTAAAGAAAATATATAGAGATGTAAAATGATATGATACTCCTTCCTATCCTTTTTATAGGATCCCAAATTTTGAATTACCTTAATTAATTTTATAGGAGGCTGATAACTCGATAAGAGTTATTTGAACATTTAATGAATTTTTTTTCATTTTTATCCCTCATCAATTTTATATATGATATTAATTAAAAGGTTGGTAATAACTATATTGATTATATTTCTCTCTCTTATTTACCTCTCATAAATAAAAACATAATTGAGAAAAAAATTATTTAAAACATATTTGTTATTTTTAACTAATTTTAACTACTTCTTTAAATCACATAATTAATAGGACGTGTGTTTACATTTATCAAGAAGAATTAAATAACATTAATTTTTGAAAATATGGAGAGAAAAAATATATTTAAGACAACTATTAGATTAGAAATCAACTCAAACTTTCTGGAAACAAAAGGTTGTCATAAAAAGTTAAAAGAAACTCAGAAATCTATGTGATCAGATTTTGTGTTCGAGTCCTTGGGGCAGGTCAACAAGTTTGGTAAGAGTATCACTTTACAGTGGTTCTTCAGGGACTGAGAGTGGTACTTTGGGAGTGAATTTGAATTAGAAGTACTTGTTCGCGTACCTGAATCGAATTGGCTTCTCCGCTTCTATAATTGATCTCGGAGTCTTCATTCGCATGAGGGATTTGCTACTGGGCTCGACGTTCGTCGAGCAGATTCCTTCTCTTCTCGTCTCCAATTGGTGGGACGATATCAACAACTCCACTGCGTGGCAGGCCGCCATCTACTTCTCTCTCTGCGGATGCTATGCTCTTATCTCCACCGCTGCTCTGGTCTTGCTCGCCCCTTTACTGTGACTGAAATTTTCCCTGATCTTCTTTCTCGTGTGATTCTTTTATGTGATTACTTGCTTAAGCTATAACAGAAAAGTGATTTTGCATCCGCATTCTGGGTCCCGATTGCGCTTTCTGGATCAGTAGCTTTTATAACTTAGAGTTTCGATTCTTTTTCCCATTAAATTCTTGTTGCGAAAGGCTTTTCGTGATTAATTGCTCTTTAACATTTATAGCATTGTGTATTCCTGTTTAACCTACATAAGCATACTTGCTTAAGCTATTTCAGGAAAGTGATTTTGTATCCACATTCTGGTTCCCGATTGCGCTTTCTGAATCAGTTGCTTTTATAACTTAGAGTTTCGATTCTTTTTCCTATTAAATTCATGTTGCGAAAGGATTTTCGTGATTAATTGTCCTTTAACATATATAGCATTGTGTATTCCTGTTTAACCTTCTTAAGCATCCTTCTGTTTTTGACATTGGCCGAAGAACAGGGATTTATCCATTAAAAAAAACCGTTTTCTGCCCCTGAAAAGGGCTATATTTTAATTAATTATTAAAGCTTGGTAGCTATTAGGTGCGCTCATATCTTGGTATAATTATTTTTAAGTTGTGCATTTGGAGCGGTTTGATAATAAAATAGAATTAAAAAAAGTGATTTCGTTCTATGGAAATGTTTTTTATACTTTTAAAGAAAATAATGATGATGATGATGATATAAGGATAATTACTGTAAACTAATGATATTGTGTATGTCTATAAGATATTATGTTCTGTGTTTTTTTTTTTGGCAATATTAAAGAACTGATGTCCCATTAATCATACGAAATGCCCTGTGCTGGACTTCAAGTGGCTGTTTATTTCCTACTACTTGTTTTGTTCATATAGCTTTATGTCCCTAAAGAATGTCCCTCCTGATGTTGTCTTCCTGGTTTCAAAATACTGCAGATTCAGTTGATAAGAATTGAATTAAGAGTTCCTGAATATGGTTGGACAACACAAAAAGTTTTTCATTTGATGAACTTCATTGTCAGTGGAGGTGACGTTGAGAGTCTTGCTGCTTTTTATATTTTCATTGTTGTGGGCAACGTTGGGCGTCTTACTCTTTTTGCATTTCCATATTGCAGTGCGTGCAGTGATATTTGGATTTCACCACCAAGTTTTTACCTTACATCCAAAGGTTCGTATTTCACCTATACTCTTTATAATTGCTAAGTGGAAGAGGGAATCTCATACTAAGATCAACAATTTTTTTAGTTTTTATATTGATACAGAGTGGCTGTATGTTGGATTAGGTATCAGTTTTGGTTCTATTGGATCTTCCCGGACTACTCTTTTTCTCGACATATACACTTCTAGTTCTTTTCTGGGCAGAAATTTATCATCAGGCAAGTGCTTGTTCTTTCTTATCATATTTACAATTATTGATTTTAATTTTGATAACCAAGGATCTTACTTTAGTGAATTAAATAAAACCTACTCTCAAAAGTAATTACCCATGAAGGAAATTCTTTGGCTTTCTTCATTTGTTTGTCTTAGCATTTCTATTTTTTTTCCAAAATTGAGCAGGCAAGGAATATACCAATTGAAAAACTCAGGATAATCTATGCATCTATCAACATAGCAGTGTATTTTATTGAGGTATCTATCTCGTATCATGTTGTAAGAGCGTTTTATGTTTGCTGATTAGAACTGTATTCGGTTGTTTAATTCCATTATGCTTATCTTAATGCACTTTTCAATTGTTATCCATCTAATTCCTAATTGTTCATATAATATTCTCGGTTTTCACTCCTAGGAATTCTTAAAATCTTGCATTGCTGAATATTCCATTATCGGAATTTTTTAATATGGTATTGGACAGCATCTCCATGTAGCAATACCTCGTCTTATGAGCTATAATACTATTAACAGCAGATCTTGCCTCCAAGTCTCCAATCTCTTTTGCTTGAGTGAATATGTTGTCGACAACAGTAAGGGGAGGATTCGATCTTGAGATGTTCTTCTGGAATCTGAAAATTCTTTGCCCATGAATTCCTAGGAAATTCATCCATAGCTTATTGGCTTTTGGTGACATACAAGATATGCAATTTGGTATCTATTTTGGGTGGTATTTATGGTTTATTTATTTGTCATTTCTGCAAGATGATGTCAAATTCGGCATAAATCTTAGTGGCTTCTAGAGCAAACAAGATCTTGCCTTTTTTTATCATGTTGTCCATATATAACTGTAGAATCCCAAAACTTAAGGAGCGAGATCAAAAACTTAAAAAGCAAGTTCAGATCCGAAATTATAGGGAGGGATTAGGATAATTAATCTTGATTATTTCCTGATTTGTATAGCATCATATCAGGACCTAATTAATGCCTGATTCTATCATATGTGTATATATATGTAATTTGCCATTGTGAATAATATACCAATCAATTCAGTCCAATTATTCTCTTCATGGTACTAGCGAAGAAGAGATTAAATCGGACGTCTTCTTGTCTGAATCAAAAGGTGTTCGCTCATCGTCAATTCTCGGCAAAGTTTGAACTATTCCTCAAGTCTGAGCAGGTCGTTCTCAGTTTTAGAATCTTGGCGACGTTCTTCAGTCACACATAGTCTTGGCTTGTCAAGGGCAGATCATCAATTTCGGTGGCTCCTTCACGATCACACGTGTCCGTCAGTGCAGATTGTCAGTTCCAACGATTCCTTCACGGCTGCATGTGGCCTCAGTGGTCGATTTTGTTTCTTCGGTGTCTCAGGTTGCACTCTATTCGTGATCATCGACGAGTTTCCTTCGGCTTTCGGTGGTTGTGATCGACTCTTGTCATCTTCGTTCAGAAAAGTACTTGTCCTAATACACCCTAACAAAATGACATTGCCGAACAAACAAATTGTCGTTTTCTCGAAACTTCTAGAGCTATCATGTTTACTAGTAATGTTCCTAAATATCATTGGGACGATGCTATCCTTATTGCTACTTTCCTCATTAATCGAATGTCAAGTCAACCATTGTCTTACAAAACACCACCTCAACTCCTACATAAAACTATAACCTCCCATACCTCGAAAACACTCTGTCACTCAGGTGTTTGGCTGCACATCCTATGTTCACCTCCATGACAGCAACAAACTTGACCCCAAAGCCCTTTGTTGTATCTTTCTTGGCTACTCTAATTCCCAAAAAGGATACAAGTGTTATGACCCAGTCTCCAATGTCACCTGTGATGTCACTTTCCATGAAAATATTCCCTATTATTCCTTGTCTAAATTCAGGGGGAGAGAAATGGTGAATTCCAGACAAAAGAGACACCAAAAGATGATCAAAAAGTTACAATTTATACACCTATCCAAATAGAACCTGATCCTACTTCTGATACTCCTGATAACCTTGATACCCCTGATAATGTGCTAGTTCCAAGGGGAGACACAAACAAGTGGGGTAATACCTATGTACGACGATACAAAAAGGTAATGAGCTACATGCTATTAGCACTCACCAAGAGTTGGAATCGGAAGCAGGTCCAAGAGAAATAGTGGTAACAAAGGGTTCTGACCTTGATCTTCCCGTTATAGTATGAAAGAGGCCCAGATCATGCACTCAACATCCTATTGAGAGGTTTGTCTCCTCTAAGGCCCTTTCATCTAAGTACAAGGCATTTGTCTCTCATCTTGATAGTATGAAGGTACTTGACATGACTGATGAGGCCATGGCTATACCTGAGTGGAGGCAAGCTCTCTTGGAAGAGATGAAGGCTCTCAAACGAAATAAGACATGAGATGTAGTAGACCTACCTTGAGGAAAGAAGCCTATTGGATGCAAATGAGTGTTCACTCCTAAGAATAGAGCAGATGAAACCCTTGAGAAATACAAAGCTGGACTGGTTGCAAGAGGTTTCACGCAAATGAATAGGGAAGAAGGAAGATTACACAAAAACGTTTGCTCTAGTAGCCAAGTTGAATACCATCAGAGTTCTCTTATCTATTGCAGTAAATTTATATTGGGATCTGCATCAACTCGATGTGAAGAATGCCTTCCTCAACGGAGAACTCAAGGAAGAGGTGTACATGAAGTTACCTCCAGGGTTCCCAGGGAAAAAGGCTAACCAAGTCTGCAAGCTAAAAAGGTCATTATACGGGTTGAAACAATCTCCACGTGCTTGGTTTGACAAATTCACTCGGGTCCTGAAGAGACATGGGTATACTCAAGGGTAGAGCAACCATACTTTGTTCATTAAACATCATAAGGGTAAGATGGCTATCCTAGCTGTGTATGTTGATGATATAATCTTTACAGGAGATGACGAGGTAGAATTTAATCAAATCAAGGCAGCCCTGGCATGAGAATTCTAGATCAAAGATCTTAGAGAAATGAAGTACTTTATTGGGATGGAAGTTGCTCGATCCAAAGGAGGAATCTATATCTCCCAAAGGAAGTATGTACTAGACCTTTTCAAGGAAACATGGATGACAGGTTGCAGACCTAGTGACACACCTATACGGGTTGATAAAATAGATGAAGAAGCAAATCTTGGTAAAGCTGTGGGCATAAGGAACAATCAATGGATGGTTGGCAAACTAATATATCTGTCTCATACTAGACCAGGCATTGCACTTGCAGCAAGTGTGTTCAGCTAGGATTCCCATGATCCTAAACAAGAACATTTAAATGAAGTCTACAGGATCCTTTGTTATTTGAAGGGATCTCCGGGACATGGTTTGCTATTTAAGAAAACTGACAAACAAAATGTAGATTTGTGTACAGATGTTGATTGGGTAGGTGATCAAGATGACAGGAAGTCCACATCTAGATATAGTACATATGTGTGGGGTAACTTGGTCACATGGAGCAGTAAAAAAGCAAAGTGTAGTTGCAAGAAGCAGTGTTGAAGCTGAATACAGGGATGTAACACTGGGAATCTGTGAAGGCATATGGATAAAGCATGTCCTTGAAGACTTGAGGAAGTGCATAAATTTGTCAATCAAGGACTATTGCGATAACATGATTGCGATTAATATTGCTCATAATCCGATTCAGCATGATAGAACCAAGATGTCGAGATAGACAGACATTTTATAAGGGAAAAAGTTTACGAGGGTATTGTTGATCAAAGGTATATACCTTCCAAAAAACAGGCTGCAAACGTCCTCACTAAAAGATTGCCCAAGGATAGGTTTGAGTATCTAATTGGCAAGTTGAACTTGATTGATATCTACAGTCCAACTTGAGGGGGAGTGTAGAATCCTAAAACATAAGAAGCAAGATCAGAAACTTAGGGAGCAAGTTTAGATATGAAATTATAGTGATTAGGATAATTAATCTTGGTTATTTCCTTATCTGTATAGTATCATATCGGGACATAATTAATGCCGGATTTTTGTCATATGTGTATATATATGTAATCTTCCATGTGAATAATATGCCAATCGATTCAGTCCGATTATTCTCTTCAATAACCATTTTACTAAAGTGTTGCTTTGGTTTCAGATTTGCATTTGGCTTTATCTTTGGATGGATTACAATAGTGTCGTGGAGGACATCGGAAATATATTTTTTGCTGGTTAGTTTTTCTTCTCTTAATAATAATTATAAGGTGCTTTATGTTTTTACACACATATGTGCGCTTGAGACTTTGTTTTGGTGCTGTGAAATGAAACTTTGCCTTCTGCAATGACGTCTTTTGAAAAAATTGTTTTCTTTTTCAGTTGTGTCATTAGTGGCTGCATTGGGCTTCTTGCTTTGTGGAGGAAGGTGATGCTTTTGTGTTTTGTTTGTATTGCTATGGTTTATTAACTTGGTCACAGTTTCTTCACTAGTTTTTATGCTTATTGTGGTGGTCTTTTCAATTTTGTCTGATACGCATTGAACATATATAGATTGTTTCTCATGCTGAGGCACTTCCCCATTGAATCTAGAGGGAGAAGGAAGAAGCTTCACGAGGTATGTGCATTTCCGCCTCAGTTGGTCTATTTGATAGAAATTGTTCTGGGGAAATATTTTTAGTGTTATCCTTTGCCCGTAAATTTCGTTGTGTGCCAGAGGCCAATGTATGCAGCTTAGTTTCTTCACATGGTGTTATTTGCTTGTCGAAAATAGCAATTTTAAGTTTTGTCACTTCCATCCTTATTCATTGCCCTCTACTAAACAAAACAGTAATGGAAAGAATAGAAATCTTTTATTGTTGCGCTAGTATTTGGAAGTACAAGGTTAAGGGTTTGGAAATTGAAATTTGTTGAGACTGTGATTAACTTCTTTGCTGGCTTTTCTTTTCTTCTCTTTTTCTTTTTGGGCCAGAAATTTCTTTGCTGTCTTTAACCATAGAAATTTGTAGAGTACAAAATCATATTTGTCGCCATATAATTAACCTCTTCAACCACCAACTAAATTAGAATAGCTCTAGTTTTTTCTCTATAAAATTTATACATTCTGTGTCAGAACTTTGGGGTAAAATATGAAAATGAATGGATTTTATGCTTGTATTGTCGTGCATCATTTGTGCCACATTACACAGTAACGAAGGAAGTTAAAACTTTGGGGATCTTGGATTGCATCATAAAGTTATGAACTAGAATAGAAAAACCTGTTAAAAGCTTCTCATTATATTCAGTCTCAACATGGATCTAGAAAATGAAATGCTGATGTTATCAAAAATGAAATTGAAAAGTCATTAGTATCATTTATTAGTTGTATTGACAGAATATGAGCTGTTATTGCAGGTTGGATCTGTCACAGCCATAAGTTTCACCTGCTTTCTAATCAGATGCTTTATGGTAACCACTGACTATTTTATTATGGTTATTATCTTAAATATGTTGATGGAACTTTTTCTTGAGCATTTGGACGTTAATTCACCGTGTGTGTAAATTTCTTATTGTTTCTTCTTGAACTACACCATCTGTGCTCTGGTAGTCCTCTCCCTTACCCTTGCTACTGTTGGGATGCTTAAAGAAAGCAAAAATAAAAACACGAACATTTCGACCAACATTTAGCGTCATCTCCTGTATGCATAGTAGATATTTAAATTTAAAATATTCTAAAAGATAGAGTATTTTAATCTAAACTATGACTGTTTTTGTGTTCTATAAATGAGTATATTGTGTCACTGCACAATTAATAAACAAAGACAATAAGTGGAAGTGCAAATTATGTATGGTGTCTGGCAGTTAATAATGTTGAAAATAACAATGTAATGGACTTTGTTCATTAGAAGCCTATTGTGGCACTGCATAAATGGGAAAAATCATATCTCGTGTTTTCCCGAGTTTTATCAAGACTACTAGAATCGCTGGTAAAAAGTCTTGGTATTAGGTTTAGAGTTATTGATAGGCAAGATTGGCGGGGTCAAATGCAAAGAGTGGTAGAAGGAGACAGAATATAGGGGAAAAGGAGGGGAAAGCCTTGAAGTCTTTGTCTTGGGAACAAAAGCTGCAGGATTAAAGTTAATTGATAGTATCAATAATTATGCTAATATCCTTCATGCATTATAGCCTTCTAGGTTCTTTCTTATTTTTTGTTAATACTCTTGCAGGTATTTCTTAGTACATTTGATTCAAAAGCATCACTTGATGTTCTGAATCACCCAATTTTGAACTGGATTTACTACATGGTAACCTGCAGAATTTTGCTTTTTTGTCAATTGCCTCCAGTATCTTGGTTTGATTATATTGACATCTGGGCATTTTTCTTGTCAAACAGCTAGTTGAGATCATTCCTTCAGCCTTAGTCCTTTTCATCCTGCGCACATTACCCCAAAAGAGGATATCAGTTCATTATCATCTTGTCCAATAACAACAGTGCCTTTGGGATTAAAAAAAACAGTGCCTTTGGGATTTGGGTTAAGGTGCATTTTTACCAACAAAGTTAAAGGCTGCAAATTCACCAAAACCGTTAATTTTCACCAAATGCCGTTAGGGTTTTCTTCTCTTATAATTTAACGGCCGTTTGGTCAAATATAACGGTTTTGGTGAATTTTCATCCTTTTAAATTGTTTATTGGTATTTTTGTCCCTTACAAAACTTATTTGTGCCAAATGCTCCAAGGGAAAAAAAATTATTTGTAAAATTGTACCTTGACCCTTGGGGTTTTTGTTTATTCTTTCCCACTGACCATGATTTTGCTGGATGCAATTGAAATTCAGCTGATGCAGAGAGACAATGCCAATATAGTCCATCAGATACATCAACCCCTGCCAAACACACAGCAGCTACTGCTTGAGACTGATAATTTGGATTTATTTTTCTAGGTTGTTACTAGAGAAGCTATTAATCTTTTTCCCCCCTTTAAATTTGAGGAAGGGGAGGAGTTTGTTGAGAGGGTTTAGGAAATAGAAATTTTCATGTAAGTTAGGGAAGTAGCATGGGGTTTTGAGCCCCCAATTTTTTACTTAAATATAGGTGTTACACTTCACTCTTTCTCAAAAGTTATGCAAACTTTGTACTATATAGGTTTAATGTTTATGCTTTTACTGTAGAGACTTTTTTCCTATCATATTCAAATAAACTTGTGGATCCCATTGTAAAGAGAAGAGAGAGAAAATATTAGTGGTATACACTCACTTTCATGTGACTGTAGCAGAAAAAATATTTCTGTAGCAAAAACAGAAACATTTTCTATATGAATTACTTCTTTTAGACAAATGTCATATCTAGTTGATTTGAAATTTTGTTTCCAAATTATAAAGAAATAATTGATCTTTAAATTGAAACTGGTCCAATTTATTTAATTACCCCCTCCAATTCTTATTATAAGAACTAAATTTTTATATTGGTTCATCCCCTTTTTATCATATTCACTTTGGTAAGTAATTTTCACTAGGTAGGATTTGGTGGCACTTTAATATTAAATGGTTCCAAAGGGTCCGTTGAAATTTTCTGTATTAAATTCCCAAACAAACTATTCACCCCCATTCATTTTTTTTTAAACAAAAACTTGCCTTCAAATCCAAAGGGGACTAAATGCAAGAACTTCTAGTAATGTTTTAATAGTCGCACAAAACATTAAAATAAACTATCAACCTCAATAATCCAAAGTAGTTTTTGGTGCGATAAGGCGAACCAATAGTTTACATTACCAATAGTTTACATTGGCGCATATTATGACAGAAATAACAAAAGAAACACATCAATAGTTGAAGATGGAGAATTCATTCATGTAAGTCTAAAAAATGTAGGACTAAAAACACAAGCATAGGAAAAATGGTGTTGGATTAGGGTTAGATGGGGCATGACACTGTGAGTGTCGCCTGGTTGTTGCATTTCCATGATTGTTGATGGCTTGTTGCTGCAAATTTTTTGAGTCTTCTTGTTTTGAACAAAAGGAAAAGCAAGAAGCCACGAACTGGAAAGAGTTAAAGATAAAAAAACACGGTGAGCCTGAGCAAGAAGCCTAGAACAACAGAAGAGAAATGGAAGGAGGAGAACGAAAATGAGAAAGACAAAAAGAGGAAGATAGGTTCAAAAATGATGGAGTACAAAAACTTAAGGTGAAAAGGCCACTTTTTGAATGAAAAGGCTGGTTGTGAGGCTTCTTGTTGTTGTTTTTCTTCATGTCAACTATTTTTATTCTCAACAATGGAACTTTCCCCCAATTAAATGTATACTTATTTTAAAATAAAATATTAAATAGCCAACATAGGTTGGTTCAGTTGGTAAAGGAGTTGATTCATAATCATAAGGTTATAAGTTTGAATCCTGCCGATATAAGTAAGTATTTTTGTAAGCGCTATTTGAGCTTGGATGCATGACAAGACCCTGGTTGGTGAAGGAAATGACATAAATGACCTTAAACATTTAAAAAAAAAAAAAAGAAAGAGTAACCTCCACTCCTACCCTGCCAACAACTGGCGATGGCGCCCAACGACATGCCCTTGCCACCATCAGAGCTTTGGTCGATCGCCAACGAGAATAATTATTGGCAAAATAATAAGATTTGTTAATGAATTCACGACATTTCATTAAGTTTTAACAACTTTTATTTACCAAATAATAAATCTACACTATCAGGTTTTTCATAAGTTCAGTTAAGGAATTCACAATATTTTATTAGATTTCAACAACTTTCATTTACCAAGTAACAAATCCAAACTATCAGGTTTTTCACAAGTTTTATTAAGGACTTCACAACATTTTATTAGGTTTTAACAAGGGAGGATGACATCTAGGTCTCAATCAAAAGAAATAATACATTGACAAGTCTCATAAATTACTAATAGTAATTGATTCACTTGTTAACCCCTTGTTTACTTATCAATAGAAACTTTTATGATATTATTTCATTTGGTTGAGACCTAAAAGTCATTTTCCCATTTAACAACTCTTGTTTACTAAGTAACATATCTAAACTATTAGGTTTTTCACAAGTTTTGTTAAGGAATTCGCAACATTTCATTAAGTTTGAACAACTTGTGTTTCTCAAATAACAAATATAAACTTTTAAGATGGGTTTAACAAGTTCACGTATGAATTTCTCAACTTCCCATTTGAGAAGAGGGGTTTAATAAGTGATTGATGTTTTTGTCATTTCCATTTAATTTTAAAAAATATAAATGAGACCCTCATATCTTCATGATATTATGAATATTGGGAGCACTTTTCTTACTTTTAATAATTTTAAAATTCTTTTTGTGGGATTTTTCCATGAGATTTTTACTATATTAAAAATATTATTGTAATATTAATATTTAATATTATAATAATATTTTTATAGAATAAATCTCAACAATTAAAAATCAATCAAATAGTGGAGAAATTTAGTAAAGAGAAAGTGAAGAAAAGAGTTAGTAATTCCAAAAACAAATAATTAAATACTTCCTCTTGTCTTAAATATAAGACATATTTTATAGTATAATTTATACTACAAACTATATCCTATATTTAGAAAGTATAATAAAGTGAGAAAGATGGAGAAGATGCTTGAGCAAAGAGATAAAAAGGAAGAGAAAAACACTGGAGCGACAAATTAAGGAAGGAGCCGTTAAAAAATATACATGACAGAACTAATATGTCATTAAAGCAAACTCGGTTTTGGTTGGAACAAGTTTCTCATAATTTTAAACCTGTTTTTGGCCTAAACGATTTTAAATGTAGTATTTTATTAAATAATTTTCACCATGTAAGATTTAGGTAATTTGTTATACAGTTTATAGCATGCTAGCTTGTAAAGAAGACTCCTACCTCCTACTATTTTTTTTTTTTTTTTTAAACACAGTAAAGAAGACTCCATTATGCTAGTATCTTATTCCCGTTAAACTTCCAAAAAGCAAGAACTTTCGGTTAGGTTTGTCTCATCATCATTTTCTCATAATCTCTCATCATTTCTAAATTATATCTGTCTAATCAATGTAAAAGGTCATAATAATTTCCTTTCTTCTTTTCAATTAACAATCCAGATGAACTCATCATGAGGGATAATGAGAAACAAAGATAATGAGAGGATCTCCTTCCAAAAACTTCCAATGATGTTTTATCAGTCTTGCTAAACATTAAAACAAATGATCAACCTAAATGATCCAAAGTAGTTTGTGGTGCGATAAGGCGAATCAGTAATTTACTGAAACGCATATTATGACAGAAATAACAACAAAAATACCTAATATTAAGCCACAAATCAGAATTGCTTAAGAAAAAAGTGGGCAGGAGTACATTTGAATTAGCTTTTAGATAATAACTTTTACAATTTACGAGATAAGTATGAGATGGGGGTTTTGTTTCAGCTTGAGAAAAAATGGCTTTTGAAACCGCGGTTTAAATCTGAGTAAGAAGCCTAGAATGACATAAGAGAAATGGAAGAAGGATAACGGAAATGGGGAAAAAAGGGGGAAAAAAAGAAAGAAACAGGAAGATAAGTTTAGAAATGCAGAAGAACAAAAACTTAATGGAGTTGTGAAAGGTTTTATTTTATTTCTGAACCTGTAAGGTGAAAATCCCACTTTCTGAAAGCTACTTCACGCACACTAATGTTGGCCACCACCCTCTACAACTCTCCCAGTATATTAGAAGGCTCACATGTACGTCTTTCCATGTCAGGCCTCAACATTTTGTTTGCCATATCAACAATTTTTCAACTCTGTAGAGGACTTTTTAACAATTGGTATGGACTATAGGGACAAAATAAATAGTTTTCTCCAGTTTCAATTACAATTTTTAAGTTGTCAGTCATTAAGTTTTTCAAATTATTATGCGATGACATTTTTAGCAAGTCAACTCGATGGTGTTAAGTAGGAAATTTCATATATGAACTTCATGGCAAATGGTCAAAAGGAAAGAAAAAAAGATTGGTCTCAAACTATATAACCTGAAGCAGAGAGAGGCAATAATCAATGGACACAATTTTAGAAACCTGGAAAGAACCAAAGTTAAAAAAGATTTATAACACTTCTTTCTAGAAAAGATTGGAGACACTTGGGCCAGTAACTTTCAATAGACATCTATATATTACCTCCAGGGGGCCACAAACTGGGTCCTACGTTTAGGATCGGAGGAGTGTATTTATAATTTTATGCAATGCACAGGCGTTTGAAGGTTAGATCACCAGGAAATGGGGTTTCTAAAACCTCTCAAGTGTGAGGCTTCATCTGTGAATATTTATTCAATCACGGTGAGGGGCTTCGGCTTGTGGCGGAGCAAATCTAATGTTTTCTGGCTGGGCCACCACGATAGGCTCATCAGCAAATAGTGCCTTGATGAATGATGGAGTTCTTAGAGGCCGCCGGCCGGTCATCCGAGGATAGACATCTTCTAGAAAATAGTATGCATGACCAGCAATCATTCCCTAAAGAACATAAGCCATCCAGCACATAAACAAATGATTCAATGCAATACCAAATAATGTATATGTTACTTTAGCAAGAGACATACCAGCAAATCCACCCAAGGACTAGCACCCACAAGAACAGAGAATCCCAAGAGAACCTACATTCATACAACAAAAAGATTAGATTGCTTATTTTCAAAATTGAGAGGAACCTTAGTTACAACATCATATAAATATTACTCCTCCGGTTCTTAATATAAGACATATTTTAGGAGTTGATCTTGGTCCTAAATATAAGATATAGTTTTTATATTTGTCAATTTTTTCCTAATTTATCCCTATTAATGCTTTCTCAACAATAATCAAGAAGGAGAGGGAATGAGGGAATTAAGAAAAATGATTAGTGTTTTCGAAAATACATGTCATATTAATTAACTTAACTAACTTCTTTAATTTAATCAAATTAAGTAAATATGTCTTATATTAAGGACCGGAGGGAATATAAAATGAGCATTTACACTACTCACCCAAGGAAGGTAAGCTGCTGTGAAAGTAAAGAGGCCCAGGAAGCTCATGTGGATGAAGGGATTTTGTTTGCTCCACACATACACCTGGAAAATGTACGTTGTCAAGTCTTTTTATAACACAGACAGTTTAAATTTAAACATGAAGTTTTAACAACAAAACATCAATGAAAACACAACTGACCATCATAAATGTTAGTGAACTACTAAGGAAGAAAATTCTTGAAAATGACTCTGCGAAGTATGGTATCATCCCACCACCAAAAACAATCCCAGTCAATAAAGTAGCGCCAAATAAGAGCATGTAAAAGAAATCAGCTGTCCTTCCCCTGAAGGAATTCTCCTCTAGAAGCTTGCAGTACCGAGCAAGAAAGAACATATGAAACAAGAAATCCAAGTCTGCCAATGCCATGTCAAAGTTAAGTCAGAGGGTAATTCACAACCTTCAAACTAAATATCAACTGATACGCAAAATAAATAAATAAATAATGGAACACAATTCAGGGATACATAGTCTTTTCTGGTAAAGTGTTCTTTAACTAACGTGCATGATATTTAATAGTGAAAAAAGAAACGAATAAAAGGTTGTTTTGAAATGCTGACACAACAGAGTAGATGATTAACTTACATATCAGGGTTTTCAGAGAGAATATGACACAATTTTAAGTGTGCAGATAAGCTATCTATACATATTAGCAGCTAACAAACTGACCCATAGATCAAAAACATCATCAGGAAAAGAATGAAAGTAGAGGACTTTGTGAACCATCCATTCAAATTAAGAGTATCATGATTAAGATATACATATACATTACTTATACAATCAGTTCAAGCTTTTGTTAATCATTTTAAGAAAAAATTTCATGTCTGAAGGGTATCACATGCATGTATGAGCTAAAACTAAATAAGGCATCCAAAGTTAATAGACTGTCAGAACTCAGAAGTCAGAAATACCATACAATAATTCTACAGGTTCTGCCTTCTAACAAAACCATGAAAGCCCACCACCATAATCACTTATGTCCTAAAAAAAAGTAAGTCAACTTGTTGAAGCTAAAATCCATAGTCAACTGATTGCCACAGTTTCCGCTTACAATTCTTTGCTTCAGTGGAGGACACCTGGAAACCCTGTGGTTGCCAGTTGCTACTTCTCTTCTCTTCAAATTCTCCTGCCTATCTTCACCCTCTCTTTTAAGTCATCCATTTTCTTATAGTTATTTTGAAGTTTGTGACTATAAAACAATCTATATGTGTGAGTACAGTTTCTCCTAAATATAGTTGGGCTTTTAATATTTTGTTATGGTGTTGTCTTTCCAAATCTAAATTCAATATAGGTAGTATAACATGTGCTGTATCATATTTCAATGTAGGCTAAGCTATGTCACATATAGCATTAAGAGCAGAAAACATTTTGAATATTTCCTATAAAAACATTACAATGCTGAGAAAGCAGAGCAGAAAAGGAAGTCTCTATGAACTAACAAACCAATGTCAATCCTTTACAAGGTAAATTGCAAGCATTACCCATTCTACGGAAGTAGAAGAAATTGGTAATGAGACGCCAGAATTGGTGTTGCTTTACCACCAGTATAGGGTTCAAGTACAAATGATACGGAGAAATTATCTGCAAAGCCATAACAAAAATCATTACTCGATGCATAAGTTTGAACAACAAATGTCAAAAGAAATAGAAATAGTAACTGAACTGAACCCAATCATAACATGTTTCTAAATTTCTCAAGAGAAGCACTATGGTTAAAGACGAAAACTACAATAACCCAATCAATCTTTTACGCGATTACGATTATCCTATCGATATGTCCGCTGCACTCCCTTCTGGAAGGGATATCCCAAGAACTTTAATTGCACAAATTGACCCCAAATTGCATACATACCTCATCTTCTTAACAGAGAATCATCGAAAGCTAAAAAAACTCATCGCCAGTATTGGAAGAAAACTAGCAAAATCATAAATCGATGAGAAAAGAATATATACATCGAGAGAACAGCTGAGGGAAGTAACAATTGAAGCTGTAACATAGGAGCGCGTAATGATGGGCATCTGCTTATACCAATCTTCAACAGCTTGAGCCATTATGTGAAAATGTGAATTAGAAGACGACGAGTGAGGAAATTTTTGATTGCAGGTATCGAGTGCGAGAAACAAGACGAGGAGACTTTATATACATACTGAACCAGGAGGAGAACAGTGGAGGGGGTCGTAAGAGGAATTTTGGACGAGGAATGACACAGACGTGGCGAATCTCAGAGACGGTGTTTATCACGCACCAATTAAAAATTATGTGGGGGTGTTTAATAATCTAATCTGATTATGTGTATACATTATAATTAGCAATTAATTAGAATGAAAATATTTCATACAAACTTGATAAAATCTTAAATCAACAAAGTTTTGTTGGTTCATCACTTGATAATTCTTAAATATTCATTTATATTTAATATTTTCTTTTATCATAAACTTATAAATTTTACTTTTATTCTTAACTTAAGAATTAATTTGAGCATAGTAGATTAAGGAAATGAAAGAAAATTAGTCAAGTACTCCCTCCGGTCCTAATTATAGGACAACATTTGAGAGTTGGGTTTGGCTCTAATTATATGACAAAATTCTAATTTTTGTCAATTTATTCATAAAATACCCTTATTGATACTTTTTCAATAATTATTAAACACAATGATAATTTAATAGTACAACTATATATTTTCTAAAGTAAGTAATGTTTGCAACTCATTAATGTTATATACACCCCAATTCTACTGTCAATTAATTTAATAACACGCTTATATTCTATGAAGCAAGAGATTCTAATTTCTTTTTTATTTTTAAATAAAATAATTTTAATATTTCTTTAACAATATTTTCCTGTAACTATCCGTCCAAAGTGATTGCTTTTTTTCCCTAAAAATAACGTAATAAAATATTAATTTCATTATCTTTTTCCATGGCTAAAAAAAATAACATTGAATTTTAGGAAAATGAATAAAAGTAACTAATTAAATTCAGCTTAATTAACTAATCAGGTTGGCATGCGATATCATGGAGGACAAGCTGGGTTGTATAGATAGCTTAAGTTCAATATGAGGTTGGAGAGGTATGTCGCAGGGGTTGATTTAACAATCTAATGCCATTTTAAATTTTAATAAGAGTATTTTAGGAAAATAAATAAAATTAACTAATTTAACTCTCATCCTTAATCTCTCCAAAATCTTGTAAGTATGTTATATAATTAGGATCGGAGGGAGTATAAAATATATGATTTGATCTCTCGACTATACAATATTCATATATAACATTATATTATATATTAATTTAATGTTAGATAAATTATTTTAGAGAAAAAGGGTTAAGGTGCAAAAATACACAAGTGATTTTTTCAAAAGTGTACCCAACACTAAGTATTTTTTTATGTGCAAGAGTGACTATATGGTTACAAAAGTAGAGCAAAAATACACATTGACCGTTAGTTTGACTTTTTTGTATTTTAAAGACTGACATAGACGATAACTCAGCTAAATTTCATCACAGCTGGCCGTGGAGAACTGAAGACAATTACAGAAAATGGCCCACATAGTTTTGAAAATTACAAAAAAGGCGGCAATGGTGGTGAGGAGGCGGAGATGGGTGGTCCAATGGGTAAGATTGGGATTGGGAGAAAGAAGGGCTGAATTGTAATTTTCAAAATATTTATGTCATTTTCTGTAATTTTCTCCAGTTCTTTATTGCTAAATGGAATGAAACTTAGTTGAGTCATCATCCATGTCAGCCTTAAAAATACAAAAAATTCAAACTAATGGTCAATGAGTATTTTTGCTCCAATTTTGTAACCACATAGTCACTTTTGCACCCAAAAAAAGCACTTGGTGTTGGATGCACTTTTAGAAAAATCACATGTGTATTTTTACACCATAACCCAGAGAAATAAAATGATAAATATGAGAAATAAAATGGATTGAAATATTATATTTTGAATCAAATCAAACTTCCAACTAGTTATGATATTAAAGATTGAGATAATCCTTGATACACATAATGAATTTTAGAGGGTATGTTCATTGATTTGTTCAATGAACAAATGAGGAGCGAGATAATGAGATGTATGTTACTTTTATTTGTTCAATAATCAAATGTTTTCCTTATTATAAAAAATAATAATCAAATGTTCAATGATTGTTCACATCTTTTTTATGTTATATGAATAAATAGCAAGAATATTTTTATGTAGAGTTAAACAAAAATTATAACACATTCCTATACATCGCACATGATTTGAAAAATGAACGCATCAATTATGATACAAAAATATGTTGGTCTCTCGTTTTTCTCTTCTCCTCCTCTTGACCTAATGGGTAGTGGGAGCTCTTCTCTCTTTGTTGAGTGAGCTTTTTTCACAGTATCTCCCTCCCGATTTTGGTTGGGGTGGAGACGTCTATATTTTGTGTTGAGTTTTGTTTATTTTTATGTTTCTTTGAACTTTTTATGGTGGTGTTAATTTTCTTTGCGGCAATAAATCAAGTTGGGAGTTTCAATGGCAAAAAATTTCACATGATGGCTACATTTCGTGGGGTTTGGGGTTGGGATTTGGTAATTATAGTCTTACATATTGTTGACTCGATCTTTCAAAAGACTATTATGGGTTATTGGCAACGACGAATCTAAAGCGTATGTCATAGTCGATACCATGTGGTTCATTGTGCAATTGATGACTTCTCTGTCTTCATCTTTCTTAATGGTGTTTGTAGGTGTCTTTCCTTATATAAGATCTTTTCATAGAGTTTCTTCAACAACCAATCTGGTTGTTTTATCGCTGACAAAAGCGATAGATCCTTTGGAATGGTTCTTCGAATAACCACTTCTTACAATGGCTTTGTTGCTGGTAATGGCATTTCTCTACCCGTAGATTCCAATAAAGAGATCATGAAGGAGTAGGGTTCTTGGCTATAACAGCAGCTCCCTCTCACCTATTTTAGGTTTAGGTTAGTTTGAAGGTTTCTTTGTATTGTTATGTATTTAAGCTTTCTTTTTGAAATCTTTTATTTTGGGCTTGTATCTCTCGTTTGATTAGTTTTAATGGAATATTATTTTCTGGCCAAAAAATTATGACACATAAATAGTTATACTCCTCTTATCTATGGGTGAAAATATGTTAGGCTTTACCTAAAAAACCTAGGCCTGCAACAGAGATTTAAAACCTGAGCCTAGGCTTGAGTCTCGACTTTAAAAAGGTTTGACAAGGCCTGAAGCCTATTTAAAAACATATTTAAAATGTAGGTCTTTAAAATCTATGTCTCTAAATTCATATAGAACCCTTCTTGGTACAATCATACATTATGTCTTAAAAGCCTAACATCCATTTTTGTTGTAATATAAGGGCTTAGTAAGGAAAATAAAAAAATATCTAGTGACAACAATTGTCCAAGCAAATGAGAATAAGAAAAACTAATCGCTTATTAACTAATGAGATATATCTTCTAAAATCGACCAAGCATAACAAACAACATGTAAAACTAGATTTTACCTCGTTTACTGTTCCCACATAAATTGGGACAAACTCCTCCTATTATAATATTTCATTTGACACTAAAATAAACTCATAGCAATTATTATGCTTTAGTGGATAGCACAAATCAAGGGAGAGGGAGTGAGCTAGCATTTCGATCGAATAGAAGAGAGGTATGAATGAATGAATGATGTGAAAGTAAGGGTTGAATGTAATAACGATCGATGAGATGTGAAACTTGGGATCAAGTTAAGTTTGTAAATTTATAAATAGTTTATAAAATTATTTAGATAATATTATATATATATATATATATTTTTATAGTATTATATGGTATCTAGTTCGGGATTTGTGACTTCCCCTCCTAATACAAGTGTCTCCTCTAAAATTCGAACTCGATACCTAGATGGTTCTAGCAGAGCCTTACACCACTAGACAAACTCTATGTTGGTTGTTATTATATATACTTATGTAATAGTATAAATTACATTTAGGTTTGTATGCTATGCATTATAAAAATAGGCTTGACTTGTTTACCTAAATAGACCTTAGAGGCTTAGTTTATTTCCACCTGTATTTTTATAATTAATGTAAGACCTAATTGATAAGTTGATCTTAATCTTATATATATAACCTATTTTTCATATTTATCAATTTTTTCTAAATTACCTTAGTCGATACTCTTCCAAATAAAAAAGGGTGGGAGGGAAATAAGCCATGTGATTAAGATATTAAAAAAACGTCATATTTATTAGAATTAACTAGCTTACCTGACTTTATTAACTAATCGAATTAGTTAAATATATGAGGAACTTATTTTTATTGTTATGCTTCATTCATTCATTGCTTCAGCTTCACCAAGTACGTTGTGAAAATTTTGGTTATATGATGTTGTTTTCCATCTTTAATATAAAAACTACTGTGTGTATATATATATTGGTTTGAAATATAAGACTTTCATGTTCCAAATTTATAATTATTTTCACAAACTCTTCTTAATGATTATATATGTTAAGGAGATTTTTATAAGTGATACTAAATGGATGCTTTAAGAAAATAACATACAAGCATATTTTATACAAAGAACTATCTTAACGAATTATTTTTTTAATTTTTGTAAAATAGTTATCTAACTATTATATTTAGAGAAATACTTACGTACTCTAAGAGTATCACGTCACCTGAACTCTGTCTAATAAAAAATAAAAATAAAATAACTCATCATTCTAATCCAAGTTAGCAGATGACTTGTTTGGGAAAAAAAAAATCACACTTCATTTTGTTTTTAAGAAAAATATTTATTGATCATTTTATTTTATTTTTTAAATTAAAATGTTTATTTTTCTCAAATACATTATAAAATGTGAAATTTTTTTATATCAGTCATTAGCCTTTTAAAATTAACATGATATCAGCTGTTGTGTTTTCATTAGATAGGATTCAAATAACACGATACTATATATTGAAATATGTAGATATTTCTCCTGTATTTATGTTCAAGAGGGGGAATTTTTTTTCAGTAACAATAAATTCTTTGGAAACATTAGAAAGTATGAGAGAATCTCCTATATTTATCAAATTCAATTTCATTAAAATATATTCACTTAATATAAGGTTGGTCCTAGTTCATCTACAATTCACACCAAGAGCTTATAACTCATAGGTCTTGATGGCAAGGAAGTTGTGGGCTGGCCTTAACAGATGTGGGTATGTGAGTAACCGCATATTTAAAACATATACGTTCCTAGGTTCGTGTGCATATACGATTTTATGTTTTTACGATTTTTTTATTAAAACGATTTTACTAATTTTCCAAACGCTTTTATGCTTTTACGATTTTTTTACGTTACGATTTTACGTTTTATGATTTTTTATCCCTCTTCTGATTTTACGTAAAATCTCGATTTTAACTACCTTGTTCCTGTGTACGTACATACATATATATACATATACATACATAAAAAGGGGAAATGGGGATCCATTTGAGAAATTAATTAAAAAATAGGACCTATAACTTAAAGGACCACATGACTTTACCTTTTCCTAAGTCCCATTCCACTAAAATTTTCAACCTTTTCTTTTCATAATAATCCAAGTTTGTATAAGATTTAAGGAAATATCATGTCATGATTTCATATAAAAAAGAAATATTATGTCATGATAAAGTTATTTTTAAGGGAACTTTCTCATTACTTTATTGTCAAGATCAACTCAAGAGGTAGTCCACACTTGTTTAAGGACTCAAATGCAACTTATCTCTAATATAGGTGCAATTATTCTACAATATGTGTGACCTATCTTTAGTTTATGTGTAAATTTTAATTATGTGTAAAACAAAAGACATTCTAATAAAACTAAAAATATATTAAACATAATTAAAAAAGAGTTGCACGGATTATAAAAAAAGGGTTCTTAGACACCTTTAAATAATAAATTTTATAGTGAGGGATTTTTTTAAAACCTATTTTCATTCTTTTAAGAATTTTAAATAACGAACAATAATTTATTATTTATTTTATTCTTTAGGAAAATTAATCTTGTATTTATCTAATTATTAATTCACTTATAACCCAATCCCTCAATTATGATTCGGCATGACTCAGTCTTTAAACTTTTAACCTGGTTATGACTTAGTCCCTCGTCTTTTTTTTTTTTTTTAATATTATTATTCTTAACACTTACGACTTGTGGCAAAAATTGCTTCCAACTCAACTTAGGCTGTGCATGGCAACCATTCTATTCCTCAGCACAGTTTCTGAGATGGAACAGTTTTTTCTGATTCTATGCCTAGGAAGAGTTCTGAGAATCAGAATTACGTTTGTTAACTCATTTTATTTTTACTCCGAGAATCAGAATTACGTTTGTTAACACAATTTTTTTCATTAGATAATCGAATTACATTTGTTAACACATTTTATTTTTATTTACGTAATTTTTATATTCAAAAATTATTTATGTGGTGGTGGCGGCGGCGGTGGTGGTGGTGGTGGCGGTGGGGGTGGCGGCGGTGGAGGCGGCGGTGGTGGCGGTGGCGGCGGCGGTGGTGGTCATGGTGGCGGTGGCGGCGGCGGTCGTGGTGGTGGCGGTGGTGGCGGTGGCGGCGGTGGTGGCGATGAGGTGGGGGTGGCGGTAGCGAGTGGCGGCGGCGGCGGTGGTGGCGATGGCTTGTCGTGGTGGTGGCGGTGGTAGTGGCGGTGGCGGTGGTAGCGGCGGTCGTGGTGGTGGAGGTGGCGGTGGCGGCGGCGGTGGCGGTCGTGGTGGTGGCGGTGGTGGCGATGAGGTGGGGCGGCGGCGGCGGGGTGGTGGTGGTGGTGGGGGTGGTGGTCGTGGTGGCGATGAGGTGGGGGTGGTGGCGGTGGCGGTGGCGGTGGGGGTGGCGGTGGTGAGGTGGGGGTGGTGGCGGCGGTGGCGGTTGTGGTGGTGGTGGTGGTAGTGGCGGTGAGGTGGGGGCGGCGGCGGGGGTGGTGGTGCGGTGGGGGCGGCGGTGCGGTGGGGGTGGTGGTGGTGGCGGCGACGGCGGTGGGGGTGGGGAGGGTAGTTGACACTACGAAAGGTTTTCGAGAGAAAGAAGAGAGGTTGTAGGTTGAGGAATAAATTCTGATTTTGTGCCCAGAAATAGAAAAGCATGAATTTTCTGCTTTTTTTTCTATTCCCAAAGACAAAAATTGAACCGGTTCATCCAGGAACAAAAAAAAAAAAAACCGGATTTACCAAACAGATTTCTCATCAATTTGTGTTTCGGGGAACAGAAATTAACAAAAAACACATTCTGGGAGCGTTACCATGCACACCCTTATTGTCCTTGCTTTCAGACGAGGAAGAATTAAAAGGCACGAAACATCTCCATTATGAGATGAAATTTGAGTCATTATTTTAGTCAAAGCCTTCCAACAAGCGATGGAATCCGACCTTGTGCTCCTCAATACTGTTGAGGAGCTGGAATTTCATGAGCTTGGTCTTGTATGTGTAAAGCTAGCAAGTTTTAATGAGGCAACCACATGAAATAGAGTAGAAATTTCCAATGATCCCGTAATTCATCGACCTCTTCATAATGAATGTAAAGAGTTAACACCATGTAGCTCTAAGTTTTTTTTTTTTTTTTTTTTGCCTACCCGGTTCATTGAGGCTTCGTCCCGACTAATCCGGATCCGACCCGCGTCGCGCACCTGACTTTGGTGGGAGAGTCTCCCAGCGAGGGTTTTTTGTATTCACAAGGCTCGAACCCGAGACCTTGTTTAAGCGACACAAGCCGCTTACCACTTGTACTAACCCCCATTGATCCATGTAGCTCTAAGTTAGACATTCCAGGAGGAATAATTTTGGGAAAATTATAACCAAGGACCTAGAGCCGATGATATTTATTGAGAAGGACCGTTAATTGTTAATTATTCAAAAGGACCAATAGCCAAAATATAAATTTAAAAATACTAAATTGCCCTTGATTAAACTTCCTACATTCTCTCCTTCAATCTCTCCCCCATTCTACTTTAAAAGTAATTTTTATTTTTATTTTCCACGAAATTACAACCACCAAAATCATCATTTTTTAAACTTTAACTAACATCTACATAATTATATCATCAATATATTTTTTATTTATTAACACAAATATTTACCCATTTAAATCATTAAGTTTTTTTTTCCTGATTTATATAATCTTATATATAATAAACTTTGAGCAAAATAGACCAATTGAGAAGATGTTAATTTTTTTATCTAATATCTTAGTCATTAAAAAAGCTTTATCTAAAAAAAAAGTAAACATTATTATTATTTGAATACTATAGACTTTATTGATTATATTAATAGATTCCTACGTAAAGAGAAATCATGTTTAATATAATAAAATTTGAAAATTCATATTGGTTTTTAAAATGAAATATGAGAGAAAATGTAGGAGATTTAAATAAGAGAAATTTAGTATTTTTAAATTTTTATTTTGACAATTGGTCCTTCTAAATAATTAAAACTTTTACAGTCCTTCCCAATAAATATTATCGTTTTTAAGTCCTTCTTCCTAATTTTCCCAATAATTTTCACTTTAAGGAGTGCAAATCTCTTTCACAAACCATACTAGGAAGAGCCACTTAATACTGTTGGGCTGGTCAATCAACCCAAGGAAAGTTGAGTTCTAGGCAATTTTTGCCATTTGGGATGACTCAAAATTGAGTCATAGGTGTGAAGGATAATAATATGAAAAAAAAAGGAAAAAATATGAGGGATTGAGTCATGAGTTAAGAGTTCAGGGATTGAGTCACACCAATCATAGTTGAGTGACTGAATTATAAGTGTGATAATAATTGAAGAGCTAAAATTCTTTATTATATTTCATTCAAAATACGTCTTCCATCCGTGAAGGTCCCTTTGGAGGACCCCCTACAATCAGGACCTGCCTTTCCTCCTTTGCCATTAAGGTCCGCTGTCCTTTGGCATAAAACTGTGTAGCTGTTGGTTTTATTTTTTAATAAATATTTCAAGATACTGACGGGTACTAAAAAATATTTCATGATCTTGAAAAATTATTTTTAGATATTAAACAAATATTTCAGGATATTGACGAGTACTAAAAAGATATTTTATGATCTTGATTGGTGTTGAACAAATATTTCATAATCTTGAAAAATTATTTTAGGACATTGAAAAAATATTTCAGGGTACAGAATGATACTAAAAATATGCTTCAGGATATTTTTTCAAGATCCTAAAATAATTTTTCAATATCAGAAAGTATTTTTTTTAGTATTGATTAGTATCCTGAAATATTTTTTAAATATCAGTTAGTACCCTAAAATATTAAAAAGAAGCAAAAGCAGCACAATTTTACGCCAAAACAGTGTAATATAAGAGAAAAGGAGGGCAACGGACCTTAATAAAGCAGGAAAGCTCCTTCCAATCAAAGGACACCAGCGAAGCCCATGACGATTGACGATAAACCTTTTTTTGTTCTTCCCCTTTCATTATGTGTCACAAAAACGGGTCAAAACAATCTAATCACAATTTCTTTTTGGAAAAATTGCACCTAAGTCCCCAGTCAGGAAATTTGTAACCAAATGATTTTTAAAATCCCAAAATTACAATGAAGTCCTATGAGACATTTTGCAATATTTTTTATATGTGAAAATACAAATGCCCCATGTGTCTATGTTGATAAGTCTATGAGCTTGTTTTGATAAGTCTATGTGCATGTTTTGACAAGACATACTTGTGATGACAAATTCATGTGAATGTGTTGACAAATGAGTATGTTTTGATAAGTCTATGATCATGTTTTAAAAAATCATGTGCTTCTATTAATAAATCCATAAGCTTCTATGGAGGCATTTGTGTTTTTTCACATATGAAAAATATTACTCTCTCCGGTTCTAATTATAAGACCTAGTTGACTTTTTTGAAGAGATTAAGAAAGTTAATTAAATTAATTTATAATACATTTATTTTTATTTTGTTCTTCAAACTAATTAGTTTAACTAATAAACTAATATATAATCTAAGAATACACAATATATAAAATGATTAAGTAACTTATTTAACTTCTTTAGTCTCTCCAAAAAAAAAGTCAATTATGTCTTATAATTAGGATTGGAGGTAGTACAAAAAAGTCTTAGGGACTTCACCATAATTTTAAGATTTTAAGAGACACGTTTTGTTGTAGTTTTCCTTGCTCGGGGCTAAGTACAATTTTCCCTTCCTTTGTAGGGTTAGGGTTCGAGGCTCTATATAGCTCAAGCCAGAAGCTACTTTTGCTCTCTCTCTCTCTGCCGTTCGCTCTCTTATCTCCCGAGAATTCCAGATTTCTTCCCAACGATGATGCAGCCTGGACCTGGCATGGCTCCCCCAAACATGGGTCAACAACCCACCCAACAATACCAGCAGCAGCAACCCTACATGATGATGCCACCGCAGGCTCAGGCGCCGCCTATGTGGGCTCCTTCTGCCCAGCCCCCGCCGCCGCAGCAGGCCGTTGCTCCGCCGCAATCCACCCAACATGTCCAGCCTGGCAGCGCCGATGAGGTCCGTACCCTTTGGATCGGCGATTTGCAGTACTGGATGGATGAGAATTACCTGTATAATTGTTTTGCTCATACAGGCGAGGTAAATGTTAGTATTCCTTTGTATTTTCCTTGTATTAGTCTTTAATAATTATATTTTATTAGGTTTGATATTGCTGCTCTAGTTTATTTTCCCCCTACTTTATGAATCGGTTTGTTAGAGCCTTGGAAGAGGATATAGCATTTAATTGCGTTGGGATTATACGGTGGAATATGATGAGTAGTGGGTTGAGATTGACTTGTATCAAATCAAGCCCAGAATTTAGGGAATCAAAACTGGATTCCTTCAGTGATTTGTATGCGATCTTTTATCTTGGTTCTCGTGTTTGAGCCCACCGGTGGTCCGCAGCCTTTCTTGCCTCTGATGGAAGAAATCATTTTGTTGCAGGTCGGTTCTGTGAAAGTCATTCGTAATAAGCAAACTAATGTATCCGAAGGTTATGGGTTTATTGAGTTTTATACTCGTGCTGCCGCAGAGAGAATTCTTCAAACATTTAATGGCACAATTATGCCTAATGGTGGGCAAAACTATAGATTGAATTGGGCAACTTTTAGTGCTGGTGATAGACGTCATGACGATAGTCCAGATTACACAATTTTTGTCGGAGACTTGGCTGCCGATGTCACCGATTACTTGCTGCAGGAGACGTTTCGGGCTAGATATCCCACAGTTAAGGGTGCAAAGGTTGTAATTGATAGGCTCACTGGGAGGACGAAGGGTTATGGTTTTGTCAAGTTTGGAGATGAGAATGAACAGATTCAAGCTATGACTGAGATGCAAGGGGTTCTTTGCTCAACAAGACCCATGCGAATTGGACCAGCCACAAACAAAAATCTTGGAGGACAGCAAAAAGGTTTTCCTCGTTCATGAATTATGTGCTGGCCTTTTGTTGCAAATGTCTGCTTGGTGTGCTTGGCTAACATGTTTGAAAGAAAAACCAACTTTCTTGTTTGTTTCTCCTTCGTTATAGTGAGGAATAATAATTTATATTTAAGATTTTAATCTTATAATTTACTGTGTGCATTCTAAATTTTATTGTTCAAGTTTGCCTCCTTTCAGTTACGCTCTAGAAGATATGCTGTCCCGAGTCATTTCTTCCTATAGTTTCCTTTAAAAATTTCGGATAAATAAATGATCTAGAATCATAAAATCTTATAGAACTCCTGTTGTCTCAAAGCAGGGTGTCCGGAGGCTCTGTCATCTCGGAGCCTGGAACTGCTTTCAGCTGTAATGGTTACCATTTTAGTGCATGGCCTTGCTTAGGTCAGTTACCAATTTATGTCTTGCCCATTACTTTCCACGTCATTTTCCTTTCCACTACAATTTCCAATAGTTCTTTTCACTTCATCTGGCTGGTTTAGTTTTTAGCCAAGTTATATTTTAAGGCTATTCTAGTTATTTATATTTGTTCAGTCAGCCTTTCTTTATCTTTACTCTTAAAGTTCTTTCTATGTGTTCCCTTTTTCCAAAGCAAATTTCCATACAGTTTTATAGTTTCTTTTGATATTCCTTCTACTGCCTAGCTGCATTACTTTCAGCTTCCAATCTTCAGTCCATAAGACAAAATTTGGGGATTGCCTATGCAGGCTGATTGTTATTTCCAGAAACTGCAGTTCACCGGCTGTATGTCATGGTTATGGTTTCATAACTGCTATTTTCTTATTACAATGCTACATATTTGAAGTTGTAGTTTATCTTTTACCGGACAATGTCCTTTTATGTGGGTAACTTGTGAAATAGGTTGGCAATAATATTTGCTTGCACAAGCATTTGACGTCTTCCTTCCTTGTTTTCCGTCTCTTTTGGCAACTTTAAATCTCATTTCTTTTGTTGGAAGTTGGCTGTTAGCAAGTGGAAAAAGATGTGGGAAGGTTGGGTAGTAAATGATGTGGGATGATTTTTAAGTTTATAAAACAACTTTGCCGATGTCCTTTCTTTTTATGCCCTTTTTAGTTTTATTTGTCTGCACATCCTCTACAATGAATCTATCTTGTCACTGCATATTTGCCTCCAATTATGACTGCTATCCAATTAGATTTGTAATGGTGCCAAAATATTTCTGTCAAACTTACTAACTTACTCGGTTGATTGAACTCACTAACTTACTTCGTGGAGGCTTTGTCTTGTATATATGACTTGTTTTTTGCTATAGGGTGAATAGTATTTAATTTTTCTTGGAGTTGTGGTTTGTGTGGTACAAAGATTTTTTTCACGATTGTGTAATTTCTAAAGTAATTATATGAATATTCCATACACTCCTAAACATAAGGGACATGTACTTTGTTCACAAGTATTGAGAAAATTAATTTAAATAATTAGTTAATTTTATTTAATTATTTAATTTGTCACTAATTGCATAACTTTATACCAAAAAAAACGAACTGTAGACTTGGAATGGGATGCTCAATTGGGTATTTGACTGGGTTGGTTTCTCACATTAACAGCTAGCTTTTCGGTTGTGTTCTCCATTCAATTTAACTTCGAATCAATTGGTATTAGAGTTTGGTTATCGATCTCTTTGTGGAGTTGCTCTTGTGGAGCTTTTTGACTGACTGTCATGAGGTTGAGTGAAATGTCGTCCATAAAGCCTTTTGACAGTCATGAAGTGCCGTGCCGTGGGGTGCATCATCATTTTGCTGAGTAAAGTGCTGTAGTGGCCACCGATGAAATGTCGGCTTTCCTTGGAGTCAATTTATGGAAACATAATTTAGTACAACTGTTATTTTAAACCTGCATAGTAACTAACTACTGGCTATATTTCCATAGTAAACTTTGATTTTGGGCCTTCCTTGAATTAAATAATTAGGTGGCCAATATTTCATCTATTTGTTTGCTATTTGTTTGTGTTTTATGTATGAAGTTTTCCCTTCTCTGCCTTTTATTTTTCATCTTGTTATTTCTCTTCTACCTTGAACTTGCAGCTTCCTATCAGAATCCTCAAGGTTCACAGAACGAGAATGATCCAAATAATACAACTGTGCGTACTTCTTCACAACACAAAATTTACTTTCATCCTTGCTTGTTTGTGACCTGTTATTTTTCCTGCTGCAGATTTTCGTCGGCAATTTGGATCCTAATGTCACTGATGATCATTTGAGGCAAGTGTTTGGTAGTTACGGAGAATTAATACATGTGAAGATTCCAGCAGGCAAGAGATGTGGATTTGTGCAATTCGCCGATAGGTAACATTATTTTCTCAATCATCTTATTAAAAACATCTTCCAAACATGTAGCAAGCTGTCTCTGATTGTGCCGCATTCTTTTTTTTCATGCGCACCAGGAGTTGTGCTGAAGAGGCTCTGCGGGTTCTAAATGGAACACAGTTGGGCGGTCAAAGTGTTCGACTTTCATGGGGCCGCAGTCCTTCAAACAAGCAGGTAAATAATATCAATCAACTGATTTCAGTAATTAACATATCGCCTCCATGTTGAAGATGTTTATGGTATTGAGCTGCATCGTCTGATGCATTGAATTTGTTGGTGATGTTCAGGGTCAGGCAGATCCAAGTCAGTACGGGGGATATTATGGGTATGCTCAAGGGTATGAGAATTATGGATACCCTCCTGCTTCTACACAGGACCCCAACATGTATGGAAGCTATCCAGGTTATGCTAACTACCAACCACCACAGCAGCAACAGCAAATGGGGTATAGCTAAGCTATAAGTAAACAAGGCATTTTCTGCTTGTGTAATCGTAATTATACTTATTGGTGTGGCCCATCTGTTCCCCTCTCTTGCCTAGCTCTTGTTTACTTTGATTGCTGATACCATTATTTTTCTTTATTTGAACCGTTTGTTATATCAACCCTATATTTACTTATTGCGTGTATTTTCCTACTTTCATCTATTTAAGTTATTGCTAGAGCATAAATATTTGTGAATCACCCACTCATCGGCATCCACCCAGGATTTTATTTTTCGAGCACTCTCTGTTGCATCCATCTTTTAAGTAATTTTCTCGAGGGTTGCAGACCTTTCTGTTATACCCTCCTGATTTGGCTAGAAGATACCTTCGTTAATTATTTTCTTCACAATGCCTATGAAAATTAGAAAGTAAATGAATACCTCTCAAATTCAAGTGTGTTGGAACAAGGGTGATAATTAAAATCTTAAATTTTAATTCAAACTGTAAAGAAAATAGGACAGGGTTGAAGAGCCACAATTTATATTAGTTTGGTACAAACCATTTGATATACTTCTAGTTCTCAGAAGCTTTTTGAGTTTTTTCACTATTATTCAAGATCTTCAAGATTCGCAGGGTTCGTGGTGCTATGTGCAGAAAAGAGGATAGGGTTGAAGAGATGTCACCACACAATTTTTTTGATTTCGGAACACTTCTAGGACTACTGCAATGTTGTGCTAGTGATGCTCTGTTTCATTATTCAAGTGGTCATAAGTCATCACTTGAGTGATGTTTTCTTCAAAACATTTCAAAGTAGCATCACTGAGTGATGAGTGGTTACTTGAGTCAACTTGGAAGATCATTCGAGTGGTCATTTGAGTGATTTTCTCTCTGAAATTTTTTGAAGTTACTGATCACGGGATGAATCACTATGGTGATTTTTTGGTGATGGATTGTAATACATCACTCGAATAGTTACTTGAGTGATCTTGAAACCATTTTATAAAAGAGATCACCATGATGATCTATCTAGGATCTATCACATCACCTAAGTGGTCATTCGAATGATATGTTTTTGCAACTTCTAGTGACTTGCAGTGATAAATTCTGTCAATTCAAAATACTTTGCGAATCGTAAATTTTTTTTATGTTTTGTTATCATTAAGATATAGGATCTACTAAAAAGGGCCTAACATCACGAATTTTTTATGACAATTACCTTTTCTATGAAAACAAGAAAGTAAAAGATCAAGCAAGCAGGTACACACATGTATAATGAGAGAACTAATATCTTAAACAGATATTTTCAAAGGCTAGCGACAAAGTGAGTAGAAGAACGAGTGAATTAAGAGGAAAATAAAAATGTGTCAGATGATTATAGCACATACATTTCAGATGATTATGAAAGCTCCAGAGGCCTGTAAAGCTGTAATAAGAAAAACCAGGTAGAGAGAAAGAAGTAGCTAGAAAGAATAGAACCAAATCGAATCTGTAATTGAATGGGGAATACAGCTACAACCGCCTTGCTCTCAACTCTCGCTCTCGTGTTTGTGCTCTTGCCTAGGGCTTTCTCAAAAAGAAAAAAAAAGAAAAAGATTTGACTTCACGATTCGTTTATTTTTGGCAAATTTTGTCTTTTCATTTATTGAAGTATTTAGGGAAAATTACATGCAGGTCCTAAGTAAGAGAAATAAACTTATTTCAGAAAAGCACTTGACATCCATAAATTTTTTTTTTGGTACAAAAGTGTTAATGCAGTTTTTTAAATAAGGGCAAAAATGCCATCACCATTAAAAGAAGGTAACTGCAGGAGTTCACACTATGTGTATATAATTATGTGTTTCTTATATGCTCATACTTCTATTAGAGGTATGAGTATGTATATATATATATATATATATATATATATATATATATATATATATATATAGTATTAATTTATATTTAAATTAATGTTACTTTTTGAGACGTTTTTTGCATCAAGTATATTAAATTAATTTCCATAATATTGGTGTTACAGACAAATGTAGAATTAGAAACTAATTAATTTGATATACTTGATGCAAAAAACATATCAAAAAATAGCATATAATTTAAATTTAAATAAATACAATATAAACAAAAATATGCTCATATCTCTAATAGAGGTATGAGCATATAAGAAGCACATATTATGTGCACATAATGTGGACTCTAACTGCAGTTATTTTTTGCTGAATGGACCCCATACGTTACTTTTTTTAGGTGCAAAAGTACCCCATCACTTTTATTGAAAGAGCATTGGAAGAATCGCAACTTTTTTTTTTTTTTTTGATACGAAGGAAATATCATTAATTAAAAGCATCATGTTCAAAAGTATATCTAACTAATTCCGGACAGCTGTCCAAAAAACTAGTAGAAAGTAGAAACCAAGCCTCCCTTTGCTAAGGCATCAGCCAACTTGTTACAGTCTCTAGGTATGTAGCTCATCTTGAGGCACCAATCCTTCCTCATAAGCTCCCGAATCTGCCAAATAATCATATTCCCACCGACAGAAGAGTCATCCTCCTGAAGGATATCAATCAACGATTTTGCATCAGATTCCACTATGACCCATCTACACCCCAACTCCTAAGCCAAATTTAACCTTTCAACGTCGAAAGCTTCACAAGACCCGAGCGTGCGTAAATCCTGCAAACCAATTTGCCTCATGATCCCTTAATACGCCACCACAACTCGCTCTCTTAGACAGCCTAGAGAGAGCCCCATCTACATTCAATTTAAGCCAGCCTATGCCCGGAGGTTCCCAGACCCTATCGGTGGCCAATACAGGTAAAGAAACACAATCTAAATCCTGTACTTGCACAAAGCTTGACCAACAGTTCCAAATAATTACATTAGGATTCAAAGGCTTCACAAAATCGTCATGGAAGGAGAATAGGTTCCTCCAACTCCTTAACTTCCAGATAGTAACACCCCACAATAAATTCTAGTTCCCGTCTTTAACAGTCCCAAGATCCTTCTTAAAATTTAGCATAGCCCAATTTTTCAAAGGTAGAGAGCAGAGAAGAATCAACTAACCTCAACCACAAATCTTTAGCAAATTTGCAGTCCCTCAAAATATGCATCGGTGCCATCGTTACACCAAGGACATAATGGTGACACAGCTGACCATTTACTCCACCAGAGATTAGTCGGTAGTCTTTTACTAAAAGCAATCCACATATATACTTGGATCCTCTCTGCACCTCTCCATTTCCATATCAGTTTGTATATGGAATCAAGACTCACATCAGTAATACCTTCCACCATGTTGTATGCGCTCTTAATGGAGAAAATACCTGACTTCGTTCCCCTCCATACCAAACCATCATCCCCAGCACTCCTCTTTGGTGGAATTACAACATGAAATCTCTAAATCACATGCCCTAGGAGAATAATCGATAATCTTTCAAAATCCCAATTATCTCAGAGTCCAGTCAGCCACAACACTTTCTTCCTCCACTGAATTAATTGGATTTCTAACATCTTTTAAAGCTAAATCTGGTAAAAGCCACTGATCAGTAAAGATTTTAATGGACAAACCATTACGGACCAGCCATTTTGACCCCTCATCCAGTAGGTTCTTCTGTTCAACAATGAATCTCCATACAGCCGAGTTTCCATTCCTAACCTCCATCAATGAATTACAATCCCTCAGCATATATTTCTGACATAAAACCTCTGCCCAAAGACCATTCGCCCCCATCAGGAGTTTCCAGCAGACCTTTGCTCCAAGAGCTTTGTTAATGGATGTCAATCTTCTAAAGCCCAAACCACCTCGATCTTTTGGAAGGAGAATTTGTTCCCAACCAATCGGATGAAGGCCATGAGACGACGCCGAGTGACCCCAGATGAAATTCCTTTGTAATCTTTCAATTTCATTGCAATTTTTTTTTTTTTTGATAATAAAAAGTTTAGGTGGGTAGACACTGGTACCCCACTAGGGCCATGTCTTCCTCCACTGAATTAATTGGATTTCTAACATCTTTTAAAGCTAAATCTGGTAAAAGCCACTGATCAGTAAAGATTTTAATGGACAAACCATTACGGACCATCCATTTTGACCCCTCATCCAGTAGGTTCTTCTGTTCAACAATGAATCTCCATACACCGATTTTCCATTCCTAACCTCCATCAATGAATTACAATCCTCAAAGATATATTTCTGACATAAAACCTCTGCCCAAAGACCATTCGCCCCTATCAGGAGTTTCCAGCAGACCTTTGCTCCAAGAGCTTTGTTAATGGATGTCAATCTTCTAAAGCCCAAACCACCTCGATCTTTTGGAAGGAGAATTTGTTCCCAACCAATCGGATGAAGGCCATGAGACGACTGTTGGGATCCGTACACGCAGCGGAGTAAAAAATTTTACGAATCCCATCGGAGGATCGCTCAACGGCGTTTAAATCAAGGTTTAGGGTTTCCGAATCGTACCTTTGCAGAACAATTTGAACTGGTGGGCTACCTTCTCGATCAGCAGAAGCCGACTCTTTAGAATCGCCTTCCTCTACCGGTATCCACACGAACAGCCTTTTGAAACACGAACGGAGGCGTGCTAGCGCCTCTGAACTGTGCGTCTCTCTATTTTCTATCTAGGGTTTCTCGCGGCTTTCTAATACGCTCGACAAAATGTCCCGTCAGTTTTCTAAACCTGGCAGGCGTATTATATTCAAAACAAATTTTGAATCTGGATTAAAAATATATTAATTAAATCTATCCGATAGATCTAATCAAATCTATTTATTTAATCCGAATTAAAGCCCTCTGATTTAATTTATATTTATAAATTAAATCAAGATATGATATCGTTATATTTAATTTCAAATGAGATCCGATATCTCGCTTCAAATTAAATCTGATATGCAATATCTTTATTCGAAAATTAAATCTGAGATACCATATCTCAATTTATTATAGTTATTTAATTTATCAAATAAATTAAATACTATATATAATAATATTATTGTCAATAAATAATATCATTATTATTTTCGAATTTAATATATATATTAAATCAAGATATGATATCATTATATTTAATTTAAAATGAGATCCGATATCTCGCTTTAAATTAAATCTGATATGCAATATATTTATTCGAAAATTAAATCTGAGATACAATATCTCAATTTATTATAGTTATTTAATTTATCAAATAAATTAAATACTATATAAAATAATATTATTGTCAATAAATAATATCATTATTATTTTCGAATTTAATATATTTATATATGCATATATATATATACACACACATCCTAGATTAAATAAGTATTCATTAAATCTTAAACACATTTAAGATTCAATGAATCTGGTCATTAATTACCTTAATTCCCATTGCCCTAACATGACGCTCATGTTTTACTTGTGCAAGCGGCTTAGTAAGAGGATCAACGTCATTGTTTATGCGATATAACCTATCGTACAACCATGTCACGTCCCTTTTGTCACGCGATAATTTGGTCAAGGATGAGGCATGGAATTTGTCAACTTCCTGTTCTTGACCATTACTTTCTCGATTCTTGAGTAGTCTAACAATTGAGATGGAAACTCCTTTCCATCGTAGTATGGCCATACATTTCTCGACTCACTCATCGAGGCCCCAGATTATCTCTCTACAAATGTGAGGGACAAATCCCATCTTGACCACTCATATTCCTTCGCATGAGAACCACCGATCCCGATCCTAGCCTTTATCATCACCCGGTCAAAGGTGACTTTTGACTAGGTCAAAGACAGCGACTCATCATGTAGGAATCCATGATGATCTCAGTCAAAGGGCGCAGTGACGCGGTTATACATGAGAAAAGCTTATGACTTATTCCATGCAGCTTTCTCATAGTGGGTCGGTCCAGCACCTTGTACTCTTACAAGTACCGATGACTTTGACTCGTATCCCCATACTCATCAAAGTCACACTGGTCTTATTTCAACTTTGCTCCCGCGGAGATGACCGACCAGGGGACATTTAGGATAATCTATTAGATATATCCAGGATACAGTTATCACTATAAACATGCAAATGAAATGATAACTAAAGGAGAATTCTTTAAATAACATTAACGTTTAAAGTATAATGACTTGCTTTCTCCTGGTACTTTGCATAATATTTCTCTTTTTTTTTGTATCATCTCTATCATTAATTTCTCTGATAAGATGAAATCGCTAGAGTATATGGTTGGTCCTTTGATGTGACCTAGGCTCCTTGGTCTGCGGAATAGCACCGCTATTGTCACAGAACAAGGCTATTGGATTTGAGATGGTAGGAACCACCCCTAGTTCATTAATGAACTTACTAATCCAAAAGGCCTCCTCAGCGCATCGATGCCGCTATATACTCACCTTCTATTGCGTAATCAACTACGGTGCTCGCTAAGAGCTCTTCCAGCTTCATCGCACCACCATTCAACAGAATACATATCCCGATTGCGATCTTGAATCATCTTGGTCAGTTTGAAACTCGCATCTATGTAACCAAATACATAGAGCTCATCCTCCAAGCCACCATATACCAAGAATAAGTCCTTAGCCCTTCTTAAGTACTTAAGGATATTCTTGACAGCAGTCCAGTGATCCTCATCGGGATCTTGTTGATATCTGCTGGTCATACTCAAGGAAAATGACACATCGGGTCGAGTACATAACATGGAATACATGATAGATCCAATGGCGGAGGCATATGGAATATTACTCATGCGGTCTCTTTGATCTTGTGTACTAGGACACAGATTCTTACCAAGATGGATGCCATGAGACATGGGCATATTGCCCCCTTTTTGTGCTCTGACTTAGGCCTATCAGCCTCTTAGATCTATCTCTATAGATCATAATCCCAAGGATGTGAGTGGCTTCGCCTAAATCTTTCATTGAGAAAGACTTTCCTAACCAAGACTTGACACTCTGCAAGGTAGGAATGTCATTCCCAATGAGTAGGATGTCATCAACATAAAGCACTAGAAATACAACTGTGCTCCCACTAACCTTCTTGTAAACACAAGGTTCATCTATGTTTTGAATGAATCCAAACTCTTTGACTACTTCATCAAAACGATGATTCCAGCTCCGAGATGCTTGCTTCAATCCATAAATGGACCTTTGAAGCTTGCAAACTTTACTATTGGCTCATTGTGCTCAATGAGCAAAACATCACGGCTTCCAGTAATCAGAAATCCATATCTCTGAGGCTGTAGCCGTGTTCTATCGGACCTTCGTGGGTCTTGTGTTACATGAGTAGGCTCAACAACTTGTTGTGAGTTTTCTCCATTTTCCATCTGTGGTTCTATGTCGTCTTGTGACTCTTGAAATTCTTCGAGGTTCACCTTACTCCCACTGGTTCTTTTAGAGATCAACTCTTTTTCCAAAAAGACACCATTCCAAATAACAAACATTTTGTGATCGGTGGGATTGTAGACATAGTATCCTTTAGTTTCCTTAGGATACCCTACAAAAAGGCATTTTGAGGATCTGGACGATAATTTATCAGAGGCTTGATGTTTGACATAAACCTCACATCCCAAAATTTTAAGAAATGACAAACTGGGTTTCTTCCCGAGTCCCATATCTCATATGGTGTCTTTTCAACTGCCTTTGACGGAACACGATTCAGTGTGAACGCAGCTGCTTCTAGGGCATTGCCCCAAAAGGAAGGTGGAAGATCTGTTTGACTCATCATAGATCGAACCATATCTAATAGAGTTCGATTCCTCTGGGTCAATGAACTCTTGGCTCAAATATTCACCACCCCGATCGGATCGAAGTGTCTTAATTGTTTTGCCAAGTTGATTTTGCACTTCATTTTGGAATATTTTGAACATTTCAAAAGATTCCGACTTATGTTTCATTAAATAGATATATCTATATCTACCGAAATCGTCTATAAATGTAATGAAGTACAAATGACCTCCTCTCGAGATGTATTCATTGGTCCACACACATCGGTATGTATGAGGCCCAATAAATTGGTGGCTCTCTCACTGTGTCAAGTAAAAGTGCATTTGTCATCTTTCCCAATAAACAAGACTCGCATGTATCAATTGATTCAAAATCAAATGAGTTAAGAAATCCATCTTTATGGAGTTTCGAAATGCGTTTCTCATTTATATGGCCTAGACGACAATGCCATAGATAGGTTGGATTCAAATCATTTGACTTGAACCTTTTACTAGTTATGTCATAGATATGTCCATTCAATTTTCTACTGTCCTTGAGACCCTACATTTATTCAAATGTGAGATCCACATGTAGTATCTAATACCCATGTTGAGGAAGTGGAAAAGCGAATATCTATGACATAGATACTTGAAGCGATAGCCCCACTATCCTTCTTGTTCTTCTCCAGATCTTCGAGGTAGAGTTTGCAATTCCTTTTCAAATGACCAAGTTCATTGTAAAAGAAACAGACTCTATCCTTCGGAGGTTTTGCCTTCTTGGCTTTTGGTTTCATACCCCTTCCCCTTTTGAACAGACAAAACAGAACTGGGCCTCTCCAAGGCTCAGCTTAGCAGTTTTGAGCATCCCATGCAGTTCAGAAATTGATTCCTCCATGTTGTTCATGTTGTAATCCATGACAAAGTTATCATAACTTCCTGGGAGTGAGTTGAAGATCACATCTGTAGCTAACTCCTGGGACATGGGCATGGGGAATTCAAGCCTCTCAAGGTGATCAATGTAGCCTTTCATTTCCAATAAATGAGGACTAACTGATTCACCTTCAGCCATCTTTCAGGAATGAAAGGCCTTTGCGGTCTCATACCTCTCTTGCCTTGCACATTCTTGGAACATTTCCGTAGGATGAACAATCATCTCGAGGGCCTCCACATGTTCTAGATCTCTATTGAGGTCTAGAAGCATAGTGGCAAGCATCGAGCATCTCAGATCCACAGAGTCATCCTTATGCTTCGTATAAGCATTAGTCTGAGCTCTTGGATCAATAGCTGTAGGTTCGTCAGGAATGAGTTGATTGATGAGATACTCTTTTCTTTCGTGTTTAGGATCAACGCTTAAGTTCCCAAACATGTCAAGAAAGTCTGTCTCATCGAGTTCGTCCTTCTTAAGGACTGATCGCATTGATGGTGTTGAAGTATTACTAGACTACATGATTCTACAACTAAAGATATGCAAAGTTTAATTAATAATCTCCCACTGAATTAAGAACCCTCATTATAATTAGTGGGCTAAGATCCATATTTGGCTTAAATTTAAGTCCACTTTGGCAGGACGCTTAAATTAAGTTATTTAGGTAGGCAAACCCCTTGCCAATTACATCATATGTAACTCTTAGATCTTTATGGGATTCAATCATCATATGACGTGTCATGTTTAATCCCATCTAATGCCTTGAGATCCAAAACCGTTTTGATAATCTCAATTAAGTCCGGACAATAATGAATATTGAGTATCACCATTACTCACTCTTGTCTCACCAAGATAACTCGATGCATCCACTTTGGTGGAACATACAAATGGGCGATCTAGGTTTTGACAAGTATTCATTTATTGGTGGCATTATGACTTAAGATTTTATTTAGAGGGTATAATTAGATTAATCCTATTAATTATACTTATATGAATGCAATCACTATTGTATCTCATATAATATCTAAATTAATTATGAGTGATCTAATCAAAACATAATTAAAACTCTAAATTGATTATGAGTGATCTAATCAAATCATAATTAAAATTCTAAATTAATTATGAGTTATCTAATCAAAACATAATTAAAATTCTAAATTAATTATGAGTGATCTAATCAAACCATAATTAAAAATTCTAAATTAATTATGAGTGATCTAATCAAACCATAATTCTAAATTCTAAATTAATCATGCAATCATCAAATCAAGACATAATTAAAATTGTGACACAGCTCAACCTTAACCTAAAATCCTCTCAAGCCAATGAAAGGACTTCTCTAAAACAAAAAGAAGTACATCAGGAGTATTTAAAGAAAGAGACATGGCTCGCAGGCCATATTTAAAATTTACAACAATTGTAAAACTCTAGAGCCATGTTGTTCACCAAACCCAAACAACTTTTGAAAGGTAAATCACAACATATATTAAGTCATACAATTATGAAATAAAATATTATGATTAATCTTATCATGATTTAAATTTTCTAATTTATATTATATTATATTATAAATATAATATAATATCATGGTTTAAATTCTCTAATTTAAATTATATTATATACTATATATAATATAATATCATGATTTAATTCTCTAATTTATATTATATTATAAATACAATATAATATCATGATTTAGATTATCTAATTTATATTATATTATATACTATATATAATATAATATCATGATTTAAATTCTGTAATTTACATTATATTATATACAATATATAATATAATATCATGATTTAAATTCTCGCTACGACAATCAGCCAGATCCCTACGGCGGTCTCGTTTGAAATTTCAAAATAAAATATTATTTTCGAAAATAATTTCCCAAAAAACGTGACTTTTTTTCGAAAAAAACGTGATTTTTTTTCCTCAAAATTTCAAACCCTAACGAACTGATCGACATCGGATCTGAACGTTTCAAATCCACGTGAATCAGCTACACAGTCTGATCTGAACAATTCAGAGAACTGATGCAATATCCGACTAGCTATCCGTAGAAACCCTAACGCGAGTTTTGTAATTCAAACGCATACAAAGATCGGTTTTAGCATATATATCATATATATAAACACACGTAAAACCTAATTTAAACGCACGGTTGAGCGGGCTCTGATGCCACTGTTGGGATCCGTACACGCAGTAGGTTTTCTAAACCTGGAAGGCGTATTATATTCAAAACAAATTTTGAATCTGGATTAAAAATATATTAATTAAATCTATCTCGATAGATCTAATCAAATCTATTTATTTAATCCGAATTAAAAACCCTCTCGATTTAATTTATATTTATAAATTAAATCAAGATATGATATCGTTATATTTAATTTCAAATGAGATCCGATATCTCGGTTCAAATTAAATCGATATGCAATATCTTTATTCGAAAATTAAATCTGAGATACAATATCTCAATTTATTATAGTTATTTAATTTATCAAATAAATTAAATACTATATATAATAATATTATTGTCAATAAATAATATCATTATTATTTTCAAATTTAATATATATATTAAATCAAGATATGATATCATTATATTTAATTTAAAATGAGATCCGATATCCCCTGCAGGCCCACATGAGATTGGCAGCGGGTCAATACTGTACCAGCCCACAAGTCGCAAGCGGCCTCTAGCAAGACATTGCGACTACCCAATTCATATGGGGATCGTTGATAAGTACAATGACTTGCCCCTAGGGCATAATTTCCAACAACGACGCCGAGTGACCCCAGATGAAATTCCTTTGTAATCTTTCAATTTCATTGCAAATTTTTTTTTGATAATAAAAAGTTTAGGTGGGGTAGACACTGGTACCCCACTAGGGCAATGGTATGCCTTCAGGCTCAAAGAACGCTTACAGAGGTATTTACAGATCGCCCATCAACAAGGCCCTCACATCGACCAGCGGGTATCGAACCTCCTCCCTTTTGGGGTGAAGGCCGACACCTTAGCCAAATGTGCCACTCCTCATTGGCAATTTCATTGCAAATTGACAATGGAAGGATGCAACAAAATATTGAGGCTCACTCAAGAAATTAGAGCCTTGACATTGGAGGCCCAAAGGAACCAACAAAATGGGCAACCTAGAATTCAAGAAAATCAAGATTGGGCTAAGTGCATCTCACACGTCGAATGGTGGTACAATACAACATACCAGACAACAACAAAATCTACACAGTCTGAGTTGCTTTATGGGAAGCAACCTCCTCTCCATACTCCTTATTTGCCTCACCATTCGGTGTTGGAGTTAGTAGATTGTAGCTTCACGGCTAGAGCCATGAGAGGAAGTTCTAGCACTTTTGAAGCATCATTTGTATGGGCAGCAAACTTAATGAAGCAAAGGGCATATTTGAATAAGATTGATCATGAATTTCAGGTTGGGCAATAGGTGTTTTTGAAGCTCAAGCCTTATAGAAAGATATCTACGGCAGTAAAATCTTCTCAGAAGTTAGCTCCTCGATTTTATGGGCCTTATAAAGTTATAAAGAGGATTGGGGCAGTAGCATACAAGCTGTATTTGCCACCAGAATTCAGAATTCACCCTACTTTCCATGTCTCACTATTGAAGCTTTGCCCGGATCCTACCGTTAGGCCAAGACACCCTCCCACTAAGTTTCTAGAATTACCTCCAGTCATGGAACCAGAGAGAATTTTGAACCGAAGAACTAAGAAGTATAGAAAGAAGATAATTACAGAGGTTCTAGTTCAATGGAAGGGCTTACTAGATGAAGAAGCATCTTGGATAACTCTACACTTTTCAACAATTTCCTACATTTGTGGTTCCAAATCCTTGAGGGCAAGGATATCTGGAGGGTATTGATATGATATTGTGGTTAAATGTTTTAAATGTTAGTTAGGTTGGTTAACTAGAAGAGCAGCATTAGTTATTACTGGCACTTAGAGGCGGACCTACATACTAGAGAAAGGGGGCAATTGCCCCCTTTGAATTGGAGAATTGAGAATTTTTTTTTAATAATTAATACATGTTTGAATGATTGCCCATCTTTAAATTAAGTGCTCACCCTTAATACATTAAGACTGCACTTCGTAATGGGATGAGAGATGAAAGGTTGAATGATTGTTTAGTACTTTATATTGAAAAAAGATGTATTTGATAGCATTGATAATATGGCAATTATGATAGAATTCCAAAAAATAAGGCCTAGAAGGATAACATTATAATTATTTTTATTGTAATATACTTTTTTTTATTAAAATATATGTACTTGAACTTATTGAGTGCCCATCCTTCATTGTAATTTATGTAGCTACATTTCTAACCGTACTTAGTCTTAACATGTTTGTAAAATGTAACATCCCATGTTTGAAATGCGGAATTTTTTTTTTTTTTCAAACAAACAATCAGAGTGGAGCAATAGAGCGAAAGAGCATTTGGATTCTTAGCCAAAACATCAACCATTGTGTAACATTGTATAGATTACAGTAGTCCTATGGTTTAGAAAGGAACAATGAGATAGAAACAGAAGCGGAAAGGAATGCGTAAAGCGATAAAGATAGAAACAGTCTTCAGCTGCATGCCTACTCCGGGTATTTGCCTCGATTCACGATCTGTGGTCCACTTTGACCACTGAAGCTACAAAGAGATTCAATTCACCATATTGAATCTCGAGGTAACGGTTAACCTCATACCCAAACAATACGGTATACGCACAACGAGATATTTCTAGAGCTAATACAACAATATATCATAAGCATACTAGAGATGCATGATCATTATGCCGACAAAACATAAGCACGGAGCAATATGTAAAGCCCCATAAGGTAAATAACAACAACAGCTTGCACTATTCACCAGTGCCACGATAATTAGTCGTGTCCTCGCCGCTAGGAAAACAAAACGGTGTTATCAAAACTATAACCCGTATAACTGTCTGTATAACGGTCTACGAACATATCATTGACATATAAGTATTTAAGATGTGCAAGATTAGTGTTACAGTACGCGTCCGTACCTTCGTTGGCAACGTTAGGTACTACCGGCGGAAAACGTACTTTCTACGGAGAAACGTGCAAGAATCCTACAGCGGCACGTCGGGCAGCGTAACGGCAGCAGAATCAACGTTTCAGATATCCTATGAGAATAATGTCACTTCCATTAGTAATTTGACATTATAACTGGCATTTTAGGTAAAAATTACCATTTTGCCCCTATACCCCTACTTGGCGGAATTTCGCCAGCGCTTCCGCTACATAGGCTATTTTCTTCCCAAAATTTCGCCAGAACTTCGACGCATTTATGATTCTTGAAAATAAAGACTAAAATAGCCCTCCCATATGATACCCAAATCATAAAAATAAAGACTACCCTAGCCTTACTAACTATTGAACTAAAGACTAAAAACTAAAGACCGAAAGACTTACCCGTTGAAGACTTCGGCGGAACTTCCCCCAGAGCTTCTCTCTACTTTCTCTCCCTAGGATTTCGGCCAAAGGAAGAAATGGAATTGGTGTGAAGAAAAGTGAAGGAGGGGGGGTATTTATAAGAAAAGTTGTAGGATTTCTTACTAGTCGGATCAACTTTGTGAGAATCGATCCGGACCGTCAAAGCAACTTTTTCAAAAGCTTTTCTTCTTCTTCCTTCTTCTTGGCCGACCTGCCCTCTTGCTGAGGTGGCACCAATTGGCCAATAGGAAGTGGCCATGTGGCCCTTCTAGAAGCCTACCCGGATGAATTTCTCCGATCGGTACCCGATTCGCGTAATTTCGGAAAAATCTCAAAATTCTGGATTTACAACTTTGAAGACAAGTTCTCACTTAGTAGAAATGTCCAAGTAAACCTTTATTTTGATTCCATATAGGCCTCCAACAGTCCAGTTGAAGTTTCCTCGAAAAACGTGTCCGATCGCGTCCGGTTTCAGAACGCATTTCTGAGAATACCAACTTCTTCAGAAAAATTCACTGATTCCAAATATGTCAAAATAAATTCAAACCCATTCCTAAATATTGAGTTAGAATTTATTTTCCTCTTTTCAAAAATATGCCTATATGCATTTTTCCCTATTTTGTTTTATTAGGAAAATGCACAAACTACCTCGGAATTAACTTCCTAAGAGGTCACTTAAAGGTAAAAACTCACTGATCAATATTTTACCTTGACCTTGGGATTCCTATTCCTAGATCTCTAGATAGGATCCGTTTCCTAATTTAAATATTACTATTCATACTTTTTGCTTTAATTTAATTATATTATTTTTTAATGTCAACTTGCATATGTACAAATATATTCATTTATCATTTTTTTCTTTACTTGGAGCATAATTCGGCTGCCCCCTTTTCAATTTTAATTAATATTTATTTTTTAATTTATTTAATTATTTAATGATTTATTTAATTAATTTTTCCAAAAATTTCACAAAATTACCTAATTGGTCCATTCTTGTATTTAGGCCTAAAAATACCTAAACTCAACTATTTTTCATAAAAATTTCCAATTAATTAGTAAATACATTTTTACTAATTTTAAAACAAAAACCACCAATTTTAGGGTTTCATATAATTATTTGTGAATTTCCTTCACTTATGCTTAAGTAATTAGCCCAATATTACTTAATTACTTAATTATCATAACTTGATAATTTTCTTAATTACAATGTCTCATTATCTTCATACTCATGTATTTACATTAGTATTTTCATACCTCTAACATTATTCCATAATTACAAGGGTATTTTGGTATTTTTACTACTTTTTGAACACTCTTATACAATTTTCCCAAGTTCATATTTTATTAAATTACCATAATTATGGATAATATACTCTCCTAATTCACTTGGTCATTTTACTGCCTTTTGGTATTTTTCCCATAATTTCCTAAGTTGATTACCCCTTAGGGGCATTTTGGTCATTTTGGCTCTTTGGCCCTTAAATTCCCTAATTTCTTGTAGAAATTCTACCTAGAAAATATGCTATAATTATACAAGACTGGAGATTGAATTTTCACTTATCGAATTATCCAACTTTTATTTATAATATGCCGATAAATATCCAGGTATTACATTTCTCCTCCCCTTACACAAAATTTCGCCCTCGAAATTTAATCTATATTAACTAAACTTCGGGCCATGAACTCCGGGTACTTCTCCTTCATGTCACTCTCGGTTTCCCATGTTGCCTCTTCGGTGTTAAACCCTTCCGCACCACCTTCACTATCGAATAGTCTTATTTCTGAGCCGCTTCTCCTTATGATCAATGATCTGTTCTGGCTCAACGATGAAGGTATTATCATGCCGTACTTCAACATCCTCGTACTCGATGACATGACCATGGTCGGTTGGTATTTCTTCAATTGTGACACGTGAAAACGTCGTGGAGATTACTCGGGTTCGGGGTAAAGCTAAGCGATAAGCTACTTCTCCATAGCTCTTCTGTCTACTATGTGCTGCTAGGAGTCTCTTCTTGATCAGTGCGATCTGCTCAGAGGTTTGCTCAAGCATATCCGGCCCAAGTAATTGCTTTTCGGACGAATCATCCAAAGACAATGGTGATTGACACTTCCGCCCATACAATGCCTCGAACGGGGCCATTTGTATACTAGCATGATAACTGTTGTTATATGCAAATTCAGCTAGCGAAAGATGTTGATCCCAACTTCCTTTGAAATCCAGGGCACATGCTCGCAGACCTTCATGTAATGCTTGCCAGAAACGGGATTTGAATCGTGTATCACGATCAGAGACAATGCTCTTAGGAACACCATGTAATCTCACTATCTCTTTGATATAAATCTCCGCCAATCGTTCCGGAGAATAGTGGATGCTGATGGGAATAAAGTGTGCCGACTTGGTTAATCATCAACAACTACCCAAATTGTGTCATGATTTCTGATTTTGGGCAGACCTACCACAAAATCCATGGTTATGTTCTCCCATTTCCATTCCGGCAGCTTTAGTCCTTGCAAAAGACCAGGGGGTCGACGGTGCTCAATCTTCACTTTCTGACAGGTCAAGCACTTGGCCACGTAATCGGCTACGTCTTTCTTCATTTCGGGCCACCACAGTTCAGACTCGCAAGAAGTGTAGCAAGATAGGCATCAGCTGGTGCGTGCAGACCCATGCAGATTTGGTTGGATAGATTCAGGTCTCTGAAATCTTCCAGCAGTTTCTGCTCCTGTATCATCATGTATGATACCTGCACTGTCTTTCTACTAAGAGCATCAGCAACAACGTTTGCTTTACCCGGATGATACTTGATCTCCAGGGTGTAATCTTTAATCAGCTCCATCCAACGACGTTGTCTCATGTTGAGTTCTCGTTGATCGAACAAGTATTTCGAGACTCTTGTGGTCACAATACACTTCTACGGTTACACCGCATGTAATGCCTCCATATCTTCAAAGCGAACACGATAGCCGCCACTCTAGATCGTGTGTAGGATAGTTTAGCTCGTGAGGTTTCGGTGACGAGAGGCATAGGCCACCACCGCCTGCCGTCGCATTAGGACACATCCCAATCCTTGCCCACTGGCATCACTGTAGACAACATAGGTCTCATCAGGATTGGGGATAATCAATACTGGTGCCGTAGTCAACCTCTCCTCGTACTGAAAGCTCTCCTCACAATCATCTCCCCATATAAAGGGTTGATTCTTCCTCGTAAGCTTTGTCAATGGTAGGGCAAGACGCGAGAAATCCCGTATAAATCTGCGGTAGTATCCCGCCAGACCAAGAAAACTACGGATCTCCGTCACAGTCTCTGGCCGTTTCCAGTCCAGAACCGCTTCCACTTTGCTAGGATCAACTGCAACTCCGCCGCTAGATATAACATGGCCCAGAAATTTCACTTCCGGCAGCCAAAATTCGCATTTGCTCGCCTTAGCATAAAGTTGCTTCTCCCTGAGTATGCCTAACACCTTTCGCAGATGTTCTTCGTGCTCTTCTTTGCTCTTAGAATATATCAAGATGTCGTCGATGAACACAACCACAAATTGGTCTAGGTGTTGTCGGAAGATACGGTTCATGTAATCCATGAATTCCGCAGGTGCATTTGTTAATCCGAAGGGCATCACAAGGAATTCATAATGCCCATATCTGGTTCTAAAAGCTGTCTTGGGAACATCGCCACCCTTAACTCGCAACTGATGGTATCCCGAACGCAAATCAATCTTTGAAAAGACTGTGGAACTGCATAACCGATCCAAAAGATCATCAATCCGGGAAGTGGGTACTTGTTTTTAACAAATACCTTGTTGAGTTCGCGGTAGTCGATGCGAGTCGGAAACTTCCATCTTTCTTCTTTACAAAAGCACCGGGGCTCCCCACGGTGAAACGCTAGGTCGAATGAACCCCTTCTTCAAAAGCTCTTCCAATCGCTTCTTCAACTCCTGCATCTCGTTAGGAGCCATACGGTACGGCGCCTTTGATATTGATCCTGTGCCAGGCATCAAGTCAATGTTGAACTCCACTTCTCGGATAGGAGGTAACTCGGTAAGATCCTCCGGAAATACATCAGGAAAATCATTCACCACAGGAATGTCCTGAAGTGAAAGGTCAGCTTCAGCTTTGACTGAAAAGAATACCATGAAGGCATGGCATCCCTGCTTCACGCACCGATCTGCTTCTGTAGCAGAGAGAAAGTTCAGGCTCACTTCAACCTTGTCTCCGGCAAATGATATCTCCTTTTTGCCACGCGATCATCGCACCGTTGGCCGTTAACCAATTCGGACCGAATATGACGTCGATGCCGTGAAGAGGTAGACGGATAAGATCCACTTTAGAAACTCGTCCATCCACGATAGCAATGCAATTCATACATGCATCGAAGTTAAAGACTTTACACCCAACGGTGTAGATACAACAAGATCAAATGGCAATCTACAGGCATGCAATCCTAAACGACTTGCACAATCATAGGAAATAAACGAGTGACTAGCACCCGAGTCATACAATGCTTCAAGTAGATTTCCATTGAGATAGATGGTACCTTGAACCATCTCTCGGGGACTTCTTGGCCTCTGTGTTTGTCAATGCAAAGATTCGGCCGGTGTCGAGGTCTCGCCTCTGCAGCCTTCTCGGGGCAATCCCGCTAATGTGTCCAGGCTTCGACACTTGAAACAGACTTGTTTCCCATCGCAGCTTGGCTCTCGGATGGTACTTCTTGCATTTAGGACACGTCCGGGATCCCGCCTGTGCAGGGTAATTTTGTTGCCCCGGTTGGTAGGGTCTCTTGTTTCCACCCCGGTTGTTGTTCCAAGGTGCCTTCCTCTTACGTGAGGAACCTCCGCGGTTGGAACCACCGCGACTTGCATTATTTCCGTCCCGGCCGGATTTGCGCAATTCCTTCAAGTTGCGCTCCGTCATCCTCGCAGATTCCACCGCTTTGGCCATCTTCGGAAATTGCCGAGACACTAACCTTGCCCTTATATCATATTTCAGCCCGGTTACAATCGGTTAGCCTTCCAGCTCTCATTCTTGTAGATTTTCGTATATGATGAATACCGCGACAGTTGGTAAACGGCGAAGTAGTCGTCGAAAGACTCCTCGGCTCCTTGCTTGATCTGCAGGAATTCTTCTTCTTTAATTACCTGTGTTGATGGAGGAAAGTACTGTTCATTGAACTGCTCAAGGAACATCTCCCACGTAATGAGATGGGGCAGTTGTGGAAACGCTCTTCCACCATCTCGTGAGCATCTCCTCAAGCTTGTAAATTGCTAACCGGGCCATCCGATTTCGTGGCATTCCATGACTTCAAAAATCTTCTCAAGACTCGAAGCCAATCCTCGCCTAGCTCACTCCTCCCTCTAAACCAGGTGGTTTCAACTTGCGTAACCGGTTTACCCGCCAGTAGTCCTTTCTCTTTGTCCGTGCCTGGGTGGTGATTGGGATCTGTCAGACCCTTCAGGCTCTTCATCATTGTCATTGTCATCATATTCTTCTTCATCATTGTGGTTATTTTCTTCTTCATTTTCTCGCTCCTCTTCATGTTGTCGTGCTTCCAGTTGTCTTTGTGCCTCCTGGTCTGTTGGTTCTGTCTTGCCGTAAGAGCATCAATCGAACTCTTTGTTCTTGTAGAGTTCTACGCATCTCTTCAATTTCATCACGTCCGGTTGATTCGGTTCATTGTTTCTTTCATCCCGAGGTCGGTCGCCTCTTCCTCTACCTCGGCCTCGACCACGGCCTCGGCCTCTTGGTGCACCGGCACCTCTTAGTATCGCCATGTTTTATTCTTTTTCCTTTAAATAATTATGACAAAATATGTAAACATTAGAAATGGCACAACAATTTGCACACCAAACATATATTCACATATATTCATTTCATAAGGTTAATACATATTGGTCATTCTAATCCTAATACAAGTCTTACTGTACAATCTCCTTATTCAAACGTATTTACAATATTCCAAAGTACTTGGAGATACAACCCAAACTTCCTAGTTTCTACAATCCACAAACTTCCTTGTACCGATGCTTTTCCTTTCACATGTACGCACGAACCAAGCACTTCAAATAGCGTAGGTGAATTCTAACTCCAAGAATGGGTCCGTCGTCCAGTAGCTCGTTGATAATCCTTGCCCAAAAGCGGGTACAAGGAAAGAAGTACAAAGTGGAACGAATCCAAGCTGCGGGTGCATGTTGGTCACAATTGGCTTGATAATTTCCGATCAGGCTTAGAAACATCAGATATTTTCTTTGAGTATCGTTGGTGTAGTTCTCTACTTCAGCAAGGTAGTGTTCTAAACGAATGATTAATGGTGTATCATCGTCTAGGACGTAATGATAGTCGTCAGGTTCGGCTACCTCATCGTCAAGAAGTTGGATCTCGGGGTAGTTAAAGTTATCACCAACGAGGTGTGAGTTGAAGTAGGGCTTCCGGATCAATTTGGTCCTCTATCACTAGGTCATGCAGGTTGAGATCGGGTTCGAGTTCCCCGAGTTTGGGTGATAAAAGGGTTCTCGATTCACCGTAGTAGTGACTGGGAGTAGTGGGCCGTATTCTCATAGTTTGGATCATAAGGGAACAGTTCACTCGTGGTCTGGACTCCAGGTGGAACAGTTCGAGAATGGGTTGTGGATTCGACTCATTCGGTTGCGCTTGTAGGAATCCGACTCTTCCTCGATAGGATCTTCTTCTTCCGTGGTCGGTAAGGATGGGTTATTCGAGGGCGCGAGTGCTAACGGAGGAATGGATCTCCGGCGGGACGTCTCCACATCCCGTAATAGTTGTAGAATGGGTCTAGGACGGGCTCTTCGTCCCCGTTCATCTCTACACATTACACCAATGGCCTTATCAATACTCATTTTCAAAAATGTGCTCAAAGTTAAAAGGCTTAAGAATCTAACTCCGTTATCCGAACGAATGGCTGTAAGTGTCTACCATGGGGGCCTCACCGGTTAGCGGTGACTTATGGCACACCCACGTAGACTAGCCTTGCCTTCGGCACCAAACTGTCCGTGGTAACATAGTTAAACACTTGCCAGAAAAATTGCTCTGATACCATAAATGTCTCCATCCACGCCGTGACAACAAATCGTACCTCGCCTTGCTAAGTTTACGCCCGCCTCGGCCAACAGATCACACTGTGAGAACCCCCGATCATGGTTAACTTAACTAGCTCTGATACCATAAAATGTAACATCCCATGTTTGAAATGCGGAATTTTTTTTTTTTCAAACAAACAATCAGAGTGGAGCAATAGAGCGAAAGAGCATTTGGATTCTTAGCCAAAACATCAACCATTGTGTAACATTGTATAGATTACAGTAGTCCTATGGTTTAGAAAGGAACAACAGATTCAATTCACCATATTGAATCTCAGGTAACGGTTAACCTCATACCCAAACAATACAAGATACGACAATGAATATTTCTAGAGCTAATACAACAGTATATCATAAGCATACTAGAGATGCATGATCATTATGCTGACAAAACATAAGCACGGAGCAATATGTAAAGCCCCATAAGGTAAATAACAACAACAAAGCTTGCACTATTCACCGGTGCCACGATAATTAGTCGTGTCCTCGCGCTAGGAAAACAAAACGGTGTTATCAAAACTATAACCCGTATAACTGCTCAGTATAACGGTCTACGAACATATCATTGACATATAAGTATTTAAGATGTGCAAGATTAGTGTTACAGTACGCGTCCGTACCTTCGTTGGCAACGTTAAGTACTACCGGCGGAAAACGTACTTTCTACGGAGAAACGTGCAAGAATCCTACGGCGGCACGTCGGGCAGCGTAACGGCAGCAGAATCAACGTTTCAGATATCCTATGAGAATAATGTCACTTCCATTAGTAATTTGACATTATAACTGGCATTTTAGGTAAAAACTTGGCCGACCTGCCCTCTTGCTGAGGTGGCACCAATTGGCCAATAGGAAGTGGCCATGTGGCCCTTCTAGAAGCCTTCCGGATGGATTTCCCCGATCGGTACCCGATTCGCGTAATTTCGGAAAAATCTCAAAATTCTGGATTTACAACTTTGAAGACAAGTTCTCACTTAGTAGAAATGTCCAAGTAAACCTTTATTTTGATTCCATATAGGCCTCCAACATTCAGCTTGAAGTTTCCTCGAAAACGTGTCCGATCGCGTCCGGTTTCAGAACGCATTTCTGAGAATACCAACTTCTTCAGAAAAATTCACTGATTCCAAATATGTCAAAATAAATTCAAACCCATTCCTAAATATTGAGTTAGAATTTATTTTCCTCTTTTCCAAAAATATGCCTATATGCATTTTTCCCTATTTTGTTTTATTAGGAAAATGCACAAACGGTTTTCCAAAAATTTCACAAAATTACCTAATTGGTCCATTCTTGTATTTAGGCTTAAAAATACCTAAACTCAATGATTTTTCATAGAAATTTCCAATTAATTAGTAAATACATTTTTACTAATTTTAAAACAAAAACCACCAATTTTAGGGTTTCATATAATTATTTGTGAATTTCCTTCACTTATACTTAAGTAATTAGCCCAATATTACTTAATTACTTAATTATCATAACTTGATAATTTTCTTAATTACAATGTCTCATTATCTTCATACTCATGTATTTACATTAGTATTTTCATACCTCTAACATTATTCCATAATTACAAGGGTATTTTGGTATTTTTACTACTTTTTGAACACTCTTATACAATTTTCCCAAGTTCATATTTTATTAAATTACCATAATTATGGATAATATACTCTCCTAATTCACTTGGTCATTTTACGCCTTTTGGTATTTTTCCCATAATTTCCTAAGTTGATTACCCTTTCAGGGGCATTTTGGTCATTTTGGCTCTTTGGCCCTTAAATTCCCTAATTTCTTGTAGAAATTCTACCTAGAAAATATGCTATAATTATACAAGACTGGAGATTGAATTTTCACTTATCAGAATTATCCAACTTTTATTTATAATATGCCAGATAAATATCCGGGTATTACATAAAATAATTGCCTCTCTCATTACATTATCAGTATTCACTTGATTTTATAAATATTTTTTTGATATTTTTTTTGTTGTTTATATTTTTTTTTTTTGTTTTTTAATGCATTTAAAACTTTTCCTAAAAAAACGGACAAATGGGGGAGAGCGAAAGCGAGAGAGCGAAGGGCGAGAGAACTAACGGTGACGGGAAAGGTCTGGGAGATGGGGACGGTGGAGGAGGTGGTCGGGAGGAAGGAAGCCACTCAATGGGGGGACAATTTGTCTTTGGTAAGGGAGAGGGGAATCCACGTACTGGGGAGCAAAACCATGAAAGAAAGGGTGATGCTAGAAGACCAGTGTCAATCTCATATAGGAGAAGCTATTGTCTCCAGGTGGCCTAGGGTTCTTGGTGAGTCATGAAGAAGCTGACGATATTGTGAGCGGGTGGAAAGGATTTTTTGCAAAAAAGCGTGCAGAATCTGAGATGTATGAAGGTGAGGACGGGGGGACTGATAGAGAAGAAGATAAGGAGGTCGCATCTGATAGTAAATACCCTAGATCGCTGTCATGACATCGAAACAAGATACGACTTGGTGCAAACCTTGGATGAACTCGTTGATCATTAAGGTCTTGGGTTGGTGGTACCAAAGCACGTGCTTATGGATCGTGTCCGTAGGATGTGGAAGCCTAAACAATCTTTGAAGGTTGTGCCTTTGAGTAATGAGTACTACATTGTATCTTTCTCCCAGTAAAGAGGACCGTGATTATGCTTATTATGAAGGGCCTTGGATGATCAATGACCATTATCTTCTGGTGCAACGTTGGAGGCCGAATTTCAACCCTGGAAGAGCTGATTGCCAGAGGAAGGTTGCAGTTTGGATTCGGATCCCAGATTTGCCCTTGGAATTCTGCACTGTGGAGTCATTGGAAATAATTGGGAATATGATTGGTAAGATTATCAAGATTGATCGTTCTACATCGATCTATGATAAGGGGGGATTTGCTCGTATTTGTGTGGAGGTCGATCTTCTCAAACCATTACTTCCGGCGGATCTAAGGATGAGGCGTGGAGTGAGGGAGGAGCGAAGATTGGGGGCGGTTTTCATGGGAGTCCAGCTAAAACTCAGGATGTTAGGCGAAATGAAGGGGATATGGCGAGATTGAAGGAAGCAGAAATATTAAGGCAGGATAGGGTGAGATCTGGGGGTGCGGTTTTGGGGGCATATAATCGGGATGTCAAGGATCCTGGGAAACAAAAAAAAATCTGAGTGGATTGAGGTAGGGTCAAAAAGAAAGAAGGATGATGGGCCTAAGGGGTTTGGTAAAGAAAATAAACCAAGGCCCAAACCAAAACCAAAAGCCAAGCCCAAGGTGAATCATGAAGCCAATGGAGTAGAAATGTTAAATGCCTTTACAGTGTTACAGGCGCCTATTCCAATTGATAATAATCAATGTTCCGTGGGGCCCAGTGAAGTCAACAATAAAGAACTCCCTTGTACGCCAACTACGATGCAACATGCAGAAGGAAATATTGTTGTTGAAGACGTGGATATGGCTTGTTCTTATGTGGGGCCCGCGGATGGGATTGTGAAGAAGAATGATATGGTTAATTACTTGGGCAATGGATTAGGGCCCACCCCTGCCAACCAGTTTTAATGAATTTTATGATATGGAATTCAAGGGGTTTTAGCCATTCTGAAACACGTTCGAACGAGCGAAGACCGAGAGGAAGATCAAAAATTTGGGGTTCGAGTGAATATTCTTTTACTTTGGGGCCGAGGGTATAGTGGAGGGATTTGGTGTCTTTGGGAAGGAGCGTCACTGAAGATTGAGGTAATCAAGTCTCATAAACAATTTATGCATTTGAGAATAGTAAATTCTACAAGGCAGAGCTGGTATTTAACAGTAGTTTATGCGAGTCCTAACCAAGTGTACAGACGTATCTTGTGGACCGAGCTTTTCCGAATCAAAGAAACTATTCAGGGCCCATGGTGTATTGGGGGAGATTTTAATGCGACTATCTTTGACCAGGAGAGGAAGTCTTGTGCAGCGACTAGGCTCTCTTCGGACCGGGAATTTTGTAGGTGGGCGGAGGATATGGAGTTGATTGATCTGGGCTTTGAGGGGCCAAATTTTACCTGGAAGAGAGGGACCACAGCAGCCAGACTGGATCGCATCTTTGCTAATGCGGAGTGGGGTGCCTGCTTCTGTGATGCTTAGGTACTTCATTTGCCTCAATTTAAATCTGATCATCGCCCTTTATTGCTACGGGTGGAGAGGGCCCTTTCTCATAATAAAGGTACACGTCCTTTCCGTTTTATCGCCTCATGGGTCTTGCATGATACCTTTAGTGCATTGGTCAAGAAGGAATGGAATTCGTCGAATGAGTGGGTGGGAAATATTGAGAAGTTTACCTATGTATGCCAAAAATGGAACCGTGATGTTTTTGGTAATATCCAAGCATAGGAAGAATCAAATCCTTCGTAGGATGGATGGGGTTAGCCGTACGATTGCTAGTAGTGGTGGGTCCCCTTCTATGAAGAGCTCCAGGAAAAATTATGGTTAGAGCTGGATGAGACCTTGACTCAGGAAGCGCTGTTGTGGGCCCAGAAGGCGAGGATGACTTGGTCAATTGATGGAGATCGGAACACTAGATTATTTCACGCATGTGCTAATGGCCGTAGAAAACAGAACAGAATTGATGCATTATGCTTTACGGAGGGGGAATGGTGTTTTGATACAGACAAAATTAAACGACATGTTGTGGAGTATTTCTCTCAGTTGTTTACGGAGGAAATTGAGGAGCGCTCGCTTCTATCTTGTAGTGTCACTTATCCAAAGATTTCTGAGATACATTATAGCGTTTGTGCAAAGGAAGTTGGGGAAGAAGAGATTCGAGAAGCTTTGTTTAGTATGGGTGGTCTCAAAGCACCGGGACCTGATGGTTTTAATGCTATATTCTTTCAGCATCAATGGGACACGGTGCGGGATTCTGTGGTACAGTTTGTTAAACAGATATTTATCTCCCCTGGGAAAATTGGTGAAGTAAATGGAACTTTGCTAGTTCTCATACCAAAGAAGGATAACCCTGAGACGTGTCGGGACCTCCGACCAATTAGCCTTTGTAATATCATTTATAAGGTGGTCACAAAGATAGTGGCAAACCGCATGAAAGGGTTTATGGCTCACGTTATCTCTCCTAACCAGTGTAGCTTCGTTCCCGGACGTCATAGTTCAGATAATATCATTGTAGCCCAAGAGGTGATTCATTCTATGAGAACTATGGGGGGCAAGAAAGGGTTCATGGCTATTAAGATTGATTTAGAGAAGGCGTATGACAGGGTGAATTGGAAGTTTCTCCTTCAGTGTTTGTTAGAACTAAACCTTCCCAGTAACATCATCCAGGTGGTTGAGCAATGTGTTAGCACAGCGAATATCCAATTATTATGGAATGGGAACAAAGCCGAGTCGTTTAAAGCATCAAGAGGTGTTAGGCAGGGGGACCCACTTTCCCCTTACTTGTTTGTGGTTTGCATTGAGAAGCTAGCTCATATGATTCAGGAACGGATGGTGGATAGGAGATGGAAGCCAATTCGCCTTACGAAGAAGGGGCCACCCATCTCTCACTTGTTCTTTGCAGATGACATCATTCTATTTACAGAAGCTTCCCTCCAACAAGCTGAGATGGTCCGGGACTGTTTGGCGCATTTCTGTGCGTGTTCAGGGCTGAAGGTAAATGCTGCTAAAACTCGGGTCTTCTTTTCAGAAAATGTGAATCATCACAGGCGAGTAGAGCTTAGCACGGCCCTTGGGTTTTCTCTTACTCCAGATCTGGGGAAGTACCTCGGAGTTAACTTACATCATAGGAGGATTGGGAAGGATTCATTCCAAGGGGTAATCGATAAGGTGAAGAAAAGGCTTAGTGGGTGGAAAGCTAGTTCCTTCTCTCTAGCTGGTAGGGCCACTCTCATCTCCTCAGTATCCTCTGCTATTCCAGCATACACCATGCAAACGAGCTACCTCCGAGCTCCAGATTGGGAAGCATTGGATAAAAATAATAGATCATTCTTATGGGGAAGTAATACGGAGCGACGCAAGACGTCCCTAGTTGCATGGGATGAGGTGTGCAAGCCAAAAAAGAAGGGTGGGTTGGGTTTGCGGCATGCGAAGTACCAAAATCAGGCATTCAGTATGAAGTTGGGATGGCGACTGGTCACCCATAGGGAGGATCTCTGGGTGAAAGTCATTCGAGATAAGTATAGATGTGGGGAGGATACTATTCCCCATATTGTGCCAACTCGGTCTGGGTCAAACGTTTGGACAGGTATTAAGAAGAATTGGGATAAAGTATCGGAGGGGATTGAAGCAACGAACGAGGGTTCGGGAGTGAAATGGAAATGGGAAAGAAGTGGCGAGTTCTCTGTTAAATCCGCCTACAAGGTTCTTTCAGGGGACATACGAGACCAAGGAATGGACTGGGGAAGATTGTGGAAAATTCGAGCCCCCGCTCGGCGTAAAATACTCCTCTGGTTGGTTGCGCGACAGGGGCTACTCACCAATGCAACACGAGTAAAGCGACGGTTAGCATCGGACCCAGGTGCTCTTTATGCGGTGCAGGATTTGAGGATACTTTACATGTCTTTCGAGATTGTCCACACTCGCGATCATTATGGAGGAAAGTGGTGCCACGTGAGAGGTGGCGTGGGTTCTGTGACCTACCTTTGACGGAATGGCTATGGTGGAATATCCAGGACGGACAGGAGCAAGCCAGGAGGGGGCCTCTCGGTTCGCTATAATATGTTGGTGGATTTGGAGACGGAGGAACTTATTCATTTTGAGGGTAAAACAACGTTGAATGAGAATATTCTTGCTAGTGCACGGGCCATGATGGAGTGCATGAAGTCTACGAATGACAGCCTTGCTGGGCTTAATCTTCAAGGTGTTACCCTAGCACCTGCTCGAGACAGCTGGCGCCCGCCTGAGGAAGGTTGGGTGAAAGTTAATGTGGACGGAGCCTATTCTAGGGGTACTGGTAAGAGTGCTTGCGGAGGGCTGATTCGTGATTCAGCTGGGAGATTTCTCAAGGGTTTCATTCACCATCTTGAGGAGGGGGATGAACTAACGCTCCTCGGCCTTGATCAGGGCGGATACCATAGGGATGCTTGGCTCATAATTGAAGCACAAAGGATGTTACAATTGGATTGGCATACGAAGATTTCATACACTCCCCGATTGGGCAACTCAGCGGCGGACTTCTTAGCTAAGAAGGGTTTGGAGACAACGATAGGGCATCATGAGATTTATGAACCATCTACAGAGTTGAAGGTCGTTTTATGTCAGGATTGTAATGGGAATTATCCCATAGGTGATAACTGAGGTTTCGCTTTTCGTATCAAAAAAAAAAAAAACTTTTCCTAAAAAAAAAAAATCGGGGGCGTTGGCCTCGAACCCCGAATTCCCCACCAATTGTGCCCCTTTTGTAATTTCTTGAGTCCACCCCTGCTGGTGCTAGCCATTGTTTAGAGCAACCCTAGTCAAACTAGCTGTTCTTGGTAATGATATTAGTGGGTAGAGTTTGGATTGTTGACCACAGAAACAAACAACTTTATATTTTTTTTTTCCAGTTTTTTTTTTCCTAGTATGAATTGTTGATCATGATTTCTTGAAATTGTAGATGGTGGTGGTGGCGTGGTGATGAAGATGAAGAGTGAGGAATATGAGAGAAAGAGATAAGGTGAAAGCAACTGTTAGAGGAAGGGAGATGAAAAATTACTAGATTGCACAATAGCTATGGTTTTTTATTAAGTGGGGTATTTCAGTACTTTCATATTGTAATATACAGATGTTAATTGGGTTTTATGGTTTTGCCCCAATTTTGAAAGTTTATGATTATTTTTTTCCAAAAAATAGTTTATAGTTTATTATTACACTTTTGATAAAAGTTGAAAATTATTTTAGCACCTTAACCCTTATATTTATCATGTTTCCTCTAAGCTAATTTGTCTTAACATATAAACTAACATATAATTTAATCTTACACAATGTAAAGTATCATTAAGTAACTTATTTAACTTCCTTAATTTTTTTAAAAAAGTTAAATATATCTTATATTTAATATCTTAAGAGTTTAGTTGCTTAACCCTTAAAGGTACAAAACTGTTAATGGTTTGTCGTGCAAAATCAACATCTTTTCGTGAAGACGAATTTGATGGAGGGGGGATTGAATTTTAAATTTTAAATAAACTAATATTTGACGACAAAGTTGTTTATTTACGAACAGGAAAGAAAAAGAAAAGAATTAGCTGTTGACAGAGGAGAATATGATCAGACGAGTAGTAGAAGTGTCTTAAATTAAGGCCCCAGAAGCATAATCAATATTTATCTCACACAACATGTGGCTGTGTGCTTTAGAATTTTATAAAATATAAGAGCAAAAAAGAGAGAGTTTATTTCAGTGCTAAATATTTTCTCTGATCCTTAATATAAGATATATTGATCTAATTTGATTAAATTAGGGGAGTTAGTTAATTTAGTTAATATCACATATATTTTTTAAAGCACCCTGGTCATTTTTTTTTTAATTTCCTCATTCTCTCTCTTTCTTAATTATCGTTGAGAGAGCATTAAAGGGGTAAATTAGGAAAAAATTGATAAATATGAAAACTATGTCTTATATTCAGGACTAATATCAACTTCCTAAATGTCTTATATTAAGGATTGGAGGGAGTATTAGAAGACTTCAACTAACTTTGTCACCCAAATTTATACTTCGACTCTCTTTGATTCTTAATATAAGACATATTTACTTAATTTGATTAAATTAAATGAGTTAATTAATTTAGTTAATATGATATGTATTTTTTAAAAGACCCTAGTCACATTCCTTAATTTCTTCATTCCCTCACTTCCTTGATTATCATTAAAAGATCATTAATAGGGGTAAATTAGGAAAAGTTTGACAAATATCAAAATAATGTCTTATATTCAGGACTAAGATCAACTCCCTGAATATTTATTATATTAAGGACCGGAGGGAGTATAAGAAGATTTGATCTCACTTTGTCACCCAAATTTATACTATATCTGCTCTTAAATGTAAGACTTAGTGTATATCTTGTAGTGTAAAACTTAGTTTGCAGTGAAAATTGCATTATAAACTAAGTCTTACATTTAAGACTGGATAAGTAATATCTTTCATAATTAATATATCTTATTGATTACACATAGGAAGAGAGTTTCCATCAAATGTAATTTCAATGTACATAATTAAAGAGAGTATTTTAATAAAAGCAACACATATTTACTACAAATAACTAATTTCTTGAATTTTTGCAAATTAATCATCTCACTTTTATATTGAAAGATCAGAGGTAGTATTTTTGTTCCTTTGTATATAATTCTTTTTTCGTTAATTGCACTACCAATACGTTTTTGTTTTCAGTCGCACCCAAAGAGTTCAAACTCATAATATCAGAATTAATACTCTCTTTCGTCCCTTTGAGAGGAACAATTACTAAAATTACGCAGTTCAAAATGTTGGTTAAAAGTAATAAATGTATAACTTATGTATCTTTCTTTCCAATTATATATTTATTTAGAAAGAGTGTCCATAAGAGATAATAAGTAAAAATTTGTTACAGAGATAGTGAATGACATATATTTAATAAGGATAAAAATGAAAAGAATATGTTAAAATTTCAAACAAATAGAATTTGGGGTTAAGGGACAAATTTAGCAACGAACTACTTTTTCATGGGCACTGAACATATTTAACTATATTCTGGGGTGAAAAGTAGAGATAATCAATTTTTTGGGCCACATATATGGTAACACTCCAATTTTTTGGGTAACATATATGGTAACACTCCTAACACAGGTTAACTTTCATTACTTTTTGCATTGTGGGTCCCACTAGTATTCTCACTCATAGAAGGACAAATGTGCAAATTTAGTAATAATTTTTTTCTGCTATGAGCACCCAACACAATTATCTTTTGTTGGGTCCAAAAGTAGATATAAACATTTTTTGTCTTATAAATGCTCATATTTTCTTATTTGTCTTGTGAATGAATGACTATATTTGTTTTGTAAAGGGATTTAAAAGAATCCAAGAAATTAAAATTTTTTGGTCGTTTACATATTTGTCTTGCAATTTTTTTTAACTCTCCGGATTCTTTCTAATTTATTTATTTGTCTTGTAAATGCTCTTACAAAATTTAGTAAGGGCATTATTGTCTGTTAATAAACAAAATTTAAGTTCATTTTGATCCTAAGGGTGCAGTGAAATTTCAAATATTTTTGGGGTTGACTTAAATAAAATTGTTTTTATTATGGGGTCTAGGTGATATTGTCCCATTAAAAATGTACATATTTCTAACAATTTATTAAAATAATAGTGAGTGAGAAGATTAATAGGCCCCACAATGTAAAACGTAAGAGAAGTTAACCCAAAAGTGGTGTTACTATATATACTACTAAAAAAATTGATTATGTCTACTTTTACACCCTAAAATAGTTAATTATGTTAGGTGTCCATAAAGAAATAATTCAATGCGAAATTTGTACTTTAACCCTAAAATTTATTCCTTATATTAAGGTTCACCTGGCCTTTGTAAAAGAGAATTTTCTTTATAAAAAGGATGGGAGTAAGTAAGATCCCAAGGAAGGAAGGTTGCTTAGTGACATTGGGAATAGAAGGCCCCAATATTCAACTACTAACACTGGATCATAATTTTGATCATTAAAACACCACGTGGTGTTGGTAAAGTTTGTACTTTGAAGGAAGCAATAGGAACGCGTGGAAATTTGGTCTGGTTCATATTGAGCAAGCCACATGCAATGCCACCTTACTACAAGGTGTACCCTAATAAGTGATGTGGTGACCTAAGCTAGCTAAATTTATAATGAATGCTTCTACGTCGGTGATTTATGAAAATCCCATTTACATATCGCATCTTCATATAATCATTTATGAAAATCCCATTCGCATATCACATCTTTATATAATTAATTAGTTATATATGATTTTTTATCGGAAAAGAATATACATGATGATACAATAATACAATATATACATAAACACTAGTCTAGTTATATACAATTCAATGTCGTAGTTCATATTGTTGACTTATCACCTATACAATATACTACCTCCTCGTTCTAAATATAGAATATAGTTTGTAGTGTGCTATAAATTATGTCTTATATTTAGAACGGGAGGAGTATAATTTATAATTGGGTTAAGATGTAAATTCACCCTGAAATATTTTGGAAATCTCAATATAGCCCTAAAAGTTTTTTTAGTCTCAAATGTTGCTCTGGATGTTATAGAACGTAGCAATCTCGCCCTTGCTCAAATGGTTTCTCTATGTTGACCGTTAAGTCTTCCCAACATGCCACCTCATCTTTATTCTAACCAATTATTATATTCCAACTCAACAAATATTCCACCTCATCTCCTCTCTCCCCTCTCTGTTCTCCGCTCCCCGCTCCCTCTTGGAAGCAGATCCTCTCATGATCTATTTTTCTCATTATTTCTTATGAGCTCATCTGGGCCATTGATTGGAAAGATGAAAGAAAAATCAAAGTAGTATTGTAACATTTCATATTGATTGGACATATATGATTTAGAGATTATAAGGGATGATGAGAGAAATTGACCCTACCTCGCTCTGTCACCCTCCTCTTTCCACAGAAACCCCTCTTTCTCTCACCGGCATTGATATGAGCTTCTCCCTCTTCCTCTCCGTCGAAGCCCCTCCCTCCTTTTACCTTCGTCGTGATGCTTTTGCCAGGTTGTTGTTGTTTAAGGAGGACTTGGACAACGAAGAGGCGCTTCGGTGGGCCGCACTGGAGAGGCTGTCAACCTACTTGCGAGCATGCAGAGGCATTTCCAAGGACCTTACTGGTGAGAAGAAGGAGGTCGATGTGAGCGAGCTCGAGGCACATGAGCGGAATCTTGTTCTTGAGAGATTGACTAATTTTGTTGGTGATGACCTCGAGAAGTTCTTCAATCGGATGAGAAGCCGATTTGATAGAGGTTTTTCTTTTCTTTTTAATCTTTGGATCTGATTATTGTTTATGGATTTTGTTTTTGATTTCCCCTTTTATCATTCAAAATTTTCCCAATTTGTTTTTCTTTGTTCATTAAGCTCAAGCAGCTAAGGAACTCTAGTTTCTCTTGATTTTGTTTCTAGCTTTTATCTAAAATTTGTTCAATGATTCATGGATTTGTATATATCGGTTCTTCTTGGTCTGTGATGGTTGAAGGGAGAAGACGAAGTTGATATGTGGAAGAACAAATGGAGGACTTGGGCTGATCCGATGAAGAGAATCGACAGAGGAAAAGGTGGGGACGAGTGAGGGTGTAAGGAAGGGAGGAGTAATTACGTGTAGAGCTGTCAAAATGGGTTGGACCCTATGGGGGGCAGCCCATTAAGCCCCCCATGTTTGGCCCCTATATTTTTAGCCCCCATATGATGGGGTCATTTTTTGCCCTAACCCAAAATAGGCCCCACTCTTTGGGGTTATGTTGGGGCCAACCCGTGGGCCACCAATCAACCCCGCTTCTAACATTCAGAAATTGTACAAATCCATCTGAAACTACACCTCCTCGCCTTCTTCAATCAAGGAATTGGATTTAGTCCACTGCCACTAGCTCACTTCCGGTCCACTGCGCAAAAAACAACATTGATCCCTCTATTTTTTTTTAAACAAATATTTCAGGATACTGTAGATATTTAAAGATACTGCCCGGTACTGAAAAAATACATTATGATCTTGAAAAATTATTTTAGGATATTGAAAAAATATTTCATGGTACTGACTGGTACTTAACAAATACTTCAGGATACTGATTGGTACTGAAAATATACTTAATGATCTTAAAAATTATTTTAGGGTACTAAATGGTACTTAAAAAATACTTCAGGATACTGACTGGTACTTAAAAAAAATACTTCAGGATACTGACTGGTACTGAAAATATACTTAATGATCTTGAAAAATTATTTTCAGATGTTGAAAAAATATTTTAGGGTACTGACTAGTACTTAAAAAATACTTCAGGATACTGACTAGTACTTAAAAAATACTTCAGGATACTGACTGGTACTGAAAATATACTTAATGATCTTAAAAAATTATTTCAGGGTACTGACTGGTACTTAAAAAATACTTCAGGATACTGACTGGTACTTAAAAAATACTTCAGGATACTGACTGGTACTGAAAATATACTTAATGATCTTGAAAAATTATTTTAGGATGTTGAAAAATATTTTAGGTCTTGACTAGTACTTAAAAAATACTTGAGGATCTTGACGGTACTTAAAAAATACTTCAAGATATTGACTGATGCGAAAATATACTTAATGATCTTGAAAAATTATTTTAGGATGTTGAAAAATATTTCGAGTACTGACGGTACTTAAAAATACTTCAGGATACCGACTGTATCGAAAATATACTTAATGATCTTGAAAAATATTTCGTGGTACCGAATGATACTTAAAAAATACTTCAGGATACTGACTGGTAATTAAAAAATACTTCAGGATACTGACTGGTACTGAAAATATACTTAATGATCTTGAAAAATTATTTTAGAATGTTGAAAAAATATTTCAGGGTACTGACTGGTACTTAAAAAATACATTAGGACACTGACCGATGATACTGACTGGTACTGAAAATATACTTAACGATCTTGAAAAAATATTTCAGGATACTGACTTGTACTTAAAAAATAATTTCAGATCTAAAATAATTTTTCAAGATCATTAAGTATTTTTTTCAGTATCAGCAAATATCCTCAGTCAGCATCTTGAAGTATTTTTTTCAGTACCAGTCAGTACACTGAAATATTTTTTCAACATCCTAAAATAATTTTTCAAGATCATTATGTATTTTTTCAGTACCGGGCAGTATCCTGAAGTTGATTATTCAAGCCTAAGTTGATTATTCTAAAATGATTTTTGGCCCGCAGGCTGGCCCTAACCCTGAGGGTTATTTAAATTTTTTGGCCCGTACGGGCTTTTTAACATGCGGGCTTTTTGGCCCTGCGGGCTTTTTAGCCCTAACCCGCGCGGGCTAGGGCCTAACGGGTCGGGGTGACCCGTTTTGACAGCTCTAATTACGTGGCAGCCACTTGGCATGAGTTGGATGATGAGGTGACATTATTTCCTATATGGCAAACGTCTGTTTGCTTCTCTATTAACCGAAGGTGAGATTGCTACATTTTAATATTTTTGGGACGACACTGAGACAAAAAAAATATATTCTAAAGCTATATTGAGATTCATGTAATACTTTTAGGGTGGATTTGCACCTTAACCCTTAATAACTAGATTATCTCCTATAAGTTTAACAATGTTGGCAAAAAAAAAAAAAAAAATCTCTTTTAACTAACCAAATTAAATTAGCACTCTTGACCTTAATATAAAACATCGATTCGAAGGATTTCAAACTACTCCCTCTACTCCTTAATATAAGTTTTTTTGTCCATAAATATAAAACATAGTTTTTATTTTTATTTTATTTATCCTTATTAATGTTCCCTCAACAATAATCAAAGAAGAGAGAGAATGATGGAATTAAAGAAGATGACTATGGTGTTTTAGAAAATATATGTCAAATTAACTAACTTCATTAATTTAACCAAATTAAGTAAATATATTTTATATCAAAGACTGGTGTAGGTATTATTTTCTTTATAGAAACTTTGGTCTAAGGATTTTGAATTGATCGAACTTTTATCCTATCCAAGATTATTTGATTTATGCTTTTCTGTTGGAGAAAATGTTTATGATTTATTTGTATAAAAAATGAGTATGCTTTTCCATGTATAACTCAAAACAAAACTACTAAAGTTAATAAGTAACAACTTGGTTAATTAATCATTTCGGTTAAATGATTTTGTTAAATAGTCTACGTTAAAAGTCTATATATTAAAAATAAAGTACCAACCAATTAGAAACAGACTTTTGTAATTCAAATGTTGCAAGAAGCATGGGAAGGGGGCAGGATTAGAAACAGAGTCCAATAGACATGGCTACGTGATGCTAATTAACAAGAATATGCAACAGACTTTTAAACCTTCGTTTTGCTTTGGTAGAAAAAACTTCTTTTTGCTGACTTAATTGAATACCAATGCTTACATATGCACTTGACGAGAAATATTTTCTAATTACAACAACACACTTCGTGAAGGCTCTATATACGAAATTCAAGAAAAAGAAGTAAATCAAATAGGACTGGTTGCTTAGTATGAAAAGAAAAATTAATCAATAACATTGGAGTGTGTGTGTATGTATCTTTTATTATTATTTAATTGTAATATTGCGCTACCTTCTTATTCCTCTTCTAAAATAAAAGTATAAAAATAATCATTTTTAATTAGTGCAGGTTTATTAATTATTTTGATTAATGCAAGTCCAGATCAAGAACAGATCAGTCGTCACCTCGATTATTTTTCCATTAGAAACATGAGTCTATACACTACAGTCCACATGCCATATGGCCCCACCTTCGACCCAATGAAGCAATAATTAATAATTAAAAAACATCTCTAATATATACTCGCTCCATTAAAAATATAATTCATGACCTTCTAGGAAACTTCTTTGAGCCATAATATATATATAAGTCACTTGAAAAATAATTAATGCTTATTTGTCAATTCTATTTTTGTAATTAATGTTTAATTGTGGCTTATTGTATTTTTCTCTCTCTTTCAATTCAACAGAAATATAGTATATTCTTTTATTTAATTTAAGAAAAATTTAATGAGTTGAGCGCTCATTCTTAATTATGGTAGAGTGGTTGTAAGTGACTTGTATTTTAGACCAGAGAGTATACGATCACACTTTTATTTGGGGATATAAATATTTAATTTATGGGAACCGCTATATATATCAAATTCAAACCCATCATCTTGGCTTCACATATCCACATTGTCCTCTTGTATCATTTGCGTCTGTGTGTCTTATTGTTGAGTAAGAATATTCAAGAATGGCTATGGCAATGAAGAAGCCGTATGGATACTCAAAGGTGGAGAAGGAAGACCCAGAAGAGATGAAGCACAGAAGAGCGCAGTTCTTGATCTACAAAGTGATGGAGCAAGCTGATAAATTTGATTATTCTCATCGACAAAATAAAGCAAAAGCATCAACGTCATCGTGCAGGTCGTTGAGGATCAGAATATCGAAGCTGAAGGTGAGAATAGGCAAGAGATTAAGGAGATTCAGGAAGAAGATTATGTTATCTGTTTCTGCTGCTAAATCTGGGTTTCATGGACGAATCATGTCCCACTTGAAAACTTGGAGGAACATCATAAGCCTTCCTAAGCCTTTGTTCAAATGATCTTTAATTATATATCCTCGTTGGTATTATATATTTTGTTTCATATGTGTCTGATGATATATAATAGATCGTTTGATACACATACAATGGATACTGCTTTTATATATATACATACATATAGGAAATCTCGATCCTGTCTGTGATGTCTGTAAAAGTGTCTTTGTTCCTTAGATCAGCACACAATAATACTACTGGAGGATTTGTTATGTACTGCTTGATCCTGATGAACTCTATACAAACACAATGAACTGCATGATCTGGGTTCTTTTCTTTTTTCTTTTTGTTTTGAATTAATATAATTAAGACTGCATGATTAAAGAGATCACAGAAAAGGTGCCGGATACCATTTGATAATATAAAATAAAACAGAGAGAGATCGAGCAGATCTGGAAAGTTTTTCCCCCGGTTTTGTGTAGTTATGAGATCTCTTAAAGTTGTACAATCAGAGGCATGCTAAGGACCAGAGGGAGTAGCTTTAGGTTCCCTGACTCTAATGGTTAACTTTTGGGGTGTGGTTCTCCCAAAAAGACGAGTTATCTCTATGTTGTAATTTCATTATATATAATCAATTTTGAAATTGCAGATACTGTGACACTGTGACATTCTTGAGAGTTGATGATAACTGGGTCATGTAGTAACTTAGCTTGTGGCAGCTTTTACAATAATTGAGCGTGAAGTTGAAGTAGCATGTAGCTTGCCTGTATTATACGTATTATTTTTGTACAATTATACACACACACAGTACATTATTATTATTATTATTATTATTATTATTATTATTATTGGCAAGTTTATCGCATGAGCAGTTGTGGAGTAAGATATGAAAGCGTGACACATGAGGTCAGATAAATTATATATATTATATGTACAAGTATAAAGAGTCGTCGGTGCAGTATATACATAGTTTATTAAGTTAATTATAATAGATTGTTGAATATGGTCATTATCAGCTTAATTAATTAAATAGATCCATAATTTTGTCATGAGATGAGGAAAGTCCAGGAAAATAACATATGTTCACCTGCTTAATTCATCTTTTATATGATAATATATCTATCTACACCCAACAAGTTTCAATGATGTTTATCAACATTAGTATAATAATGATAAAGTAGTAATTAATGGTATACATACAAATGAAGATAATATTAATTATAGTGTTATTCACTTGCTACTATTTGTCTTGTTAGAAACAATATATGACATCACAATATCTCCCCATATAACAACTTCCATCTTCATACTTCATTTTTCAAGTAATTTTTAATATTACTCTTATAAATTACACTAAGATTCAAAATCATATTAATTTATCTCCTCTCCCAGTACTCATTATCCTTATTATATATAGGTATAAATAATAAAAATATTTAATGCTCATTAAAATTAACAAATTGCCTTATAAAAAGGATGAATAACACACTCTATAAGGCACCCTACAATGATAGACAAGGAGTATCTCTCTTAAAAATAAGGTTAACAAAGTCAGCCAGTAATTACTACTTCTTCCAGTACCCGGTTGACTCTTTTTTTGAAGAGATTAAGAAAATTAAATAAGTTACTTAACTATATCATATGTCTTTAAATTATATATTACTTCATCTGGTCCTAATTATAGGAACACTTTTATAGAGCAATTTGCACTACAAAAGTGTTCCTATAATTAGGACCGGAGGTAGTAGCTTATTAGTCAAACTAATTAGTTTGGAGAAAAAAATAAATACTCTAAAGTAATTTAATTAGCTTCCCTAATTTCTCTAAAAAAGTGAACTTGATCTTATAATTAGAACATGAGAGAGAACATAATTGATTGTTGCATACTGTAATAAGCTCAAAGCTGTTTGTTGCAAGAGCCATCTTGGAGATGGATAATAAATGAACATGTAGATGGAGATTGGGAGGGAATCAGAGTGGAAAATAATCAAGAATATACTCCATCCGGATCTTTTTATAAGGAAAAAATACTTAAATCACCGTAGTATTAATTAAAAGTAATAAATATGTTAAATATGCATTATTATTTTTTAATTATATAGCCTCATTTATAAAGACTAAAAAGAGTATGTGAGAGATAATGGATTAATGGGTGAAACTTTATTGCATTGAGATAATAAGTGATATATATTTAATGAAAATAAAAATGGAATAACTAGTATAAAATTTAAGACAAAAAGAATTTATTATTTATATTAAGGATTAGTCATATAAAAAGAGAATGTTTCTTATAAAAATCACAAGAGTAATATAATTAACATCAGTAATATACTCCCTCTGGTCTTAATTATATGACATATTTAACTGATTTTGTGGAGATTAAGGAAATAAGTTAAATTAGTTAATTTTACTCATTTTCCTAAAATGCCCTTATATAAATTTAAAATGACATAAGTAAAAGTGAATCAATAGCTCTTACCACATACCTCTCCAACCTAAAATTTTCCTTTCCACACGTTATCTAATTGAAATAATGGTCTTGTTATATATACATATATGTGTGTATATATATGTATATATGTGTGTGTACACAGTGTAACATCCCATTTTCTAAAGCGAATTTTTTTTTTTTTTCCAATCAGAGTAGAGCATTGGAGTGAAAGAGTAACTGACTTGCATTCAAACAGTAACAATAGTGTAACATAGTAATGATTACAGTCATTCTAGTGTTCGAATATAAAATACGGAAAGCGGTAAAGATATCTTCGGCTGATCGTCTACTCCTTCTGTTTTCCCCGGTCTCCAATTCGAGGTCCTCCGAACCCTGAAGCTATAGCTGAGATCCAATTTACCACATTGGATCTCAAGTAACGGTTAACCTTATGCTCAAACAACACAGTATACAGACAACAAATATTCTAGACAATACAACAATATATCAGTACATAAGCATACAGCAGATGCATGATCAATATGACGACCGAACATAAGCACAGAGCAATATGCAAAGCCTCATAAGTTAAACAATAACAACAACAGCCTGCACATAAACCAGTGCCACGATATCCACTCGTGTCCTCAGCGCTAGGAAAACATAACGGCATTATTATGACTATAACCTGTGTAAAACTGTCTGTATATCGGTCTACGAACGTATCTATCACATATATGCATTTAAGCAGCACAGGATTAGTGTTACAGTACGTGTCCGTACCTCCGTTGACGTTATACGATATTCCTGGTACGTTTTGACGGAAACTACACAGTTGACGGAAACAGCGGGTTGACAGCGGCACGTCGGACAGCGTAACGACAGCAGATCAAGGTTACTGATATCCTATAATGATAACATCACATTTATCAATATTTCACATCATAACAGGCATTTTAGGTAAAAATTACCATTTTGCCCCTATACCCCTAATCGCCGTAATCGCTACTTTGACTTCGACTTTCCAAAATTTTGCCAGAACTTTGACCCCACCATGATTTTCGAAATTCTCCCTTAAAATACCCCTATCATATGATATCTAATCATACTCGGAAGATTAAAGACTAATCTAACATTTCTACACTAACTACCGAAACTTAAGACTAAACAGAAAAACTTACTCGAGCTTCGATGCAGAATTCCCGGACTTCTTCTCCTCCTTGCTGCTCCTCCAATTCGAAATTTCAAGAGTGGAGTTGGGTGTGAAAAATGAATGAAGTGAAGGGGGTATTTATAGCAAAATTCTGTGACACTATTCACACTTTACCAGACCGAATACCGACCGTCGGATCGCACACGGATTAGGTGGCAAGATCTTGGCCCTCCCTCTTGGATCCCCAAAAGTCAAGGGAAGAGCCAATGGGGTGATGCCATGTGTCACCTTCCAGAAGCTTAGCCGGTAGAATTTCCCCGATCGGTGTCCGAATCGCGTAATCGCGTAAAATCTCAGAAATTCGGAATCATAACTTTGAAGACCCTTCTTCACTCACTAAAAATGCTTGGTCTAAACAAAGTTTTGATCCCGTCTAGGTATTCTCCGGTCCTGCTGAAGTTTTACAGAAAAACGTGCCGGTTACGGAATCAACTTCCGGAATTGCCAACCTCAGGACAAAAATTCACTGATTCCAAATATGTCCAGGAAATTCTCAACTCATTCCCAGATGTTGAGTTACAATTTATTTTCTTCAAATTCCAAATTTATGACTATCTGCCTCTTTATCAGATTTTCCCTATTTCGTCTTATTACTAGAATCTCCTGCCGATCTTGGAATTGACTCCAGTAACAGCCAATTCGAGATAAAAATCCACTCTGTAATATTTTACTCTGACTCCAGAAATCTTGTTCCTGGTTTTCTAGATAGGATCCAATTCCTATCGGTGTTTATTTATTTTTTAACTTTCCACTTAAATTAATATTTAAATAAGAGTTCTAAGTTTACACTCTTTCTATTTATTTTTTTCTCTTATTCCCTTAAAAGATGTCGGCCCTCACATACCAAATATATATATATATATATTTTTAATTTATTTTTTAATTAATTATTTAATTAAGTAATAATTTTTTTATATAATTATTTTACAAAATTTTCCTATTGGCCCATACTTGTATTTAGGCTTAAAATTACCTAATCTCACCAATTTTCCTTCATATTTTCCAATTAATTAGAAAATATATTTTTGCTAATTTTTTTAGCCATTACCACTAATTTTAGGGTTTTACATAATTATTTTTGAATTTTCCTTCGTTTATGCTTAAGTAATTAGCCAATAATTACTTAATTAATTCCTTACTAATTCTTGATAATTTTCTTAATTAGACTAAGGGCCCTTTTGGATGAGCTTTTTTCATAAAAAAAGCACTTTTTTAATTCATAAAAAAATTAATTTATGTGTTTAGATGATATTTTTTTAAAAAAGTAAAAGTCATAAAAAAAAGCTAAAATGCTGCTTTTTTCAAAAGCTCTAATTTTGAGCTTAAAAAAAAAGCACTACATGGGGTCCCAAAAAAAAGCACTTTTTTTTAAGTCAATCCAAACGGGCCCTAACTCTTTACCTCATAACTTTTGCATTGACATTAGCATTCTATGTCCTATGCATTTTAATAACATTTACGGGGCATTTTGGTCATTACAATACTTTTTGATTCCCTTCTTATAATTTTTCCAAGGTGATATTTTATTAAATTACTAAAATTAGAGACAATATTCTCTCTTAATTTTAATAATTATTTTCCTGCCTCCTAGGATTTTTTCACAATTTCCCTAGGCTATCTAAGCATTCCAGAGGTATTTTGGTCATTTTGACCCTTTATCATTTTTCCCCAATTTCTAAGAGATTTTCCCTTATAAATACCATAAAGTCAATATAGAAATTGATATCACATATTCACTTATCAAAAATAGCCATTTTATTTATCCGTGTATTACATTTCTCCCCCCGTTAAACAAAATTTCGTCCCCGAAATTTACTCTATCGTAACTAAACTCCGGGCCATAAACTTCGGATACTTCTCCTTCATCTCTCTCACAGTTTCCCAAGTTGCCTCTTCGGGTGATAAACCCTTCCAGACTACCTTCACTATCGGTATTGTCTTGTTTCTGAGCCGTTTTTCCTTGTGATCGATGATCTGCTCTGGCTCGACTACGAAGGTATTATCATGCCGTACTTCAACGTCCTCGTATTCGATAACATGATCACGGTCTGGTTGGTACTTCTTCAATTGTGACACGTGGAAAACGTCGTGGAGATTACTCAGATTCGGGGGTAGGGCTATCTGATAAGCTACTTGTCCTCGTTCTGCCAAGATTTCGAATGGTCCAACGTATCGTGAACTGTTCGGAGGTCTGTTCTAGCATATCCGGCCCAAGTAGTTGCCTTTCAGAAGATTTTGTCCAGCATAACGGTGATTGACACTTCCGCCCATACAATGCCTCGAACGGGGCCATTCGTATACTTGCATGATAACTGTTGTTATATGCAAACTCGGCTAGCGAAAGATGTCGATCCCAACTTCCTTTGAAATCAAGGGCATATGCTCGCAACATATCCTCCAGCGTTTGGATCGTTCTTTCAGATTGACTGTCAGTTTGAGGGTGATAAGCCGAACTGAACTTCAGCTTGGTCCCCATACCTTCATGTATTGCCTTCCAGAAACGGGATTGGAACCGCGCATCCCGGTCAGAGATAATACTCTTAGGGACTCCGTGTAGCCTCACGATCTCTTTGATATAAATCTCCGCCAATCGTTCCGGAGAGTAGTGGATACTGATGGGAATAAAGTGTGCTGACTTAGTTAATCGGTCAACCACAACCCAGATCGTATCATGATTCCTGATCTTGGCAAACCCACCACAAAATCCATGGCTATGTTCTCCTACTTCCATTCCGGAAGTTCTAGTCCTTGCAAAAGACCAGGTGGTCGACGGTGTTCAATCTTCACTTTTTGACAGGTCAAGCATTTGGCCACGTAGTCGGCTACATCTTTCTTCAGCCCGGGCCACCAAAGTTCGGATTTCATACTCTGGTACATCTTGACCATGCCTGGATGTAGAGTATACTTACTCTTATGAGTCTCATCCAGTATCTTCCGCCTTAATTCATCAACTGGCGGTATGTAGACTCGCTTTTTATACCTGACCAAACCACTAGGTGATAGGTCATGGTCTTGGGTCTCACCTCGAGAGATCTTCTCACGAATATCGATAGCCCAATCATCTTGCCTCTGAGCTTCGTCAACTTCGTCTCTCAGATCATACTCCCCTTGACTTACAAGAAGAGTTGCAAGATAGGCATCAGCCGGTGCGTGAAGACCCATGCAGATTTGATTGGATAGATTCAGATCTCTGAAATCTTCCAATAATTTCTGCTATTGTATCATCATGTATGCCACCTGGGCCGTCTTCCGGCTAAGAGCATCAGCAACGACATTTGCTTTACCCGGATGATACTTGATCTCCAGGTCGTAGTCTTTAATTAGTTCCATCCAGCGACCCTGTCTCATGTTGAGTTCTCGTTGGTCGAAGAGGTACTTCAGGCTCTTGTGGTCACAGTATAATTCTACGGTTACACTGTATAGATAATGCCTCCATATCTTCAAAGCGAACACGATAGCTGCAAGCTCTAAATCGTGTGTAGGGTAATTCAACTCGTGAGTTTTCAGCTGACGAGAGGCATAAGCCACCACTCTGCCCTGCTGCATTAGGACACATCCCAATCCTTGCCCACTGGCATCACTGTAGACAACATAGGTCTCATCTGGATCTGGGATGATTAACACCGGTGTTGTAGTCAACCTCTCCCTCAGTCTCTGAAAGCTCTCCTCACAGTCGTCTCCCCATACAAAGGGTTGGTTCTTCCTTGTAAGCTTTGTCAATGGTAAGGCTAGACGTGAGAAATATCGTATGAATCTGCGGTAGTATCTCGCCAGACCAAGAAAACTACGTATCTTCGTCACTGTTTCTGGTCGTTTCCAGTCCAGAACTGCTTCCACCTTGCCTGGATCTACAGCAACTCCGCCACTTGATATCACATGGCCCAGAAATTTTACTTCCGGCAGCCAAAATTCGCACTTGCTCAGCTTAGCATAGAGTTTCCTTTCACAGAGTATGCACAATACTTGTCGCAGATGGTCTTCGTGCTCTTCTTTGCTCTTAGAATAGATGAGAATGTCATCAATAAACACCACCACAAACTGGTCTAGGTGTTGTCGGAAGATACGGTTCATGTAATCCATGAATACCGCAGGTGCATTTGTTAAACCGAAGGGCATCACAAGGAATTCATAATGCCCATATCTGGTTCTGAAAGCCGTCTTGGGAATATCGCCATCTTTAACTCGCAACTGATGGTATCCTGAACGCAGGTCAATCTTCGAAAAGACAGTAGAACCAGATAGTTGATCCAAAAGATCATCAATCCATGGAAGTGGATATTTGTTTTTGATCATTACTTTGTTTAGTTCACGGTAGTCGATACACAGTCGAAGGCTCCGTCTTTCTTTTCACGAACAAGACCGGGGCTCCCCATGGTGATACACTTGGGTCGAATGAACCCTTAGCTAGCAATTCTTCTAGTTGCTTCTTCAACTCCTGCATCTCGTTTGGTGCCATACGATACGGCGCTTTTGATATTGATCCTGTACCAGGCATCAATTCAATCGTGAACTCCACTTCTCGGATAGGAGGTAGCTCGGTGAGATCCTCCGGAAATACATCAGGAAATTTGTTGGCTACAGGAATATCCTCGAGAGAAAGGTCATCCTCTGCCTTGACTGAGAATAATACCATGTACGCTTGGCATCCCTGCTTCATGCATCTATAAGCTTCTGTAGCAGAGAGAAAGTTCAGGCTCACATCAACCTTGTCTCTTCTGGGTGAATCGGGAAATGATATCCGTTTGCTGCCACAGTCGATCATTGCATCGTTTTCCGTCAGCCAGTTTAAACCGAGTATGACGTCGATGCCATGAAGTGGTAATCGGATAAGGTCTACTTTTGAAACTCGCCCATCCACATTCGCAGTACAATCAACACATGCATCAGAAGCTAAAGATTTTACACCAAGTGGTGTAGATACTACCAGATCATATGGTAACCAATAGGCATGCATCCCTAAACGATTTGCACAATCATAGGAAATAAACGAATGACTAGCACCCGAATCATACAATGCCTGCAATAGATTCCCATTAAGGTAAATTGTACCTTAGACCATCTCCGGGGACTTCCTTGCCTCTGTATCTGTCAGCGCAAAGATTCGGCCGGCGCTCTGAGGTCTTGCCTCTGCAGCCTTCTCGAGGCAATCCCTGCTGATATGTCCAGGCTTCTGACATCTGAAACAGATTTGCTTCCCATCACAGTTGGCTCCTGGAAGGTACTTCTTGCATTTTGGACACGTTTGGGATCCCGGCTGCCTGGGATTATTCTGTTGCCCAGCTTGATACGACCTCTTGTTTCCGCCTTGGTTATTGTTCCATGGCGCCTTCCTCTTCTGTGAGGACCCTCCGCGGTTAGACCCACCACGACCAGCATTGTTCCCCTCCTGGCTTCGGAATCTGCGCAGTTCTTTCAAGTTGCGCTCGGTCAATCGGCACGACTCCACATCTTTGGCCATGTCAGGAAATTGTTGAGATACCAACCTGACCCTTATATCGTACTTCAGTCCATACACCAACCTGTTAGCCTTCCAGCTTTCATTGACATTGGTTTTCAGATACGATGAGTATCGCGATAGGTTGGTGAACCGAGCGAAGTAGTCGTCAAATGGTTCTTCATTCCCCTGTTGGATATGTAGAAATTCCTCCTCCTTAATCACCTGTATCGAGGGAGGGAAATATTGCTCGTTGAATTTTTCCAGGAACGTCTCCCAAGTAACAGGGCTCTGCAAGGTTGTGGAAACACTCTTCCACCATCGGTGGGCATCGCCTTCTAGCTTGTAAATGGCCAGCTGCGCCTTCCGATTCCCCGGGCACTCGATGACTTCAAAAATCTTTTCCAGACTTAGAAGCCAATCCTCAGCTAACTCATTTTTCCCTCGGAAACCGGGTGGCTTCAGCTTGCAGAACTGGTTGACCCAGCTTTCTGTGGTTCTTTCCGTTCGTTCGCGCCTAGGTGGTGATTGGGATCTCTCAGACCCCTCAGACTCTTCACGTTCTTCATTTTGATTGTCCTCATACTCTTCTTCTTCTTCATTGTTGTCATCTTCTTCATTATTTCGTTCCTCCTCGTGTTGCCGGGCTTCCAACTGTCTTTGAGCTTCCTGGTCTTGTTGGTTTTGTCTTGCCAAGAGGGCATCAATCAGAGCTCTTTGCTCCTGTAGGGTTCTACGCATTTCTTCTATCTCGTTATGACCTGGTTGGTTTGGTATTTGGTTCCGTCTAACTTGAGGTTGTCTGCCTCCTCTTCTACCTCGGCCTCGTCCTCGGCCTCGGCCTCTTGGTGCACCGGCACCTCTTATGATGCCATGTTTTATCATTTTCCTTTATTTAATAATAACAGATATATAAATATCAGAGATTGCACAATAATTGACACTCAAACATATATATTTTCATATATTGCATCAAGTTTGTACAATAGGGAACGATTCGGTCATATCCTAATACAAGTCATATTTTACAATACTTTATTCAAAACGTATTCTACAACCCCTCGGGTTTCCTAGATACACACTATATTATACTAGCTTCTACTAGTCTTCCACAGCTTTCTCCGACTGTTATTTCTACATGTGCTGCCGTACCAAACACTTCAGGTAACGGAAATAGACTCGAACGTCCACGATAAGCCCCTCGTCCAGCATCTCATTGATGATCCTTGCCCAGCGTTGGGTTCAAGGGAAGTAATACAGGGTGGATCTGATCCAATCCTACTGGATGACGGCCATACACGCCCGGTAGTTTTTGGCTAGACTCAAAACATCGTATTGCTCCTTATAGGTTTCGGTCTTTGTCCACAGCACTTAAGTAATATGACTCTAACAACTGTGTTAGCGTCACATTGTCATTTAGGATGTAGTGGTAGTCATCAAAAAAGGCTTCCTCATTATCTAAGTTTTGGATTTCTGGGTAGTCAAAATTGTCACCCACTGATGAATGGGTTGACTCGTTGGGACTTCCTGGTTCGGGTTGGTTCTCAGGTTCTAACTCGTCCATAAAATCATCCGGGTTTGGCATGGGATAGTATCCTGGTTCGAAATCATAGTAATTACTCGGGGTTTCGGGATCAGTGTCTTCCGAAGCAGGGTGGTACTCGGGCTCCGTACTACTTAGAAGGCCATCGTAATATACTTGGATTGGGTTGGCCATAACCACTGGGGGTTCGGGTTCGGGCGGAGGGTAAATAGGATCAGGATTCATCCTGTAACCCACCATCTCTGGAATCACTGATCGACGTGCAGTACGTCTCCATCTTCCAAAACGAAGGACATAAGGGTTCTCATCTCTGTCCATCTCTACACATTACACCAGTGGTCATATCAGTACTCATTTTCAAAAGCGTGCTCCAAATTTAAAAGGCATTTGAACATAACTCCGTTATCCGAACAGAATGGCCAAGTAAGTGTCTACCATGGGGGTCTCACCGACTTATACGGCGACTTATGGCACACCCACGTAGACTAGCATTGCCTTCGGCACCAAACTATTCGTAGTAACATAGTCGGGTTCATGCCAGAATGAATGCTCTGATACCAAAAATGTAACATCCCATTTTCTAAAGTGATTTTTTTTTCCAATCAGAGTAGAGCATTGGAGCGAAAGAGTAACTGACTTGCATTCAAACAGTAACAATAGTGTAACATAGTAATGATTACAGTCATTCTAGTGTTCGAATATAAAATACGGAAAGCGGTAAAGATATCTTCGGCGATCGTCTACTCCTTCTGTTTTCCCCGGTCTCCAATTCGAGGTCCTCCGGACCCTGAAGCTATAGCTGAGATCCAATTTACCACATTGGATCTCAGGTAACGGTTAACCTTATGCCCAAACAACACAGTATACAGACAACAAATATTCTAGACAATACAGCAAGATATCGGTACATAAGCATACAGCAGATGCATGATCAATATGACGACCGAACATAAGCACAGAGCAATATGCAAAGCCTCATAAGGTAAACAATAACAACAACAACCTGCACATAAACCAGTGCCACGATATCCACTCGTGTCCTCAGTGCTAGGAAAACATAACGGCATTATTATGACTATAACCCGTGTAAAATTGTCTGTATATCGGTCTACGAACGTATCTATCACATATATGCATTTAAGCAGCACAGGATTAGTGTTACAGTACGTGTCCGTACCTCCGTTGACGTTATACGGTATTCCTGGTACGTTTTGACGGAAACTGCACAGTTGACGGAAACAGCGGGTTGACAGCGGCACGTCGGACAGCGTAACGACAGCAGATCAAGGTTACTGATATCCTATAATGATAACATCGCATTTATCAATATTTGACATCATAACAGGCATTTTAGGTAAAAATTACCATTTTGCCCCTATACCCCTAATCGCCGTAATTTCGCCAGCGCTTCGCTACTTTGACTTCGACTTTCCAAAATTTTGCCAGAACTTTGACCCCACCATGATTTTCGAAATTCTCCCTTAAAATACCCCTATCATATGATATCTAATCATACTCGGAAGATTAAAGACTAATCTAACATTTCTACACTAACTACCGAAACTTAAGACTAAACACCGAAAAACTTACTCAGAGCTTCGATGCAGAATTCCCCGGACTTCTTCTCCTCCTTGCTGCTCCTCCAATTCGAAATTTCAAGAGTGGAGTTGGGTGTGAAAAATGAATGAAGTGAAGGGGGTATTTATAGCAAAATTCTGTGACACTATTTACACTTTACCAGACCGAATACCGACCGTCGGATCGCACACGGATTAGGTGGCAAGATCTTGGACCTCCCTCTTGGCTCCCCAAAAGTCAAGGGAAGAGCCAATGGGGTGATGCCATGTGTCACCTTCCAGAAGCTTAGCCGGTAGAATTTCCCCGATCGGTGTCCGAATCGCGTAATCGCGTAAAATCTCAGAAATTCGGAATCATAACTTTGAAGACCCTTCTTCACTCACTAAAAATGCTTGGTCTAAACAAAGTTTTGATCCCGTCTAGGTATTCTCCGGTCCTGCTGAAGTTTTACAGAAAAACGTGCCGGTTACGGAATCAACTTCCGGAATTGCCAACCTCTGGACAAAAATTCACTGATTCCAAATATGTCCAGGAAATTCTCAACTCATTCCCTATTTCGTCTTATTACTAGAATCTCCTGCCGATCTTGGAATTGACTCCAGTAACAGCCAATTCGAGATAAAAATCCACTCAGTAATATTTTACTCTGACTCCAGAAATCTTGTTCCTGGTTTTCTAGATAGGATCCAATTCCTATCGGTGTTTATTTATGTTTTAACTTTCCACTTAAATTAATATTTAAACAAGAGTTCTAAGTTTACACTCTTTCTATTTATTTTTTTCTCTTATTCCCTTAAAAGATGTCGGCCCTCACATACCAAATATATATATATTTTTATTTTGTTTTAATTAATTATTTAATTAATTAATAATTTTTTTATATAATTTTTTTACAAAATTTTCCTATTGGCCCATATTTGTATTTAGGCTTAAAATTACCTAATCTCACCAATTTTCCTTCATATTTTCCAATTAATTAGAAAATATATTTTTGCTAATTTTTTTAGCCATTACCACTAATTTTAGGGTTTTACATAATTATTTCTGAATTTTCCTTCGTTTATGCTTAAGTAATTAGCCAATAATTACTTAATTAATTCCTTACTAATTCTTGATAATTTTCTTAATTAGACTAACTCTTTACCTCATAACTTTTGCATTGACATTAACATTCTATGTCCTATTCATTTTAATAACATTTATGGGGCATTTTTGTCATTACAATACTTTTTGATTCCCTTCTTATAATTTTTCCAAGGTGATATTTTATTAAATTACTAAAATTAGAGACAATATTCTCTCTTAATTTTAATAATTGTTTTCCTGCCTCCTAGGATTTTTTCACAATTTCCCTAGGCTATCTAAGCATTCCAGGGGTATTTTGGTCATTTTGACCCTTTATCCTTTTCCCCAATTTCTAAGAGATTTTCCCTTATAAATACCATAAAGTCAATATAGAAATTGATATCACATATTCACTTATAAAAAATAGCCATTTTATTTATCCGGGTATTACACACAGTGGCGGACCTCTATAGGTTCCAATGTGGGCAAGTGCAGACATAAAATATATATAATTTGAAAGAAATTTGTAACAATATGTATAGATGGTACAGATGGTAAAAGCTCTAATCTTTCCTCATTCTCACAGGTTGACGGTTCGAACCCCCAAAATTCCCTTTTACCTTTTTTCCCCATTTCCATTGCCCTCTCTCGTCTCCTATTCCCCCCCCCCCAAATTTCCAAGCTGCTCTCTCTCTCGTTACCTACTCCCCCCCCAAATTTCCATCGTTCTCTAACCGACGATTGCCCAGACTGATCACTTAGAACTCGACGATGCAAAATGAACCGTAGATTCTGACGACAATCAGATTCCCAATGATGAAGAACGATTACCCAGAAGCCGACGAAGAACAAAGCGACCTCGACGACCCAAAAACCAAAGCTCAGACGAACAGAACTCGGAATCCGACGATGAACAAAGATTCCAATGATAAAAGATCCTATTTCGGATCGACCCCCCAATTTCCATCGTTCTCTACCCTACACTCTCTACCTCGTCCTCCGCCACTCTCAACCATCGAACAACATAGAATCGGCTCAATCGATTCTGTCTCAACTCTCAAGGTAATTTTCCAATCTCTCTGTTCCAGTTTCTAGGATTGGATCTGGTGTCTAAAGTTGATCCTCTGAGTAATTTTTCAAGTATGGGAAAATATGAGTATTAGTGTATTACATTTTCCTTATCTATAACAAACAGTGGGTCTGCTCAATCTGATTTTAATGCCTTTGTTAAGAAGATCAACAATACTGCAACGTGATGTAGCCTTGTTTCGGTGTGGTTGGTGAACCAGGCTTCTGTCCTCTATGCTGGAATAATGCTCATTTTGTGTATGTTAAATTGTCACGACATTATAAGACTATTTTTTCTGTTATTTCCAACATTTTCAGAACTTGGTTAGAATGCTCTGTGATTTCTCATTTATACCACATTAAAGAAGGTGCAGTTTTAAGGATTTGACCACATTTTTCTTGTTAAAAGCTTATATTTAAATGTTTTCCAAGCAAATGTCTGGGGTATTAAAACTCTGAATCAGTGTTGGTTTCTTGCCATATAAGACCACTAACCACATAGTGAAAAGCTTCTTTAAACATTTTTCTTAGTTGTGAGAATATATATCAGCACAATAAAAGTAACTGTTAGTAATAATCTTAACTATCAAGATTGACATTATATATATACACATACTTGTATTATGCATACACAAATAGCCATCTATCTTGTGAGTAAGGAAATTTCTGTAGTGCAATTTTACCTTTTAAATTGTTGAGTAACTTTTATTGCTTTGGAAGTATTATTTAGTTCTATTTGTTGTTTAATCTCCCGGAATTCTCCATTGTTTGGAACTTTACCAACTGATCAATGTATTTTGTAGCTTAGCAACTACAATTCTTTTGAGGGAGTTCTTTATTGCAAGCCACACTTTGACCAACTTTTTAAAAGAACTGGTAGTCTTGACAAAAGCTTCGAAGGTAACAAAACTTTCATTGATTAGCTTTCTTTAAATTTCATTGCTCTTCATTAGCTTCATTGATTAGCTTTATTTAAATTGCTTTGGAGTTGGAAATCATAGCTTCAATTGCTTAGTGTCCTTATATGAAATCATAACTTTTAAATTGCTTGATTATTATTTTTCTATGTTAAATTGAAGATTTTTTTTTTCTTTTATTGTTTATATTCTTTTGTTTTTTAATGCGTTTAAAATTTTCTTTAAAAACATACATACACACAAAGATATATCTACAATCCTACAATCCTGGGTCCGCCACTGATCCTTGGTCCCCCGAATTCCACCACTAATTGTGCACCCATAAACCTACAATCCTGGGTCCGCCACTGTGTATACATATATCTACACACATATATATATATATGCATACACAGACACACATATAAACATACATACACACAAAGATATATATGTACATATAGATACGTGCGTGCGCACACATACACATAAGTGTGTGTGTCTATATATATTTGTGTGTAGACACACACATATATATAGGGGCAGATCCAGAAAATTTATGAGGGGTGGACACCAGTGGCGAGGGATTCAGGCTGCCCCCGATTTTTTTTTTTTAAAAGAAAGTTTTAAATACATTAAAAAACAAAAGAATATTAACAAGAAAAGAAAAGAATATAAAAAAAATATTTATAAAATCAAGTGAATACTGATGATGTAATAAGAGAGACAATTATTTTACAAACCTGTCATTTAGAAAAGCAAGGCTAAGTGCGGTTAGAAATGTAGCTACATAAATTACAATGAAGGGTGAACACTCAATAAGTTCAAGTACATATATTTTAATAACAAAAGTATATTACAATAAAAAAAATTGCAATGTCATCCTTCTAGACCTTATTTTTTGAAATTCCATCATAATTGTCTTATATCAATGCTATCAAATACATCTTTTTCAATAAAAGGCACTAAACAATCATTCAACCATTCATCCTCCATCCGATTATGAAGTGTAGTTTTGATGTATTAAGGGTGAACACTTAATTTAAGGGTGAACAATCATTCAAACATGTATTAATTTTTATTTTTTTAAAAAAAATCCCCAATTCAAGGGTGGGCACTTGCCCCCCTTGTCATGCATATGAATCCACCCTTGCATATATATACATATATATCTAAAAGTTTCACTGATTAGAAGAATCTATGCATCTAGATACATATATTCACCAAAAACCAAACATATTTGAGAGAATAAAATAGGGTTATTTTAGGAAGAAATTGACAAAAATTATATATATATATAGTGGCGGAGCCACATCATTTTTGGTGGGTGCAAGTGCATCCATAAAGGCTGTTGAGTTTTTTTTTTTTTTTTTTTCTCGCTGCTGAGTTACTACATATCTTAGCATAAACACCCATAATCCCCCTCAAAATATGGGACATTATTATATAGTGCTATGAGGTCCATTGGTGGTTTTATTTTTATGGGCCCCAAGCTTTACTACCCGCTGCCAGAGCCAACGTTTTACTTTTTTAGTATGACGTTTTTTTTTTTTAAATATGACCATTTGATTAAATTAAATATAAATATTATCAGACTTAATTAACATAGTTTTCTCAAAAAAAAAAAAAATTCTACAGTCACATGTACTTAGCTTGTAGAGTTCCAAGAGCAACTCCCCTGCATAAAATAGAAAGTGTTTGTAGGTGTTTGGTGTTGAACCTATTAAAAGTGCCGTGCTCTCTGGTGGACAGTCCTGGTGAGTTATAGCATTTGTTATGCTCCTTTACTTCTTCGTTGATAGTTGACTTTTTAATATCCTATCACATATGACAAACCATAATAATTTTTCCTTGCATGTTGCTTTGGAATTTGATTGTGTAACATCTGGGTATGTGTATGCCTTGAGATTAGAGTATATTATTATGTTTAAATTGATTTCCTCATAAATACTTTTCAATTGAACCCCATTTCTAGTTCTAAACTTTACGAAGGAGTGGGTTGCATTTTATCCTCCTTAAAAAAAATTTCGGGGCGCTGCCCCCAAACCCCCAAATTCCATCATTAATTGTGCACCCACAAACTTAAATTCCTGGCTCCGCCACTATATATATATATAAAATTAGGATCAAAACTAACTCTCAAATGTTACCCTATAATTAAGACGGAGGAATATTATTATTGTTATGGGTATTATTGGGACGGGAATAGTCAACTGATATTATGAAAGTTTCTGAATGGATCCAGCTACGTCCTGTACTGTACGTATCTGCATTAAATAAATAATTTTGTGTAATTGTATCTGAATGACTACAGATATTTGCGTGCAAGCAATTGATGATAAGTTGAGCATACCAGAGTCTCTTCCCAATAATTCATCTTCTCAGCCAACAGGGATGATATCCAGGGAAAATGATTAATTTGACGAATTAATGTTTGAATTTCACTACTAAAAGTGGCACCTATATTTACTGATTATATATAGTGCCCGGAATGTAATTTATTTTCAATAAGAGAATACATATAGTTAAAAAAAAATGCATCTTCTTTGCAAAAAGATGAATAGTTAGTATTTTATTTGGCCCTTTCTGGCAAAGCAGATAATCAATAATGGCTGCTTCACATTCATTGTGAACAGTTCAATTAATTGACTATAAATAAAATAAGAACGTTGAATCTGGAAATGCACGTACAGCTGCCATGGACATGCATGGCACTCTGTTCCTACTTCTACCGCAATTGTTTCATGCAACCCCGGAATTAGTTTCCCTCCTCGAGGGAGCTTGTCCGTAAGCTCTTGATTGTCCAAATTTTTTTTCTTATGTTTTTATTTTTAAACGAAAAAAACATTTAAAAAAAAAAAATATTAGTTGAGAGATTATCTTTATTTTAGATCCTCCACCCATTAATTTTTTTTACAAAAAAAAAACATAAATAAAAAATCAGATTTAAACCGTTCAAATCAAATTTAGACGGTCCCTAGCTCGTCCATATTGACAAACTCTCTGTGCTCGTCTGAAGGACGAGCACAATAACCGGTTTCATGCAACCCCACCATTACTTTCAACTCCCTTCCTTTACATTTATTACTACCTCATGGTTTTAATATAAGACCTAGCTAATCGATTTTTTTAAATTAAAAAATTAATTAAATTACTTTAAAGTATTTATACTACCGATTCAGTTCTTACTAATTTGTCTAACTTATAAATTGATATATAATATAATCATATACAACATATGATATAATTAAATAATTTATTTAACTTTCTTAATCTCTAAAAAACGTCAATTAGGTTTTATATTTAAGACATGAATAATACATATTTGACACAAACACACTAATATATATATATATATATATATATAAACAGAGAGAGAGAGAGAGAGAGAGAGAGAGAGAGAGAGAGAGAGAGAGAGAGAGAGAGAGAGAGAGAGAGAGAGAGAGAGAGAGAGAGAGAGAGAGAGAGAGAGAGAGAGAGAGAGAGAGAGAGAGAGAGAGAGAGAGAGAGAGTATAACATGTGCTTGCCTTCATGTTGGGAGGCTTTGAAGTGAAGAAGACCGATCCAGTCCGAGTCAACTCTCAGCATGTGTCTGCTTTAATGAAGCTGCATGTCGTTAATTTTCATGTCATTATGAAAGAGCTAGGCACTTGTAACCATCTCATCATCAAAATTAGGAGAAGTGGTATAATTATTTAAATTTCACCGTATTATCTTTAATCATGAAATGTTGAGCGTCAAATATTCAAGAATATATAGTAGTGAATTTATCCATATTTAAAACAATGAATTACATATTGAGAATAAAAAAATGAATCAAACTTTAAATAGGGGTAATTTTAATTAGTATTCCACTTGGTGTGGTAATTTACAATAAGGACCTCACATTCATCCTAAAAAATTAATGCTTTATCATAGAAACCACCAGAGGAAGAATAATTTAGTCCTTGGCTTGGCGTGTTACTTACAATAGCTTCATGGTGCTTCATATCCTTTCAACGATTTCTCTTTTTTATATACCCAATTTACTTCATTTATTTAATATACTGTAATTATTTAATCCGGATTTATATAAGAGTCACTTTTAACTAAGCAGAGTTCATGAAAAGTTAGTTAAAATAATTAAGTTGTCTTAAATGTGTATTACTTCCTATTTTTACCTCTAACAAAAACTATTTTTAAATATTTTTATATTATAGCTAGAGTATTGGAATGTGATGATGAGGGCATTTATGGGATGAGTCATTCAATTCTGCATCTATCAATAGATGAGAAATGACTTATATTAATAATAAGGATCATGGCTTTCTTATAGCTAAGGTGCCCAATATATTGGACTAGAGGGAGTAGTACAGGGGTGTGTTTGGATTATTTTTTAAGGAATAATTTTTAAAGACAAAGTGATACAAGTGATTTTACAAACTAGATTTTGGAGAATAGCTTCTCAAAGGTAGAGAAAATAGATTTTGAAAAAGGGTTGAGGTGCAAATTTACCATTGAAGTTTTCGCGGAGGTGCAATGTTATCTCGGAAGTTTTTTTTTTTAGATTCGACCTTGCCTCATCAGAAATGTTAAAATGGAGCAATATTGCCTTTACCATTAAAAAGTTAATTGTCCGCGTCAATTTTTTAACAGTATGAGGAAATATTAATTCGTTTTGAAATTTTTAGAGTGACATTGAACCAGTGAACCTAAAAAAACTTTTAGGGCAACATTAATCATTAGCGAAAACTTTTGAAGTAAATTTACATTTTAGCCTATAGAAAATCATGGTTTTCAACCCCAAACCATGACTTTCTTACCAAAATAGTTTTTGGAGAATTTGGAAGGGTTTGGGTAGCTTAACCTAAACCAAAGTTTTAAAAGTTAAAAGCTATTTTAGGTTTTGAAGGAGTCTTAAGCTACTTCACTTTTAAAATCAAGGTTTGATCTAAAACCATAATTTTAAAAGTGTTCCAAAAACACACACTAATTGTGACTTTAAATCAAATAGTTCCTCTGGTCCTTTCATTATAAAACACCTCCACTGTAACTGCCTCATCAAAATTAAGGAGGAAGTCATTGACTTTGTTTGAAAGTGAAAATGAAAAAGACTTCCAAATTTTATCTTATTTAATACCATCAATTACATCCACACAAAAATATGAGATTTCAAATATGGACTTAATGACTTTTAATAAGCATCCTTTATGTTTTTTTTTTCCTGAAAGATGTCGGAACTCGGAAGGAGTATAATATATTATGGGAAAAACATTTCTCATATTGTAGGAGAAGTGTATTCTCATGTCACACACATATGAAATGGTGGGACCATTTCACGTATGTAGGAATCTTTTCCTTTTCATGCAACATGAGAAGTTTAAACCCCATATATTATTATGGAAATCAACCTTGCTGCTCATGCTGTGCTTCTTTCCGATCTTGCCACTTGCGAACTCGCTTTTTAGCTTTGTCCACCTGTACATTTGCCCCCATTAAACATTAGTCCTCACCGTCCTTATTGGGCCAATTTAGCCCACTCATTTTGGATATAAGGCCCAACCATTTAGTATTAATGGGCCTAGACAAACACACAAACACAATGGGAATTGGCAGATCCGAAGTTACCTCATGATCCCAATCAGTGCGACAAGTAATCCACAGCAAAATGAGAGTCTGCATCATAGTTCCACCGATCATGCCTGACCATATTCCCTACACGTCATTCATGATGTTCACCATTATTCTTATGCTTTCAGACCTCTCATCATCTCATTTTCTCATCATCCCTCATGAGCCGATATGAACCGTTCATTGAAAAGATGAGAAAAAAGTCAAAGGAGTGATAACTTGATGACGTGACTCATTTTTTACTTTTTAGATTGATTGTACAGACATTATTTAAAGATGATGAGAGAAACTGGATCCATACTCTTTTACCAACTTTTTCCAAATTTAATAGAAAAAGATTTAAATACAGATGAAGTTGAAAAAATGTTTTATTTTTGAAACAAAGCTAATAAATCAAGTACCTCTCCTTAGTTGTGACGAAATAGTTAGATAAATCAGAGAGGGTATATAAGGAATTTTACACAATTGAAAAGTGTACTAAACCAGTACCTTAACGCCGAGGTTGAACTTGAAGCCGAGAAGACAACCAAGTGGAATGCCAAGAACGTAGTAACACCCAACATTTACGTAAGCCACAAGGGCTTGCCATCCACATCCGACGGCCACTCCGGACAAAACTGGCTGAACGCCGTTGAGGATGAGGGTGACGGCCAAGAACGGGCAGAGATCAGAGACGGCGTTGGCCACCTTTTCACCGTCGGTGAAGGCGTAGCTGACCACGTGGCGGAGACCAAGCACCACCATGGCTTCTACCACAGCTACTATCAATGACGCTATGTTTACTATCACTACTGAGAATTTTGCCGCCTTTCCATTCCCTGCTCCTAACTCGTTGCCCACCCTCACGCTGTTCATTCATTATGTGCCCACCTTCATCATTTATAATCCTCCTACTTCTCTTTAGCTTAATTATCATAAAACGAAAAATTAATCTTTTTAATTCCTGGTAGTTTTGTCTCGGTTCAATTCTTATATTTTATTTTGATTCAATGTCAGTCCCTACATAGTCTTAGTCAGGGGCGGAGCCAGGAATGAAAATTAGGGGGGCAAAAATTACAGAATAAAATTTAGTGGAATCAGCATTTGAAATTAGGGGTGAAAATTATAGAATTGGACCCAAACTTCTAGGAAAATATGATTTAACCTTATAAATATTTCAATATTTTCATTTTAGTCCCTTTATGACACTTTTAAATAGGGATTAAAATGAAAAGATTGAAATTTTTAAGTGGCTAAAACATAATTTTCAAATCTTTTTGGTCAAATTATGTAATTTTAGGGGGGCGGGGCCACCCCTAGCCCCCCTAAATCCGCCCTAGTCTTAGTTTTGACTTGATTAAAATTTACTCCTAGAACTTTAATTTATTGTAATATTATCCCTAAAATTTTATCCATCTAAATTTAAAACTCAGTCCCTAACATTAATGATATATATATATATATATATATATATATATATATATATATATATATATATATATATATATATATATATATATATGTTATTTTTTTAAAAAAAATATATATTCCTTCTGGTTCTAATTATAGGAACACTTTTATAATACAATTTGCGCTATAAAAGTGTTCTTATAATTAGAACCAAAGGTAGTAAGAACTAATATTTTAAATGGTTACATTATAGGCTTTGAGTTGCATGGAATCGGAGTTTAGATATTGTGCCAACATTAAATCAAAAATACAGGAATTGAGTTGAATGGCTAAGTTACGTCTGAGTTAAAACTACAGTAAAAAAAGTTAACTTTCCCTGCGTAAAAGCATTGAATTAAATATGACTGACCTTGCAGCTGCTTGAAATCCAATTCCAATCTGAAGCAATAGTCCCGATATTGCCATGCTGCATGTGCCACCACATTTATTATCACCATTATTAGCACTAGGTCAAATTAATAAACTACCTTATCCTCCATTATTTTTGTTTGCATATTGCAAATACCATGAAGATGACTGAAAAATAAAAAAGCTTACCAAACAGAAATGGCATCGATAGCAAGTTCAGAATCATCAAGCAACCCCGTGATCAACACCAGCACCTGAAAATACCAAATCTCAAGGCACAGCATGACTGCGGAAGCCGCCGATAGCTTTGAAAAAGCCCAAAGCCCATGAAAGGCCTGTAAGCTAAGCCCAGTCCACGTTCGCTTACATCTCCCAGACCCAACAATGTACAAAAATTGGGCCACCACTATGATCCACCAAGACAGGCTCAACACTAAAGAGGCCCCAATCAGGCCCCAGCCCAACTTATAGACCACCACCCAACTCAGCAACATGTGAAGCACGAGTGTAGCTGTGGAAATGTAGGCACTGGGAGCCACAATGCTCTGCGCTTGGAGAAACTTCTGTATGGGGAAGTTCACGGCGTAAGCGTAGATCTGCGGGATCAGGCCGTACACAAAGATGGCGGCCGCCGACGAGAGAGCCGTGGATTCGCCGATCAAGAGCAGGATTTGTTTGCAGAATATGTAAACCAGGGTTAGTGGCATCCCGGTGAGGGTCAGCACTATGATAGCTCTTTGCATGTACACACCAAGCATTTCATACTCGTGCGCACCGTAGGCTTGCCCGCACAGCGTCTCTACCGCACTTCCCATCCCCAACTTTAGCAAAACAGATCACATTAGGGAAAATTAGTATTTAGGCATGTAATTACACCTTATTGCATTCATAATTTATTAATTTATAAAAGAAAAGATGTTAATACCAACTCAATTAATTTTTCCCCATACATCTAAATAGAATCAAAATAAATTAAAATACAAATTAATAAACCTATTTATATGTTGATAATAAATAAAATTTATTTCATAATTTAAATTTTTTAAAATCTCTTTTATTTTGTATTTTGTGGCAGTTTACATGTTGCTTAATCAGTATTCACATTAATCATAATTGACATATTATTATGAGTATATAAACTAATGACTATAATTGAGGAAACAGTAACTACTGGATCTAATTAAAAATCAAGTACATCTATAACGATATTGATGAATTAATTTTCCTAACAAATTAAAATTTTAATGTTTCTACTTTTACTGCATAAATATTTTTCTGCCACACCTACATGAAAGTGAGTGGGTCTCACTAATATTTTCTTTCTCTTCTATTTACAAGGGGACCCACTCACTTTTATGTGAGTGTGGAAGAAAAAAAATTTATGCAGCAAAAGTAGAAACATTAAACCCTATATATATATATATATATATGAGAAATTTTTTTTCAGGTCCCAAGGGACTAAGAAAATGTTAAAAAAGCTTCAAGGGAAATTCAGATGTCAGAAAAGTCTCATTAACAACTCCTTCGATTGGATTAACAACTTTTTAGGACTTTTCTGACATCTGAATTTCTTTAAAGCTGTTTTAACATTTTCTTAGTCTCTTTCCCCATAAAGGAATTTTCCCTGTGCTGTCTGGTTCTCGTTGGTTATGTTAAGAAAAGATCTCAAATAATTCATTTATGGCAAAATAGTATTGGGAAAGCCTTATATCCACTCAATTTATGCTGACTCGATCTTGATTAATCAAGACCCAATATAATTTCTAGAAAAAAAATTAAATATTTAAAAAAGTGTAAAAATTAAAATAGAAAACGATATGGCTCAAAATGAATTGAGGAAGGAAAGAAGTTTGTTTGGGTTCTTATTATTCAAGTGATAAGTAGTTAAGAAAAAAAAAGGAAGAAGAGAAATATGTATATGATCGATGGCAAAAAGAGTGGCAAATGAAAAGAAGGATTGATATAATACACACACACATACCATGAGGCCGTAAGCAAAGAGCTGAATGCCACTGTTGCCAAGGTTGGCAGCGGCATACTCGAGGTTGCCGAGGTGGCCGGCAAAGGCTCTGGTGGCGGTTGACATGAAGTTGTTGATGAGGTAGACGAAGATGGCCGGAGCGGCGATTCGAGAGAGCAGGCTCAGCTCGATCCACGTTGCTGATCGGAGCCTCTTGAACCACGGCAGGTTGGTGTCTGACAGAACATTTTCCAGTCTAGAATCAACCACATGAACTCTGCCGCCGATAGCTTCTGCATGTTCCTCCGGTGGCGAAGTTGAGTCCAAGATGGGCCGGTGAAGGTCTTCTTCTGACTCCATGTAATTAAGTCTATTGCAGTGGAGAGAAGTGATGCTTTTATTGTGACTGGCACATTAATAGACAGATGAAAGCTGGGGGAATCCACGTTCCATCCATGTATCCCAAATAAAAGGATTTTTTTTTTTAAAAAAAAAAATACTCCTTACATTAAAAGTTAATTAACTTAAGAAACTGTGTATTGAAAAAAACATTTCAGATATTAAATGTTACTATAAAAATATTTTAGGATACTGATGTTACAGGGAAAATAAAAATTAGAGGGATGATGTAATACCCCGAAATTTGAATTAGGGAATTTAAGGGCCAAAGTGCCAAAATACCCCTGGGAAGGGTAAATGACTTAGGAAAATGGTGAAAAATCTTAAAAGGCAGAGAAATAATTATTTAAATTGAGAGAGTAGATTATCTCTAATTGAGGTAATTTAAATTGTAAACTTGGAGAAATTGTATAAGAATGTGCAAAAAGTATTGAAAAGACCATAATACCCTTGTAAATTTCTAAAAAAAATGCAAGAGGCATGAAAAATTCTAATGTTAATACAAGAGTATGAAGGTAATAAGGTATTCTAATTAAGAAAATTATCAACTAGTGATAATAAAGTAATTAAGTAATTTATGGCTAATTACTTAAGCATAAGCAAAGGAAATTCGAAATGATTATGTGAAGCTCAAAAATTAGTGGAAAATAGTTGAAAATTAGTAAAAATATAATTATTAATTAATTGGAAATTTTGGGAAAAATAGTTGAGTTTAGATATTTTTAAGTTTAAATACAAGTTTGGACCAATAGGAAAATTATATAAGAAATTATATAAAATAATTATTAAATAATTATTTTATATTAATTAAATAAAAAACGAAAATATAAATTAAAATGGGGTCAGATTTTGACCGAAATTTGCTCAAGCAAATTGAAGATAAGATCAAAAGTTTAATATCATGATATCTTCATTAAAGTGGTATTAGTATATATTATAATTTATTGAAGTGAATAGTAAATGTAAAAATAGGAAACGGATCCTATCTAGAGAACCAGGAATAGGATTTCCAAAGTCGGGGAAAAATAATGATCAGTGGAATTTTGTCTTCCGTTAAACTCTCCCTAAGTTAATTAAGTCAATAGGACTTTTTCCTAATAAGACGAAATAGGGAAATTCGAGAAAAGGGCGGATAGCCGGGTTGAAAGTAAAGACTTCAAAATTAGAGTTGTGACAACGAGAAAGAATTGGGAATTTTTATGGACATATTTGAAATCAGTGCATCTATGTCTATAAGCTGGAACTTCCGGATTTTCGTTTCGAAATCGGACACGTTCGGGCACGTTTTCGAGAAAACTTCCGTCAATCCGGAAATGGCCTAGGCAGAGTCAGAAAAATAGTTGGAATAGACATTTCTAGTATGGAAGAGAAGGTCTTCAAAGCTAGTTAACCGAATTTTGAGATTTCCTGAGATTACGCGTTTCGGACACCGATCGGAGACTTTATCGGTATAAAACTTCTTGAAGAAGTAAGTGACATCATCAAAGTACATGGATGACATCATGGGGATGATGTCATATGGAGGAAAGAGAAAGGGTTGGATGGCCAAGATTGTGCCACCTAATCGTGTGCGTCCGATCACGGAATTCATCTCGTAAAGTGTGAATAGTAGCACAAAATCCTCTATAAATAGGACCTTGCTCCTTTGGAAATTTCACACCACTTCCTTTGAGCAAAAACCGAAAATAGAGAGAGAAAGAAGAGAGAGGAGCTCTGGGAAATCAGTAGCGAAGCTCTGGGTAAGTTTTCGGTGCAGAGCTTTAAGCTTTCGTAGTTCTTTCGGTAGGTAGTAAAGCTAGAGTAGTCTTTATTTTTATGATTAGATATCATATGATAGGACTATTTTAGTCATTATTTTCAAGAATCATAGTTGCGTCGAAGTTATGGCAAAATTTCGGGAAGAAAATTTGTCAGAGTAACGAAGTGCTGGCGAAATTCCGCCAATTAGGGGTAGAAGGGCAAAATGGTAATTTTTACCTAAAATGCCAGTTATTGTATCAAATCACTAATGGAAGTGATATTACTCTTATAGGACGTCGAAATCCTAATTTCTTGCCCGTTCTGTTGCCCGACGAGCCGTTGTTGGAGATTTCACGATTTTCCGTAAACGTGCTAGAAATATCGTAATCCGTCAACGAAGGTACGTTCGCGTACTGTAACACTAACTCTGATGGTTATTGTATGAATATGTGTGTTTCCTCTCGTCATGTGTGTACTCGATTGTACTTTTGTATGCGTACTCGATTATCTTGTTATGCATTTCGACTGTATCTTGTTATGCATTATACATCCGATTGTATTATTCTCTGTCATGTCATACATCCGATTGTATCACTATCCATTATGCCTTAACCTTACATCCGACCGTATTGTTCGGCCGTGCATATCTGATTATGTACATTCCTCATTGTGCTTTAACCCTACATCCGATTGTATTGTTATTGCCATACATATCTGATTATGTATTCCCTATGTCTGATCATAGTAAATGTTGCCAAGATATTTGAATGTCTGTCGTACATATATGTTGTATATAAACATGAGGTTAACCGTTACCTGAGATCCAATGTGGTAAATTGGATCTCAGCTCTTAACATAGCGTCAGGTTCGGGAGGACCGAGGATCGAGGAGAAGGACAAGCAGCACGCTTAGGAGTAGCGGCGAGGACCTCTTTTCGTTATACTTTTGAAACACTCTTGTACCATTGTTAAACAGCAAGACATGCTACCATGGGTATTTTAATATATATATCAGTTACTCAATCGCTCCGGTGCACTACTCTGATCATTTTGAAATGATGTTTAAAAAAAAAAAATTATACTGCTTGTGAAAAGTCGGGATGTTACAGATGAGCACTACACGCTCATCTTTTTAAATGAGCATGGAATGTGAACCTTAGATAGTAAGTATAGAGCATTTACAGAAATACTTATAGATCACCCATCAACAAAGCCGGGCACACTCATCTTTTTAAATGAGCATGGAATGTGAACCTTAGATAGTAAGTACAGAGCATTTACATAAATATTTATAGATCACCCATCAATAAAGTCTTTATATAGACTAGCGGGTATCGAACCTCCTCCTTTATGATGAAGGCCGACATTTTAGCCAACTGTACCATATCAAGGTTGGCGTGAGTATATATTTAAAGCAAAGCATGGATCAAGAGCAAGGTTGTCAAACTCACGAGTTTAAGCAAACTCGTGACAGTGACGTAAACTCAAATCTACGAATTTACTTTTATCACAAAATAGGTATTAACAATGTATAATTAAATAATTAAATATAAAAATGACAATAATTTGATTTAAATATATTTTAAATCCAAATAATTGAAATTAAATATATCAACATTCATAATTTATTATATTTAATAAAGAAATTTCTATAAAATTTATATATAAAGCTGTTGAGGATGACAAAATTGAAAAAATTAACACAATTTTGTAAGTTAAAAACATAAAAACGGTAAATTCGGAGTGTAAAATTGTGAGTTTAACTGAGTTTATAGCTGACACAAGTTTGCTAGAGACTCGATTCGATTTAGTAAAGTAGAAACGTAAAAACAAGAAACTCGGAGAGTCAACTCGCGAGTTTGACAACAATGATCCAGAGTTAACCTTTTTTTTTATTGGCAAAGCGATTAATATAGAAAGGGCCCACGGTACGTCAGTTTCTATTGACTCTGGATTTCTAAATAAAAAGATCAATTATATAAAATAGATAAAAGGAAAAATGACATCAATGTTCTAATTAAAAGAAATAATATAAGAACAGTCGTATAACTTATCAATGGCAAGTAAAAGAACCATTAACAAGTGGATGAGTTACCATAAACAAGTATTCAGACTCTCTTAATATTATTATTTTTTAAATTGGGACTTTAATATCCTTTTTTCTTTCCTAGACAAAATTATACGGCAGTATCAAAGTTGGTAAGTTAGAGTACAAGTAATGGGGAAATAATAAAACTGTTCTGTTGTAGAACACAGATGTCTAGTCTCAATGGGCTAGAAAGTATTAATATCGGATCAAAGGTTTCCTCAAAGGTGTCTTAAGAGTTGAGCACCAAAGAAGAAAGGATCATCCACTGATATCTATGAAGGAGATATCAGAGAATGCTCAGCGATCACTATGCTTACACGGGTAGGCTTTTCGCCAGAGGGGTGGTGTGTGTGCACAGTGAGACTGAATGGTAAATAATGGAATAGTGAACGTAGGGAACACACCTGATGGGCAACCTCCTATTTATAGAGATTACCTAGGGTTTCGTTCTCCTTGCCTTGAATCCTATCCACCATCGTTATGCGCCTCCCACGTCCTGTGAGTGCCTGCTCCACTACCTGTACGGTTCCTGGATTATAGGCATACTCAAGAGATAATTAACCATGTACCTGCTTAAATGGAGATTCCCGCCTAAGGCACTCTTATTGGGCCTTATATCTGACAGGCCTATTATTTGAGTCCATAACAAAAACACATAAGTTTTATATAAAGAGTGATTGAAGCAGCGTATTTCTTGACAGCCTGAGATTTGAGCCACTGAAATTTGAATAAATAAAGGAGACTATTATGCAAATTCTTCTTGCATGTGACGATAGTGCAGTTCTAACAATGCAAAACATTATCTTATAATATTTTATTGTGACGGTGCTTAAGTTATTAATTTATTTTAAATTGTACAATGTTTATTTGTATTGAATATTGAATAATATAAATATATTTTTTTTTATTTAGTATTATTATCTTGTTATTATCAATGATTATATTATGTCTTATATAATAAATGTTCTGGTGTAGAACTCTGATGTCCGGCCTATTGGAGGGCCGGTGATTTGATATAGGATCTAGATGCTCCTCCTGTATGCTTATAGGGCAAGCGTCCAGGAGAAGATGTGATCATGGTACACAAGTTGTGCGTGTCCAAGGATTGTGCAGATCATCCTGGTCGTGGCTGGGATCGTGCCAACCGCCCTGGTCGTGGCTGGGTCCCACGGTTAGTGGGTTGTGACCACTACGTGGATTGCCCCCTGCGCTAGCTAGTGAGATAGTGGGCCTTGACTAGGTCCGTAACAGTTTCCCCCAAGCTCGGTTGTTCAGGTCTATGAGCTATCGAGTTTAGTTGTTTGCTTGACTAGAGTACGGATGTCTGAATTTTGTTGATTCGCGAGATAACATGATATCATTGCCCCCCGGCTCTTTTCTTGCGTAGTTAAGATCCCTAAACCCGAGTCTTTCCTGAAAAGGAACAGATTGGGGTTTGCCATCATAGCAGCCGAGCTCATAGGAGGAAGCGATCCGGGACCGAGGTATTTCGGTAGCGGATCAGCTTTCAAAATGAGCTCGGGTGTTTGACTTTGGCGGACAGCCGAGGTATACGTTGTCCCTTATTTTTTCCTGTGAGCGTTGCCCATTGTCCCCGAGCATTTTCTACTGTCGATTCCTCTTCTCTAAGTCATCATTAGTTTTACGCATTGGCATCCCTCGGCCGTCGTGAAGCCGAACGGGGATGTTAGCCTATGCGGCCCTTGGCGCATTTAATGCTGACAGACGCGCATTAAATATGCGGGAGACGTGACCCTTACTTCAGAGTGATAAGTTGCTTTTGCCCCCGTCGTTTGGGTTTTCGAAAGCTTTATACCCGCCAAGTCTATTCATTATTTCACTTTCACTCTCTTGCTCCCAAGAATTTCTCTCCTTTCTTGAACGACCACCCGTTTCTTAGGCGGGTATTGCTCCCTATCTTTCTCTTTGTTCCGCTCCGATATGTAGTTTCTTATTTCTATGTCTGTTTGTGGACATTGGTCCAAGGCTTTGTAGTCTCTGTTTCGCTACTAAATTGCATCTGTACTTAGTTGAATTTCTGATTAGATTTCTTCATTGAGTGAATTTCTGCGCAATCCTGTTCTCAATTCCCACATTTGTGCAAACATTCCCTTGTTTTTCGAGTGAGCCTTTTCCTCTTCTGCTCGTCGATTGTTGAGTCCTTTGGGAGAATAGTTCCAAATGTCGAAGGACATAAAAGATATGACCCCCGAAGAACTGGATGAACTACGCAAAACCGTCAGGGGAAGAAGCCGTTGGTGGCTATGGGGCGATGAATCTTCTCGTCCAACATCGCAAACTGTTGCTTTAACCAATCATCACCGTGAAGGCAAGGGGAAAGCTTACGGTGGCGGGCGGGCGAAGATTCGAGAAGGCATCTCCTCTCGTAAGGGAAAGTCCGAACGTTTCCCCACGCTCCGTACCAATCCGAGATTGCTTTTGAAGAAATCTCGACGTGTGCGCTTCTCTGTCCTCCCAACCGACCCGTACTATAATGTGGCAAGCCCGGTCCTAGGGTGAGGTGGATTCCTACATCGGCCCCTGCTATGATTGTCTCATATGAATGTTCGTGACTTCTTTACGTCGGGGATTCTTCCACAGCCGAGTTCCTTTTGGGCTCCCGCCGACACAATCTTGCCCATTTGCTCCGGCCGCTTCGCCGAGTCTGCTGATTTAGACTTCAATCTTTCTTCGACTGTGGAATCTCGCCTTCAATTTTTGACCTCAGGTATGCTAGGAAGATTCGATCGTTTACCTTTATTTTTTATTTGTGGTAGGTATAATGGCGTCATCCTCTTCTTCGCATACCGTAGAGTCCGGGTCCGGAAACGCGACCGTGCTAGCCCTCGCGGGATTTAGTTGAACGATTCCCTGGGTTACCCACGGTCTTGTCCTATCGGTCGAAGGCGACCACGGCCGACTTGGAAAATCTCCCCATGCGAGAAACTAGCTTCTACTCTTTTTGCCTCCCGGAAGAGGAAGAGCTGTGTGCTCCATAAGGGAGGAGCCACAACTCCTTTTTCTTCTTCTACCTTGACTATGTCACCGGGCTCGGAATTCGTTTTCCATTTTCCGAATTCCGGATGGCAATCCTCCAATTCCTTGGCGTAGCTCCCTCACGTTGCACCCCAATGGTTGGGGGTACGTGATTGCCTTTGAATGGTTTTGCAAGACCCTTGGTGCGCCTTGCACCACCTCGATGTTCTTTTACTTCTTCACTCCCCCACCGCTCGCTCACGGAAGGGAACCACCCGAGCTCAAAGGCCGGACGTCCATCCTGGGTATAGCCCATCGGCGTCTATTTACCCTGTCTCGACTCCTTCAAATACTTCAAACGTAACTTTTTAAGGTGGTCGCTAAGTCTGGCGTACAACAGGAAGAGCTCGTATCGCGGCCGAGTATGACATTTCCGTTGTTTAATACTGATGTCGCTCCGTGTTTTAGTCAAGTACTACCTTTCGCTTCCTAGTAGCTAAAATAATGTCTGTTTTGTGTAGGTCTCAAAATGAAAGGGCCGCTACCGCAATATCTATCTGGCATCCCGGACCCGCCTGCCAAAGGGAGAAAGAGGTCGGCAGGGGATGCGGGCAAATCCAAGGTTGGAGAGTCCTCGAAGCCGGCCGAATCTAAGAAACACGGGGTCGGCCCTCGACCAGACGCCACATCGCCTCCGTTATCCCGGCCTCTCCTATCCGATCCTCTCCTACTGCTGTCATGCCACCTCCCAAGTCGGTTGAGGTGGGCCTTCATCAGTGCAAACTACCTCGACTCTTCCTCGTCCTCCAACTGTTCTTCCCCGCTCCCTTCTGTGGAGTAAAGGGATTACCGAAGAACTGAGCGTCGCACTCTTGCCTCCTCCCCGCTATCAAGAGCCCGTTAGGCAGATGTCCGAGATATTCAAGCGGCTGGACACGCTTTTCTGAGAGGTGCCGGCCTGACCCAAGCCTTTCTCACTCTTCATCACAAGTATGTGGAGGCTGCTGCTGACATGAAGCGTGCCAGGACGGAGCGTGATGAGGCTCTGAAGCAATGGCAGGTCGCTTCTAATGAATTCCAAGCTCGCGAAGTTCAGCTGGAGAAGGTGGAATTCGCTCTGAAAGAAACCCAGGGGATCTTGGCTGACTCCAATGTAATAATTGAGGGATTTAAAGCGGCTCAAGCTAAGAGCGAGGAAGAGTTAAAGGCCGTGGTGGAGGAGAAGGACAGAATTAGAGCTGAAGGGGAGGCGTCCTCAAAGCATATGACAGCGGAGATAGCCCGGCCGCAAGAGTTGCTGCTAGGATCCGTGGTTGAGGCGTTTAAGAACTCCCTGGGTTGTCAGTAACCTAGTAATTATCACACGATAAGAACCTTTCTTTGGCGTGTCGCGGTGACCGAGCAAGGTCATACGAAAGTAAGCAGAGTCTGCGAACGCGCATTTGGTGACGAAACCATTTTATTTTAAAGTGCTAGTGTTTACACTGTCTTAGAAGAATCCAGGTGTTTTAACCGGGTCATCCAAAGGTAAATGAAACTTGCCACCTGCCCGGGTTCGGTTTTGTCCCGATAGCGTCCGAGCATTTTGACCGATGATCGAGTGCATGACATTTTCTATTGATACCCGGAGTAAATATATGCTCGGGCTGCGATAGCTAGCAGTTACTTTCCTCAGTGAAAAATTCGGTTATAATTTTATCTTTTGAACAAGACAAAGTTTGGGAGTCAACAAATACCCTCTAGCGAGAGTTTCATTAATAATTGACAAAACAATTGTAATCAAGGGAAAAGCCGGCAGGCCAACATTGAATGAAAGACAGAATGGACATAGATGCTTTAAGACTGATAGCGGATAGGCCTAACTGTAATACGCTTTCAACTTGTCCGCATTCCATGTTCGCTTGATTGGGCTTCCGTCCAAGTTCTCCAGAATATAAGCTCCTCTCTCAAGAGATTCGCGAACGCGATAAGGTCCGTCCCAATTAGCCGCAAGTTTGCCGTCCTTGGAATTCTTGTTTCGATGTCGGCCCTTCGAGGACCAGAGCGCCGGGTTGGAATGTCCGTGGTCTAACCTTCTTGTTATAACGAGCCGCGATCAAGCGCTTCATTGCAATATCCCGACAGGTGGGTGGTGACCGAGCCTCATCGGCCGAGATCCAACTCGATCGCTAACGCCTCACTATTGGCCGTTTCTCCTTGTGATAAAATGCTCTTCTGCGCCAAGACATCATCCCTATTTCGACGGGAATCATGGACTCACAGCCGTAGGCCGACTGTAAGGAGTTTCTTGAGTGGATGTACGAGGCGTTGTTCGGTTTCCCCAAAGAACAAAGGGTAGTTGATCAGCCCAAGAGGTATCAGCCTCCAGCATACGTTTCTTCAAACCATCAAGAATGACCTTATTGGCGGCTTCAGCTTGCCCGTTAGACTGCGGGTGCTCCACGGAAGCAAAGTGATGCTGTATTCCGTATTCATAAATCAAATCACGGAATCCGACTCCAGTGAACTGAGTTCCATTGTCTGTTACTATCTCGGCTGGTGCTCCAAATCGCGTGATTATATTGACTTCAACAAATCGTTGCACACGGGCCGAGGAAATCGTAGTGAGAGGTTCAGCCTCAATCCATTTGGTGAAGTAGTCCACTGCAACAATTAGCCATCGTAGTTGCCCGGGTGCGGTCTTGAATGGACCAAGGATGTCCATGCCCCATTTGTAAAAAGGCCACGGGGCCGAGATAAAATGAAGCTCGGCCAAGGGCGCCCAAATGACTCTGCTCGAAGGGTTTTTTAAGCGAGCGCCTTAGCCCCCATATGCTGACCGTTGGCCCCTCCATGTACCTCGGCCAGGACATATCCTGCTTCATTAGGATTCAAACATCTTAGCATAGGAGAATGTAATCCCTTTCGGTAGAGTTGATCCTCCACCATTGTATACTTGGCCGCTTCTCGAACCAACATTTTGGCCTCCAATGCATCGTCTGGGATGATTCCGCGTTCAAGATAATCTTCAATTGGCTTCTTCCAGTCTGCTTCAACCGAAATAGCCATCATGCACACCGGATCTTCGAGATTTTGCTGAACAACCGTGCGGTGACAACCAGCCTGCTTAGTGCTTGCTAACTTTGACAAGATGTCGGCTCTTACGTTGTCTCCCCGAGGGATATGAGTGACGGTGGCTTCATCAAAGTCTGACATTATATCCTTGCCTTTTAAGAGATACTTTGCCATTAGCGGGCCCTTAGCCTGATACGTACCCTCGATCTGAGACGCCACAAGTTGGGAGTCGGTGAAAACCTTAACTCTTGTGGCCCCATTTTCCTTGGCTTGAAGAAGCCCGGCTATCAAAGCCTCATATTCTGCTTGATTGTTCGAAGTAGGGAAGTTAAGATGCAACGAATGCTCAATCGTAACCCCCTCTGGACTCTCAATGATGACTCCAGCTCCACTTCCTTTAACATTCGACGATCCGTCAACATAGACCTTCCATTCTCCCAACCTCGCATCATCCGTTTTAGGAACCGGGGTGAGCTCTCTGATGAAGTCGGCTAACGCCTGTGACTTGATTGCATGGCGAGCTTCATAGGTAATGTCGAACTCGGAGAGTTCTATTGCCCAATTTGTCATCCTCCTCGCTAGGTCCGGCTTATGTAGGACTTGTCGAATCAGCTGGCTTGTTCTAACAACAATATTGTGACCCTGGAAGTACGGTCTTAATCGACGGGCCGCCATGAGTAAAGCGAATGCCACTTTTTCCAGCTTCTGATATCGGACCTCGGCATAGGGACGCCAAAAGCACACTTGGCCGGGTTCAGTCGAATCCTGTAGGTTCTGAGTTTAGCGAATGTCTGCTCCAAGTCTTGTATATGACGTTGTTGGTCTAACGTCTTAACGATCATGTCATCTATGTAGACTTCCACATTACGACCGATCTGGTTTGCAAAGACCTTATTCATCATCCTTTGATATGTAGCTCCAGCATTTTTCAATCCGAAAGGCATGACGTTGTAGCAGTAATTAGCTCTTTCAGTTATAAAGGCCGTCTTTTCCTGATCCTCCGGGTACATTGCTATCTGATTATATCCGAAATACGCGTCCATAAAGGATAGGAGCTGGAATCCCGACGCATTGTCCACCAATTGATTGATGTTCGGCATTGGGTAGGAGTCCTTCGGGCATACCTTATTCAGGTTCTTGTAATCTGTACAAACTCTCCACTTCCCATTTGGCTTCTTTACCATTACCACATTTGATAACCAGGTTGTATATTGAATTTCTCGAATAAATCCAAATTTCTCCAAGTAATTCTTGGACGTGAATGTCCAATGCTTTCCTTTTTCTCGGTCCGTGGTTCCTCTTTCTCTTGCGATATCGGGATTGAGCCCGGATATACTTCTAGTTTGTGACAACATAACTTTGGGTCTATTCCAGGTACTTGAGATGAATTCCAAGCGAAGACATCCCGATTCTTCCTCAGGAACTCCACCAAACTGCTTTTAAATTCGGGAGACAGGTGTTTGCCGATCTTAGTGGTCTAGAGAGGGTCTCCTATCATCAAATCTTCCAGGTCTCCTGCCGGCTCTGGGCGCACTTCCTCATCGCGGATGTCTAACTCCACGGTATTAATTTCATCGTCTGGAGAATCCCGGTCAGAGTGGTCCGGATAGCTGTCTCTTTGGGGCTGCGACGAGGATCCGCCCTCCCCTATTCTGACAGTTTCGAAGTAACACTGTCGAGACTCTTTTTGGTCCCCCGTTACCGTGACCACGGTTCCTTGGTTGCCGATCACCTTGAGTTTTGATGCTTAGTGGATACCAGCATGTCCCATTTATGAATGGTCGGCCTTCCCAAGATTATGTTGTAGGGTGAAACGAACTCGGCCACTATGAACCGCACTCTTTCCGACTTGAAGGCGCTTTTAACTCCTAGGGTGAACCGGAGGTCGATAAACCCCTTCGGACGTGACTGTTCTCCATTAAACCCGATGAGGGTTGTCTTGCACGGCTTCAAGTCTTCCCGGTCCAGGCTCATTCTTTTGAACGCCTCCCAGCTTAGTATGTCGGCCGAGCTGCCGGCGTCCACGAATATCCGCTTGACTCGGCAATTGACCACTATCCCGGTGATCACTAGCCCATCCTGATGGCCGGGGACAACGTGTTGAGATTCGTACACGCAGCGGAATAAAACTCTTACCGAATCCCTTAGGCGGATCGCTCAATAGCGTTTAAATCTGGATTTAGGGTTTCCGAATCGTACCTTTGCAGAATAATTTGAATTGGTGGGCTACCTTCTCGATCAGCAGAAGCCGACTCTTTAGAATCGCCTTCCTCTACCGGTATCCACACGAACAGCCTTCAGAAACACGAACGGAGGTGTGCTAGCGCCTCTGAACTGTGCGTCTCTCTATTTTCTATCTAGGGTTTCTCGCGGCTTTCTAATACGCTCGACAAAATGTCCCGTAGGTTTTCTAAACCTAGTAGACGTATTAAATTCAAAACCAATTTTGAATATGGATTAAAAATATATTAATTAAATCTATCGATAGATCTAATCAAATTTATTTATTTAATCCGAATTAAAAGCCCACCGATTTAATTTATATTTATAAATTAAATCAAGATATGATATCGTTATATTTAATTTAAAATGAGATCCGATATCTCGGTTCAAATTAAATCGATATCCAATATCTTTATTCGAAAATTTAATCGAGATACAATATCTCAATTTATTATAGTTATTTAATTTATCAAATAAATTAAATACTATATATAATAATATTATTATCAATAAATAATATTATTATTATTTTCGAATTTATTATATATTAAATCAAGATATGATATCGTTATATTTAATTTAAAATGAGATCCGATATCTCTGTTCAAATTAAATCTGATATCCAATATCTTTATTCGAAAATTAAATCTGAGATACAATATCTCAATTTATTATAGTTATTTAATTTATCAAATAAATTAAATACTATATATAATAATATTATTGTCAATAAATAATATCATTATTATTTTCGAATTTAATATATTTATATATGCATATATATATATATATATACACACACACATCCTAGATTAAATATGTATTCATTAAATCTTAAACACATTTAAGATTCAATGAATCTGGACACTCTTGCTCGTGTTAGGCCATTCTTGTGTGCGACCCTGTAGGCCCACATGAGATTGGCAGCGGGCCAATACTGTACCAGCCCACAAGTCGCAAGCGGCCTCTAGCAAGACATTGCGACTACCCAATTCATATGGGGATCGTTGATAAGTACAATGACTTGCCCCTAGGGCATAATTTCCAACAGACTCCCACTTGCACTAGGTGCAATCATTAATTACCTTAATTCTCATTGCCCTAACATGACGCTCATGTTCCACTTGTGCAAGCGGCTTAGTAAGAGGATCAACGTCATTGTTTATGCGATATAACCTATCGTACAACCATGTCACGTCCCTTTTGTCACGCGATAATTTGGTCAAGGATGAGGCATGGAAAATGTCAACTTCCTGTTCTTGACCATTACTTTCTCGATTCTCGAGTAGTCTAACAATTGAGATGGAAACTCATTTCCATCGTAGTATGGCCATACATTTCTTAGACTCACTCATCGAGGGGCCCAGTATTATCTCTCTAGAAATGTGAGGGACAAATCCCATCTTGACCATTCACATTCCTCCGCATGAAAATCACTGATCCCAATCATAGCCTTTATCATCACCCGGTCAAAGGTGACTTTTGACTAGGTCAAAGATCAGCGACTCATCATGTAGGAATCCATGATGATCTCAGGTCAAAGGGCGTTGTGACGCGGTTATACTTGAGATAAGCTTATGACTAAATCCATGCAGCTTTCTCATAGTGGGTCGGTCCAGCACCTTGTACTCTTACAAGTGCCTATGACTTTGATTCGTATCTCCATACCTCATCAAAGTCACACTGTCTTATCTCATCTTCGCTCCCGCGTAGATGACCGACCAGGGACATTTAGGATAATCTATTAGATATGTCCAGGGATACAGTTATCAATGTAAACATGCAAACAAAAAGATAACTAAAAGGAGAATACTTTATTAAATAGTGAAATCGTCTAAAGTATAATGACTTGCTTTCTCCTTGATTTCTCGATAAGATGAAATCGCTTGAGTATATGGTTGGTCCTTTGATGTGACCTCGGCTCCTTGGTCTGCGCGCAATAGTGCCGCTATTGTCACGAGCAAGTCTATTGGATTTGAGATGGTAGGAACTACCCTAGTTCATTAATGAACTTACTAATCCAAAAGGCCTCCTCACCGCATCGATCTTTGCTATATACTCGGCTTCTATTGCGGAATCAACTACGGTGCTCGCTTAGAGCTCTTCCACTCACCGCACCACCATTCAACAGAATACATACCCGATTGCGATCTTGAATCATCTTGGTCAGTTTGGAAACTCGCATCTGTGCGACCAGTCACACGAGCTCATCTTCCAAGCCACCATACACCAAGAATAAGTCCTTAGTCCATCTTAAGTACTTAAGGATATTCTTGACAAGATCAGTGACCCTCACGGGATCTTGTTGATATCTGCTGGTCATACTCAAGGCAAATGACACATCGGTCGAGTACATAACATGGCATACATGATAGATCCAATGGCGGAGGCATATGGAATCTTACTCATGCGGTCTCTTTGATCCTGTGTACTAGGACACGATCCTTACCGAGATGGATGCCATGAGACATGGGCATGTAACCCCTTTTAGAATCCCGCATACCGAATCTATGCGGTATCTTGTCTATGTATGTGCTCGACTTAGGCCTATCACCTCTTAGATCTATCTCTATAGATCCTAATCCCAAGGATGTAAGTGGCTTCGCCTAAATCTTTCATTGAGAAAGACTTTCCTAACCAAGACTTGACACTCTGCAAGGTAGGAATGTCATTCCCAATGAGTAGGATGTCATCAACATAAAGCACTAGAAATACAACTGTGCTCCCACTAACCTTCTTGTAAACACAAGGTTCATCTATGTTTTGAATGAATCCAAACTCTTTGACTACTTCATCAAAACGATGATTCCAGCTCCGAGATGCTTGCTTCAAACCATAAATGGATCTTTGAAGCTTGCAAACTTTACAGAGTCCTCTGGACGCACAAAACCCTCAGGCTGTGTCATGTACACATCCTCAAGGAGCTTTCCGTTAAGGAAGGCTGTTTTGACGTCCATCTGCCATATTTCATAGTCATAATATGATGTAATGGCAAGAAGGATTCTGATTGATTTGGCCATTGCAACTGGGAAAAGGTTTCATCATAGTCCACACCATGAGTTTGAGTGAATCCTTTTGCAACCAGTCGTGCCTTGAAGATATTTACTTTGCTATCCATGTCAGTTTTCTCTTTGAAAACCCACTTGCACCCAATGGTTTTTACACCTTCGGTGGATCGACTAAGGCCCATACCTCATTGTCGTACATGGATTGCATTTCAGACTTCATGGCACTAAGCCATATTTCGGAGTTGGGTCCCACCATGGCCTCGCGATAGGTAGTTGGCTCATTGTGCTCAATGAGCAAAACATCACGGCTTCCAATAATCAGAAATCCATATCTCTGAGGCTGAGCCGTGTTCTATCGGACCTTTGTGGGTCTTGTGTTACGTGAGTAGGCTCAACAACTTGTTGTGAGTCTTCTCCGGTTTCCATCTGTGGTTCTACATTGTCCTGTGACTCTCGAACTTCTTCGAGGCTCACCTTACTCCCACTAGTTCTTTTAGAGATTAACTCTTTTTCCAAAAAGATACCATTCCGAATAACAAACACTTTGTGATCGGTGGGATTGTAGACATAGTATCCCTTAGTTTCCTTAGGATACCCCACAAAAGGCATTTTGAGGATCTGGATGATAATTTATCAGAGGCTTGATGTTTGACATAAACCTCACATCCCCAAATTTTAAGAAATGACAAACCGGGTTTCTTCCCAGTCCATATCTCATATGGTGTCTTTTCAACTGCCTTTGACGGAACACGATTCAGTGTGAACGCAGCTGTTTCTAGGGCATTGCCCCAAAGGGAAGGTGGAAGATCTGTTTGACTCATCATAGATCGAACCATATCTAATAGAGTTCGATTCCTCTGCTCAAAAACACCATTCCATTGAGGTGTTCCTGGAGGAGTAAGTTGCGAGACGATCCCACAACTCCTAAGATGGTCAATGAACTCTTGGCTCAAATACTTACCACCCCGATCAGATCAAAGTGTCTTAATTGTTTTGCCAAGTTGATTTTGCACTTCATTTTGGAATATTTTGAACATTTCAAAAGATTCCGACTTATGTTTCATTAAATAGATATATCCATATCTACTAAAATCATCTATGAATGTAATGAAGTACAAATGACCCCTCGCGGGCAGATGTATTCATTGGTCCACACACATCGGTATGTATGAGGCCCAATAAATTGGTGGCTCTCTCACTGTGTCCAAGAAAGGTGCCTTTGTCATCTTTCCAAATAAAAAGACTCGCATGTATCAATTGATTCAAAATCAAATGAGTTAAGAAATCCATCTTTATGGAGTTTGAAATGTGTTTCTCATTTATATGGCCTAGACGACAATGCCATAGATAGGTCAGATTCAAATCATTTGACTTGATCCTCTTAGTAGTTATGTCATAGATTCGTCCATTCAATTTTCTACTGTCCTTGAGATCCAACATTTAGTCAAATGTGAGATCCACATGTAGTATCCAATACCCATGTTGAGGAAGTAGAAAAGCGAATATCTATGGCATAGATACTTGAAGCGATAGCCCCGCTATCCTTCTTGTTCTTCTCTAGATCTTCGAAGTTGAGTTTGCAATTTCTTTTCAAATGACCAAGTTCATTGTAAAAGAAGCGACTCTATCCTTCGAGAGGTTTTGCCTTCTTGGCTTTCCGTTTCATATACCCCTTCCTTTACGAATGGACAAAATAGAACTAGGCCTCTCTAAGGCTCGGCTTAGCAATTTTGAGCATCCCATGCGGTTCGAAATTGATTCCTCCATGTTGTAATCCATGACAAAGTTATCATAACTTCACGGGAGTGAGTTCAAGATCACATCCGTAGCTAACTCCTAGGACATGGGAATCCAAGCCTCTCAAGCCTTGCACATTCTTGGAACATTTCCGTAGGATGAACAATCATCTCAGAAGCCTCCACATGTTCTAGATCTCTATTGAGGTCTAGAAGCATAGTGGCAAGCATCAGGCATCCTGCATCCACAGAGTCATCTTTATGCTTCGTATAAGCATCAGTCTGAGCTCTTGGATCAGCAGCTGAGGCTCGTCAAGAATGGGTTGATTGATGAGATGCTCTTTTCTTTCGTGTTTAGGATCAACGCTTAAGTTCCCAAACATGTCAAGAGAGTTTGTCTCATCGAGTTCGTCCTTCTCAAGGACTGATCGCATTGATGGTGTTGAAGTGTTACTAGACTACATGATTCTACAACTAAAGGTATGCAAAGTTTAAGTAGTAACCTCCCACCGAATTAACAACCCTCATTATAATTAGTGGGCTAAGATCCATATTTGGCTTAAATTTAAGTCCGCTTTGGCGGGACGCTTAAATTAAGTTATTTAGGTAGGCAAACCCCTTGCCAATTACATCATATGTAACTCTTAGATCTTTATGGGATTCAATCATCATATGACATGGCATGTTTAATCCCATCTAATGCCTTGAGATCCAAAACCGTTTTGATAATCTCAATTAAGTCGGGACAATAATGAATATTGAGTATCACCATTACTCACTCTTGTCTCACCAAGATAACTGAAATGCATCCACTTTGGTGGAACATACAAATGGGCGATCTAGGTTTTGACAAGTATTCATTTATTGGTGGCATTATGACTTAAGATTTTATTTAGAGGGTATAATTAGATTAATCCTATTAATTATACTTATATGAATGCAATCACTATTGTATCTCATATAATATCTAAATTAATTATGAGTGATCTAGTCAAAACATAATTAAAAATTCTAAATTAATTACGAGTGATCTAATCAAAACATAATTAAAATTCTAAATTAATTATGAGTGATCTAATCAAAACATAATTAAAATTCTAAATTAATTATGAGTGATCTAATCAAACCATAATTAAAAATTCTAAATTAATCATGCAATCATCAAATCAAGACATAATTAAAATTGTGACACAACATGGCTCAGCCTTAACCTAAAATCCTCTCAAGCCAATGAGAGGACTTCTCTAAAACAAAAAGAAGTACATCAGGAGTATTTTAAGAAAGAGGCATGGCTCGCAGGCCATATTTAAAATTTACAACAATTGTAAAACTCTAGAGCCATGTTGTTCACCATACCCAAACAACTTTTGAAAGGTAAATCACAACATATATTAAGTCATACAATTATGAAATAAAATATTATGATTAATCTTATCATGATTTAAATTTTCTAATTTATATTATATTATAAATATAATATAATATCATGATTTAAATTCTCTAATTTAAATTATATTATATACTATATATAATATAATATCATGATTTAATTCTCTAATTTATATTATATTATAAATACAATATAATATCATGATTTAGATTATCTAATTTATATTATATTATATACTATATATAATATAATATCATGATTTAAATTATGTAATTTACATTATATTATATACAATATATAATATAATATCATGATTTAAATTCTCGCGCTACGACAATCAGCCGGGATCCCTACGGCGGTCTCGTTAGAAATTTCAAAATAAAATATTATTTTCAAAAATAATTCCCCAAAAACGTGATTTTTTTTTCGAAAATAATTTCCAAAAAAACGTGATAGAGAACTGACGCAATATCCGACTAGCTATCCGTAGAAACCCTAACGCGAGTTTTGTAATTCAAACGCATACAAAGATCGGTTTTAGCATATATATCATATATATAAATAAACACGCGTAAAACCTAATTTAAACGCACGGTTGAGTTGGCTCTGATGCCACTGTTGAGATTCGTACACGCAGCGGAATAAAACTCTTACGAATCCCTTAGGCGGATCGCTCAACAGCGTTTAAATCAAGGTTTAGGGTTTCGAATCTTACCTATGCCGAACAATTGGACTGGTGGGCTACCTTCTCGATCGCAGAAGTCGACTCTTAGAATTGCCTTCCTCTACCGGTATCCACACGAACAGCCTTCAGAAACACGAACGGAAGCGTGCTAGCGCCTCGAACGTGCGTCTCTTGATAGATCTAATCAAATTTATTTATTTAATCCGAATTAAAAGCCCACTGATTTAATTTATATTTATAAATTAAATCAAGATATGATATCGTTATATTTAATTTAAAATGAGATCTGATATCTCAGTTCAAATTAAATCTGATATCCAATATCTTTATTCGAAAATTTAATCTGAGATACAATATCTCAATTTATTATAGTTATTTAATTTATCAAATAAATTAAATACTATATATAATAATATTATTATCAATAAATAATATTATTATTATTTTCGAATTTATTATATATTAAATCAAGATATGATATCGTTATATTTAATTTAAAATGAGATCCGATATCTCGGTTCAAATTAAATCGATATCCAATATCTTTATTCGAAAATTAAATCTGAGATACAATATCTCAATTTATTATAGTTATTTAATTTATCAAATAAATTAAATACTATATATAATAATATTATTGTCAATAAATAATATCATTATTATTTTCGAATTTAATATATTTATATATGCATATATATATATATATATACACACACATCCTAGATTAAATATGTATTCATTAAATCTTAAACACATTTAAGATTCAATGAATCTGGACACTCTTGCTCGTGTTAGGCCATTCTTGTGTGCGACCCTGTCGGTCTCTAACGAATAGGACTTCTCAGAGGTATTTCCTTCGCTGGCTCATAGTATCTCCGCCTCTGCCCATTGCTCCGCTGATTACGTTACAGTCGAATTCCGCTTCGGAAATTCGTCATCGACCTCAAGAGCCTTGCGCTTATCGTCCCGCTTTTGAACTTCCGGGGGACTCTGCTGCGGTTCTTGGTTTTCGTTTTCCACCTTTCCCTTGATGCTCTATGACATATTGTTGAAGTTTTCCTTCACGAACAAATCGTTCGATTGCATCACGGAGCTCGTAGCATTCATCCGTTGTATGGCCTCGTCCATCATGGAATGAGCAGTATTTGACTGGTCTACCCCGGATCTTCGATAGGACAGACGAGGTCGGTCCACCTTCTTCATTTCGGTTGTTGACACCTCCTTCCACACTTGAGACCGAGGCACAGTCAGGGCTGCATATTTCTCGTACTTGCTCCGCTGATCTAACTTACCACCCCGGCTCTTGTTTTCGTTCCCCCTTCGCGGAGTCCCTATTTCTGGTGTCAGTGAAGTCTCGACCCCTGGGAGGGGTGGTTCTGTCTTGGTCCCGCCTCGGATTGGGGTTGTTTGCCATTCGCATCTGCTCGACGTCCAAGTACTTCTTTGAGCGGGTTATGAAGTCGTTAAGATTTTTTGCGCGCTCCTTTAGGAAAGATTCTGCCAGGCGGGACTCTTTATCGAGGCCATCCACCAACAAGTGAACGTGTACGTCCTCGTTGAGTCCGCGCACCTGCAGTACCGCGTGATTGAAACGATCAAGATAACTTTGGAGCAGCTCTCCCGGCCGCTGCCTGATTTTGGACAGAGAATATTGGGATTTCGGTTGCCGTTTGCTAGTTGCGAGTGCAACTCAAAGGCCTCGGCCAGGTCCTCGAAATTGTGAATCGATCCGAACGGAAGAGTGTGGAGCCACTTCAACGCTGGTCCTTTTAACGTCGCGGTGAAAATGCGAGGCACGATCGGTTCCTTGAGGCCTCTAACCGACATGTGAACGTCAAAGTCCTCTAAATGAGTTGTCGGGTCTTGTGAGCCATCATACTTCGTCAACTCGCCCAAATTTAACTTCTCTGGGAACCGGGCGTTTTGGATTTCCTCCGAGAAAAAGCTATTGTGCATTTGGCTGACATATCTTCGTCTCGGTGTGGGTTTCTCCTATTGGCACTCCTGCCCGGGGAAGCCCGCCTCCTGCTATTAGCGGTTTCTCGTGCTAGAAAGAGCACGGTTCCGTTTTTTCTCCCGCTCTTCCGCTCGATGGTAGTGAAGGGTATGACGCTTGTCTATGTTGTCTACCCGCCTCATTATTGCAAGCATCCCGGCTTGGAGAGAACGAAAATCTGGTTCGATGGGTGGGATGTCTCGGCCACCCCACGGATTGGAGTTCGGGCCCCACGATCTTGGTTTCATGGAGCCGAGGACTCCGTGTCGACGGGTTGTCCTCACGGTTTCGTTCGTTCTTTGGGAACCAAAGGTTCCTCTCAAGTGAGATAGCCGGTCCTCCTCCTCCTGCTGGGTCGTCCTCGTACGGGTTGATCGGCTGTTTGTTACGGGGTGGTTGTCGTGGTGGTTGACGGGTGTCTCCAGCTCGGTCAGCCTCCGATTGTCTTTGGCTAGAAGCACGAGTACTAATCCCCACGGTCGGCGCCACTGTTCTGGTGTAGAACTCTGATGTCCGGCCTATTGGAGGGCCGGTGATTTGATATAGGATCTAGATGCTCCTCCTGTATGCTTATAGGGCAAGCGTCCAGGAGAAGATGTGATCACAGTACACAAGCAGGCGTTTCGCCTAAAGGGTGTTGTGTGCCGTGTGACTGAATGTAGATTAGTCAGGGATTAGAATGTGCGTACCAGGCGCCTATCTCCTCCGTCTATATATATAGAGTGTACCTGGTCGGTTGACGCCTTGACTCCCATGTTGTGCGTGTCCAAGGATTGTGCAGATCATCCTGGTCGTGGCTGGGATCGTGCCAACCGCCCTGGTCGTGGCTGGGTCCCACGGTTAGTGGGTTGTGACCACTACGTGGATTGCCCCCTGCGCTAGCTAGTGAGATAGTGGGCCTTGACTAGGTCCGTAACAATAAATAAGAACAAATAAAAAACTAATTATATATAATTAAAAAAAGCCAATACATTGTGGTTATTAATAAAGAATCATTATATATGCCCTTAATATATTACAGTTTAGAAACTTTATTTATTTGTGCGGAGCATATATATATAGTCCCAATATATATGACAGTTCGAAACCGTCATATATGATCGATAATAACTGTCATAAAAGGTTTTTTTAGTAGTAGTGAAAGTGCACTTATTGAGAGATGTAGAAACTCTTTACGCTCTAAGCTTCTGAAGAGGAAATCCTTAACTAAAAACAAAAAGTCATGCAAGTGATCAAGAATGACCTTGCTCTGTCCAAGTTATCAAACCACCCCCCCCGCCCCCCGCGGCGACATTGAGAGATCAAAATGACTTGAAGAAAGCAATTACTTTGGAAAAGATCTCCAGCATTCGTTACTTTTATTGACTTGGAATTCTATAAGAAAAGTGTGTTGTGAGCAAATGATTTTAATAGGTCTAATCAGAATTTAACAAGGTTCTGAAACCCGGACCGGTCACCAAACCGGTCTAGGTACTGGGTCAAGGGTCAGTGGATTAGACCGGAGTCAAACCGGTGAAAAATGAAAGATTTTAGGGTTATTAGTATGAAATTCTAAAGAAAATAAAAAAAAATTAGTTTTTTTTATTTTTTTTTTAAAATAAAAATCGAACCGGTTTGACCCCTGGATTAGACCGGTTTACCCACCGGTTTGCCGGTTCTTAGTCCGGTCCGGGTCTGAGAACATGAGAATTTAGTTAATAAACGAGAGTCATGTTCCTACGCTTTTAATTAATCAGAATTTAGTACTCTTTAATTCGTCTTTAATATTGTAGAACCTAATTGATATATGAGAAGTTAACCTTAGTCCTTCCCATATTTAAATATTTCCCCCCAAATTACCCCTATTAATTAATACTCCTTCAAATAGGAGAGGAAGTGAGGAAACTGAGGAAGATATATAATTAAGGTGTTTTGAGAAAAATATAGAATATTTATTATAATTAACTAACTTACTTAGTTCAATCAAATTAGTTAAATAAGTTTTACATTAAGAATAAGATATCATTTTTTTTTTCCATTTTCTCCACATTAATTATTGGTTAGTTTCACTGTATTCAGTGGCGGAGCCACACTTGTGCCTTTGGGTGCAAGTGCAGACATAAACTTTTGAAATATATATATCTTTTTACTGTAATCCATTAGTGTTAGTGGATCTATAGCTCGGTGGTAGAAATGAATATTACAATTGGTGAGGTCACGGGTTCGAGCTGGTGCCTTCCCATTTCTTATCTTTTTCCAAGTTTCATGTAGCAGGTACGTGTTTATTTTTTTGCTCAAGATGCTATTATGTAATACCTGAACATATTCGACTTGTTTTACTGTTCAAAGTATAATTTAAAATGTTGAAATTACATTTCTATAACAATTTTTTAAGAAATGTTTTAATGTGTATAGAATTAAAATAAATATAATTTCTTAACTCTTAACATCGAATAATGCTTTTATAATAGTTCTGTTGTAATACCTTAATTGATTCTTGATTATTATTTTTCTATGTTAAGTTAAAATTTTCTTTTCTTTTCTTATTTATATTCTTTCGTTCTTTTGTACTCGTTATGTTATGCTTCTTTGCTTCTTCGTTGATATTTGGCTTTTTAATATCCTATCACATATGACAAACCATAATAATTTTTCCTTGCATATTACTTTGGATACTTTGAAATTTGATTGTGTAATATTTGGGTATCTGTATGCCATGAAATTAGAGTATATTGTTCTGTTTAAATTGATTTCCTCGGAAATACTTTTCAATTGAATCTTATTTCTGCTCCTAAACTTTACGAAGGAGGGGTGAGTTGCCTTTTATATTCCTTTTAAAAAAAATTCGGGGGCGCTGCCCCCGAACCCCCAAATCCCATAACTAATTGTGCACCCATAAACATTAAATCCTGGCTTTGCCACTGACTGTATTAATTACTAATTTTCTCATTTTCCCACACACCCTCCCTCTATAAGTAGAGGTGTTTTTGAAAAAAAAAAAAATTCATTTTTATATACTGTACTTATTACCTTTAACCAGTTTTAACCCATTTTTTTTAATTTATATAATTCAATTATTTGTATCTTATAAAAAACGAGGAGGGAGAGTAAGTAACAGTCAAGAGTCTGGACGAAGGTTGGAAGGTTGAAGTTGGTCACACACCTATAGAGATCAACTATTGTGTCTTTAATTACTTTCCATCTATCAGCCGATCTGGGAGGTGGATAGTGAAGCAAATAGTGGTGTATTATTGTTGATGGTATTTTAGTACTTTCACTAGAAAAAATCTGGACAAAGACAAGAAACCGGCATACCAAGTTTTGGACAAAGACAAGAAGCCGGGCATATACGTGGTGTATTATTGTTGATCTTAAGGGACAAAATGGAGAGAATGAAAGACGGACCCCTGCTAGGATTGAGTTTCCCTGCTCGTCCAAAGGTCTAGGGGCGTTTGTCCCTTTGGGGGCGAGCGTTTGGAGATTTAGATGGTCTAAATCTTCAAATGAGATCTGTACCGTCCATAATTTTTGTTTTGTAAGATTTTTTTAATAAAAATTTTGTAAGATTTTTTTCAGTACCATTCAATATCTTTAAATATCTTTTTAGTACTAACCAATATACTAAAATAATTTTTCAAGATGATGAAAAAATTTTTAGTACCCTGAAGTATCTTTTTAGTACCAGTCGGTACCCTGAAATATTTTTTTCAAGATCCTAAAAAAATATTTGAGGTACCGACTGGTACTAAAAAGATACTTCAGGGTACTGACTGTTTTTTTAATACTCGTTAGTATCCTGAAGTATCTTTTTAGTATCAATCAGTATCTTGAAATATTTTTTTAACATCCTAAAATAAGTTTTTGAGATCGTGAAGTATTTTTCAGTAGCAGTCAGTACCCTGAAGTATCTTTTTAGTACCATTCAGTACCCTGAAATATTTTTTCAAGATCCTAAAAAAATATTTCAGGGTAGTGGTTGGTACTAAAAATATATTTCAGGATATTGACTTATACTTAAAAATACTTCATGATCTTGAAAAATTATTTGAGGATCTTAAAAAATATTTCAGGGTACTGAAAAGATACTTCATGATACTGACTAGTACTGAAAAAAAAATCTTGATTTTTTTTTAAAAAAATCTTATAAAAAAATAAACATGGAAGGTTCATATCTCATATCTGGAGATCTGGATCGTCCAAGTCTTTAGAGGCGCTCGCCCCTCCTACTTGTCCAAAGGATGAGTAGAAAAATTGGATCCCCTGCTGACACCTTTTGGATATGTTGCTGCTTGTAGGGTACAGTATTTAATTTTCCTCACATGACAATTTTTTAGGCTTTAAATGAAAATTTATCACGAGAGTTATCGTTCATGAGTAATGTTATTTAAGAAGTTCTTTTGACTTTAATGTTGCCATAAAATTTTTAAAAAATAGCAGTGTTACTCTACTTTGTTAAAAAACTAATATTGATCATTAAAAAATTGATGTTGACTAAATATCAAAGTAAATGAACGCATCTTATTCAATATCCAAAGGTGCATCTGTACTATAAAAATGCTAGTATAAGACTACTTCACTAATACAAGACTACTCCACTAATATAAGACTACTAACTACTAATACTAATACTCCCCCTCAAGTTGGGGCTATATATATCAATGGCACCCAACTTGTCAGGCAAATATTTGTGAGCTTCTATTCCCAAACCCTTTTGTTAGCCAATTGTTCTTTTGACTTGACATGCTTTAGGTCTATCAATCATTCATGTAACTTCTCCCTAACAAAGTGACAATCTATTTTAATATGTTTAGTTCTTTCATGAAATAAAGGATTCCTAGCAATATGTATTGTTGCACGACTATCACAATATACCTCTGCTGGTTCTACATCAATGATATGTAAATCTTTTAATAAACTAATAACCCAAACTATTTCTTAAGTCACATGCCCAAACGCTCGATATTCAGCTTCTGTAGAGGACTTGGACATCGTGTTCTGTTTTTTTTTTTTTAATACTTCCATGATATCAAGTATCTACCTAGCTTGACGGCATATCCTGTCACTAGTCTTCTACTATCTTTACATGTAGCCCAATCTGAATTGCAATAACATTCCAACTTCATTTGACTATTTGAAGACAAAAGAATACAAAGCCCCAGTGTTCCATTCAAATAGTGTAGCACCCTCATTGCTCATTCATATGCAACTCACTAGGCTTCACAAGAAACTAACTCAATACCTACACATAATAACAATTATCAAGTCGAGTGACAGTCAAATACGATAACCTACCAATTAAATTTCAATATATATCAGGTTGTTGCTATAATTTTTTTATCAATTTTCTTCAGCTTCTTCTCTTTCTTCTTTTCATGGTGATTTGTTTCCGTCATTTCAAGCTGTGGGTGTTTCATGAATGCTGCAGTTTGCTCCATTGGTATTGCTGCAGGAATATATAGCTGCACTCAACCGCACATCGCAAATCATTAATTCTGAACTGAGTATGTAAATACTGGTAGCACCCAAATACTAGATGAATATAAGACTACTCCACTAATACAAGACTACTAACTACTAATACTAATACTCCCCCTCAAGTTGGGACTATATATATCAATGGCACCTAACTTGTCAAGCAAATATTTGTGAGCTTCTATTCCCAAGTCCTTTGTCAATATGTTAGCCAATTGTTCTTCTGACTTAACATGCTTTAGGTCTATCAATCCTTCCTGTAACTTCTTTCTAACAAAGTGGCAATCTATCTCAATATGTTTAGTTTTTTCATGAAATAAAGGATTGCTAGCAACATGTATTGTTGCACGGCTATGACAGAATTTTTCTGAGTTTAAGGTTGCCCCAAATTTTTTTTAAAATAGCAATGTTTCTCTACTTTGTTAAAAACTAGTATTGGCCATTAAACAATTGATATTGACTATACAACATTTTTAACGACGAAGAGTAACATTGCTCTATTTTCCCACTTTTGGGGCAACCTTAAACTCAGAAAAACTTCGGGACAATATTGTTCGTTCTTAAGTGAAAACTTTCGGAACAACTTTGCGTATTAACCCTTTTTTTAATAACTTTTTGTATGAATGGTATTTTTTTTTAAAAAAATCAATTTTTATATAGGTATAAATAGATATTCTCTTGTTGGAAGCAATTATGTTTGAAGCACTATTTAACACCAAATATGGACATCTCTCTCAACAAAAATTTGAACGATTGTAAGGGACTACCCATTTGTAGTAAAACAAAACATCAATTGGTTGAGCGATATTGACCAAATATATTGGATTCCATCTCTGCTTTAAAGTTGATGTATTTGGTATTTATGAAGAGTTCGATATTTTTCAGGAGAGAGATATCCCAAATTAACATCTATTAGGATTTCATAATATGTTTCATTATTAAACTTCAATGTTATTTATTTCTTGTAAAAAAATTATAAATTTAATATTTTGGTTTTATTTTTTTAATTCAAGTTTAGTGAATAATTGAAAAAAAATAAATTTTAAAAAGTAGAGGATATTTTAATAAAAAATATTTAAATTTAGTCATAAATTATTCCTTGGTTTTAAATAAAGAAAACTTGAGCAACCTTTCCTAACCCAAAATGTAATATTTTCATGAATGGTTGGTCAACTACCAGTTGGGTATAGCATATATATAATGCTTGATATAAAATTAGTACACCTTCCCAACTGCTAAAATTAGTACACCCCCCAGTGGCGGAGCCAGGAATTTAAGTTTGTAGGTGCACAATTAATTATGGGATTTGGGGGTTCAGGGGCAGCGCCCCCGGATTTTTATTTTTTATTTTTATAGAGGATAAAAGGCAATCCACTCCTTCGTACGTTTAGGATTAGAAATGGGGTTCGATTGAAAAGTATTTCCAAGGAAATCAATTTAAACAGAACAATATACTCTAATCTCATGGCATACAGATACCCAGATGTTACACAATCAAATTCCAAAGCAACATGCAAGGAAAAATTATTATGGTTTGTCATATGTGATAGGATATTAAAAAGTCAACTACCAATGAAGGAGTAAAAGAGCATAACAAATGCTATAACTCACCAGACTGTCCACCAGAGAGCACGACACTTTCAATAGGTTCAACACCAAATACCTACATAGAGGAAGAAGGAAAACAATGAGAACACAAATGCATTACAACTCTACACTATCATAAACACAACTTTGTACAGATAAGTTTCAAATTTAGGCACACAATATTGAACAAAATTCAAGTCAAAACAAAATCAATAAGACAACACATATTTCTTACTTCAACATCTCAGCAAAGCTTATTGTCTCATCAATTCCAGGTATAACACCTGCTAGTTCTAAAAACAAAGAATCCATTCTCGTTTCATCTTGTTCAATGGTAGGATCCAACTCCTACAAACCCTTTGTAAACTAGTTATAGTGAAATATTTTGAGGAACTTGATTACATCCTATGACAAGAAATCAAAGGAACGATATAAACCAAAAAAGGTTCTGCCAAAAAAAACAAAAGAATATAAAGGGTTGTCTGTATAATTACATACCAATTCTTGCTGCAGCTTTTTATTTTCCTCAGTTGTGTAATTTTTCTCTCCAGTCACCTTTAAATACTCTGTATTTGCTCTCAAGTCATCCACTGAAAGATTGATGCAGAAATTATTTTAATCAAATGATCTATTCAAATTCAATTAATCTTTGGAACTTTTCTATTTTATGCAGGGGAGTTGCTCTCGGAACTCTACAAGCTAAGTACATGTGACTGTAGAATTTTTGTTGTTGAGAAAACTATGTTAATTAAGTCTGATAATATTTATATTTAATTTAATCAGATGGTCATATTTTAAAAAAAAAAAAACGTCATACTAAAAAAGTAAAATGTTGGCTCTGGCAGCGGGTAGTAAAGCTTGGAAAAATAAAACCACCAATAGGCCTCATTGCATTATATAATAATGTCCCATGTTTTGAGGGGGATTATGGGTGTTTATACTAAGATATGTAGTAACTCAGCAGTGAGGGAAAAAAAAAACTCAACAGCTACAATTTTTTTAAAAAGAAACTACCCACATGCAACATAGTGGCTCCGCCACTGCCCCCCCCGACCCAGCCAGATGTCCCCTCCGCCGCAGTAGGCAACGGCCCTTTTTCGCACTTTCGAACCCTAGCAGAGCCCGACGGAGTATCCAACCCTTGATGATAAGCTTATTAATAGGAATGAATGATCTTTATTACTAAAATAATGAGATTAAATTTATTTTAATGAATCATAGGAGAAGTTACCCCAAGAAAAATGTTCGTCATCAAATCCATGAAGAGTTCAGTACTCTCACTCATGATCTTGGTAAAGTATCTTAGGGTCCTGTTACATTATGACAGGGTTAACCAAGTTACGGTTGGATAATTAAATTTTCTTCCATACTAACTAATTGGAAAGCGAAATGTTTGTCGCTTAAAGAATGATAGACATACTTAAATTTCTTCAGTGTTTCTTATGGGTTCATTCAAATGAAGGAAAGGCCATACTGTCCTAGCATTGTGGCTTCAAAAATGTTAGTTTTGAGAAACTTTGTAATACATTTTTTATTTAATGTTTCCATAATTTTAAAAAAATGTTGTAATTTTTTACATTGTAGCGATCTTAAAAAAATTTAGTGTAACATCCCATTTTCAAAAGCAGAATAATTTTTTTTTCATCAGAGTAGAGCATCGGAGCAAGAGAGTAACTAATACATATATTTAAAAGGCCAACTGTAGTATGTCTGGCTAATCATAGTAGCGGTACATTAATCCGAGTGTCTAACGTAAAAGTAAATACATAACAAAAGAAAGTCTCAGCCGGGTCTTTAAGCGTGCTGCTTGCCCTTCTCTTCGGCTCTTGGTTCTCCCGATCCTGAAGCTATGTTAAGAGCTGAGGCCCAACGTGCACCGGACATCAGGTAACGATTAACCTCATGTTTATATACACAGTATATGGATTACAGATATTCACAACATTAACAGTATATGAGCACACAACACAAGTATCAAACAAACAAGCGTATCCCGACAGCACATAGGTCCCCTACAAGCATATCCCGACAGCACATAGGCCCCTTACAAGCATATCCCGATCAACAGTACATAGACATACAGCAGAGCTATCAGCTACCACATATAATACACATAACACATATACTCATACGATAAACATCAGAGTTAGTGTTACTAGTACGCAAACGTACGTACGTACGTACCTTCGTTGACGAAATGCGGTATGACTGTTGGTCAGAACGTAATCACAGGTATCCTATAAGAAAAATATCGTATTTATTAATGATCAATATTATAACAGTCATTTTAGTCACAAATGACCATTTTACCCCTGACTTTGCTAACTGACTAAATTTCGCCAAAGCTTCGTTACTTTGACTTTAATCTTCCAAAATTTTGCCATATCTCTATTTCCATCATATTTTCAAAATAAATACCATATTTAACCCTAAAACATGATATCAAAATTATACTTGGAAGATTAAAGATCAAACTAACATCTATACTAAAACTACCGAATGAAATACTAGAACTTAAAACTAGGGACCGGAGAATTTACCCAGAACTTTGCTACTCTTTCTCCAGACTCCTCCTTCTCTCTAACCTCTCTCTATTTCGAAATGCTTCTTGAGGTTTTGGTGTGAGAATTCAAATGAATCAAGAGGCCTATTTATAGAATTTTGCTATGGCTTCTTGAACTTTTTCCACTTGAATATCCACCATTAGATCTAGGTTTGTTTGAAGGCTTCATCTTGACCCTCCAAGCCTCCTAGACGACCTCCCTCCCCCTTTTTGTAATACTCTAAAAATCTATATTATAATTTGGTAAAATTATACCTATAAAAAAATAGGTGAATATGGGGTATCAAATGTTAAGATATAATTATCTTATTTTCGAAGGAAAAATCTCTTGGAAATTAGAGAATTTAAGGGCCAAAGTGCCAATGACCAAAATGCCCCTAAGGGACATAAATGATTTAGGAAAATTGTGAAAAATCCTAAAAGTCAGTAAAATAATTATTTGAATAATGAGAGTATGTTATCTCTAATTAGGTAATTTAATAAATTACAAACTTGGAGAAATGAAATAAGAATGCTCAAAAGCATTAAAATGACTAAATTACCCTTGTAATTATCAAATAATATAAGAGGCATGGAAATGCTAAGGTTAATGCAAGGATATGAAGGTAATAAGGTGTTCAAAGTAAGAAAATTATCAAAAAGTGATAATAAGGTAATTAGATAATTATTAGCTAATTACTTAAGTCTGAGCAAAAGAAATTATGAAATAATTATGTAAAACTCAAAAATTAGTGGTAATTGTCTTAAAATTAGTAAAAATATATTTACTAATTAATTGGAAATTTTGGAGAAAAATAGTTGAGTTTAGGTATTTTTAGACCTAAATACAAGAATGGACCAATTAGGTAATTTTGTGGAAATTTTTGGAAAAATTAAATAAATAAATCATTAAATAATTAATTAAATAAAAATAAATATTTATTAATTATAATTATGGGGCAGCCGAAAATTTAAGGAAAAATGAAGATAAGATCACATGTTTAAAATTTTGCAACTTGCATAATAAAATATATTATAATTAATTAAAGTGAAAAAGTGGTGAATAGTAATTTAGGAATTAAGAAACGGATCCTATCTGGAGATCTAGGAATAGGAATTTCAAAGTCAAGGTAAAATATTGATCGCTGAGTTTTTACCTTCAAGTGACCTCTTCCTAAGTTAAATCCGAGGTCGTTTGTGCATTTTCCTAATAAAACGAAATAGGGAAAAATGCATATAGGCATATTTTTGGATATAAAGAAAATAAATTCTAACTCAATATCTAGGAATGAGTTTGAATTTATTTTGACATATTTGGAATCAGTGAATTTTTCTGAAGAAGATGATGTTTCCGTAAAAGCTGCCGAACCTGACCCGCACGGACACGTTTTTCGAGGAACTTCAGACTGACTGTTGGAACCCTATAAGAGACCGAAATCTAAGTTAAAATAGATATTGTTGATGAGAAATAGAAGATCTTCAAAGTTATGGATTTAGAATTTTGAGATTTTCCGAGATTACGCGAAACGGGGACCGATCGGGAAAATGTTTTTTTATAACCCGAAATTCCAAACAAGGCCTTATCAAAACCCTATAAATACCCCCTCCTTCACAAATTCTCACACCATTCCTTGCTCCTCTTGGCCGAAAACCTAGAGAGAGAAAGAAGAGAGCAAAGGCTCGGAAATCTTGCAAATAAGCCCCGTAGAATTGTCCTAAATCTTCAACTGTAAGTCTTTTGGTTTTTAGTCTTTAGTTTTTAGTTTAGTAGTTAGTAGAATTGTTAGTTAGATTTAGAAAGTAGGTGACAAGATTCCTACAAATGTTTTAGAGCCTTGTTTGCGTTGAAAAATATGCAGAGGTGTAAACATAGTAGGGATCGAGTCGCCGAAAAGTTGTAGTTTTTATAGCTCTTTCACAAGTAGGTGTTATAATGTTAGGATAGCCTTTAAATTTCAAGTATGATTTGGGTATCATATGGGAGGGCTATTTTAGTCATTATTTTCGAAAATCATAATTGCGTCAAGTTCGGCAAAATTTCTGGAAGAAAATTTGCTAGAGTAACGAAGTGTCGGCGAAATTCCGCCAATTAGGGGCATAGGGGCAAAATGGTAATTTTTACCTAAAATGCCTCGTTATAGTGTCAAATCACTAATGAAAGTGATACTACTCGTAGGACGTCGAAACTCGATTTGCCGCCGTCACGCCGTCCGACGAGCCGCCGTTGACGTTTCGCCGTTTTCCGTAAAACGTGCCATTTCCGTCAAAGTATCAAGTACCATCAAACGAAGGTACGTCGCGCGCGCATCGTAATACTAACTCGATGCTTATAGTCCGCTTATATATGGTACGGATAATTTCATAAGCCATGGGTGGAACTCGTTCGGGCCATGCACAAATGACTAAGGTAATAAACTTAGATAATCACTTACAGCCTTTACTGTTATATTAAGTATAATACCGTCATGTTTTCCTAGCGCTACTGACACGACAAGACATCGTGGCACACAATTAAAGTGCAGATGATAACTTTGCTTGTAGGGCGCTTGTTATTTAATGATCATACATATCATTGCCGTAATCATAGAAATATCTCGTTGAACATAAAGTGTTATATAAGCATGAGGTTAACCGTTACTCGAGATCCGATGAACGTTGGATCTCGCTCTTACTATAGCATCACATCAAGGTCCGGAGAGAGAGACCAAGGACGGAGGATAAGAGTAAGCAGAGCGGACATCACACATGAAGTTGAAGACCGCATGGAGACCGATCAAGGACGTCTAGTATCTAAACAGATAATGTATTAATCTTTATGAACAGCAGATACGCCACCGTTATTGTTATAATCGCTACTCAATGTTTTTAATCCGCCGATGCTCTACTCGATGTTTTAAAAAAAAAAATTTTGGCTCAAATTGGGATGTTACATTTTATGGTATCGAGCGCTTTTCCTGGCATGGATCTGACTATGTTATTACGAATAGATTGGTGCCGAAGGCAAGGCTAGTCTACGTGGGTGTGCCATAAGTCGCTGCTAACCCGGTGAGGCCCCCATGGTAGACACTTACCTGGCCATTCTGTTCGGTTAACTGAGTTAGATTCTTAAGCCTTTTAAACTCGTAGAATATTTTTGAAAATGAGTACCGATATAACACTAGTGATATGTTCTAGAGATGGACGTAAATGAGGTCCTTTGCATAAAATATTTAGGGCGAGGAAAGCGCATCGATACGTCCGATAATCCTTATATCAACATCCGATAGTCCCGATAACCCCGGTAATGTCACCTACCGACGACAACTTTGATTACCTGGGATCATAGATTTTGAAAATCGCCCGACACAAATTCCGATAACCTACTCGATAACTCGATAGTCGTCGCCAGGCCGAACGATAGTTCTATCCTAGCACAAAGCTTGTAGGTGGAGCTAGGCCACGCCGACGAAACTCTAAGACCGACGAATAGAAATACATGCGGTATTTGACCAATGTTAAAGATGTCTATCGGAAGAACCATTACATAATTCCGTATCTTTCTCGGATATTGACTAGATCCACTCCTCATCACTCTCCTCGAAACCACTCCCGAGTGGAAAGCACAAACGAGCTCCTAGGAGAAGGACTATCTAAAGTTTTCATATACCATTCATCGTCTCAAGTGGCGGGAAACCCACAAGATCTAGGAAAAAGGAATCGTGGATGACCTACGTAAGATAGATAAGGAATGGGAAAACATAGTTGTGATGTTAGATCCCCGAGACGTAATATAAAAGCAGATATAACCAAGTAGGGTTTGTACGTACGATGATTATAACATCTTAAGCATATCTTGAGTATATATTCGTTATGGATATTTCAAATAACCTTGATAAATTCTGAAATCTCTTATCATTCCAATAACTTTATTTACTCTAAAAAGCCTGAAAATCCACATCTTTCATTAGTAGGCAACAACTTCAACTACCCAGAGAACGGAGGTCTCACACATCAACTCGAACCCGTACAAAACTTTGATTCTCGTGCCCTACCTTGTATCTATGGCTAGAATGCCTTCTCAATCAGAGAACCTATAGGATCGATCATTCTTCCGACGATGACAACCGTGAATATTTGCCGCAGCCTAAGCTATCAAGATGACTCCGAGAATGATTCTTTCTATGAACCAAATCTTCTACAACATGTCCCGGATACAAACAAAGAGTTGATCGGTGTCCTACGAACCGAGTATTTGATGGCAGAGCAACGAAGTGATACTAGCAGAGGGACGTATTTCCGGTTTCTGGAACAGGTCAAAACGATTTACGCACGGAGAAATAGGTGCCCTTACCAGCTGGATGACTGGGTGAAATCAACTTTATACCTTTTTCCCCGAGACCGCTTCTGGATGGAACAGACTAATAAAATCTTAGATGGAGAACGTACAACCAATTTCTACTCTTTCCTAAATCATCTTCAAAGGCTAGTTTTAGACAATATGTAAGCAAGTAGTTATAAATTTAGTTATAAGTTGTAACTACGGATGTTAAAACTAGTTAAATGATATAGTATCTTTTCTATGAACAATGTGTGTTATAGAGGTAATACAAAGCTTGTTCCCTAAAGAATTATTAATCTTAAATAGAAAGACAGATGAAAGATTGGCAAGGAATCGAAGTGCTTGGGGGCCAAGATCAAGATGAAGATGCAGTAGACAACCACTAGTGATGCCAATCCCAAGACAACATCTTGAACACCAAAGTGAGTTGCAAGAGCCGAAGGAACGACCGGTTGAGCAAATAACTCGAATGGACAAACCGATAGAGCAAGAGACTCAATGGGAAAAGTTGAAGGAGCAAACATCTATGAAAGAAAAGCCGAAAGAGCAAGCAGACACTTATTGATACCCTCCTAGCCGAAAGACAAGAAAGGCAGATTGAGAGACAACCGGAAACCCGCCATCCGATGAAATGTAACTTAGAGGAGCTGCGTAGATCAAGGAATGCCAAAGCAGAGCGCATCAAGTCGTTATGGACTTAGGCCTACACGTAAAAGGAAGGCGCCTTGGCTCGAAATCAAGGGAAAAGCAAGAAGGTAGCTCGACTAAACAACAAACCATTCACAAATGCCAGACTCCAACAAAGGTCCAAAATGCGGGAGGTACCATCCCGGTGATAGCCGTATTGGGAGACGGGTTTGTTTCAGTGCCGAAAGCCAGACACATTATAGCAAACTGTACCGAGGAAGCTACAGAGAAACGTGTTTGCTATCAATGTCCTGGAGTCGGGCACATTATTAAAGACTGTTTGGAGCACTAAGGCACCACCAAGATATTAATTACAATAAACAATAGCTCAACCCCGGAGTGGCGGGACCCCGACCATGCCCAAAATGTGGGAGATATCATCGTCAAAGTACTAACTGTGATGGGAAGTCGTTATGCTTCAAGTGTCGCAGCCTGACACATCAAGCAGTGCGCCGTCCCCGTAAAGTCAGAGCTTGAGTCACGTAACATAGACCGATATTAGCATCGCTCGATGCGGAAGTCGGAGAATCCTCGAGATGGTTCCGATACTATCGTTTAGTTAAAACTATTTCAGAGATATTATGAACCGATCCAAGTTCTAAACCGATCAATTCCTTTCGATGCTTGTACGGATCCTTTTGGGATGCATACGTATATTTCCTTACGTTGTATTAGTAGCTACACCATTGGGTGTGAGCTTATAGCTTGTAGAGCGTATTTTGAACCCGCTTCGATATAATATAAATCCTCCTACGACTTCATAACATCGACGACATTCTAAATAAGCGTTAAACAAACGGTGATGAAGAACGGTGACAAAAGAATATATGATTCTCACAAACAGAGATAGAACTGATGCGGAAACCGAATCTTTATGCAAGTAAATTTCGCGTAACATGCCAATAAACAAGGCTCAGAATAAAGAAATTAAATCATTTATGTTGAACAAAGACTGTGAGACAAGTTTTCATAAATTGAGTGAGAAGTTGATTACCGCACCAAGAAATTGGTTATCCCAAATCCAAATATTTTTTAATGGTACCTGAATTGGGATATGTCTAGTCAGCAGATGACAAAGGTGATAACTTACCACTCTCAAGTCTCTTAAAGTCGAACCAATTCACACATAACGTAGTGATAAGTATTATCATATTTCTTAAGTAACTATAAAACATATCACGATTTTATCACTAAGTATAAGGTATCTTATGTTGCCACGGTGTATGGGAACCACGGGAACATAATATATCGAAGTACGGCATGATATCCATGAGTATGAGATATATGGTATTGCTGCGGTGTATGGGAACCACGGAAATACCGTATATCAAAGTGCGATATGATGAATGTGTAGTACGCGGTATTATGGGTGCCATGGAAACACTTATGTACGCGGTGTTATGGGCGCCACTAAACGCTAAAACACTAAAGTACGAGGTGTTATGGGCGCCACTAAGCAATATATATAAAGTACGCGGTGTTTTGACGCCACTAAACACCGTATATATCAATTTAAAACATGATAAAAACATTATAAATCAAACCAAAGCAAATTTTCGATCACCAGAGGAAAGACTCAAGTTTTCGACATTAGTATCAACTGCCATCAGTTAAAAGGGGTACAGATCCAAAAACAAATGTTCACTTCCAAAGATCAACGATCTACTCTATTGTCTAAAATTCCTACATCTTGTCAAAGTTGACTTACGTCCGAAATACCATCAGTGGTGAACCGAAACTAGCAGCAATGTAGAAAATAGGTAGCAATCGGATAGAGAAATCTACCAAGAAGATACTCTCTACGTAAGAATGTACCGGTATTTCACATGACGATTCGAGGAAACAAAAGCCGCATGGATATGAAAACTTGATCTTGATAAAGGAAATTCCCGTGAAACCGTAAAATACGCCCGATGAAGCCGAACTTCCAAGTTTTCTTACAATCAAGATGGCACGCATTGACGCCTTGAATGGGCGTAGTGTAAATCACTTATATTGCTCGATAAAATTATCTGAGCAGAGATTTTCCTAGTTGGGATATGATTGATCACGTCTCTTAATAGTTTGTACAAGTCACAAAAGATCGTGAGAATCTTTTGGTGAATGAGATGATCGTGCATCCCCACGAGGCGAATTCTCAATCATCAAGGGAGCCGCTAACAGACAGAGTGAAGATCCGACGCGATAGTCCGAAGACCGAGTTGGACGAATTTTAAGATAATATCGAGTTTAGAAGGTAGAGTACAAATTTCGAGGACGAAATTTTGTTTAAGGGGGGAAGAAATGTAATACCCTAAAAATCTATATTATAATTTGGTAAAATTATACCTATAAAAAATAGGTGAATATGGGGTATCAAATGTTAAGATATAATTATCTTATTTTCGAAGGAAAAATCTCTTGGAAATTAGAGAATTTAAGGGCCAAAGTGCCAATGACCAAAATGCCCCTAAGGGACATAAATGATTTAGGAAAATTGTGAAAAATCCTAAAAGTCAGTAAAATAATTATTTGAATAATGAGAGTATGTTATCTCTAATTAGGTAATTTAATAAATTACAAACTTGGAGAAATGAAATAAGAATGCTCAAAAAGCATTAAAATGACTAAATTACCCTTGTAATTATCAAATAATATAAGAGGCATGGAAATGCTAAGGTTAATGCAAGGATATGAAGGTAATAAGGTGTTCAAAGTAAGAAAATTATCAAAAAGTGATAATAAGGTAATTAGATAATTATTAGCTAATTACTTAAGTCTCGAGCAAAAGAAATTATGAAATAATTATGTAAAACTCAAAAATTAGTGGTAATTGTCTTAAAATTAGTAAAAATATATTTACTAATTAATTGGAAATTTTGGAGAAAAATAGTTGAGTTTAGGTATTTTTAGACCTAAATACAAGAATGGACCAATTAGGTAATTTTGTGGAAATTTTTGGAAAAATTAAATAAATAAATCATTAAATAATTAATTAAATAAAAATAAATATTTATTAATTATAATTATGGGGCAGCCGAAAATTTAAGGAAAAATGAAGATAAGATCACATGTTTAAAATTTTGCAACTTGCATAATAAAATATATTATAATTAATTAAAGTGAAAAAGTGGTGAATAGTAATTTAGGAATTAAGAAACGGATCCTATCTGGAGATCTAGGAATAGGAATTTCAAAGTCAAGGTAAAATATTGATCGCTGAGTTTTTACCTTCAAGTGACCTCTTCCTAAGTTAAATCCGAGGTCGTTTGTGCATTTTCCTAATAAAACGAAATAGGGAAAAATGCATATAGGCATATTTTTGGATATAAAGAAAATAAATTCTAACTCAATATCTAGGAATGAGTTTGAATTTATTTTGACATATTTGGAATCAGTGAATTTTTCTGAAGAAGATGATGTTTCCGTAAAAGCGCCAGAACCTGACCCGCACGGACACGTTTTTCGAGGAACTTCGATCGATCGTTGGAACCCGGTAAGAGACCGAAATCTAAGTTAAAATAGATATTGTTGATGAGAAATATAAGATCTTCAAAGTTATGGATTTAGAATTTTGAGATTTTCCGAGATTACGCAAAACGGGACCGATCGGGAAAATGTTTTTTTATAACCTGAAATTCCAAACAAGGCCTTATCAAAACCCTATAAATACCCCCCCCTCCTTCACAAATTCTCACACCATTCCTTGCTCCTCTTGGCCGAAAACCTAGAGAGAGAAAGAAGAGAGCAAGGCTCTCGAAATCTTGCAAATAAGCCCCGTAGAATTGTCCTAAATCTTCAACTGTAAGTCTTTTGGTTTTTAGTCTTTAGTTTTTAGTTTAGTAGTTAGTAGAATTGTTAGTTAGATTTAGAAAGTAGGTGACAAGATTCCTACAAATGTTTTAGAGCCTTGTTTGCGTTGAAAAATATGCAGAGGTGTAAACATAGTAGGGATCGAGTCGCTGAAAAGTTGTAGTTTTTATAGCTCTTTCACAAGTAGGTGTTATAATGTTAGGATAGCCTTTAAATTTCAAGTATGATTTGGGTATCATATGGGAGGGCTATTTTAGTCATTATTTTCGAAAATCATAATTGCGTCGAAGTTCTGGCAAAATTTCGGGAAGAAAATTTGCTAGAGTAACGAAGTGCTGGCGAAATTCCGCCAATTAGGGGCATAGGGGCAAAATGGTAATTTTTACCTAAAATGCCTGTTATAGTGTCAAATCACTAATGAAAGTGATACTACTCTCGTAGGACGTCAGAAACTCTGATTTGCTGCCGTCACGCTGTCCGACGAGCCGCTGTTGGACGTTTCGCCGTTTTCCGTAAAACGTGCCATTTCCGTCAAAAGTATCGAAGTACCATCAAACGAAGGTACGTTCGCGGCGTAATCATAGAAATATCTCGTTGAACATAAAGTGTTATATAAGCATGAGGTTAACCGTTACCTGAGATCCGATGAACGTTGGATCTCAGCTCTTACTATAGCATCACATCAAGGTCTGGAGAGAGAGACCAAGGACGGAGGATAAGAGTAAGCAGAGCGGACATCACACATGAAGTTGAAGACCGCATGGAGACCTGATCAAGGACGTCTAGTATCCAAACAGATAATGTATTAATCTTTATGAACAGGCAGATACGCCACTGTTATTGTTATAATCGCTACTCAATGTTTTTAATCCGCCGATGCTCTACTCGATGTTTTAAAAAAAAAATTATCTTTATGCTAATTTGACTGGCTCAAATTGGGATGTTACATTCATTATTTAATTTCCTCTTAGGATTTATTATAATATTCTCAGGGTATTTTATGACCCATAATTGCATTTAGGGATTTTTGGCACTTTATCCCTTTTAAATTTCAAGAGAAATTACCCTAGAAAAATAAGATAAATAACACAAGTTTTGAGACCACATATTCACCTATTTCTAATAGGTATTATTTATCACAATATATTTAAGATAAATAATTATCCGGGTATTACATTTAACTTAAAAATTGCTGGGGATCATTTTAAGAAGCCTTAAATGTGCTTATATACGACTATCATTTGTGCATGTATAATATTACTCATCCTTTGGTTGGTTGTTTACCCTTTATAACTTGAAAATTTTGAGCAGCATTCTTTAAACATATAGTAAAACTCATGGACCACAATAATGGACAATTAATCTTTCACAGATTCTGAAAAGCCATTTCACTTTCAGTATATGAATATATTGCCTTTGGATTGTGAATTAGATGCTTGAGTTACGTTGGACCATTTTGCAACCAGCCTTATTGAAAAAAAATGTAAATGGTGAATTTAGTAAACAGTTGTAGCATCCGATTCTATAATAATTATTGAATCTAATCATTCACCGTCTTCTAACGCATCCAATTCCAATGGAACACTCGCAAAGAGAATATAAATGAAAATTTTAATTTTTTGATCCATATAATTTTGGCTTGATTATAACTTAGTTTTTAAATTTTGACTCGAAGCAACGAGTCCAATTAGAGAATTGTCGATATATGACGGTTATTATTGACCATAAATTATGGTTCCGAACTGTCATATATGCGAGCGCTATATATGCTCGGTGCATACACATTATAGTTCCGAACTGTTATTTAATCTGGACCCATTATAACCATTCTAACATAACACTCATTATGTATTGAGGATTGATGAGACCATGATATGTGCATTGCTGTGATAATAAATAATGGGCACATGTAAACAACCATCATAATATATGTTAATGCTTGCATAATACATAATGGTCCCGCTTTGACAACCGTTACATATATAATAAGATAAATAATAGTTCTTTTTAAAAAAATAGTTATATATTTATAGTAATGCTAATGGTTTACACTCTGATATACATAACAGTGCTTTCACAAAAACCGTTATATATAATATACACATACATAACAGGTGTTATATTGCAACCATATTTATTTTCTAGAAATTATAATGGGTTTAATGAAACAACCGTCATATATAGTATATACATAAATAACGGTTTTTTGTGTAAGAACCGCTAAGTTTCGAGGCTTTTTTTTTTTTAAAATAAAAAAAAAGGGGATTCTCCTTTTGATTGATATCCCCTTGCGTGCATATAGAAGAAAATTGTACACAAATTTGTATATATATTTATAGTCATTCATGTATACATATATTAAAACCAAAAGTTTAAATCCTATATATAATATATGCATGAGATAGAGTTTCTGCTTTGCTTGTTGGACTTGATTGTATAATAGAACATAATCTCACGCATCAAGTATAGTCATGAAATTTGGGATGGATCAAGACATTTATGGCTGTGTGGATAGGCTCAATGGAACTCTTTACCGTAAAGGGCTCAAAGGGTATACAAGCCTCGAGCAAGACTTGATAGAGAATGAGATATCTAATGTGACTATAGAACGTCATATGCTATGATCGGTGCTTTGCCATTGCCCATAGCATATGGCGTTCTATTGTAACATCTGATCCCTCCTCAAAGTCTTGCTCGAAGCTTGCATATCCCTTGAGCCCTTTAAGTTAGGGAGTTCCATTGATCTTAGCCATAAAGCCAAGAATGTCTTGATCCATCCCAAATTGAATGGCAATTCTTGATGTGTGGGCTTCTGTTATATATACTCCCTCCAGTACTAAAAAAAAAAAAAAACTTGTTTTTACTAAGCATGCCCTTGTTTATGAGAGACAAGAGTAAGAAAGAGAAATGGAGTAAACATAAGTATCACCAACATTTTAATTAATAAGGGGCAAAATTGGAAAGACCTCATTAAATGTTCAGACAACTCTTGTTGGGTTCTTATAAAAAGCATTAAGGCAATTCAAATTTTGGGTTCTTATAAAAAGGAACAGAGGGAGTATTATACAATGAAGTCCAATAAGCAAAGTAGAAACTATCTCTCATGCATATATTATAAGACTCTATTTTTTTTATCCATAGGAACAACAAGCAATACACAAATTATGACTTTTCTGGATAAAAGACTTTGCTCTTACCTCCAAAGAATCTAGCATATGACCGACATGTAAATTCTTCCATTCAAGAGTCTAGTACTAACTCTAATATTTGTATGTCTTTAACAACTTCTTGTAATTAATAGGAGAGGAACCTTCGATCAGAGCAATGGATTTTTCCAAAACAACATGAGGACAAAACTAGTTACAAAATGCAAAGTAAATAATAGAGAATGAAGAATGGAGAAAGGAAATCATACTTCCAAATGAGAAGAACAGACCATGCAAAAAAATATGACCTAGCAGGGCTCACGAACAAAAACGCAAGTTAAACAAAACAAAGCAACTTGCGCAACTGATGCTGAGAAGTACTGCAAGGCTTTGGATTGTGTGGCTCCACTGAGAACAAATGACGATGACTAGAAAAGTCAACTTGAGTAGTGGGATTCCGAGGTTGGCGGGTTACAATAAACCCTAAAACAAGGTTGCTAATGAACAAAAATGCGAGTTCGAACAAGCGAAGAAACTTGCGCAACTGTCGGTGAGAAGTACGGTGAAGGCTTTGGATGGTGTGGTGCAACTAAGAATGACTGATGATGGCGGGAAAAGTTACAATGTAACTGAATATAGTTACTTAAACTATTCTATCATAAGGTGTGTGAAATATAGTTTGAATGTCTAATACATTTCTTCCCCTTTGAACTCCTGGTGATTTCCTTTCAAGTCTTGGCAAGTTTTTGAAATATTTACCACTTAAATTTTAACACAGATTCAAATATCAAGTTTATCTTATTAAATGAAATCCGCTACATGAATCTGATATATATGATGTCATTGTATTGCAGGTACAACTAATTTCTTAGAAAAATCATTTATTTTTTGGACAAAAAGAAAAATCATTTATCAAGATTCAATAGTATAATTTCTTTCAAGTGCTTATAAAAACCACTCATTACAAAATTTATTGTCTAAAGAACCTAAAGATCCGGGTTGGGTTTCTCTCCTAAACCTTTTCTCATCATTATCCATCATCATCTTTAAATCATATTCGTCCAATTAATCATAATATTACTTTAACATCTCTCTCCTCTTCTCAATCAACGATCCAGATGGGATAATGAGGGAAAAGGAGAAAAAAGATAATGAGAAGATCCTCTCCCCTAAAGACCCATGTCCTTGAGCTTGGGGGCGAAAAAAAAGACCCAACTCCTTGAGCAATTGCAACTCATTTTCAGCAAATGTAACTTTTTTTCAGCTGTGTGGATCATATCTTCAACTATGTGGAAAGGTCTTCTGTTCTGCATATAATTAAAGAACAATTGCACACAGTTGAAGAACAATTCACCTGCTTAAGATAGGACGTTGAACTTTGTCCTTAAACATATTTTAGGTCGTTTGGATAATAAATTTTACAATGAGAAATTTTTAGCAAATCTTCTTTTGTTCAATGTAACTCTCCAAATTGGTGCTTTTACCAGTCTTTTTTTTTTGGGGTGATAAAATGGTTACAAAACAGGATAAACAAGATAGTTAGTCCTTGATCAAAACAAATTTTGGGATAGGGGAGACCCCTACTTTCCTTATTAAGGATACTATCAAATGCGTGATGCCTTTAGTGGTCTTTTCATACAAATATCCCAAACGATCTCTAATTATTTTTTATCATCTAATTCTAGCAGTTCAATAATAAACTTCCCATTAAACTATTGGATAACTTTACGCGCGGTTACAATTGGCTCTTAATATATTCTCCTAATTTTTTTTTTTTCAAAAGCTATTTATATTATTACTACAAACTGGTGCAATACTTCAACAAACTGAAGATGTGATACAAACAAAGCCAAATCAAAGATAACAAAATAAGCCAAATACAAGAACAACCAATTACCGTACATTAAAGATATAAGAGTAGAAGTAGAAGCATGGACAAAACCGGCTTCCTCAATATCCAAGGTTAGAAATGACGTGAAAAAAAGTGTTTGTTGTAAAACCCACACTAACGGGCACACCTCCTTATAAGCTTTAGCTGCAATTAGAGCAGCTGGACAGATACCCCGTCTTGGAGTAAAGATCAAAGAAAACCCAACCTCAGAAGGAAGAAAACCCATGATATCCTGAAGAACACTTCTGCTCCTCCGTTCAATCAAATATGGTGACCTCGACCACTGTAACATCCCAATTCCAGAGCCAATTTTTTTTTTTTTAAAATCAGAGTCGAGCCTTGGAGCGTAAGAGTAACTGATTCCCATTAAAATGATAACCAGAGTGTAATACAGTGTTGATACAGCATCCTATTGTTCTCATAGGTAATTACGGAAAACGATAAAGTGACATCTCCATCTCGAGCTCACTCGTGCTACATGCCCTCCAACCATGAGCCTACTCGTGCGCCTTGCCTCGATCTCCGATCCATGGTCCTCCCGACTGAAGCTATAGCCGAGATTCAATTTACCGCATTGAATCTCGTGTAACGGTTAACCTTATGCTCAAATAAAACAAGATAGGGAATGACATATATTCATGACATAACAAATATGATCAATATAATGACAAGCACATAAGCGTAAAGCGTATGTAAGCCCCATAAAGTGCCTGCACTATTCACCAAGCCACGATGTACGGTCGTGTCCTCGCCGCTAGGAAAACTCTAACGGTATTACTACATCTATAACCCGTGTGAACCGTATGTATAATCGGTAACCCCGAACGAGTCTCTAACCGTGAATGTATCTCGTTGACTCCTAATGAATCTCTATCCGTGAATGTATCTATCACATATATGTATATGAGCAAAGACTAGATTAGTGTTACAAGACGCGAACGTACCTTCGTTGACGACGTTAGGTACTTCGCGTAAAAGGTACTTTTACGAAAACGTGGAAACGTCCAACAATGCACTTCGGCAACAGAATTCGGCAACAAATCAGATTTTCTGATATCTAGGGCTTCGCTACAGCTTTTCTCCAGAGCTCCTCTCTCTAAAACCTCTCTCTAACTTTCGAATTCCACAAAGGAAATGGTGTGAAAAATGAAGAGGAATGCTTGCCTATTTATAGGGAAAAAATGTGCCAACATGTGTAATTTTTCCCTTCCAACTTTGTAATTTTCCCCTCACTTTTAACCATGCAATTCTAGGGTTTTGGTGGATGATTTGCAGCCATGGAAAGCTTCAAAAACGTGCAGCCCCTCCTCCAAGCAAAGATGAGTCATCAAACCATTTTTGCTTTTTGCCTCCGGCCCGAAAAGTTCCCCGATCGGTACCCGAATCGCGTAATTTCGGAGAAATCTCAAAATTCTGGATTTACAACTTTGAAGACATTTTCTCACTTATTAGAAATGTCCAAGTTAACCTAAATTTTTGTTCCATATAGGGCTCCAACTGTCAGTCTGAAGTTCCTCGAAAAGCGTGCCCGGCTACGGAACGAATTTATGGAATCATCAACTTCTGGACAAAAATTCACTGATTCCAAATATGTCCAGATAATTTCAAACTCATTTCTAGATGTTGAGTTAGAATTTATTTTCTTCAGATCCAAAAATGTGCTGTCTACATTTTTCCCTATTTTGTTTTATTAGGAAAATGCACAATCGACTTCGGAATTAACTTCCAGAAGAGGTCACTTGAAGGTAAAAACTCACTGATCAATATTTTACCTTGACTTTGGAATTCCTATTCCTGGTCCTCTAGATAGGGTCCGTTTCCTAATTTTTGAATCACTATTCACAAAATTTAATTATATTATTATAATATTGCAACTTGTTAAAAATCTAGATATTAATTTTTTGCTCTTATCTTCAAATTTTCTTGCAAAATTCGGTCAAACATATCTGATCCTTTTTAATTAATTTTCGTTTTATATTTTATTTAATATAAAATAATTATTTAATAATTATTTTATATAATTTCTTACATAATTTTCCTATTGGTCCAAACTTGTATTTAGGCTTAAAAATACCTAAACTCAACTATTTTTCTCAAAATTTCCAATTAATTAGTAAATATACTTTTACTAATTTTCAACCATTTTCCGCTAATTTTTGAGCTTTACATAATTATCTCTGAATTTTCTTTGCTTAAGCTTAAGTAATTAGCCAATACTACTTAATTACTTTATTATTACTAGTTGATAATTTTCTTAATTATAATGCCATATTACCTCATAACTTTTGCCCCGACATTTTTTTTCATGTCTTCGCATTATATTAGAATTTTCAAGGATAATTTAGTCATTTCAATACCTTTTGAGCATTCTTATTCAATTTCTCCAAGTTCATAATTTATTAAATTACTATAATTAGAGATAATATACTCTCATACTTCACTTAGTCATTTTACTGCCTTTTAGGATTTTTCATAATTTTCCTAAGTCATTTATGTCCCTTAAGGGTATTTCCGTCATTTTGGCACTTTGGCCCTTAAACTCTCTAATTTCCTAGAGATTTTTCCTTAGAAAATAAGCTAATTATTACTTAATATTTGATATCTCATATTCACCTATTTTTGATAGGTATAATTTTACTAAATTATAATACAGATTTTTAGGGTATTACATTTCTTCCCCCCTTAAACAAAATTTCGTCCTCGAAATTTGCACTCTACCATATAAACTTTGTACTAACTAACTCCGTCCTACTCGAACTTTGGACTATACACGTCAGATCTTCACTCCGTCCGTCAGCCGCCCTTCTTGGTGATCAGGAATTCGCCTCGGTTCATCCATAAAGATCTTATCATTCCGTACTTTGATATATAATGTTTCCCCGTGGTTCCCACACACCGCGGTTAACACTACAAATACCAAAATGGATACCAAAAATGTCCCCATGGTTCCCACACACCATGGTAACATAAGATATCTCCTACATAATGACATAATCACGGTCGAATATAACTTAATCAATATGGAAATTGTTATGGAAGTCTAATCATGTTTGGAAATAAGGCTATATAATAGCGATTGGTTTGTCTTCAATGAATACTTGAATGATCTCACGAAATGCGAACTATACATTCGCCCTTGAGGTGCTTTATTGACACCGGCTTCGAAGAATATATGATCATCACAATCACCAAAAGATTCTTACGATCTCTTGTGACTTGTACCAACTATGTAGAAATGTGATCAATCATATCCGATCTAGAAAATTTCTGCTCCGGCAATTCTGTTGAGCAACTTAGATATAGAGCAACATGTATAATCGGTGACCCTAAACGATGTCTCTATCCGTTATGTATAATTGGTGACCCTAACAGAATCTCTATCCGAGTCGGTGACCCTAGACAGAGCCTCAATCCGAGTCGGTGACCGTAAACAGAGTCTCTATCCGCTTGCTACTTATTTTCTACATCGCTGTTAGTTTAACACCATTGAGAATGTTGTTGACGCTATGAAGTAGTAAGAAGATTTATATTAACCCGCAACTTGGTTCAAAACATGCTTTACAAGCTAAAAGCTTACACCTAATGGTGTAGCTACTACATATGTATGCATCCCAAAAGGATCCGTACAAGTATCAAAAGAAATTGATTGGTCTAACACCCGAGTCGGTTTACAACTAACATGGACTTGTACTATTCGATAGTATCTCGGTCCTTTCCTGAGGATTCGCCACCTCCATATTGGTTAGCGCAAAGATTCGTCCCGAGTTCGTAGTCTTGTCTCAAGAGCCTTCTCGGGACAATTCCAGTGATGTGTCCCGCTTCGACATTTGTAGCAAATTCATTTTCCATCGCAGTTGACTCCTGGATGGTACTTCTTGCACTTTGGACAAGACTGAGATTCTGCCAGCCTGGGATTGTTCTGTTGCTCAGTTTGGACTGGCCTCTTGTTTCCACCACTGGAGTTGTTCCAGGGTACCCTCCTCTTTTGTGGAAAGTTTCCACGGTTGGATCCACTACGACCGGCATTGTTACCTTCTTGGCCTCGGAATTTGCACAGTTCTTCCAAGTTGCGCTCAGTCAATCTGCAGGATTCCACGGCTTGGGCCATTTTAGGAAATTGCTGAGATACTAGCCTTGCCCTTATGTCATACTTTAGCCCGGTCACTAGTCGGTTCGCCTTCCAGCTCTCATTCACGTGGCTTTTTAGATATGATGAATAGCGAGACAAGTTGGTGAAACGAGCGAAGTAGTCGTCGAATGACTCTTCATTTCCTTCTTGGATCTGCAGAAATTCTTCCTCCTTAATCACCTGGATTGAGGGAGGGAAATATTGATCGTTGAACTGTTCTAAGAACATTTCCCAAGTAACAGGGGTTGGCAGGGTTGTGGAAACGCTCTTCCACCATCTATGGGCATCGCCTTCAAGCTTGTAGATTGCTAGCTGAGCCTTTCGATTTCCCGGGCACTCAATGACTTCAAAAATCTTCTCCAGACTTAGGAGCCAATCCTCAGCTAATTCACCCTTTACCCAGAAACCGAGTGGCTTAAGCTTGCGTAACCTGGTTAACCAGTTTTCCGTGGTTCTTTCCCTTCTTCCTCGTCGTGGAGGTGATTGGGACCTTTCAGATCCCTCAGCGTGCTCCTCGCTTTGGTTGTCATCATACTCTTCTTCTTCATCGTCGTTGTCATTGTCACCTTCCTCGTTACGTTCTTCCTCGCGTTGTCGTGCCTCTATCTGTCTTTGGGCTTCTTCATCCTGTTGATGTTGTCTTGCTAATAGGGCATCTATGAGAGCTCTTTGCTCCTGTAAGGTTCTACACATTTCTTCAATCTCGTCAAGTCCTGGTTGATTTGGTACTTGGTTTCGTTCAACCTGAGGCTGTCTGCCTCCTCTCCTACCTCGGCCTCGGCCTCTGGGAGCTCCAGCTCCTCTTATGATCGCCATGTTTGGTTCTTTTCACCTTCATGAGGGAAAACGTTAGATGAGGAGTACAACGATGATCATATAATAATTTCTATCGCACTTTATATCTATACTACTAACGAATAGACACCCGCAACATGCCCCTCGTTCAGAATTCCGTAGGTTTGTTCTTCCTAGAAACGGGTACGGAAATACGTATCGGAAATTCTTATACATGAGTCAAATACTGAATGTACTTATCTTTATTGGTCTCGGAGTTTCATCCTGCGTGGCCCAGCTCCGTATATGAGCTCTGGCTAGGATAGAATGACCGTTCAGTACAAGCTGGCGGTTATCAGAGTTATCAAAGTGAGTTATCAGAATTCGTGTCAGAACTGATTTTCAAGATCCATGATCTCCTGGGTTGTCAAAGTTGCCGTCGATAGGTGACTTTATCAAAGTTATCAGTGGTATCAGGGGTATCTGGGTTTTCAATGGTATCAGGGGTATCGGAGGTATCTAGGTTTTTAGCGGTAACAGTGGTATCAGAAATATCTGGGTTTTTAGTGGTATCAGAGGTATCAAGGTTTTCAACGGTATCAGTGGTATCAGAGGTATCTGGGTTTCATTTTCGTTCCGCCGTCTCTGAAAATATGGATTTACGAGCGTTACGCCTCATTCTTCCGAGATAAAGGGTATACGAATGTTCGTCTCTATTCATCACTACAATATTACACCAGGGTTATATCAGTACTCATTTTCAAAATGTGCTCAAAGTTTAAAAGGCTTTTTGAACATAACTCTGTTATCCGAACAAAATGGCCAGGTAAGTGTCTACCATGGGGGCCTCACCGACTTATACGGCGACTCAATGGCATACCCACGTAGACTAGCCTTGCCTTCGGCACCAAACTATTCGTAGTAACATAGTTAAATTCATGCCAGGACTACTGCTCTGATACCATAAATGTAACATCCCAATTCCAGAGCCAAATTTTTTTTAAAAAAAAATCAGAGTCGAGCCTTGGAGCATAAGAGTAACTGATTCCCATTAAAATGATAACCAGAGTGTAATACAGTGTTGATACAGCATCCTATTGTTCTCATAGGTAATTACGGAAAACGATAAAGTGACATCTCCATCTCAGAGCTCACTCGTGCTACATGCCCTCCAACCATGAGCCTACTCGTGCAATCCATGGTCCTCCCGACCACGAAGCTATAGCTGAGATTCAATTTACCGCATTGAATCTCAGGTAACGGTTAACCTTATGCTCAAATAAAACAGTATAGGGAATGACATATATTCATGACATAACAGCTATGATCAATATAATGACAAGACATAAGCGTAAGCGGTATGTAAGCCCCATAAAGTGCTCGCACTATTCACCAAAGCCACGATGTACGGTCGTGTCCTCGCCGCTAGGAAAACTCTAACGGTATTACTACATCTATAACCCGTGTGAACCGTATGTATAATCGGTAACCCAGAATGAGTCTCTAACCGTGAATGTATCTCGTTGACTCCTAACAGAATCTCTATCCGTGAATGTATCTATCACATATATGTATATGAGCAGCACTAGATTAGTGTTACAGTACGCGAACGTACCTTCGTTGACGACGTTAGGTACTTCTGGCAGAAAAGGTACTTTTTACGAAAAACGTGGAAACGTCCAACAGCGGCACTTCGGCAGCGTAACGGCAACAAATCAGATTTTCTGATATCTAGGGCTTCGCTACAGCTTTTCTCCAGAGCTCCTCTCTCTAAAACCTCTCTCTAACTTTCGAATTCCACAAAGGAAATGGTGTGAAAAATGAAGAGGAATGCTTGCCTATTTATAGGGAAAAATGTGCCAACATGTGTAATTTTTCCCTTCCAACTTTGTAATTTTCCCCTCACTTTTAACCATGCAATTCTAGGGTTTTGGTGGATGATTTGCAGCCATGGAAAGCTTCAAAAACGTGCAGCCCCTCCTCCAAGCAAAGATGAGTCATCAAAACATTTTTGCTTTTTGCCTCCGGAACGAATTTATGGAATCATCAACTTCTGGACAAAAATTCACTGATTCCAAATATGTCCAGATAATTTCAAACTCATTTCTAGATGTTGAGTTAGAATTTATTTTCTTCAGATCCAAAAATGTGCCTGTCTACATTTTTCCCTATTTTGTTTTATTAGGAAAATGCACAATCGACGTCGGAATTAACTTAGGAAGAGGTCACTTGAAGGTAAAAACTCACCGATCAATATTTTACCTTGACTTTGGAATTCCTATTCCCGGTCCTCTAGATAGGGTCCGTTTCCTAATTTTTGAATCACTATTCACAAAATTTAATTATATTATTATAATATTGCAACTTGTTAAAATTCTAGATATTAATTTTTTGCTCTTATCTTCAAATTTTCTTGCAAAATTCGGTCAAACATATCTGGTCCTTTTTAATTAATTTTCGTTTTATATTTTATTTAATATAAAATAATTATTTAATAATTATTTTATATAATTTCTTACATAATTTTCCTATTGGTCCAAACTTGTATTTAGGCTTAAAAATACCTAAACTCAACTATTTTTCTCAAAATTTCCAATTAATTAGTAAATATACTTTTACTAATTTTCAACCATTTTCCGCTAATTTTTGAGCTTTACATAATTATCTCTCGAATTTTCTTTGCTTAAGCTTAAGTAATTAGCCAATACTACTTAATTACTTTATTATTACTAGTTGATAATTTTCTTAATTATAATGCCATATTACCTCATAAATTTTGCCACGACATTTTGTTTTCATGTCTTCGCATTATATTAGAATTTTCAAGGATAATTTAGTCATTTCAATACCTTTTGAGCATTCTTATTCAATTTCTCCAAGTTCATAATTTATTAAATTACTATAATTAGAGATAATATACTCTCATACTTCACTTAGTCATTTTACTACATTTTAGGATTTTTCAGAATTTTCCTAAATCATTTATGTCCCTTAGGGGTATTTCCGTAATTTTGGCACTTTGGCCCTTAAACTCTCTAATTTCCTAGAGATTTTTCCTTAGAAAATAAGCTAATTATTACTTAATATTTGATATCTCATATTCACCTATTTTTGATAGGTATAATTTTACTAAATTATAATACAGATTTTTAGGGTATTACAACCACACACCGAACAACACCTCTTGAAATCTTCCCCCAAGAACGCAGATCCAAGCCACCAGGTGATAGTCGATTCTAATAATGTTCAAACAACGTCCAACCAAGAGGATTTATACTCAGATATCACAGATCTGTTTATTTCCCGAGAAAACAAGAACACCACCACTAAATCAAGCATCACAAAAAAAGAAACAAAAGATAGATAGCTCTCACCACCGCAGAACATATCTGAAGAAGGAGAGGAAAAAACTTGCCACAAGGACGAGAGAAATTCACAACCACCAGAAATTAGAGGGAGAAGGCCACAGATCAAAGATCTGGGAACCGATCTACCACTTTGACACAGTTGTGGCATAGAATGATACTCGCCAGCAGCTTGTGATGGTGCCACAAGCCGATAGCGAGAAAGAGATGAAGGAGGGTCGTGAGTTAGAGAAGAGAGAATTCAAATTTTAGGGTTTAATTAATACTATATATAGTGACTTAGTAGATCATTAATATCTTCTCCTATTCGACCACCCAATTTGTATCTTACACTAAAAGCTACATTAATTTTACCAACATTGTGTAATATTAATACTAGATACTTAATTTTCACATACTTGCGATATGGTCCTATTTCTAACTTGTCTCCTATTAAATTTGCAGTTGTCTTTACTTCTAATCCGGCTGAAACCTTTCGGTTCAACACAAACTTGAACATAGATAGTGAAATTTTGTAATATAAATTCTTACATCCTACATTGAAATGGTAGAGTGAATATGATATTAATGAGCTATCAAAAGCCAACAACATCAGAAGAAGTTTAAGGGGGCAAATCTGATAAATTAAATGATACACCTCTTCTGCAGTATAATAGACGCAGGCCACTTAGCCTATTATGCTCATGTCTTGAAATTAAAGCAACTTGCCTAGAATAGTGCAATGAAAGTCGCATTTTGTTCTTAGCCTTCAATAATCGGAAGTGGGCCTAATTAATTATCATCATCGTGATCCTTCTTGTCTTGCCACGCACTCAATCGATTCTTTGCCTTTTCAACCTGTACAATCTCACTCGTTAAACACATACACATAATTTAATTGATTTATTAAATTTTGATTAGGAAATTAAGTTTCATTAAAACAAAAATGTTTTGTTTGGATGGAGAGAAAAGTTCGGAAAAGAAAAAAAGAAAAATGAGTGGGAAAAATAGAGAGAAGAGAAAATTGAAGAGATAATGTTATCACCCTTTCTATTTGAATGAATGGGAGAAAATATGTAGGAAAGAAATTGGTCAAATGTCACAATGTTGATAATATATCCTTATATATTTAATTTATTATATCTCTTGTCATCATTTATAACAAAAGAACATAAAAATAAACGTTATTAAAATATTTTCAAGTAAAATATATAAAAATATATTTTTCATATTTGTATATTTTAAAATCAAATAATTTTATATGTTTAAAAATATATTTTTTAAAACTTCACATAATAAATTGATTGAAAAATCAAATGATATCTATTTGGGTTAAAGTGCAAAAATATACATGTGATTTGGCCGAAAGAGCGCCTAACACCAAATATTTTTTTAGGTACAAAATTGATTATGTGATTATAAAAGTGGAGCAAAAGTCACATATTTTGTTATCTGAAGCTGACGTACGTTAACTTTCCCAGGTAGCTAGAGTACAATTGTAATTTGACTCATTTGACTTACACACACGTGGCATTTGACTTAGACATATGTGGCAGGAGAGACGGGAATCACAGTAGCGTCGCGAGAACACCAAACCCATCGACCTTCACCTTCGCTCTCTCCCTCGGCCTTCCTTCCTCAACCTTCTCCATTTACCTCCATCGGCCTTCCTTCCTCTACCTTCATTTTTTCACCACACCACTACTGTCTCTCTCTGAACTCATTGTCACCGTCGAAAATTTGAATTGGGGCCGCGAAGAGTGAAATAGAGCTCAACAAAACGAGTTGAAGAAGAGAGCACACCATCATTGCTCCTCCGTGCACCACCGTCGTCACTGCCGGCGAATGACGTTCCCTCACTCTCCACCACAATCATGGGATAGAGCTGACTAGAAGACACAACAATGCCACGGAACCTAAGAACCAAAGACAGTGTCGCAACGGAGAAGCAGAGCATCATCACCAAACAATAGAGAACCACACCTTTTCCTCCTCCAACTTCACTCTTACCAGACTCACCTCACCATAACCGGTCACCTCTACTCTCTCCGCCATACCTTCCTCTACCGAAATCTTTGGTGGCAACACCACATTCATCTTCATCTACCTTCACAACCATTTCCGGCATCCATTCCGCCATCTTCAGCACCTTCATCTTCTTCCTTCTCACCAACAGCATAATTCACCACCAAGGTGGTTTTGAGTCTTCCGTCACTCAAGTCCTTGGATATGAGGTATAATGAATTTGAAGGGACTGTGCCCAAAGAACTCTTCAACAAGCATTTGGATGCTATCTTCATTAACAACAACCGGTTTGCATTCGATCTTCCAGATCCGATGTCGGTCATCGTCCTTGCTAACAATAGGTTCCATGACTGCATCCCGACGAGCTAGGGAAATATGTCAAATATCAACGAGATCATTCTGATGAACAACGCCTTCCATTCATACTTGTCGTCCGAGATTGGGAGGTTGAAGAATTTAACGGCATTGTATGTTTAATGGAGAATGGAAGAGAGGGAAGGAGGAACACGTGTCGGTGTGTTTAATGGGGAAATCAGACCCCACTGCCACGTCAACAAAGTTAACACACGTGTCGGTGTGTTTAATGGGGAAATCAGACCACTGCCACGTCAACAAAGTTAACACACGTGTCGGTGTGTTTAATGGGGAAATCAGACCCCACTGCCACGTCAACAAAGTTAACAGACGTCAGCTTTAGATAACGGAATATGTGACTTTTGTTCCACTTTTATAACTACATAATCAGTTTTACACATAAAAAAAGCACTTGGTGTTGAGTGCTCTTTCAATCAAATCACATGTGTATTTTTGCACATTGACTCTATCTATTTAAAAATATATTTTTCATATTTGTGAAGGTGACTTAATGGGGTTGGCTAAAATGAAAAGATGGTGTGGGGAAGGTCACTCAATGGGCCAGGTTGGCTATAGTGAGAAGACGATACGGTACGTGAAGGGTAATAGTGGAAGGAGAATATTCGCCCTACCCTTGGATCATGGATGAACCCAACCCCTTTTCTAAAATTATCTTATAAAAAAAATAGTGGAAGGAGAATTTTCTTCCAAAAATCTCTCCATGTTGGGAGACAAAAGGTGGGGGGAATGGGGCGGGTCCCACTCTCACCTTTCATTCCCCTCCTTTTCTTTCTTCTCACTTTTCTTCTCTCATTCAAATAGTGGAAAATTCCAATCCTCCCATATTTTTTCCTCATATTTTCTTTCCTCCTTGCTTTTCCTATCATCCAAACATGGGGCAAAGTTGTATTTGTAGACTTAAGTTACCTCTTTGATCCAGTTAGTTCGGCATGTGACCCAGATGAGGATCACAGTCTGTATGAAAGTGCCCACTATCATTCCTGACCATATTCCCTGCAAACATCCCCAAAACAAATAATTTTAAAGTAACCATTCATGTAATAATATTTTTCTGTTGTATAATAATTAAATTACATATAGAGTTTGAACTAAGGGTTAATATCATTTTTGGTTTCTCAAGTTTACCCTCATTTTGGTTTTGGTCTCTTTACGTAAAATGGACTGGGATTTTATTGTGTGTCCAATGTTATAAACAAAATGAAATTTAAGGGGCCAAAACCAAAATAAGGACAAACTTGAGGTATTAAAGATTATATTAACTCTTGAATTAAAGAATGATGAAATTAATTAAGATACCTTAGCACCAAGATCAAACTTGAAACCGAGAAGGGCTCCCAAAGGTATTCCAATGATATAATAGCATCCCACATTCACGTATGCGACAAAAGCTTGCCATCCACATCCAACAGCCACTCCTTCATATTTTTCATACACACAACTACTTTTATCAACTTATCTTCCGCCCAAATGTATACCATTCGTTGACTGTTAGTTGTACTATATATATGTGCGTGTTTGTGTCTGTACATTCATCACCGGATTCTATGAACAGAAACGTACATATCTAAATGAACGGTAAAAACATATAAGAAGGGAATAGAAAAATATGTACCAGAGAGAACAGGTTGGATGCCATTAAGGATGAGAGTGACAGCCAAGAAAGGAGCAAGTTCTGAGACAGCGTCGGCCACGGTGGTGCCGCTCGTAAAGATATAGCTGATCACGTGGCGGAAGATGAGGACGAGGACGGCGAAGATTAGAGCTATAAACAGAGATACCATCGTTACTACCACTACAGAAAATGCTGCTGATTTTGGATGTCCTGCTCCAAGCTCGTTCCCTACCCTCACACTACACACACACACAAACATCACATTATTACCGATACATCTACAGTTGCCACTTCAATGAGGATAAAAAGATGATTAAAATTAGATATTTTTTGTGTTGTCTCAAAATTTATCCTTGATGAGGCTATTAGTGAGAAGAGTTAGAT